>JAOWCC010000019.1:20675449-21275449 GCA_030867875.1 Actinernus sp. WN-2022
AAGGCACACAAGATCTACGCTGTTTCCACAAAAGGAGCCCTAGAACCTAAAACCCCCTTTTGTGAAAACATGCTAGATCTTGTGTGCCTTTAGCTTTAAAAGCCAGTAACTCGTGTTTTTGCCGTTTTCTTGAAACGGCAAATGACAGTTGAAGACTTTAATGGCCTTTCTATCCCATAATTTACTTGTGTGAGATCTATCCCATAATTTCTTTATTTGAGACCTAGAGGTTATGCTTAGGTTAGAAAAAGGCCATTTTCTGGTATTGTTACTCAAAATACAGGAAACTTCCATCCATTAATCGCAATCTACATGAAGAGAACGTTGTATTGCCGTATAGTGCATCGAAATCCATTGAAAGCTCGAGAAATGGCGCCACTTTGAAGATATTAGGGTACACAAGTAACTTTGAGAGATTAAGGTTAGGTTACAAAAAAACACATTTTCGGATTTTCTACTCCAAATAGGGCAAAACTGGCACGCCAGTCTGAAAGTACAGGAAGAGGCCGTTGTATTGCCGTATAGTGCATCGAAATCCATTAAAAGGTCGAGAAATGGCGCCACTTTGAAATTTAGGTTACACAAGTAAATTAATGCGTACTTGTTGGCTTTAAAAGCCAGTAACTCACTTTTCAACGTTTTGATCCCAAAAATGCACCTTTTTTCTCAGACCTAGTGGAAAATGTACATCTTTCACTAAGCAAATCGTTGCGCCATACGTCAGGCAAAGTTGGTTTTTCGCGAAATTTTTTGAACTACTCCTCCCCACCCCACACCACCCTCATAAAATACCTACAGATCAATTATTGGAAAGAAAGGCCAGAAAAGTCGTAAACTGTCATTTGCCCTTTCAAGAAAGCGGCAAAAACACGAGTAACTGGCTTTTAAAGCTTAAAGGCACACAAGATCTACGCTGTTTCCACAAAAGGAGCCCTAGAACCTAAAACCCCCTTTTGTGAAAACATGCTAGATCTTGTGTGCCTTTAGCTTTAAAAGCCAGTAACTCGTGTTTTTGCCGTTTTCTTGAAACGGCAAATGACAGTTGAAGACTTTAATGGCCTTTCTATCCCATAATTTACTTGTGTGAGATCTATCCCATAATTTCTTTATTTGAGACCTAGAGGTTATGCTTAGGTTAGAAAAAGGCCATTTTCTGGTATTGTTACTCAAAATACAGGAAACTTCCATCCATTAATCGCAATCTACATGAAGAGAACGTTGTATTGCCGTATAGTGCATCGAAATCCATTGAAAGCTCGAGAAATGGCGCCACTTTGAAGATATTAGGGTACACAAGTAACTTTGAGAGATTAAGGTTAGGTTACAAAAAAACACATTTTCGGATTTTCTACTCCAAATAGGGCAAAACTGGCACGCCAGTCTGAAAGTACAGGAAGAGGCCGTTGTATTGCCGTATAGTGCATCGAAATCCATTAAAAGGTCGAGAAATGGCGCCACTTTGAAATTTAGGTTACACAAGTAAATTAATGCGTACTTGTTGGCTTTAAAAGCCAGTAACTCACTTTTCAACGTTTTGATCCCAAAAATGCACCTTTTTTCTCAGACCTAGTGGAAAATGTACATCTTTCACTAAGCAAATCGTTGCGCCATACGTCAGGCAAAGTTGGTTTTTCGCGAAATTTTTTGAACTACTCCTCCCCACCCCACACCACCCTCATAAAATACCTACAGATCAATTATTGGAAAGAAAGGCCAGAAAAGTCGTAAACTGTCATTTGCCCTTTCAAGAAAGCGGCAAAAACACGAGTAACTGGCTTTTAAAGCTTAAAGGCACACAAGATCTACGCTGTTTCCACAAAAGGAGCCCTAGAACCTAAAACCCCCTTTTGTGAAAACATGCTAGATCTTGTGTGCCTTTAGCTTTAAAAGCCAGTAACTCGTGTTTTTGCCGTTTTCTTGAAACGGCAAATGACAGTTGAAGACTTTAATGGCCTTTCTATCCCATAATTTACTTGTGTGAGATCTATCCCATAATTTCTTTATTTGAGACCTAGAGGTTATGCTTAGGTTAGAAAAAGGCCATTTTCTGGTATTGTTACTCAAAATACAGGAAACTTCCATCCATTAATCGCAATCTACATGAAGAGAACGTTGTATTGCCGTATAGTGCATCGAAATCCATTGAAAGCTCGAGAAATGGCGCCACTTTGAAGATATTAGGGTACACAAGTAACTTTGAGAGATTAAGGTTAGGTTACAAAAAAACACATTTTCGGATTTTCTACTCCAAATAGGGCAAAACTGGCACGCCAGTCTGAAAGTACAGGAAGAGGCCGTTGTATTGCCGTATAGTGCATCGAAATCCATTAAAAGGTCGAGAAATGGCGCCACTTTGAAATTTAGGTTACACAAGTAAATTAATGCGTACTTGTTGGCTTTAAAAGCCAGTAACTCACTTTTCAACGTTTTGATCCCAAAAATGCACCTTTTTTCTCAGACCTAGTGGAAAATGTACATCTTTCACTAAGCAAATCGTTGCGCCATACGTCAGGCAAAGTTGGTTTTTCGCGAAATTTTTTGAACTACTCCTCCCCACCCCACACCACCCTCATAAAATACCTACAGATCAATTATTGGAAAGAAAGGCCAGAAAAGTCGTAAACTGTCATTTGCCCTTTCAAGAAAGCGGCAAAAACACGAGTAACTGGCTTTTAAAGCTTAAAGGCACACAAGATCTACGCTGTTTCCACAAAAGGAGCCCTAGAACCTAAAACCCCCTTTTGTGAAAACATGCTAGATCTTGTGTGCCTTTAGCTTTAAAAGCCAGTAACTCGTGTTTTTGCCGTTTTCTTGAAACGGCAAATGACAGTTGAAGACTTTAATGGCCTTTCTATCCCATAATTTACTTGTGTGAGATCTATCCCATAATTTCTTTATTTGAGACCTAGAGGTTATGCTTAGGTTAGAAAAAGGCCATTTTCTGGTATTGTTACTCAAAATACAGGAAACTTCCATCCATTAATCGCAATCTACATGAAGAGAACGTTGTATTGCCGTATAGTGCATCGAAATCCATTGAAAGCTCGAGAAATGGCGCCACTTTGAAGATATTAGGGTACACAAGTAACTTTGAGAGATTAAGGTTAGGTTACAAAAAAACACATTTTCGGATTTTCTACTCCAAATAGGGCAAAACTGGCACGCCAGTCTGAAAGTACAGGAAGAGGCCGTTGTATTGCCGTATAGTGCATCGAAATCCATTAAAAGGTCGAGAAATGGCGCCACTTTGAAATTTAGGTTACACAAGTAAATTAATGCGTACTTGTTGGCTTTAAAAGCCAGTAACTCACTTTTCAACGTTTTGATCCCAAAAATGCACCTTTTTTCTCAGACCTAGTGGAAAATGTACATCTTTCACTAAGCAAATCGTTGCGCCATACGTCAGGCAAAGTTGGTTTTTCGCGAAATTTTTTGAACTACTCCTCCCCACCCCACACCACCCTCATAAAATACCTACAGATCAATTATTGGAAAGAAAGGCCAGAAAAGTCGTAAACTGTCATTTGCCCTTTCAAGAAAGCGGCAAAAACACGAGTAACTGGCTTTTAAAGCTTAAAGGCACACAAGATCTACGCTGTTTCCACAAAAGGAGCCCTAGAACCTAAAACCCCCTTTTGTGAAAACATGCTAGATCTTGTGTGCCTTTAGCTTTAAAAGCCAGTAACTCGTGTTTTTGCCGTTTTCTTGAAACGGCAAATGACAGTTGAAGACTTTAATGGCCTTTCTATCCCATAATTTACTTGTGTGAGATCTATCCCATAATTTCTTTATTTGAGACCTAGAGGTTATGCTTAGGTTAGAAAAAGGCCATTTTCTGGTATTGTTACTCAAAATACAGGAAACTTCCATCCATTAATCGCAATCTACATGAAGAGAACGTTGTATTGCCGTATAGTGCATCGAAATCCATTGAAAGCTCGAGAAATGGCGCCACTTTGAAGATATTAGGGTACACAAGTAACTTTGAGAGATTAAGGTTAGGTTACAAAAAAACACATTTTCGGATTTTCTACTCCAAATAGGGCAAAACTGGCACGCCAGTCTGAAAGTACAGGAAGAGGCCGTTGTATTGCCGTATAGTGCATCGAAATCCATTAAAAGGTCGAGAAATGGCGCCACTTTGAAATTTAGGTTACACAAGTAAATTAATGCGTACTTGTTGGCTTTAAAAGCCAGTAACTCACTTTTCAACGTTTTGATCCCAAAAATGCACCTTTTTTCTCAGACCTAGTGGAAAATGTACATCTTTCACTAAGCAAATCGTTGCGCCATACGTCAGGCAAAGTTGGTTTTTCGCGAAATTTTTTGAACTACTCCTCCCCACCCCACACCACCCTCATAAAATACCTACAGATCAATTATTGGAAAGAAAGGCCAGAAAAGTCGTAAACTGTCATTTGCCCTTTCAAGAAAGCGGCAAAAACACGAGTAACTGGCTTTTAAAGCTTAAAGGCACACAAGATCTACGCTGTTTCCACAAAAGGAGCCCTAGAACCTAAAACCCCCTTTTGTGAAAACATGCTAGATCTTGTGTGCCTTTAGCTTTAAAAGCCAGTAACTCGTGTTTTTGCCGTTTTCTTGAAACGGCAAATGACAGTTGAAGACTTTAATGGCCTTTCTATCCCATAATTTACTTGTGTGAGATCTATCCCATAATTTCTTTATTTGAGACCTAGAGGTTATGCTTAGGTTAGAAAAAGGCCATTTTCTGGTATTGTTACTCAAAATACAGGAAACTTCCATCCATTAATCGCAATCTACATGAAGAGAACGTTGTATTGCCGTATAGTGCATCGAAATCCATTGAAAGCTCGAGAAATGGCGCCACTTTGAAGATATTAGGGTACACAAGTAACTTTGAGAGATTAAGGTTAGGTTACAAAAAAACACATTTTCGGATTTTCTACTCCAAATAGGGCAAAACTGGCACGCCAGTCTGAAAGTACAGGAAGAGGCCGTTGTATTGCCGTATAGTGCATCGAAATCCATTAAAAGGTCGAGAAATGGCGCCACTTTGAAATTTAGGTTACACAAGTAAATTAATGCGTACTTGTTGGCTTTAAAAGCCAGTAACTCACTTTTCAACGTTTTGATCCCAAAAATGCACCTTTTTTCTCAGACCTAGTGGAAAATGTACATCTTTCACTAAGCAAATCGTTGCGCCATACGTCAGGCAAAGTTGGTTTTTCGCGAAATTTTTTGAACTACTCCTCCCCACCCCACACCACCCTCATAAAATACCTACAGATCAATTATTGGAAAGAAAGGCCAGAAAAGTCGTAAACTGTCATTTGCCCTTTCAAGAAAGCGGCAAAAACACGAGTAACTGGCTTTTAAAGCTTAAAGGCACACAAGATCTACGCTGTTTCCACAAAAGGAGCCCTAGAACCTAAAACCCCCTTTTGTGAAAACATGCTAGATCTTGTGTGCCTTTAGCTTTAAAAGCCAGTAACTCGTGTTTTTGCCGTTTTCTTGAAACGGCAAATGACAGTTGAAGACTTTAATGGCCTTTCTATCCCATAATTTACTTGTGTGAGATCTATCCCATAATTTCTTTATTTGAGACCTAGAGGTTATGCTTAGGTTAGAAAAAGGCCATTTTCTGGTATTGTTACTCAAAATACAGGAAACTTCCATCCATTAATCGCAATCTACATGAAGAGAACGTTGTATTGCCGTATAGTGCATCGAAATCCATTGAAAGCTCGAGAAATGGCGCCACTTTGAAGATATTAGGGTACACAAGTAACTTTGAGAGATTAAGGTTAGGTTACAAAAAAACACATTTTCGGATTTTCTACTCCAAATAGGGCAAAACTGGCACGCCAGTCTGAAAGTACAGGAAGAGGCCGTTGTATTGCCGTATAGTGCATCGAAATCCATTAAAAGGTCGAGAAATGGCGCCACTTTGAAATTTAGGTTACACAAGTAAATTAATGCGTACTTGTTGGCTTTAAAAGCCAGTAACTCACTTTTCAACGTTTTGATCCCAAAAATGCACCTTTTTTCTCAGACCTAGTGGAAAATGTACATCTTTCACTAAGCAAATCGTTGCGCCATACGTCAGGCAAAGTTGGTTTTTCGCGAAATTTTTTGAACTACTCCTCCCCACCCCACACCACCCTCATAAAATACCTACAGATCAATTATTGGAAAGAAAGGCCAGAAAAGTCGTAAACTGTCATTTGCCCTTTCAAGAAAGCGGCAAAAACACGAGTAACTGGCTTTTAAAGCTTAAAGGCACACAAGATCTACGCTGTTTCCACAAAAGGAGCCCTAGAACCTAAAACCCCCTTTTGTGAAAACATGCTAGATCTTGTGTGCCTTTAGCTTTAAAAGCCAGTAACTCGTGTTTTTGCCGTTTTCTTGAAACGGCAAATGACAGTTGAAGACTTTAATGGCCTTTCTATCCCATAATTTACTTGTGTGAGATCTATCCCATAATTTCTTTATTTGAGACCTAGAGGTTATGCTTAGGTTAGAAAAAGGCCATTTTCTGGTATTGTTACTCAAAATACAGGAAACTTCCATCCATTAATCGCAATCTACATGAAGAGAACGTTGTATTGCCGTATAGTGCATCGAAATCCATTGAAAGCTCGAGAAATGGCGCCACTTTGAAGATATTAGGGTACACAAGTAACTTTGAGAGATTAAGGTTAGGTTACAAAAAAACACATTTTCGGATTTTCTACTCCAAATAGGGCAAAACTGGCACGCCAGTCTAAAAGTACAGGAAGAGGCCGTTGTATTGCCGTATAGTGCATCGAAATCCATTAAAAGGTCGAGAAATGGCGCCACTTTGAAATTTAGGTTACACAAGTAAATTAATGCGTACTTGTTGGCTTTAAAAGCCAGTAACTCACTTTTCAACGTTTTGATCCCAAAAATGCACCTTTTTTCTCAGACCTAGTGGAAAATGTACATCTTTCACTAAGCAAATCGTTGCGCCATACGTCAGGCAAAGTTGGTTTTTCGCGAAATTTTTTGAACTACTCCTCCCCACCCCACACCACCCTCATAAAATACCTACAGATCAATTATTGGAAAGAAAGGCCAGAAAAGTCGTAAACTGTCATTTGCCCTTTCAAGAAAGCGGCAAAAACACGAGTAACTGGCTTTTAAAGCTTAAAGGCACACAAGATCTACGCTGTTTCCACAAAAGGAGCCCTAGAACCTAAAACCCCCTTTTGTGAAAACATGCTAGATCTTGTGTGCCTTTAGCTTTAAAAGCCAGTAACTCGTGTTTTTGCCGTTTTCTTGAAACGGCAAATGACAGTTGAAGACTTTAATGGCCTTTCTATCCCATAATTTACTTGTGTGAGATCTATCCCATAATTTCTTTATTTGAGACCTAGAGGTTATGCTTAGGTTAGAAAAAGGCCATTTTCTGGTATTGTTACTCAAAATACAGGAAACTTCCATCCATTAATCGCAATCTACATGAAGAGAACGTTGTATTGCCGTATAGTGCATCGAAATCCATTGAAAGCTCGAGAAATGGCGCCACTTTGAAGATATTAGGGTACACAAGTAACTTTGAGAGATTAAGGTTAGGTTACAAAAAAACACATTTTCGGATTTTCTACTCCAAATAGGGCAAAACTGGCACGCCAGTCTGAAAGTACAGGAAGAGGCCGTTGTATTGCCGTATAGTGCATCGAAATCCATTAAAAGGTCGAGAAATGGCGCCACTTTGAAATTTAGGTTACACAAGTAAATTAATGCGTACTTGTTGGCTTTAAAAGCCAGTAACTCACTTTTCAACGTTTTGATCCCAAAAATGCACCTTTTTTCTCAGACCTAGTGGAAAATGTACATCTTTCACTAAGCAAATCGTTGCGCCATACGTCAGGCAAAGTTGGTTTTTCGCGAAATTTTTTGAACTACTCCTCCCCACCCCACACCACCCTCATAAAATACCTACAGATCAATTATTGGAAAGAAAGGCCAGAAAAGTCGTAAACTGTCATTTGCCCTTTCAAGAAAGCGGCAAAAACACGAGTAACTGGCTTTTAAAGCTTAAAGGCACACAAGATCTACGCTGTTTCCACAAAAGGAGCCCTAGAACCTAAAACCCCCTTTTGTGAAAACATGCTAGATCTTGTGTGCCTTTAGCTTTAAAAGCCAGTAACTCGTGTTTTTGCCGTTTTCTTGAAACGGCAAATGACAGTTGAAGACTTTAATGGCCTTTCTATCCCATAATTTACTTGTGTGAGATCTATCCCATAATTTCTTTATTTGAGACCTAGAGGTTATGCTTAGGTTAGAAAAAGGCCATTTTCTGGTATTGTTACTCAAAATACAGGAAACTTCCATCCATTAATCGCAATCTACATGAAGAGAACGTTGTATTGCCGTATAGTGCATCGAAATCCATTGAAAGCTCGAGAAATGGCGCCACTTTGAAGATATTAGGGTACACAAGTAACTTTGAGAGATTAAGGTTAGGTTACAAAAAAACACATTTTCGGATTTTCTACTCCAAATAGGGCAAAACTGGCACGCCAGTCTGAAAGTACAGGAAGAGGCCGTTGTATTGCCGTATAGTGCATCGAAATCCATTAAAAGGTCGAGAAATGGCGCCACTTTGAAATTTAGGTTACACAAGTAAATTAATGCGTACTTGTTGGCTTTAAAAGCCAGTAACTCACTTTTCAACGTTTTGATCCCAAAAATGCACCTTTTTTCTCAGACCTAGTGGAAAATGTACATCTTTCACTAAGCAAATCGTTGCGCCATACGTCAGGCAAAGTTGGTTTTTCGCGAAATTTTTTGAACTACTCCTCCCCACCCCACACCACCCTCATAAAATACCTACAGATCAATTATTGGAAAGAAAGGCCAGAAAAGTCGTAAACTGTCATTTGCCCTTTCAAGAAAGCGGCAAAAACACGAGTAACTGGCTTTTAAAGCTTAAAGGCACACAAGATCTACGCTGTTTCCACAAAAGGAGCCCTAGAACCTAAAACCCCCTTTTGTGAAAACATGCTAGATCTTGTGTGCCTTTAGCTTTAAAAGCCAGTAACTCGTGTTTTTGCCGTTTTCTTGAAACGGCAAATGACAGTTGAAGACTTTAATGGCCTTTCTATCCCATAATTTACTTGTGTGAGATCTATCCCATAATTTCTTTATTTGAGACCTAGAGGTTATGCTTAGGTTAGAAAAAGGCCATTTTCTGGTATTGTTACTCAAAATACAGGAAACTTCCATCCATTAATCGCAATCTACATGAAGAGAACGTTGTATTGCCGTATAGTGCATCGAAATCCATTGAAAGCTCGAGAAATGGCGCCACTTTGAAGATATTAGGGTACACAAGTAACTTTGAGAGATTAAGGTTAGGTTACAAAAAAACACATTTTCGGATTTTCTACTCCAAATAGGGCAAAACTGGCACGCCAGTCTGAAAGTACAGGAAGAGGCCGTTGTATTGCCGTATAGTGCATCGAAATCCATTAAAAGGTCGAGAAATGGCGCCACTTTGAAATTTAGGTTACACAAGTAAATTAATGCGTACTTGTTGGCTTTAAAAGCCAGTAACTCACTTTTCAACGTTTTGATCCCAAAAATGCACCTTTTTTCTCAGACCTAGTGGAAAATGTACATCTTTCACTAAGCAAATCGTTGCGCCATACGTCAGGCAAAGTTGGTTTTTCGCGAAATTTTTTGAACTACTCCTCCCCACCCCACACCACCCTCATAAAATACCTACAGATCAATTATTGGAAAGAAAGGCCAGAAAAGTCGTAAACTGTCATTTGCCCTTTCAAGAAAGCGGCAAAAACACGAGTAACTGGCTTTTAAAGCTTAAAGGCACACAAGATCTACGCTGTTTCCACAAAAGGAGCCCTAGAACCTAAAACCCCCTTTTGTGAAAACATGCTAGATCTTGTGTGCCTTTAGCTTTAAAAGCCAGTAACTCGTGTTTTTGCCGTTTTCTTGAAACGGCAAATGACAGTTGAAGACTTTAATGGCCTTTCTATCCCATAATTTACTTGTGTGAGATCTATCCCATAATTTCTTTATTTGAGACCTAGAGGTTATGCTTAGGTTAGAAAAAGGCCATTTTCTGGTATTGTTACTCAAAATACAGGAAACTTCCATCCATTAATCGCAATCTACATGAAGAGAACGTTGTATTGCCGTATAGTGCATCGAAATCCATTGAAAGCTCGAGAAATGGCGCCACTTTGAAGATATTAGGGTACACAAGTAACTTTGAGAGATTAAGGTTAGGTTACAAAAAAACACATTTTCGGATTTTCTACTCCAAATAGGGCAAAACTGGCACGCCAGTCTGAAAGTACAGGAAGAGGCCGTTGTATTGCCGTATAGTGCATCGAAATCCATTAAAAGGTCGAGAAATGGCGCCACTTTGAAATTTAGGTTACACAAGTAAATTAATGCGTACTTGTTGGCTTTAAAAGCCAGTAACTCACTTTTCAACGTTTTGATCCCAAAAATGCACCTTTTTTCTCAGACCTAGTGGAAAATGTACATCTTTCACTAAGCAAATCGTTGCGCCATACGTCAGGCAAAGTTGGTTTTTCGCGAAATTTTTTGAACTACTCCTCCCCACCCCACACCACCCTCATAAAATACCTACAGATCAATTATTGGAAAGAAAGGCCAGAAAAGTCGTAAACTGTCATTTGCCCTTTCAAGAAAGCGGCAAAAACACGAGTAACTGGCTTTTAAAGCTTAAAGGCACACAAGATCTACGCTGTTTCCACAAAAGGAGCCCTAGAACCTAAAACCCCCTTTTGTGAAAACATGCTAGATCTTGTGTGCCTTTAGCTTTAAAAGCCAGTAACTCGTGTTTTTGCCGTTTTCTTGAAACGGCAAATGACAGTTGAAGACTTTAATGGCCTTTCTATCCCATAATTTACTTGTGTGAGATCTATCCCATAATTTCTTTATTTGAGACCTAGAGGTTATGCTTAGGTTAGAAAAAGGCCATTTTCTGGTATTGTTACTCAAAATACAGGAAACTTCCATCCATTAATCGCAATCTACATGAAGAGAACGTTGTATTGCCGTATAGTGCATCGAAATCCATTGAAAGCTCGAGAAATGGCGCCACTTTGAAGATATTAGGGTACACAAGTAACTTTGAGAGATTAAGGTTAGGTTACAAAAAAACACATTTTCGGATTTTCTACTCCAAATAGGGCAAAACTGGCACGCCAGTCTGAAAGTACAGGAAGAGGCCGTTGTATTGCCGTATAGTGCATCGAAATCCATTAAAAGGTCGAGAAATGGCGCCACTTTGAAATTTAGGTTACACAAGTAAATTAATGCGTACTTGTTGGCTTTAAAAGCCAGTAACTCACTTTTCAACGTTTTGATCCCAAAAATGCACCTTTTTTCTCAGACCTAGTGGAAAATGTACATCTTTCACTAAGCAAATCGTTGCGCCATACGTCAGGCAAAGTTGGTTTTTCGCGAAATTTTTTGAACTACTCCTCCCCACCCCACACCACCCTCATAAAATACCTACAGATCAATTATTGGAAAGAAAGGCCAGAAAAGTCGTAAACTGTCATTTGCCCTTTCAAGAAAGCGGCAAAAACACGAGTAACTGGCTTTTAAAGCTTAAAGGCACACAAGATCTACGCTGTTTCCACAAAAGGAGCCCTAGAACCTAAAACCCCCTTTTGTGAAAACATGCTAGATCTTGTGTGCCTTTAGCTTTAAAAGCCAGTAACTCGTGTTTTTGCCGTTTTCTTGAAACGGCAAATGACAGTTGAAGACTTTAATGGCCTTTCTATCCCATAATTTACTTGTGTGAGATCTATCCCATAATTTCTTTATTTGAGACCTAGAGGTTATGCTTAGGTTAGAAAAAGGCCATTTTCTGGTATTGTTACTCAAAATACAGGAAACTTCCATCCATTAATCGCAATCTACATGAAGAGAACGTTGTATTGCCGTATAGTGCATCGAAATCCATTGAAAGCTCGAGAAATGGCGCCACTTTGAAGATATTAGGGTACACAAGTAACTTTGAGAGATTAAGGTTAGGTTACAAAAAAACACATTTTCGGATTTTCTACTCCAAATAGGGCAAAACTGGCACGCCAGTCTGAAAGTACAGGAAGAGGCCGTTGTATTGCCGTATAGTGCATCGAAATCCATTAAAAGGTCGAGAAATGGCGCCACTTTGAAATTTAGGTTACACAAGTAAATTAATGCGTACTTGTTGGCTTTAAAAGCCAGTAACTCACTTTTCAACGTTTTGATCCCAAAAATGCACCTTTTTTCTCAGACCTAGTGGAAAATGTACATCTTTCACTAAGCAAATCGTTGCGCCATACGTCAGGCAAAGTTGGTTTTTCGCGAAATTTTTTGAACTACTCCTCCCCACCCCACACCACCCTCATAAAATACCTACAGATCAATTATTGGAAAGAAAGGCCAGAAAAGTCGTAAACTGTCATTTGCCCTTTCAAGAAAGCGGCAAAAACACGAGTAACTGGCTTTTAAAGCTTAAAGGCACACAAGATCTACGCTGTTTCCACAAAAGGAGCCCTAGAACCTAAAACCCCCTTTTGTGAAAACATGCTAGATCTTGTGTGCCTTTAGCTTTAAAAGCCAGTAACTCGTGTTTTTGCCGTTTTCTTGAAACGGCAAATGACAGTTGAAGACTTTAATGGCCTTTCTATCCCATAATTTACTTGTGTGAGATCTATCCCATAATTTCTTTATTTGAGACCTAGAGGTTATGCTTAGGTTAGAAAAAGGCCATTTTCTGGTATTGTTACTCAAAATACAGGAAACTTCCATCCATTAATCGCAATCTACATGAAGAGAACGTTGTATTGCCGTATAGTGCATCGAAATCCATTGAAAGCTCGAGAAATGGCGCCACTTTGAAGATATTAGGGTACACAAGTAACTTTGAGAGATTAAGGTTAGGTTACAAAAAAACACATTTTCGGATTTTCTACTCCAAATAGGGCAAAACTGGCACGCCAGTCTGAAAGTACAGGAAGAGGCCGTTGTATTGCCGTATAGTGCATCGAAATCCATTAAAAGGTCGAGAAATGGCGCCACTTTGAAATTTAGGTTACACAAGTAAATTAATGCGTACTTGTTGGCTTTAAAAGCCAGTAACTCACTTTTCAACGTTTTGATCCCAAAAATGCACCTTTTTTCTCAGACCTAGTGGAAAATGTACATCTTTCACTAAGCAAATCGTTGCGCCATACGTCAGGCAAAGTTGGTTTTTCGCGAAATTTTTTGAACTACTCCTCCCCACCCCACACCACCCTCATAAAATACCTACAGATCAATTATTGGAAAGAAAGGCCAGAAAAGTCGTAAACTGTCATTTGCCCTTTCAAGAAAGCGGCAAAAACACGAGTAACTGGCTTTTAAAGCTTAAAGGCACACAAGATCTACGCTGTTTCCACAAAAGGAGCCCTAGAACCTAAAACCCCCTTTTGTGAAAACATGCTAGATCTTGTGTGCCTTTAGCTTTAAAAGCCAGTAACTCGTGTTTTTGCCGTTTTCTTGAAACGGCAAATGACAGTTGAAGACTTTAATGGCCTTTCTATCCCATAATTTACTTGTGTGAGATCTATCCCATAATTTCTTTATTTGAGACCTAGAGGTTATGCTTAGGTTAGAAAAAGGCCATTTTCTGGTATTGTTACTCAAAATACAGGAAACTTCCATCCATTAATCGCAATCTACATGAAGAGAACGTTGTATTGCCGTATAGTGCATCGAAATCCATTGAAAGCTCGAGAAATGGCGCCACTTTGAAGATATTAGGGTACACAAGTAACTTTGAGAGATTAAGGTTAGGTTACAAAAAAACACATTTTCGGATTTTCTACTCCAAATAGGGCAAAACTGGCACGCCAGTCTGAAAGTACAGGAAGAGGCCGTTGTATTGCCGTATAGTGCATCGAAATCCATTAAAAGGTCGAGAAATGGCGCCACTTTGAAATTTAGGTTACACAAGTAAATTAATGCGTACTTGTTGGCTTTAAAAGCCAGTAACTCACTTTTCAACGTTTTGATCCCAAAAATGCACCTTTTTTCTCAGACCTAGTGGAAAATGTACATCTTTCACTAAGCAAATCGTTGCGCCATACGTCAGGCAAAGTTGGTTTTTCGCGAAATTTTTTGAACTACTCCTCCCCACCCCACACCACCCTCATAAAATACCTACAGATCAATTATTGGAAAGAAAGGCCAGAAAAGTCGTAAACTGTCATTTGCCCTTTCAAGAAAGCGGCAAAAACACGAGTAACTGGCTTTTAAAGCTTAAAGGCACACAAGATCTACGCTGTTTCCACAAAAGGAGCCCTAGAACCTAAAACCCCCTTTTGTGAAAACATGCTAGATCTTGTGTGCCTTTAGCTTTAAAAGCCAGTAACTCGTGTTTTTGCCGTTTTCTTGAAACGGCAAATGACAGTTGAAGACTTTAATGGCCTTTCTATCCCATAATTTACTTGTGTGAGATCTATCCCATAATTTCTTTATTTGAGACCTAGAGGTTATGCTTAGGTTAGAAAAAGGCCATTTTCTGGTATTGTTACTCAAAATACAGGAAACTTCCATCCATTAATCGCAATCTACATGAAGAGAACGTTGTATTGCCGTATAGTGCATCGAAATCCATTGAAAGCTCGAGAAATGGCGCCACTTTGAAGATATTAGGGTACACAAGTAACTTTGAGAGATTAAGGTTAGGTTACAAAAAAACACATTTTCGGATTTTCTACTCCAAATAGGGCAAAACTGGCACGCCAGTCTGAAAGTACAGGAAGAGGCCGTTGTATTGCCGTATAGTGCATCGAAATCCATTAAAAGGTCGAGAAATGGCGCCACTTTGAAATTTAGGTTACACAAGTAAATTAATGCGTACTTGTTGGCTTTAAAAGCCAGTAACTCACTTTTCAACGTTTTGATCCCAAAAATGCACCTTTTTTCTCAGACCTAGTGGAAAATGTACATCTTTCACTAAGCAAATCGTTGCGCCATACGTCAGGCAAAGTTGGTTTTTCGCGAAATTTTTTGAACTACTCCTCCCCACCCCACACCACCCTCATAAAATACCTACAGATCAATTATTGGAAAGAAAGGCCAGAAAAGTCGTAAACTGTCATTTGCCCTTTCAAGAAAGCGGCAAAAACACGAGTAACTGGCTTTTAAAGCTTAAAGGCACACAAGATCTACGCTGTTTCCACAAAAGGAGCCCTAGAACCTAAAACCCCCTTTTGTGAAAACATGCTAGATCTTGTGTGCCTTTAGCTTTAAAAGCCAGTAACTCGTGTTTTTGCCGTTTTCTTGAAACGGCAAATGACAGTTGAAGACTTTAATGGCCTTTCTATCCCATAATTTACTTGTGTGAGATCTATCCCATAATTTCTTTATTTGAGACCTAGAGGTTATGCTTAGGTTAGAAAAAGGCCATTTTCTGGTATTGTTACTCAAAATACAGGAAACTTCCATCCATTAATCGCAATCTACATGAAGAGAACGTTGTATTGCCGTATAGTGCATCGAAATCCATTGAAAGCTCGAGAAATGGCGCCACTTTGAAGATATTAGGGTACACAAGTAACTTTGAGAGATTAAGGTTAGGTTACAAAAAAACACATTTTCGGATTTTCTACTCCAAATAGGGCAAAACTGGCACGCCAGTCTGAAAGTACAGGAAGAGGCCGTTGTATTGCCGTATAGTGCATCGAAATCCATTAAAAGGTCGAGAAATGGCGCCACTTTGAAATTTAGGTTACACAAGTAAATTAATGCGTACTTGTTGGCTTTAAAAGCCAGTAACTCACTTTTCAACGTTTTGATCCCAAAAATGCACCTTTTTTCTCAGACCTAGTGGAAAATGTACATCTTTCACTAAGCAAATCGTTGCGCCATACGTCAGGCAAAGTTGGTTTTTCGCGAAATTTTTTGAACTACTCCTCCCCACCCCACACCACCCTCATAAAATACCTACAGATCAATTATTGGAAAGAAAGGCCAGAAAAGTCGTAAACTGTCATTTGCCCTTTCAAGAAAGCGGCAAAAACACGAGTAACTGGCTTTTAAAGCTTAAAGGCACACAAGATCTACGCTGTTTCCACAAAAGGAGCCCTAGAACCTAAAACCCCCTTTTGTGAAAACATGCTAGATCTTGTGTGCCTTTAGCTTTAAAAGCCAGTAACTCGTGTTTTTGCCGTTTTCTTGAAACGGCAAATGACAGTTGAAGACTTTAATGGCCTTTCTATCCCATAATTTACTTGTGTGAGATCTATCCCATAATTTCTTTATTTGAGACCTAGAGGTTATGCTTAGGTTAGAAAAAGGCCATTTTCTGGTATTGTTACTCAAAATACAGGAAACTTCCATCCATTAATCGCAATCTACATGAAGAGAACGTTGTATTGCCGTATAGTGCATCGAAATCCATTGAAAGCTCGAGAAATGGCGCCACTTTGAAGATATTAGGGTACACAAGTAACTTTGAGAGATTAAGGTTAGGTTACAAAAAAACACATTTTCGGATTTTCTACTCCAAATAGGGCAAAACTGGCACGCCAGTCTAAAAGTACAGGAAGAGGCCGTTGTATTGCCGTATAGTGCATCGAAATCCATTAAAAGGTCGAGAAATGGCGCCACTTTGAAATTTAGGTTACACAAGTAAATTAATGCGTACTTGTTGGCTTTAAAAGCCAGTAACTCACTTTTCAACGTTTTGATCCCAAAAATGCACCTTTTTTCTCAGACCTAGTGGAAAATGTACATCTTTCACTAAGCAAATCGTTGCGCCATACGTCAGGCAAAGTTGGTTTTTCGCGAAATTTTTTGAACTACTCCTCCCCACCCCACACCACCCTCATAAAATACCTACAGATCAATTATTGGAAAGAAAGGCCAGAAAAGTCGTAAACTGTCATTTGCCCTTTCAAGAAAGCGGCAAAAACACGAGTAACTGGCTTTTAAAGCTTAAAGGCACACAAGATCTACGCTGTTTCCACAAAAGGAGCCCTAGAACCTAAAACCCCCTTTTGTGAAAACATGCTAGATCTTGTGTGCCTTTAGCTTTAAAAGCCAGTAACTCGTGTTTTTGCCGTTTTCTTGAAACGGCAAATGACAGTTGAAGACTTTAATGGCCTTTCTATCCCATAATTTACTTGTGTGAGATCTATCCCATAATTTCTTTATTTGAGACCTAGAGGTTATGCTTAGGTTAGAAAAAGGCCATTTTCTGGTATTGTTACTCAAAATACAGGAAACTTCCATCCATTAATCGCAATCTACATGAAGAGAACGTTGTATTGCCGTATAGTGCATCGAAATCCATTGAAAGCTCGAGAAATGGCGCCACTTTGAAGATATTAGGGTACACAAGTAACTTTGAGAGATTAAGGTTAGGTTACAAAAAAACACATTTTCGGATTTTCTACTCCAAATAGGGCAAAACTGGCACGCCAGTCTGAAAGTACAGGAAGAGGCCGTTGTATTGCCGTATAGTGCATCGAAATCCATTAAAAGGTCGAGAAATGGCGCCACTTTGAAATTTAGGTTACACAAGTAAATTAATGCGTACTTGTTGGCTTTAAAAGCCAGTAACTCACTTTTCAACGTTTTGATCCCAAAAATGCACCTTTTTTCTCAGACCTAGTGGAAAATGTACATCTTTCACTAAGCAAATCGTTGCGCCATACGTCAGGCAAAGTTGGTTTTTCGCGAAATTTTTTGAACTACTCCTCCCCACCCCACACCACCCTCATAAAATACCTACAGATCAATTATTGGAAAGAAAGGCCAGAAAAGTCGTAAACTGTCATTTGCCCTTTCAAGAAAGCGGCAAAAACACGAGTAACTGGCTTTTAAAGCTTAAAGGCACACAAGATCTACGCTGTTTCCACAAAAGGAGCCCTAGAACCTAAAACCCCCTTTTGTGAAAACATGCTAGATCTTGTGTGCCTTTAGCTTTAAAAGCCAGTAACTCGTGTTTTTGCCGTTTTCTTGAAACGGCAAATGACAGTTGAAGACTTTAATGGCCTTTCTATCCCATAATTTACTTGTGTGAGATCTATCCCATAATTTCTTTATTTGAGACCTAGAGGTTATGCTTAGGTTAGAAAAAGGCCATTTTCTGGTATTGTTACTCAAAATACAGGAAACTTCCATCCATTAATCGCAATCTACATGAAGAGAACGTTGTATTGCCGTATAGTGCATCGAAATCCATTGAAAGCTCGAGAAATGGCGCCACTTTGAAGATATTAGGGTACACAAGTAACTTTGAGAGATTAAGGTTAGGTTACAAAAAAACACATTTTCGGATTTTCTACTCCAAATAGGGCAAAACTGGCACGCCAGTCTGAAAGTACAGGAAGAGGCCGTTGTATTGCCGTATAGTGCATCGAAATCCATTAAAAGGTCGAGAAATGGCGCCACTTTGAAATTTAGGTTACACAAGTAAATTAATGCGTACTTGTTGGCTTTAAAAGCCAGTAACTCACTTTTCAACGTTTTGATCCCAAAAATGCACCTTTTTTCTCAGACCTAGTGGAAAATGTACATCTTTCACTAAGCAAATCGTTGCGCCATACGTCAGGCAAAGTTGGTTTTTCGCGAAATTTTTTGAACTACTCCTCCCCACCCCACACCACCCTCATAAAATACCTACAGATCAATTATTGGAAAGAAAGGCCAGAAAAGTCGTAAACTGTCATTTGCCCTTTCAAGAAAGCGGCAAAAACACGAGTAACTGGCTTTTAAAGCTTAAAGGCACACAAGATCTACGCTGTTTCCACAAAAGGAGCCCTAGAACCTAAAACCCCCTTTTGTGAAAACATGCTAGATCTTGTGTGCCTTTAGCTTTAAAAGCCAGTAACTCGTGTTTTTGCCGTTTTCTTGAAACGGCAAATGACAGTTGAAGACTTTAATGGCCTTTCTATCCCATAATTTACTTGTGTGAGATCTATCCCATAATTTCTTTATTTGAGACCTAGAGGTTATGCTTAGGTTAGAAAAAGGCCATTTTCTGGTATTGTTACTCAAAATACAGGAAACTTCCATCCATTAATCGCAATCTACATGAAGAGAACGTTGTATTGCCGTATAGTGCATCGAAATCCATTGAAAGCTCGAGAAATGGCGCCACTTTGAAGATATTAGGGTACACAAGTAACTTTGAGAGATTAAGGTTAGGTTACAAAAAAACACATTTTCGGATTTTCTACTCCAAATAGGGCAAAACTGGCACGCCAGTCTGAAAGTACAGGAAGAGGCCGTTGTATTGCCGTATAGTGCATCGAAATCCATTAAAAGGTCGAGAAATGGCGCCACTTTGAAATTTAGGTTACACAAGTAAATTAATGCGTACTTGTTGGCTTTAAAAGCCAGTAACTCACTTTTCAACGTTTTGATCCCAAAAATGCACCTTTTTTCTCAGACCTAGTGGAAAATGTACATCTTTCACTAAGCAAATCGTTGCGCCATACGTCAGGCAAAGTTGGTTTTTCGCGAAATTTTTTGAACTACTCCTCCCCACCCCACACCACCCTCATAAAATACCTACAGATCAATTATTGGAAAGAAAGGCCAGAAAAGTCGTAAACTGTCATTTGCCCTTTCAAGAAAGCGGCAAAAACACGAGTAACTGGCTTTTAAAGCTTAAAGGCACACAAGATCTACGCTGTTTCCACAAAAGGAGCCCTAGAACCTAAAACCCCCTTTTGTGAAAACATGCTAGATCTTGTGTGCCTTTAGCTTTAAAAGCCAGTAACTCGTGTTTTTGCCGTTTTCTTGAAACGGCAAATGACAGTTGAAGACTTTAATGGCCTTTCTATCCCATAATTTACTTGTGTGAGATCTATCCCATAATTTCTTTATTTGAGACCTAGAGGTTATGCTTAGGTTAGAAAAAGGCCATTTTCTGGTATTGTTACTCAAAATACAGGAAACTTCCATCCATTAATCGCAATCTACATGAAGAGAACGTTGTATTGCCGTATAGTGCATCGAAATCCATTGAAAGCTCGAGAAATGGCGCCACTTTGAAGATATTAGGGTACACAAGTAACTTTGAGAGATTAAGGTTAGGTTACAAAAAAACACATTTTCGGATTTTCTACTCCAAATAGGGCAAAACTGGCACGCCAGTCTGAAAGTACAGGAAGAGGCCGTTGTATTGCCGTATAGTGCATCGAAATCCATTAAAAGGTCGAGAAATGGCGCCACTTTGAAATTTAGGTTACACAAGTAAATTAATGCGTACTTGTTGGCTTTAAAAGCCAGTAACTCACTTTTCAACGTTTTGATCCCAAAAATGCACCTTTTTTCTCAGACCTAGTGGAAAATGTACATCTTTCACTAAGCAAATCGTTGCGCCATACGTCAGGCAAAGTTGGTTTTTCGCGAAATTTTTTGAACTACTCCTCCCCACCCCACACCACCCTCATAAAATACCTACAGATCAATTATTGGAAAGAAAGGCCAGAAAAGTCGTAAACTGTCATTTGCCCTTTCAAGAAAGCGGCAAAAACACGAGTAACTGGCTTTTAAAGCTTAAAGGCACACAAGATCTACGCTGTTTCCACAAAAGGAGCCCTAGAACCTAAAACCCCCTTTTGTGAAAACATGCTAGATCTTGTGTGCCTTTAGCTTTAAAAGCCAGTAACTCGTGTTTTTGCCGTTTTCTTGAAACGGCAAATGACAGTTGAAGACTTTAATGGCCTTTCTATCCCATAATTTACTTGTGTGAGATCTATCCCATAATTTCTTTATTTGAGACCTAGAGGTTATGCTTAGGTTAGAAAAAGGCCATTTTCTGGTATTGTTACTCAAAATACAGGAAACTTCCATCCATTAATCGCAATCTACATGAAGAGAACGTTGTATTGCCGTATAGTGCATCGAAATCCATTGAAAGCTCGAGAAATGGCGCCACTTTGAAGATATTAGGGTACACAAGTAACTTTGAGAGATTAAGGTTAGGTTACAAAAAAACACATTTTCGGATTTTCTACTCCAAATAGGGCAAAACTGGCACGCCAGTCTGAAAGTACAGGAAGAGGCCGTTGTATTGCCGTATAGTGCATCGAAATCCATTAAAAGGTCGAGAAATGGCGCCACTTTGAAATTTAGGTTACACAAGTAAATTAATGCGTACTTGTTGGCTTTAAAAGCCAGTAACTCACTTTTCAACGTTTTGATCCCAAAAATGCACCTTTTTTCTCAGACCTAGTGGAAAATGTACATCTTTCACTAAGCAAATCGTTGCGCCATACGTCAGGCAAAGTTGGTTTTTCGCGAAATTTTTTGAACTACTCCTCCCCACCCCACACCACCCTCATAAAATACCTACAGATCAATTATTGGAAAGAAAGGCCAGAAAAGTCGTAAACTGTCATTTGCCCTTTCAAGAAAGCGGCAAAAACACGAGTAACTGGCTTTTAAAGCTTAAAGGCACACAAGATCTACGCTGTTTCCACAAAAGGAGCCCTAGAACCTAAAACCCCCTTTTGTGAAAACATGCTAGATCTTGTGTGCCTTTAGCTTTAAAAGCCAGTAACTCGTGTTTTTGCCGTTTTCTTGAAACGGCAAATGACAGTTGAAGACTTTAATGGCCTTTCTATCCCATAATTTACTTGTGTGAGATCTATCCCATAATTTCTTTATTTGAGACCTAGAGGTTATGCTTAGGTTAGAAAAAGGCCATTTTCTGGTATTGTTACTCAAAATACAGGAAACTTCCATCCATTAATCGCAATCTACATGAAGAGAACGTTGTATTGCCGTATAGTGCATCGAAATCCATTGAAAGCTCGAGAAATGGCGCCACTTTGAAGATATTAGGGTACACAAGTAACTTTGAGAGATTAAGGTTAGGTTACAAAAAAACACATTTTCGGATTTTCTACTCCAAATAGGGCAAAACTGGCACGCCAGTCTGAAAGTACAGGAAGAGGCCGTTGTATTGCCGTATAGTGCATCGAAATCCATTAAAAGGTCGAGAAATGGCGCCACTTTGAAATTTAGGTTACACAAGTAAATTAATGCGTACTTGTTGGCTTTAAAAGCCAGTAACTCACTTTTCAACGTTTTGATCCCAAAAATGCACCTTTTTTCTCAGACCTAGTGGAAAATGTACATCTTTCACTAAGCAAATCGTTGCGCCATACGTCAGGCAAAGTTGGTTTTTCGCGAAATTTTTTGAACTACTCCTCCCCACCCCACACCACCCTCATAAAATACCTACAGATCAATTATTGGAAAGAAAGGCCAGAAAAGTCGTAAACTGTCATTTGCCCTTTCAAGAAAGCGGCAAAAACACGAGTAACTGGCTTTTAAAGCTTAAAGGCACACAAGATCTACGCTGTTTCCACAAAAGGAGCCCTAGAACCTAAAACCCCCTTTTGTGAAAACATGCTAGATCTTGTGTGCCTTTAGCTTTAAAAGCCAGTAACTCGTGTTTTTGCCGTTTTCTTGAAACGGCAAATGACAGTTGAAGACTTTAATGGCCTTTCTATCCCATAATTTACTTGTGTGAGATCTATCCCATAATTTCTTTATTTGAGACCTAGAGGTTATGCTTAGGTTAGAAAAAGGCCATTTTCTGGTATTGTTACTCAAAATACAGGAAACTTCCATCCATTAATCGCAATCTACATGAAGAGAACGTTGTATTGCCGTATAGTGCATCGAAATCCATTGAAAGCTCGAGAAATGGCGCCACTTTGAAGATATTAGGGTACACAAGTAACTTTGAGAGATTAAGGTTAGGTTACAAAAAAACACATTTTCGGATTTTCTACTCCAAATAGGGCAAAACTGGCACGCCAGTCTGAAAGTACAGGAAGAGGCCGTTGTATTGCCGTATAGTGCATCGAAATCCATTAAAAGGTCGAGAAATGGCGCCACTTTGAAATTTAGGTTACACAAGTAAATTAATGCGTACTTGTTGGCTTTAAAAGCCAGTAACTCACTTTTCAACGTTTTGATCCCAAAAATGCACCTTTTTTCTCAGACCTAGTGGAAAATGTACATCTTTCACTAAGCAAATCGTTGCGCCATACGTCAGGCAAAGTTGGTTTTTCGCGAAATTTTTTGAACTACTCCTCCCCACCCCACACCACCCTCATAAAATACCTACAGATCAATTATTGGAAAGAAAGGCCAGAAAAGTCGTAAACTGTCATTTGCCCTTTCAAGAAAGCGGCAAAAACACGAGTAACTGGCTTTTAAAGCTTAAAGGCACACAAGATCTACGCTGTTTCCACAAAAGGAGCCCTAGAACCTAAAACCCCCTTTTGTGAAAACATGCTAGATCTTGTGTGCCTTTAGCTTTAAAAGCCAGTAACTCGTGTTTTTGCCGTTTTCTTGAAACGGCAAATGACAGTTGAAGACTTTAATGGCCTTTCTATCCCATAATTTACTTGTGTGAGATCTATCCCATAATTTCTTTATTTGAGACCTAGAGGTTATGCTTAGGTTAGAAAAAGGCCATTTTCTGGTATTGTTACTCAAAATACAGGAAACTTCCATCCATTAATCGCAATCTACATGAAGAGAACGTTGTATTGCCGTATAGTGCATCGAAATCCATTGAAAGCTCGAGAAATGGCGCCACTTTGAAGATATTAGGGTACACAAGTAACTTTGAGAGATTAAGGTTAGGTTACAAAAAAACACATTTTCGGATTTTCTACTCCAAATAGGGCAAAACTGGCACGCCAGTCTGAAAGTACAGGAAGAGGCCGTTGTATTGCCGTATAGTGCATCGAAATCCATTAAAAGGTCGAGAAATGGCGCCACTTTGAAATTTAGGTTACACAAGTAAATTAATGCGTACTTGTTGGCTTTAAAAGCCAGTAACTCACTTTTCAACGTTTTGATCCCAAAAATGCACCTTTTTTCTCAGACCTAGTGGAAAATGTACATCTTTCACTAAGCAAATCGTTGCGCCATACGTCAGGCAAAGTTGGTTTTTCGCGAAATTTTTTGAACTACTCCTCCCCACCCCACACCACCCTCATAAAATACCTACAGATCAATTATTGGAAAGAAAGGCCAGAAAAGTCGTAAACTGTCATTTGCCCTTTCAAGAAAGCGGCAAAAACACGAGTAACTGGCTTTTAAAGCTTAAAGGCACACAAGATCTACGCTGTTTCCACAAAAGGAGCCCTAGAACCTAAAACCCCCTTTTGTGAAAACATGCTAGATCTTGTGTGCCTTTAGCTTTAAAAGCCAGTAACTCGTGTTTTTGCCGTTTTCTTGAAACGGCAAATGACAGTTGAAGACTTTAATGGCCTTTCTATCCCATAATTTACTTGTGTGAGATCTATCCCATAATTTCTTTATTTGAGACCTAGAGGTTATGCTTAGGTTAGAAAAAGGCCATTTTCTGGTATTGTTACTCAAAATACAGGAAACTTCCATCCATTAATCGCAATCTACATGAAGAGAACGTTGTATTGCCGTATAGTGCATCGAAATCCATTGAAAGCTCGAGAAATGGCGCCACTTTGAAGATATTAGGGTACACAAGTAACTTTGAGAGATTAAGGTTAGGTTACAAAAAAACACATTTTCGGATTTTCTACTCCAAATAGGGCAAAACTGGCACGCCAGTCTGAAAGTACAGGAAGAGGCCGTTGTATTGCCGTATAGTGCATCGAAATCCATTAAAAGGTCGAGAAATGGCGCCACTTTGAAATTTAGGTTACACAAGTAAATTAATGCGTACTTGTTGGCTTTAAAAGCCAGTAACTCACTTTTCAACGTTTTGATCCCAAAAATGCACCTTTTTTCTCAGACCTAGTGGAAAATGTACATCTTTCACTAAGCAAATCGTTGCGCCATACGTCAGGCAAAGTTGGTTTTTCGCGAAATTTTTTGAACTACTCCTCCCCACCCCACACCACCCTCATAAAATACCTACAGATCAATTATTGGAAAGAAAGGCCAGAAAAGTCGTAAACTGTCATTTGCCCTTTCAAGAAAGCGGCAAAAACACGAGTAACTGGCTTTTAAAGCTTAAAGGCACACAAGATCTACGCTGTTTCCACAAAAGGAGCCCATCTACGCTGTTTCCACAAAAGGAGCCCTAGAACCTAAAACCCCCTTTTGTGAAAACATGCTAGATCTTGTGTGCCTTTAGCTTTAAAAGCCAGTAACTCGTGTTTTTGCCGTTTTCTTGAAACGGCAAATGACAGTTGAAGACTTTAATGGCCTTTCTATCCCATAATTTACTTGTGTGAGATCTATCCCATAATTTCTTTATTTGAGACCTAGAGGTTATGCTTAGGTTAGAAAAAGGCCATTTTCTGGTATTGTTACTCAAAATACAGGAAACTTCCATCCATTAAACGCAATCTACATGAAGAGAACGTTGTATTGCCGTATAGTGCATCGAAATCCATTGAAAGCTCGAGAAATGGCGCCACTTTGAAGATATTAGGGTACACAAGTAACTTTGAGAGATTAAGGTTAGGTTACAAAAAAACACATTTTCGGATTTTCTACTCCAAATAGGGCAAAACTGGCACGCCAGTCTGAAAGTACAGGAAGAGGCCGTTGTATTGCCGTATAGTGCATCGAAATCCATTAAAAGGTCGAGAAATGGCGCCACTTTGAAATTTAGGTTACACAAGTAAATTAATGCGTACTTGTTGGCTTTAAAAGCCAGTAACTCACTTTTCAACGTTTTGATCCCAAAAATGCACCTTTTTTCTCAGACCTAGTGGAAAATGTACATCTTTCACTAAGCAAATCGTTGCGCCATACGTCAGGCAAAGTTGGTTTTTCGCGAAATTTTTTGAACTACTCCTCCCCACCCCACACCACCCTCATAAAATACCTACAGATCAATTATTGGAAAGAAAGGCCAGAAAAGTCGTAAACTGTCATTTGCCCTTTCAAGAAAGCGGCAAAAACACGAGTAACTGGCTTTTAAAGCTTAAAGGCACACAAGATCTACGCTGTTTCCACAAAAGGAGCCCTAGAACCTAAAACCCCCTTTTGTGAAAACATGCTAGATCTTGTGTGCCTTTAGCTTTAAAAGCCAGTAACTCGTGTTTTTGCCGTTTTCTTGAAACGGCAAATGACAGTTGAAGACTTTAATGGCCTTTCTATCCCATAATTTACTTGTGTGAGATCTATCCCATAATTTCTTTATTTGAGACCTAGAGGTTATGCTTAGGTTAGAAAAAGGCCATTTTCTGGTATTGTTACTCAAAATACAGGAAACTTCCATCCATTAAACGCAATCTACATGAAGAGAACGTTGTATTGCCGTATAGTGCATCGAAATCCATTGAAAGCTCGAGAAATGGCGCCACTTTGAAGATATTAGGGTACACAAGTAACTTTGAGAGATTAAGGTTAGGTTACAAAAAAACACATTTTCGGATTTTCTACTCCAAATAGGGCAAAACTGGCACGCCAGTCTGAAAGTACAGGAAGAGGCCGTTGTATTGCCGTATAGTGCATCGAAATCCATTAAAAGGTCGAGAAATGGCGCCACTTTGAAATTTAGGTTACACAAGTAAATTAATGCGTACTTGTTGGCTTTAAAAGCCAGTAACTCACTTTTCAACGTTTTGATCCCAAAAATGCACCTTTTTTCTCAGACCTAGTGGAAAATGTACATCTTTCACTAAGCAAATCGTTGCGCCATACGTCAGGCAAAGTTGGTTTTTCGCGAAATTTTTTGAACTACTCCTCCCCACCCCACACCACCCTCATAAAATACCTACAGATCAATTATTGGAAAGAAAGGCCAGAAAAGTCGTAAACTGTCATTTGCCCTTTCAAGAAAGCGGCAAAAACACGAGTAACTGGCTTTTAAAGCTTAAAGGCACACAAGATCTACGCTGTTTCCACAAAAGGAGCCCTAGAACCTAAAACCCCCTTTTGTGAAAACATGCTAGATCTTGTGTGCCTTTAGCTTTAAAAGCCAGTAACTCGTGTTTTTGCCGTTTTCTTGAAACGGCAAATGACAGTTGAAGACTTTAATGGCCTTTCTATCCCATAATTTACTTGTGTGAGATCTATCCCATAATTTCTTTATTTGAGACCTAGAGGTTATGCTTAGGTTAGAAAAAGGCCATTTTCTGGTATTGTTACTCAAAATACAGGAAACTTCCATCCATTAAACGCAATCTACATGAAGAGAACGTTGTATTGCCGTATAGTGCATCGAAATCCATTGAAAGCTCGAGAAATGGCGCCACTTTGAAGATATTAGGGTACACAAGTAACTTTGAGAGATTAAGGTTAGGTTACAAAAAAACACATTTTCGGATTTTCTACTCCAAATAGGGCAAAACTGGCACGCCAGTCTGAAAGTACAGGAAGAGGCCGTTGTATTGCCGTATAGTGCATCGAAATCCATTAAAAGGTCGAGAAATGGCGCCACTTTGAAATTTAGGTTACACAAGTAAATTAATGCGTACTTGTTGGCTTTAAAAGCCAGTAACTCACTTTTCAACGTTTTGATCCCAAAAATGCACCTTTTTTCTCAGACCTAGTGGAAAATGTACATCTTTCACTAAGCAAATCGTTGCGCCATACGTCAGGCAAAGTTGGTTTTTCGCGAAATTTTTTGAACTACTCCTCCCCACCCCACACCACCCTCATAAAATACCTACAGATCAATTATTGGAAAGAAAGGCCAGAAAAGTCGTAAACTGTCATTTGCCCTTTCAAGAAAGCGGCAAAAACACGAGTAACTGGCTTTTAAAGCTTAAAGGCACACAAGATCTACGCTGTTTCCACAAAAGGAGCCCTAGAACCTAAAACCCCCTTTTGTGAAAACATGCTAGATCTTGTGTGCCTTTAGCTTTAAAAGCCAGTAACTCGTGTTTTTGCCGTTTTCTTGAAACGGCAAATGACAGTTGAAGACTTTAATGGCCTTTCTATCCCATAATTTACTTGTGTGAGATCTATCCCATAATTTCTTTATTTGAGACCTAGAGGTTATGCTTAGGTTAGAAAAAGGCCATTTTCTGGTATTGTTACTCAAAATACAGGAAACTTCCATCCATTAAACGCAATCTACATGAAGAGAACGTTGTATTGCCGTATAGTGCATCGAAATCCATTGAAAGCTCGAGAAATGGCGCCACTTTGAAGATATTAGGGTACACAAGTAACTTTGAGAGATTAAGGTTAGGTTACAAAAAAACACATTTTCGGATTTTCTACTCCAAATAGGGCAAAACTGGCACGCCAGTCTGAAAGTACAGGAAGAGGCCGTTGTATTGCCGTATAGTGCATCGAAATCCATTAAAAGGTCGAGAAATGGCGCCACTTTGAAATTTAGGTTACACAAGTAAATTAATGCGTACTTGTTGGCTTTAAAAGCCAGTAACTCACTTTTCAACGTTTTGATCCCAAAAATGCACCTTTTTTCTCAGACCTAGTGGAAAATGTACATCTTTCACTAAGCAAATCGTTGCGCCATACGTCAGGCAAAGTTGGTTTTTCGCGAAATTTTTTGAACTACTCCTCCCCACCCCACACCACCCTCATAAAATACCTACAGATCAATTATTGGAAAGAAAGGCCAGAAAAGTCGTAAACTGTCATTTGCCCTTTCAAGAAAGCGGCAAAAACACGAGTAACTGGCTTTTAAAGCTTAAAGGCACACAAGATCTACGCTGTTTCCACAAAAGGAGCCCTAGAACCTAAAACCCCCTTTTGTGAAAACATGCTAGATCTTGTGTGCCTTTAGCTTTAAAAGCCAGTAACTCGTGTTTTTGCCGTTTTCTTGAAACGGCAAATGACAGTTGAAGACTTTAATGGCCTTTCTATCCCATAATTTACTTGTGTGAGATCTATCCCATAATTTCTTTATTTGAGACCTAGAGGTTATGCTTAGGTTAGAAAAAGGCCATTTTCTGGTATTGTTACTCAAAATACAGGAAACTTCCATCCATTAAACGCAATCTACATGAAGAGAACGTTGTATTGCCGTATAGTGCATCGAAATCCATTGAAAGCTCGAGAAATGGCGCCACTTTGAAGATATTAGGGTACACAAGTAACTTTGAGAGATTAAGGTTAGGTTACAAAAAAACACATTTTCGGATTTTCTACTCCAAATAGGGCAAAACTGGCACGCCAGTCTGAAAGTACAGGAAGAGGCCGTTGTATTGCCGTATAGTGCATCGAAATCCATTAAAAGGTCGAGAAATGGCGCCACTTTGAAATTTAGGTTACACAAGTAAATTAATGCGTACTTGTTGGCTTTAAAAGCCAGTAACTCACTTTTCAACGTTTTGATCCCAAAAATGCACCTTTTTTCTCAGACCTAGTGGAAAATGTACATCTTTCACTAAGCAAATCGTTGCGCCATACGTCAGGCAAAGTTGGTTTTTCGCGAAATTTTTTGAACTACTCCTCCCCACCCCACACCACCCTCATAAAATACCTACAGATCAATTATTGGAAAGAAAGGCCAGAAAAGTCGTAAACTGTCATTTGCCCTTTCAAGAAAGCGGCAAAAACACGAGTAACTGGCTTTTAAAGCTTAAAGGCACACAAGATCTACGCTGTTTCCACAAAAGGAGCCCTAGAACCTAAAACCCCCTTTTGTGAAAACATGCTAGATCTTGTGTGCCTTTAGCTTTAAAAGCCAGTAACTCGTGTTTTTGCCGTTTTCTTGAAACGGCAAATGACAGTTGAAGACTTTAATGGCCTTTCTATCCCATAATTTACTTGTGTGAGATCTATCCCATAATTTCTTTATTTGAGACCTAGAGGTTATGCTTAGGTTAGAAAAAGGCCATTTTCTGGTATTGTTACTCAAAATACAGGAAACTTCCATCCATTAAACGCAATCTACATGAAGAGAACGTTGTATTGCCGTATAGTGCATCGAAATCCATTGAAAGCTCGAGAAATGGCGCCACTTTGAAGATATTAGGGTACACAAGTAACTTTGAGAGATTAAGGTTAGGTTACAAAAAAACACATTTTCGGATTTTCTACTCCAAATAGGGCAAAACTGGCACGCCAGTCTGAAAGTACAGGAAGAGGCCGTTGTATTGCCGTATAGTGCATCGAAATCCATTAAAAGGTCGAGAAATGGCGCCACTTTGAAATTTAGGTTACACAAGTAAATTAATGCGTACTTGTTGGCTTTAAAAGCCAGTAACTCACTTTTCAACGTTTTGATCCCAAAAATGCACCTTTTTTCTCAGACCTAGTGGAAAATGTACATCTTTCACTAAGCAAATCGTTGCGCCATACGTCAGGCAAAGTTGGTTTTTCGCGAAATTTTTTGAACTACTCCTCCCCACCCCACACCACCCTCATAAAATACCTACAGATCAATTATTGGAAAGAAAGGCCAGAAAAGTCGTAAACTGTCATTTGCCCTTTCAAGAAAGCGGCAAAAACACGAGTAACTGGCTTTTAAAGCTTAAAGGCACACAAGATCTACGCTGTTTCCACAAAAGGAGCCCTAGAACCTAAAACCCCCTTTTGTGAAAACATGCTAGATCTTGTGTGCCTTTAGCTTTAAAAGCCAGTAACTCGTGTTTTTGCCGTTTTCTTGAAACGGCAAATGACAGTTGAAGACTTTAATGGCCTTTCTATCCCATAATTTACTTGTGTGAGATCTATCCCATAATTTCTTTATTTGAGACCTAGAGGTTATGCTTAGGTTAGAAAAAGGCCATTTTCTGGTATTGTTACTCAAAATACAGGAAACTTCCATCCATTAAACGCAATCTACATGAAGAGAACGTTGTATTGCCGTATAGTGCATCGAAATCCATTGAAAGCTCGAGAAATGGCGCCACTTTGAAGATATTAGGGTACACAAGTAACTTTGAGAGATTAAGGTTAGGTTACAAAAAAACACATTTTCGGATTTTCTACTCCAAATAGGGCAAAACTGGCACGCCAGTCTGAAAGTACAGGAAGAGGCCGTTGTATTGCCGTATAGTGCATCGAAATCCATTAAAAGGTCGAGAAATGGCGCCACTTTGAAATTTAGGTTACACAAGTAAATTAATGCGTACTTGTTGGCTTTAAAAGCCAGTAACTCACTTTTCAACGTTTTGATCCCAAAAATGCACCTTTTTTCTCAGACCTAGTGGAAAATGTACATCTTTCACTAAGCAAATCGTTGCGCCATACGTCAGGCAAAGTTGGTTTTTCGCGAAATTTTTTGAACTACTCCTCCCCACCCCACACCACCCTCATAAAATACCTACAGATCAATTATTGGAAAGAAAGGCCAGAAAAGTCGTAAACTGTCATTTGCCCTTTCAAGAAAGCGGCAAAAACACGAGTAACTGGCTTTTAAAGCTTAAAGGCACACAAGATCTACGCTGTTTCCACAAAAGGAGCCCTAGAACCTAAAACCCCCTTTTGTGAAAACATGCTAGATCTTGTGTGCCTTTAGCTTTAAAAGCCAGTAACTCGTGTTTTTGCCGTTTTCTTGAAACGGCAAATGACAGTTGAAGACTTTAATGGCCTTTCTATCCCATAATTTACTTGTGTGAGATCTATCCCATAATTTCTTTATTTGAGACCTAGAGGTTATGCTTAGGTTAGAAAAAGGCCATTTTCTGGTATTGTTACTCAAAATACAGGAAACTTCCATCCATTAAACGCAATCTACATGAAGAGAACGTTGTATTGCCGTATAGTGCATCGAAATCCATTGAAAGCTCGAGAAATGGCGCCACTTTGAAGATATTAGGGTACACAAGTAACTTTGAGAGATTAAGGTTAGGTTACAAAAAAACACATTTTCGGATTTTCTACTCTCAAATAGGGCAAAACTGGCACGCCAGTCTGAAAGTACAGGAAGAGGCCGTTGTATTGCCGTATAGTGCATCGAAATCCATTAAAAGGTCGAGAAATGGCGCCACTTTGAAATTTAGGTTACACAAGTAAATTAATGCGTACTTGTTGGCTTTAAAAGCCAGTAACTCACTTTTCAACGTTTTGATCCCAAAAATGCACCTTTTTTCTCAGACCTAGTGGAAAATGTACATCTTTCACTAAGCAAATCGTTGCGCCATACGTCAGGCAAAGTTGGTTTTTCGCGAAATTTTTTGAACTACTCCTCCCCACCCCACACCACCCTCATAAAATACCTACAGATCAATTATTGGAAAGAAAGGCCAGAAAAGTCGTAAACTGTCATTTGCCCTTTCAAGAAAGCGGCAAAAACACGAGTAACTGGCTTTTAAAGCTTAAAGGCACACAAGATCTACGCTGTTTCCACAAAAGGAGCCCTAGAACCTAAAACCCCCTTTTGTGAAAACATGCTAGATCTTGTGTGCCTTTAGCTTTAAAAGCCAGTAACTCGTGTTTTTGCCGTTTTCTTGAAACGGCAAATGACAGTTGAAGACTTTAATGGCCTTTCTATCCCATAATTTACTTGTGTGAGATCTATCCCATAATTTCTTTATTTGAGACCTAGAGGTTATGCTTAGGTTAGAAAAAGGCCATTTTCTGGTATTGTTACTCAAAATACAGGAAACTTCCATCCATTAAACGCAATCTACATGAAGAGAACGTTGTATTGCCGTATAGTGCATCGAAATCCATTGAAAGCTCGAGAAATGGCGCCACTTTGAAGATATTAGGGTACACAAGTAACTTTGAGAGATTAAGGTTAGGTTACAAAAAAACACATTTTCGGATTTTCTACTCCAAATAGGGCAAAACTGGCACGCCAGTCTGAAAGTACAGGAAGAGGCCGTTGTATTGCCGTATAGTGCATCGAAATCCATTAAAAGGTCGAGAAATGGCGCCACTTTGAAATTTAGGTTACACAAGTAAATTAATGCGTACTTGTTGGCTTTAAAAGCCAGTAACTCACTTTTCAACGTTTTGATCCCAAAAATGCACCTTTTTTCTCAGACCTAGTGGAAAATGTACATCTTTCACTAAGCAAATCGTTGCGCCATACGTCAGGCAAAGTTGGTTTTTCGCGAAATTTTTTGAACTACTCCTCCCCACCCCACACCACCCTCATAAAATACCTACAGATCAATTATTGGAAAGAAAGGCCAGAAAAGTCGTAAACTGTCATTTGCCCTTTCAAGAAAGCGGCAAAAACACGAGTAACTGGCTTTTAAAGCTTAAAGGCACACAAGATCTACGCTGTTTCCACAAAAGGAGCCCTAGAACCTAAAACCCCCTTTTGTGAAAACATGCTAGATCTTGTGTGCCTTTAGCTTTAAAAGCCAGTAACTCGTGTTTTTGCCGTTTTCTTGAAACGGCAAATGACAGTTGAAGACTTTAATGGCCTTTCTATCCCATAATTTACTTGTGTGAGATCTATCCCATAATTTCTTTATTTGAGACCTAGAGGTTATGCTTAGGTTAGAAAAAGGCCATTTTCTGGTATTGTTACTCAAAATACAGGAAACTTCCATCCATTAAACGCAATCTACATGAAGAGAACGTTGTATTGCCGTATAGTGCATCGAAATCCATTGAAAGCTCGAGAAATGGCGCCACTTTGAAGATATTAGGGTACACAAGTAACTTTGAGAGATTAAGGTTAGGTTACAAAAAAACACATTTTCGGATTTTCTACTCCAAATAGGGCAAAACTGGCACGCCAGTCTGAAAGTACAGGAAGAGGCCGTTGTATTGCCGTATAGTGCATCGAAATCCATTAAAAGGTCGAGAAATGGCGCCACTTTGAAATTTAGGTTACACAAGTAAATTAATGCGTACTTGTTGGCTTTAAAAGCCAGTAACTCACTTTTCAACGTTTTGATCCCAAAAATGCACCTTTTTTCTCAGACCTAGTGGAAAATGTACATCTTTCACTAAGCAAATCGTTGCGCCATACGTCAGGCAAAGTTGGTTTTTCGCGAAATTTTTTGAACTACTCCTCCCCACCCCACACCACCCTCATAAAATACCTACAGATCAATTATTGGAAAGAAAGGCCAGAAAAGTCGTAAACTGTCATTTGCCCTTTCAAGAAAGCGGCAAAAACACGAGTAACTGGCTTTTAAAGCTTAAAGGCACACAAGATCTACGCTGTTTCCACAAAAGGAGCCCTAGAACCTAAAACCCCCTTTTGTGAAAACATGCTAGATCTTGTGTGCCTTTAGCTTTAAAAGCCAGTAACTCGTGTTTTTGCCGTTTTCTTGAAACGGCAAATGACAGTTGAAGACTTTAATGGCCTTTCTATCCCATAATTTACTTGTGTGAGATCTATCCCATAATTTCTTTATTTGAGACCTAGAGGTTATGCTTAGGTTAGAAAAAGGCCATTTTCTGGTATTGTTACTCAAAATACAGGAAACTTCCATCCATTAAACGCAATCTACATGAAGAGAACGTTGTATTGCCGTATAGTGCATCGAAATCCATTGAAAGCTCGAGAAATGGCGCCACTTTGAAGATATTAGGGTACACAAGTAACTTTGAGAGATTAAGGTTAGGTTACAAAAAAACACATTTTCGGATTTTCTACTCCAAATAGGGCAAAACTGGCACGCCAGTCTGAAAGTACAGGAAGAGGCCGTTGTATTGCCGTATAGTGCATCGAAATCCATTAAAAGGTCGAGAAATGGCGCCACTTTGAAATTTAGGTTACACAAGTAAATTAATGCGTACTTGTTGGCTTTAAAAGCCAGTAACTCACTTTTCAACGTTTTGATCCCAAAAATGCACCTTTTTTCTCAGACCTAGTGGAAAATGTACATCTTTCACTAAGCAAATCGTTGCGCCATACGTCAGGCAAAGTTGGTTTTTCGCGAAATTTTTTGAACTACTCCTCCCCACCCCACACCACCCTCATAAAATACCTACAGATCAATTATTGGAAAGAAAGGCCAGAAAAGTCGTAAACTGTCATTTGCCCTTTCAAGAAAGCGGCAAAAACACGAGTAACTGGCTTTTAAAGCTTAAAGGCACACAAGATCTACGCTGTTTCCACAAAAGGAGCCCTAGAACCTAAAACCCCCTTTTGTGAAAACATGCTAGATCTTGTGTGCCTTTAGCTTTAAAAGCCAGTAACTCGTGTTTTTGCCGTTTTCTTGAAACGGCAAATGACAGTTGAAGACTTTAATGGCCTTTCTATCCCATAATTTACTTGTGTGAGATCTATCCCATAATTTCTTTATTTGAGACCTAGAGGTTATGCTTAGGTTAGAAAAAGGCCATTTTCTGGTATTGTTACTCAAAATACAGGAAACTTCCATCCATTAAACGCAATCTACATGAAGAGAACGTTGTATTGCCGTATAGTGCATCGAAATCCATTGAAAGCTCGAGAAATGGCGCCACTTTGAAGATATTAGGGTACACAAGTAACTTTGAGAGATTAAGGTTAGGTTACAAAAAAACACATTTTCGGATTTTCTACTCCAAATAGGGCAAAACTGGCACGCCAGTCTGAAAGTACAGGAAGAGGCCGTTGTATTGCCGTATAGTGCATCGAAATCCATTAAAAGGTCGAGAAATGGCGCCACTTTGAAATTTAGGTTACACAAGTAAATTAATGCGTACTTGTTGGCTTTAAAAGCCAGTAACTCACTTTTCAACGTTTTGATCCCAAAAATGCACCTTTTTTCTCAGACCTAGTGGAAAATGTACATCTTTCACTAAGCAAATCGTTGCGCCATACGTCAGGCAAAGTTGGTTTTTCGCGAAATTTTTTGAACTACTCCTCCCCACCCCACACCACCCTCATAAAATACCTACAGATCAATTATTGGAAAGAAAGGCCAGAAAAGTCGTAAACTGTCATTTGCCCTTTCAAGAAAGCGGCAAAAACACGAGTAACTGGCTTTTAAAGCTTAAAGGCACACAAGATCTACGCTGTTTCCACAAAAGGAGCCCTAGAACCTAAAACCCCCTTTTGTGAAAACATGCTAGATCTTGTGTGCCTTTAGCTTTAAAAGCCAGTAACTCGTGTTTTTGCCGTTTTCTTGAAACGGCAAATGACAGTTGAAGACTTTAATGGCCTTTCTATCCCATAATTTACTTGTGTGAGATCTATCCCATAATTTCTTTATTTGAGACCTAGAGGTTATGCTTAGGTTAGAAAAAGGCCATTTTCTGGTATTGTTACTCAAAATACAGGAAACTTCCATCCATTAAACGCAATCTACATGAAGAGAACGTTGTATTGCCGTATAGTGCATCGAAATCCATTGAAAGCTCGAGAAATGGCGCCACTTTGAAGATATTAGGGTACACAAGTAACTTTGAGAGATTAAGGTTAGGTTACAAAAAAACACATTTTCGGATTTTCTACTCCAAATAGGGCAAAACTGGCACGCCAGTCTGAAAGTACAGGAAGAGGCCGTTGTATTGCCGTATAGTGCATCGAAATCCATTAAAAGGTCGAGAAATGGCGCCACTTTGAAATTTAGGTTACACAAGTAAATTAATGCGTACTTGTTGGCTTTAAAAGCCAGTAACTCACTTTTCAACGTTTTGATCCCAAAAATGCACCTTTTTTCTCAGACCTAGTGGAAAATGTACATCTTTCACTAAGCAAATCGTTGCGCCATACGTCAGGCAAAGTTGGTTTTTCGCGAAATTTTTTGAACTACTCCTCCCCACCCCACACCACCCTCATAAAATACCTACAGATCAATTATTGGAAAGAAAGGCCAGAAAAGTCGTAAACTGTCATTTGCCCTTTCAAGAAAGCGGCAAAAACACGAGTAACTGGCTTTTAAAGCTTAAAGGCACACAAGATCTACGCTGTTTCCACAAAAGGAGCCCTAGAACCTAAAACCCCCTTTTGTGAAAACATGCTAGATCTTGTGTGCCTTTAGCTTTAAAAGCCAGTAACTCGTGTTTTTGCCGTTTTCTTGAAACGGCAAATGACAGTTGAAGACTTTAATGGCCTTTCTATCCCATAATTTACTTGTGTGAGATCTATCCCATAATTTCTTTATTTGAGACCTAGAGGTTATGCTTAGGTTAGAAAAAGGCCATTTTCTGGTATTGTTACTCAAAATACAGGAAACTTCCATCCATTAAACGCAATCTACATGAAGAGAACGTTGTATTGCCGTATAGTGCATCGAAATCCATTGAAAGCTCGAGAAATGGCGCCACTTTGAAGATATTAGGGTACACAAGTAACTTTGAGAGATTAAGGTTAGGTTACAAAAAAACACATTTTCGGATTTTCTACTCCAAATAGGGCAAAACTGGCACGCCAGTCTGAAAGTACAGGAAGAGGCCGTTGTATTGCCGTATAGTGCATCGAAATCCATTAAAAGGTCGAGAAATGGCGCCACTTTGAAATTTAGGTTACACAAGTAAATTAATGCGTACTTGTTGGCTTTAAAAGCCAGTAACTCACTTTTCAACGTTTTGATCCCAAAAATGCACCTTTTTTCTCAGACCTAGTGGAAAATGTACATCTTTCACTAAGCAAATCGTTGCGCCATACGTCAGGCAAAGTTGGTTTTTCGCGAAATTTTTTGAACTACTCCTCCCCACCCCACACCACCCTCATAAAATACCTACAGATCAATTATTGGAAAGAAAGGCCAGAAAAGTCGTAAACTGTCATTTGCCCTTTCAAGAAAGCGGCAAAAACACGAGTAACTGGCTTTTAAAGCTTAAAGGCACACAAGATCTACGCTGTTTCCACAAAAGGAGCCCTAGAACCTAAAACCCCCTTTTGTGAAAACATGCTAGATCTTGTGTGCCTTTAGCTTTAAAAGCCAGTAACTCGTGTTTTTGCCGTTTTCTTGAAACGGCAAATGACAGTTGAAGACTTTAATGGCCTTTCTATCCCATAATTTACTTGTGTGAGATCTATCCCATAATTTCTTTATTTGAGACCTAGAGGTTATGCTTAGGTTAGAAAAAGGCCATTTTCTGGTATTGTTACTCAAAATACAGGAAACTTCCATCCATTAAACGCAATCTACATGAAGAGAACGTTGTATTGCCGTATAGTGCATCGAAATCCATTGAAAGCTCGAGAAATGGCGCCACTTTGAAGATATTAGGGTACACAAGTAACTTTGAGAGATTAAGGTTAGGTTACAAAAAAACACATTTTCGGATTTTCTACTCCAAATAGGGCAAAACTGGCACGCCAGTCTGAAAGTACAGGAAGAGGCCGTTGTATTGCCGTATAGTGCATCGAAATCCATTAAAAGGTCGAGAAATGGCGCCACTTTGAAATTTAGGTTACACAAGTAAATTAATGCGTACTTGTTGGCTTTAAAAGCCAGTAACTCACTTTTCAACGTTTTGATCCCAAAAATGCACCTTTTTTCTCAGACCTAGTGGAAAATGTACATCTTTCACTAAGCAAATCGTTGCGCCATACGTCAGGCAAAGTTGGTTTTTCGCGAAATTTTTTGAACTACTCCTCCCCACCCCACACCACCCTCATAAAATACCTACAGATCAATTATTGGAAAGAAAGGCCAGAAAAGTCGTAAACTGTCATTTGCCCTTTCAAGAAAGCGGCAAAAACACGAGTAACTGGCTTTTAAAGCTTAAAGGCACACAAGATCTACGCTGTTTCCACAAAAGGAGCCCTAGAACCTAAAACCCCCTTTTGTGAAAACATGCTAGATCTTGTGTGCCTTTAGCTTTAAAAGCCAGTAACTCGTGTTTTTGCCGTTTTCTTGAAACGGCAAATGACAGTTGAAGACTTTAATGGCCTTTCTATCCCATAATTTACTTGTGTGAGATCTATCCCATAATTTCTTTATTTGAGACCTAGAGGTTATGCTTAGGTTAGAAAAAGGCCATTTTCTGGTATTGTTACTCAAAATACAGGAAACTTCCATCCATTAAACGCAATCTACATGAAGAGAACGTTGTATTGCCGTATAGTGCATCGAAATCCATTGAAAGCTCGAGAAATGGCGCCACTTTGAAGATATTAGGGTACACAAGTAACTTTGAGAGATTAAGGTTAGGTTACAAAAAAACACATTTTCGGATTTTCTACTCCAAATAGGGCAAAACTGGCACGCCAGTCTGAAAGTACAGGAAGAGGCCGTTGTATTGCCGTATAGTGCATCGAAATCCATTAAAAGGTCGAGAAATGGCGCCACTTTGAAATTTAGGTTACACAAGTAAATTAATGCGTACTTGTTGGCTTTAAAAGCCAGTAACTCACTTTTCAACGTTTTGATCCCAAAAATGCACCTTTTTTCTCAGACCTAGTGGAAAATGTACATCTTTCACTAAGCAAATCGTTGCGCCATACGTCAGGCAAAGTTGGTTTTTCGCGAAATTTTTTGAACTACTCCTCCCCACCCCACACCACCCTCATAAAATACCTACAGATCAATTATTGGAAAGAAAGGCCAGAAAAGTCGTAAACTGTCATTTGCCCTTTCAAGAAAGCGGCAAAAACACGAGTAACTGGCTTTTAAAGCTTAAAGGCACACAAGATCTACGCTGTTTCCACAAAAGGAGCCCTAGAACCTAAAACCCCCTTTTGTGAAAACATGCTAGATCTTGTGTGCCTTTAGCTTTAAAAGCCAGTAACTCGTGTTTTTGCCGTTTTCTTGAAACGGCAAATGACAGTTGAAGACTTTAATGGCCTTTCTATCCCATAATTTACTTGTGTGAGATCTATCCCATAATTTCTTTATTTGAGACCTAGAGGTTATGCTTAGGTTAGAAAAAGGCCATTTTCTGGTATTGTTACTCAAAATACAGGAAACTTCCATCCATTAAACGCAATCTACATGAAGAGAACGTTGTATTGCCGTATAGTGCATCGAAATCCATTGAAAGCTCGAGAAATGGCGCCACTTTGAAGATATTAGGGTACACAAGTAACTTTGAGAGATTAAGGTTAGGTTACAAAAAAACACATTTTCGGATTTTCTACTCCAAATAGGGCAAAACTGGCACGCCAGTCTGAAAGTACAGGAAGAGGCCGTTGTATTGCCGTATAGTGCATCGAAATCCATTAAAAGGTCGAGAAATGGCGCCACTTTGAAATTTAGGTTACACAAGTAAATTAATGCGTACTTGTTGGCTTTAAAAGCCAGTAACTCACTTTTCAACGTTTTGATCCCAAAAATGCACCTTTTTTCTCAGACCTAGTGGAAAATGTACATCTTTCACTAAGCAAATCGTTGCGCCATACGTCAGGCAAAGTTGGTTTTTCGCGAAATTTTTTGAACTACTCCTCCCCACCCCACACCACCCTCATAAAATACCTACAGATCAATTATTGGAAAGAAAGGCCAGAAAAGTCGTAAACTGTCATTTGCCCTTTCAAGAAAGCGGCAAAAACACGAGTAACTGGCTTTTAAAGCTTAAAGGCACACAAGATCTACGCTGTTTCCACAAAAGGAGCCCTAGAACCTAAAACCCCCTTTTGTGAAAACATGCTAGATCTTGTGTGCCTTTAGCTTTAAAAGCCAGTAACTCGTGTTTTTGCCGTTTTCTTGAAACGGCAAATGACAGTTGAAGACTTTAATGGCCTTTCTATCCCATAATTTACTTGTGTGAGATCTATCCCATAATTTCTTTATTTGAGACCTAGAGGTTATGCTTAGGTTAGAAAAAGGCCATTTTCTGGTATTGTTACTCAAAATACAGGAAACTTCCATCCATTAAACGCAATCTACATGAAGAGAACGTTGTATTGCCGTATAGTGCATCGAAATCCATTGAAAGCTCGAGAAATGGCGCCACTTTGAAGATATTAGGGTACACAAGTAACTTTGAGAGATTAAGGTTAGGTTACAAAAAAACACATTTTCGGATTTTCTACTCCAAATAGGGCAAAACTGGCACGCCAGTCTGAAAGTACAGGAAGAGGCCGTTGTATTGCCGTATAGTGCATCGAAATCCATTAAAAGGTCGAGAAATGGCGCCACTTTGAAATTTAGGTTACACAAGTAAATTAATGCGTACTTGTTGGCTTTAAAAGCCAGTAACTCACTTTTCAACGTTTTGATCCCAAAAATGCACCTTTTTTCTCAGACCTAGTGGAAAATGTACATCTTTCACTAAGCAAATCGTTGCGCCATACGTCAGGCAAAGTTGGTTTTTCGCGAAATTTTTTGAACTACTCCTCCCCACCCCACACCACCCTCATAAAATACCTACAGATCAATTATTGGAAAGAAAGGCCAGAAAAGTCGTAAACTGTCATTTGCCCTTTCAAGAAAGCGGCAAAAACACGAGTAACTGGCTTTTAAAGCTTAAAGGCACACAAGATCTACGCTGTTTCCACAAAAGGAGCCCTAGAACCTAAAACCCCCTTTTGTGAAAACATGCTAGATCTTGTGTGCCTTTAGCTTTAAAAGCCAGTAACTCGTGTTTTTGCCGTTTTCTTGAAACGGCAAATGACAGTTGAAGACTTTAATGGCCTTTCTATCCCATAATTTACTTGTGTGAGATCTATCCCATAATTTCTTTATTTGAGACCTAGAGGTTATGCTTAGGTTAGAAAAAGGCCATTTTCTGGTATTGTTACTCAAAATACAGGAAACTTCCATCCATTAAACGCAATCTACATGAAGAGAACGTTGTATTGCCGTATAGTGCATCGAAATCCATTGAAAGCTCGAGAAATGGCGCCACTTTGAAGATATTAGGGTACACAAGTAACTTTGAGAGATTAAGGTTAGGTTACAAAAAAACACATTTTCGGATTTTCTACTCCAAATAGGGCAAAACTGGCACGCCAGTCTGAAAGTACAGGAAGAGGCCGTTGTATTGCCGTATAGTGCATCGAAATCCATTAAAAGGTCGAGAAATGGCGCCACTTTGAAATTTAGGTTACACAAGTAAATTAATGCGTACTTGTTGGCTTTAAAAGCCAGTAACTCACTTTTCAACGTTTTGATCCCAAAAATGCACCTTTTTTCTCAGACCTAGTGGAAAATGTACATCTTTCACTAAGCAAATCGTTGCGCCATACGTCAGGCAAAGTTGGTTTTTCGCGAAATTTTTTGAACTACTCCTCCCCACCCCACACCACCCTCATAAAATACCTACAGATCAATTATTGGAAAGAAAGGCCAGAAAAGTCGTAAACTGTCATTTGCCCTTTCAAGAAAGCGGCAAAAACACGAGTAACTGGCTTTTAAAGCTTAAAGGCACACAAGATCTACGCTGTTTCCACAAAAGGAGCCCTAGAACCTAAAACCCCCTTTTGTGAAAACATGCTAGATCTTGTGTGCCTTTAGCTTTAAAAGCCAGTAACTCGTGTTTTTGCCGTTTTCTTGAAACGGCAAATGACAGTTGAAGACTTTAATGGCCTTTCTATCCCATAATTTACTTGTGTGAGATCTATCCCATAATTTCTTTATTTGAGACCTAGAGGTTATGCTTAGGTTAGAAAAAGGCCATTTTCTGGTATTGTTACTCAAAATACAGGAAACTTCCATCCATTAAACGCAATCTACATGAAGAGAACGTTGTATTGCCGTATAGTGCATCGAAATCCATTGAAAGCTCGAGAAATGGCGCCACTTTGAAGATATTAGGGTACACAAGTAACTTTGAGAGATTAAGGTTAGGTTACAAAAAAACACATTTTCGGATTTTCTACTCCAAATAGGGCAAAACTGGCACGCCAGTCTGAAAGTACAGGAAGAGGCCGTTGTATTGCCGTATAGTGCATCGAAATCCATTAAAAGGTCGAGAAATGGCGCCACTTTGAAATTTAGGTTACACAAGTAAATTAATGCGTACTTGTTGGCTTTAAAAGCCAGTAACTCACTTTTCAACGTTTTGATCCCAAAAATGCACCTTTTTTCTCAGACCTAGTGGAAAATGTACATCTTTCACTAAGCAAATCGTTGCGCCATACGTCAGGCAAAGTTGGTTTTTCGCGAAATTTTTTGAACTACTCCTCCCCACCCCACACCACCCTCATAAAATACCTACAGATCAATTATTGGAAAGAAAGGCCAGAAAAGTCGTAAACTGTCATTTGCCCTTTCAAGAAAGCGGCAAAAACACGAGTAACTGGCTTTTAAAGCTTAAAGGCACACAAGATCTACGCTGTTTCCACAAAAGGAGCCCTAGAACCTAAAACCCCCTTTTGTGAAAACATGCTAGATCTTGTGTGCCTTTAGCTTTAAAAGCCAGTAACTCGTGTTTTTGCCGTTTTCTTGAAACGGCAAATGACAGTTGAAGACTTTAATGGCCTTTCTATCCCATAATTTACTTGTGTGAGATCTATCCCATAATTTCTTTATTTGAGACCTAGAGGTTATGCTTAGGTTAGAAAAAGGCCATTTTCTGGTATTGTTACTCAAAATACAGGAAACTTCCATCCATTAAACGCAATCTACATGAAGAGAACGTTGTATTGCCGTATAGTGCATCGAAATCCATTGAAAGCTCGAGAAATGGCGCCACTTTGAAGATATTAGGGTACACAAGTAACTTTGAGAGATTAAGGTTAGGTTACAAAAAAACACATTTTCGGATTTTCTACTCCAAATAGGGCAAAACTGGCACGCCAGTCTGAAAGTACAGGAAGAGGCCGTTGTATTGCCGTATAGTGCATCGAAATCCATTAAAAGGTCGAGAAATGGCGCCACTTTGAAATTTAGGTTACACAAGTAAATTAATGCGTACTTGTTGGCTTTAAAAGCCAGTAACTCACTTTTCAACGTTTTGATCCCAAAAATGCACCTTTTTTCTCAGACCTAGTGGAAAATGTACATCTTTCACTAAGCAAATCGTTGCGCCATACGTCAGGCAAAGTTGGTTTTTCGCGAAATTTTTTGAACTACTCCTCCCCACCCCACACCACCCTCATAAAATACCTACAGATCAATTATTGGAAAGAAAGGCCAGAAAAGTCGTAAACTGTCATTTGCCCTTTCAAGAAAGCGGCAAAAACACGAGTAACTGGCTTTTAAAGCTTAAAGGCACACAAGATTCTTGTGTGCCTTTAGCTTTAAAAGCCAGTAACTCGTGTTTTTGCCGTTTTCTTGAAACGGCAAATGACAGTTGAAGACTTTAATGGCCTTTCTATCCCATAATTTACTTGTGTGAGATCTATCCCATAATTTCTTTATTTGAGACCTAGAGGTTATGCTTAGGTTAGAAAAAGGCCATTTTCTGGTATTGTTACTCAAAATACAGGAAACTTCCATCCATTAAACGCAATCTACATGAAGAGAACGTTGTATTGCCGTATAGTGCATCGAAATCCATTGAAAGCTCGAGAAATGGCGCCACTTTGAAGATATTAGGGTACACAAGTAACTTTGAGAGATTAAGGTTAGGTTACAAAAAAACACATTTTCGGATTTTCTACTCCAAATAGGGAAAAACTGGCACGCCAGTCTGAAAGTACAGGAAGAGGCCGTTGTATTGCCGTATAGTGCATCGAAATCCATTAAAAGGTCGAGAAATGGCGCCACTTTGAAATTTAGGTTACACAAGTAAATTAATGCGTACTTGTTGGCTTTAAAAGCCAGTAACTCACTTTTCAACGTTTTGATCCCAAAAATGCACCTTTTTTCTCAGACCTAGTGGAAAATGTACATCTTTCACTAAGCAAATCGTTGCGCCATACGTCAGGCAAAGTTGGTTTTTCGCGAAATTTTTTGAACTACTCCTCCCCACCCCACACCACCCTCATAAAATACCTACAGATCAATTATTGGAAAGAAAGGCCAGAAAAGTCGTAAACTGTCATTTGCCCTTTCAAGAAAGCGGCAAAAACACGAGTAACTGGCTTTTAAAGCTTAAAGGCACACAAGATCTACGCTGTTTCCACAAAAGGAGCCCTAGAACCTAAAACCCCCTTTTGTGAAAACATGCTAGATCTTGTGTGCCTTTAGCTTTAAAAGCCAGTAACTCGTGTTTTTGCCGTTTTCTTGAAACGGCAAATGACAGTTGAAGACTTTAATGGCCTTTCTATCCCATAATTTACTTGTGTGAGATCTATCCCATAATTTCTTTATTTGAGACCTAGAGGTTATGCTTAGGTTAGAAAAAGGCCATTTTCTGGTATTGTTACTCAAAATACAGGAAACTTCCATCCATTAAACGCAATCTACATGAAGAGAACGTTGTATTGCCGTATAGTGCATCGAAATCCATTGAAAGCTCGAGAAATGGCGCCACTTTGAAGATATTAGGGTACACAAGTAACTTTGAGAGATTAAGGTTAGGTTACAAAAAAACACATTTTCGGATTTTCTACTCCAAATAGGGCAAAACTGGCACGCCAGTCTGAAAGTACAGGAAGAGGCCGTTGTATTGCCGTATAGTGCATCGAAATCCATTAAAAGGTCGAGAAATGGCGCCACTTTGAAATTTAGGTTACACAAGTAAATTAATGCGTACTTGTTGGCTTTAAAAGCCAGTAACTCACTTTTCAACGTTTTGATCCCAAAAATGCACCTTTTTTCTCAGACCTAGTGGAAAATGTACATCTTTCACTAAGCAAATCGTTGCGCCATACGTCAGGCAAAGTTGGTTTTTCGCGAAATTTTTTGAACTACTCCTCCCCACCCCACACCACCCTCATAAAATACCTACAGATCAATTATTGGAAAGAAAGGCCAGAAAAGTCGTAAACTGTCATTTGCCCTTTCAAGAAAGCGGCAAAAACACGAGTAACTGGCTTTTAAAGCTTAAAGGCACACAAGATTCTTGTGTGCCTTTAGCTTTAAAAGCCAGTAACTCGTGTTTTTGCCGTTTTCTTGAAACGGCAAATGACAGTTGAAGACTTTAATGGCCTTTCTATCCCATAATTTACTTGTGTGAGATCTATCCCATAATTTCTTTATTTGAGACCTAGAGGTTATGCTTAGGTTAGAAAAAGGCCATTTTCTGGTATTGTTACTCAAAATACAGGAAACTTCCATCCATTAAACGCAATCTACATGAAGAGAACGTTGTATTGCCGTATAGTGCATCGAAATCCATTGAAAGCTCGAGAAATGGCGCCACTTTGAAGATATTAGGGTACACAAGTAACTTTGAGAGATTAAGGTTAGGTTACAAAAAAACACATTTTCGGATTTTCTACTCCAAATAGGGAAAAACTGGCACGCCAGTCTGAAAGTACAGGAAGAGGCCGTTGTATTGCCGTATAGTGCATCGAAATCCATTAAAAGGTCGAGAAATGGCGCCACTTTGAAATTTAGGTTACACAAGTAAATTAATGCGTACTTGTTGGCTTTAAAAGCCAGTAACTCACTTTTCAACGTTTTGATCCCAAAAATGCACCTTTTTTCTCAGACCTAGTGGAAAATGTACATCTTTCACTAAGCAAATCGTTGCGCCATACGTCAGGCAAAGTTGGTTTTTCGCGAAATTTTTTGAACTACTCCTCCCCACCCCACACCACCCTCATAAAATACCTACAGATCAATTATTGGAAAGAAAGGCCAGAAAAGTCGTAAACTGTCATTTGCCCTTTCAAGAAAGCGGCAAAAACACGAGTAACTGGCTTTTAAAGCTTAAAGGCACACAAGATCTACGCTGTTTCCACAAAAGGAGCCCTAGAACCTAAAACCCCCTTTTGTGAAAACATGCTAGATCTTGTGTGCCTTTAGCTTTAAAAGCCAGTAACTCGTGTTTTTGCCGTTTTCTTGAAACGGCAAATGACAGTTGAAGACTTTAATGGCCTTTCTATCCCATAATTTACTTGTGTGAGATCTATCCCATAATTTCTTTATTTGAGACCTAGAGGTTATGCTTAGGTTAGAAAAAGGCCATTTTCTGGTATTGTTACTCAAAATACAGGAAACTTCCATCCATTAAACGCAATCTACATGAAGAGAACGTTGTATTGCCGTATAGTGCATCGAAATCCATTGAAAGCTCGAGAAATGGCGCCACTTTGAAGATATTAGGGTACACAAGTAACTTTGAGAGATTAAGGTTAGGTTACAAAAAAACACATTTTCGGATTTTCTACTCCAAATAGGGCAAAACTGGCACGCCAGTCTGAAAGTACAGGAAGAGGCCGTTGTATTGCCGTATAGTGCATCGAAATCCATTAAAAGGTCGAGAAATGGCGCCACTTTGAAATTTAGGTTACACAAGTAAATTAATGCGTACTTGTTGGCTTTAAAAGCCAGTAACTCACTTTTCAACGTTTTGATCCCAAAAATGCACCTTTTTTCTCAGACCTAGTGGAAAATGTACATCTTTCACTAAGCAAATCGTTGCGCCATACGTCAGGCAAAGTTGGTTTTTCGCGAAATTTTTTGAACTACTCCTCCCCACCCCACACCACCCTCATAAAATACCTACAGATCAATTATTGGAAAGAAAGGCCAGAAAAGTCGTAAACTGTCATTTGCCCTTTCAAGAAAGCGGCAAAAACACGAGTAACTGGCTTTTAAAGCTTAAAGGCACACAAGATTCTTGTGTGCCTTTAGCTTTAAAAGCCAGTAACTCGTGTTTTTGCCGTTTTCTTGAAACGGCAAATGACAGTTGAAGACTTTAATGGCCTTTCTATCCCATAATTTACTTGTGTGAGATCTATCCCATAATTTCTTTATTTGAGACCTAGAGGTTATGCTTAGGTTAGAAAAAGGCCATTTTCTGGTATTGTTACTCAAAATACAGGAAACTTCCATCCATTAAACGCAATCTACATGAAGAGAACGTTGTATTGCCGTATAGTGCATCGAAATCCATTGAAAGCTCGAGAAATGGCGCCACTTTGAAGATATTAGGGTACACAAGTAACTTTGAGAGATTAAGGTTAGGTTACAAAAAAACACATTTTCGGATTTTCTACTCCAAATAGGGCAAAACTGGCACGCCAGTCTGAAAGTACAGGAAGAGGCCGTTGTATTGCCGTATAGTGCATCGAAATCCATTAAAAGGTCGAGAAATGGCGCCACTTTGAAATTTAGGTTACACAAGTAAATTAATGCGTACTTGTTGGCTTTAAAAGCCAGTAACTCACTTTTCAACGTTTTGATCCCAAAAATGCACCTTTTTTCTCAGACCTAGTGGAAAATGTACATCTTTCACTAAGCAAATCGTTGCGCCATACGTCAGGCAAAGTTGGTTTTTCGCGAAATTTTTTGAACTACTCCTCCCCACCCCACACCACCCTCATAAAATACCTACAGATCAATTATTGGAAAGAAAGGCCAGAAAAGTCGTAAACTGTCATTTGCCCTTTCAAGAAAGCGGCAAAAACACGAGTAACTGGCTTTTAAAGCTTAAAGGCACACAAGATCTACGCTGTTTCCACAAAAGGAGCCCTAGAACCTAAAACCCCCTTTTGTGAAAACATGCTAGATCTTGTGTGCCTTTAGCTTTAAAAGCCAGTAACTCGTGTTTTTGCCGTTTTCTTGAAACGGCAAATGACAGTTGAAGACTTTAATGGCCTTTCTATCCCATAATTTACTTGTGTGAGATCTATCCCATAATTTCTTTATTTGAGACCTAGAGGTTATGCTTAGGTTAGAAAAAGGCCATTTTCTGGTATTGTTACTCAAAATACAGGAAACTTCCATCCATTAAACGCAATCTACATGAAGAGAACGTTGTATTGCCGTATAGTGCATCGAAATCCATTGAAAGCTCGAGAAATGGCGCCACTTTGAAGATATTAGGGTACACAAGTAACTTTGAGAGATTAAGGTTAGGTTACAAAAAAACACATTTTCGGATTTTCTACTCCAAATAGGGCAAAACTGGCACGCCAGTCTGAAAGTACAGGAAGAGGCCGTTGTATTGCCGTATAGTGCATCGAAATCCATTAAAAGGTCGAGAAATGGCGCCACTTTGAAATTTAGGTTACACAAGTAAATTAATGCGTACTTGTTGGCTTTAAAAGCCAGTAACTCACTTTTCAACGTTTTGATCCCAAAAATGCACCTTTTTTCTCAGACCTAGTGGAAAATGTACATCTTTCACTAAGCAAATCGTTGCGCCATACGTCAGGCAAAGTTGGTTTTTCGCGAAATTTTTTGAACTACTCCTCCCCACCCCACACCACCCTCATAAAATACCTACAGATCAATTATTGGAAAGAAAGGCCAGAAAAGTCGTAAACTGTCATTTGCCCTTTCAAGAAAGCGGCAAAAACACGAGTAACTGGCTTTTAAAGCTTAAAGGCACACAAGATCTACGCTGTTTCCACAAAAGGAGCCCTAGAACCTAAAACCCCCTTTTGTGAAAACATGCTAGATCTTGTGTGCCTTTAGCTTTAAAAGCCAGTAACTCGTGTTTTTGCCGTTTTCTTGAAACGGCAAATGACAGTTGAAGACTTTAATGGCCTTTCTATCCCATAATTTACTTGTGTGAGATCTATCCCATAATTTCTTTATTTGAGACCTAGAGGTTATGCTTAGGTTAGAAAAAGGCCATTTTCTGGTATTGTTACTCAAAATACAGGAAACTTCCATCCATTAAACGCAATCTACATGAAGAGAACGTTGTATTGCCGTATAGTGCATCGAAATCCATTGAAAGCTCGAGAAATGGCGCCACTTTGAAGATATTAGGGTACACAAGTAACTTTGAGAGATTAAGGTTAGGTTACAAAAAAACACATTTTCGGATTTTCTACTCCAAATAGGGCAAAACTGGCACGCCAGTCTGAAAGTACAGGAAGAGGCCGTTGTATTGCCGTATAGTGCATCGAAATCCATTAAAAGGTCGAGAAATGGCGCCACTTTGAAATTTAGGTTACACAAGTAAATTAATGCGTACTTGTTGGCTTTAAAAGCCAGTAACTCACTTTTCAACGTTTTGATCCCAAAAATGCACCTTTTTTCTCAGACCTAGTGGAAAATGTACATCTTTCACTAAGCAAATCGTTGCGCCATACGTCAGGCAAAGTTGGTTTTTCGCGAAATTTTTTGAACTACTCCTCCCCACCCCACACCACCCTCATAAAATACCTACAGATCAATTATTGGAAAGAAAGGCCAGAAAAGTCGTAAACTGTCATTTGCCCTTTCAAGAAAGCGGCAAAAACACGAGTAACTGGCTTTTAAAGCTTAAAGGCACACAAGATCTACGCTGTTTCCACAAAAGGAGCCCTAGAACCTAAAACCCCCTTTTGTGAAAACATGCTAGATCTTGTGTGCCTTTAGCTTTAAAAGCCAGTAACTCGTGTTTTTGCCGTTTTCTTGAAACGGCAAATGACAGTTGAAGACTTTAATGGCCTTTCTATCCCATAATTTACTTGTGTGAGATCTATCCCATAATTTCTTTATTTGAGACCTAGAGGTTATGCTTAGGTTAGAAAAAGGCCATTTTCTGGTATTGTTACTCAAAATACAGGAAACTTCCATCCATTAAACGCAATCTACATGAAGAGAACGTTGTATTGCCGTATAGTGCATCGAAATCCATTGAAAGCTCGAGAAATGGCGCCACTTTGAAGATATTAGGGTACACAAGTAACTTTGAGAGATTAAGGTTAGGTTACAAAAAAACACATTTTCGGATTTTCTACTCCAAATAGGGCAAAACTGGCACGCCAGTCTGAAAGTACAGGAAGAGGCCGTTGTATTGCCGTATAGTGCATCGAAATCCATTAAAAGGTCGAGAAATGGCGCCACTTTGAAATTTAGGTTACACAAGTAAATTAATGCGTACTTGTTGGCTTTAAAAGCCAGTAACTCACTTTTCAACGTTTTGATCCCAAAAATGCACCTTTTTTCTCAGACCTAGTGGAAAATGTACATCTTTCACTAAGCAAATCGTTGCGCCATACGTCAGGCAAAGTTGGTTTTTCGCGAAATTTTTTGAACTACTCCTCCCCACCCCACACCACCCTCATAAAATACCTACAGATCAATTATTGGAAAGAAAGGCCAGAAAAGTCGTAAACTGTCATTTGCCCTTTCAAGAAAGCGGCAAAAACACGAGTAACTGGCTTTTAAAGCTTAAAGGCACACAAGATCTACGCTGTTTCCACAAAAGGAGCCCTAGAACCTAAAACCCCCTTTTGTGAAAACATGCTAGATCTTGTGTGCCTTTAGCTTTAAAAGCCAGTAACTCGTGTTTTTGCCGTTTTCTTGAAACGGCAAATGACAGTTGAAGACTTTAATGGCCTTTCTATCCCATAATTTACTTGTGTGAGATCTATCCCATAATTTCTTTATTTGAGACCTAGAGGTTATGCTTAGGTTAGAAAAAGGCCATTTTCTGGTATTGTTACTCAAAATACAGGAAACTTCCATCCATTAAACGCAATCTACATGAAGAGAACGTTGTATTGCCGTATAGTGCATCGAAATCCATTGAAAGCTCGAGAAATGGCGCCACTTTGAAGATATTAGGGTACACAAGTAACTTTGAGAGATTAAGGTTAGGTTACAAAAAAACACATTTTCGGATTTTCTACTCCAAATAGGGCAAAACTGGCACGCCAGTCTGAAAGTACAGGAAGAGGCCGTTGTATTGCCGTATAGTGCATCGAAATCCATTAAAAGGTCGAGAAATGGCGCCACTTTGAAATTTAGGTTACACAAGTAAATTAATGCGTACTTGTTGGCTTTAAAAGCCAGTAACTCACTTTTCAACGTTTTGATCCCAAAAATGCACCTTTTTTCTCAGACCTAGTGGAAAATGTACATCTTTCACTAAGCAAATCGTTGCGCCATACGTCAGGCAAAGTTGGTTTTTCGCGAAATTTTTTGAACTACTCCTCCCCACCCCACACCACCCTCATAAAATACCTACAGATCAATTATTGGAAAGAAAGGCCAGAAAAGTCGTAAACTGTCATTTGCCCTTTCAAGAAAGCGGCAAAAACACGAGTAACTGGCTTTTAAAGCTTAAAGGCACACAAGATCTACGCTGTTTCCACAAAAGGAGCCCTAGAACCTAAAACCCCCTTTTGTGAAAACATGCTAGATCTTGTGTGCCTTTAGCTTTAAAAGCCAGTAACTCGTGTTTTTGCCGTTTTCTTGAAACGGCAAATGACAGTTGAAGACTTTAATGGCCTTTCTATCCCATAATTTACTTGTGTGAGATCTATCCCATAATTTCTTTATTTGAGACCTAGAGGTTATGCTTAGGTTAGAAAAAGGCCATTTTCTGGTATTGTTACTCAAAATACAGGAAACTTCCATCCATTAAACGCAATCTACATGAAGAGAACGTTGTATTGCCGTATAGTGCATCGAAATCCATTGAAAGCTCGAGAAATGGCGCCACTTTGAAGATATTAGGGTACACAAGTAACTTTGAGAGATTAAGGTTAGGTTACAAAAAAACACATTTTCGGATTTTCTACTCCAAATAGGGCAAAACTGGCACGCCAGTCTGAAAGTACAGGAAGAGGCCGTTGTATTGCCGTATAGTGCATCGAAATCCATTAAAAGGTCGAGAAATGGCGCCACTTTGAAATTTAGGTTACACAAGTAAATTAATGCGTACTTGTTGGCTTTAAAAGCCAGTAACTCACTTTTCAACGTTTTGATCCCAAAAATGCACCTTTTTTCTCAGACCTAGTGGAAAATGTACATCTTTCACTAAGCAAATCGTTGCGCCATACGTCAGGCAAAGTTGGTTTTTCGCGAAATTTTTTGAACTACTCCTCCCCACCCCACACCACCCTCATAAAATACCTACAGATCAATTATTGGAAAGAAAGGCCAGAAAAGTCGTAAACTGTCATTTGCCCTTTCAAGAAAGCGGCAAAAACACGAGTAACTGGCTTTTAAAGCTTAAAGGCACACAAGATCTACGCTGTTTCCACAAAAGGAGCCCTAGAACCTAAAACCCCCTTTTGTGAAAACATGCTAGATCTTGTGTGCCTTTAGCTTTAAAAGCCAGTAACTCGTGTTTTTGCCGTTTTCTTGAAACGGCAAATGACAGTTGAAGACTTTAATGGCCTTTCTATCCCATAATTTACTTGTGTGAGATCTATCCCATAATTTCTTTATTTGAGACCTAGAGGTTATGCTTAGGTTAGAAAAAGGCCATTTTCTGGTATTGTTACTCAAAATACAGGAAACTTCCATCCATTAAACGCAATCTACATGAAGAGAACGTTGTATTGCCGTATAGTGCATCGAAATCCATTGAAAGCTCGAGAAATGGCGCCACTTTGAAGATATTAGGGTACACAAGTAACTTTGAGAGATTAAGGTTAGGTTACAAAAAAACACATTTTCGGATTTTCTACTCCAAATAGGGCAAAACTGGCACGCCAGTCTGAAAGTACAGGAAGAGGCCGTTGTATTGCCGTATAGTGCATCGAAATCCATTAAAAGGTCGAGAAATGGCGCCACTTTGAAATTTAGGTTACACAAGTAAATTAATGCGTACTTGTTGGCTTTAAAAGCCAGTAACTCACTTTTCAACGTTTTGATCCCAAAAATGCACCTTTTTTCTCAGACCTAGTGGAAAATGTACATCTTTCACTAAGCAAATCGTTGCGCCATACGTCAGGCAAAGTTGGTTTTTCGCGAAATTTTTTGAACTACTCCTCCCCACCCCACACCACCCTCATAAAATACCTACAGATCAATTATTGGAAAGAAAGGCCAGAAAAGTCGTAAACTGTCATTTGCCCTTTCAAGAAAGCGGCAAAAACACGAGTAACTGGCTTTTAAAGCTTAAAGGCACACAAGATCTACGCTGTTTCCACAAAAGGAGCCCTAGAACCTAAAACCCCCTTTTGTGAAAACATGCTAGATCTTGTGTGCCTTTAGCTTTAAAAGCCAGTAACTCGTGTTTTTGCCGTTTTCTTGAAACGGCAAATGACAGTTGAAGACTTTAATGGCCTTTCTATCCCATAATTTACTTGTGTGAGATCTATCCCATAATTTCTTTATTTGAGACCTAGAGGTTATGCTTAGGTTAGAAAAAGGCCATTTTCTGGTATTGTTACTCAAAATACAGGAAACTTCCATCCATTAAACGCAATCTACATGAAGAGAACGTTGTATTGCCGTATAGTGCATCGAAATCCATTGAAAGCTCGAGAAATGGCGCCACTTTGAAGATATTAGGGTACACAAGTAACTTTGAGAGATTAAGGTTAGGTTACAAAAAAACACATTTTCGGATTTTCTACTCCAAATAGGGCAAAACTGGCACGCCAGTCTGAAAGTACAGGAAGAGGCCGTTGTATTGCCGTATAGTGCATCGAAATCCATTAAAAGGTCGAGAAATGGCGCCACTTTGAAATTTAGGTTACACAAGTAAATTAATGCGTACTTGTTGGCTTTAAAAGCCAGTAACTCACTTTTCAACGTTTTGATCCCAAAAATGCACCTTTTTTCTCAGACCTAGTGGAAAATGTACATCTTTCACTAAGCAAATCGTTGCGCCATACGTCAGGCAAAGTTGGTTTTTCGCGAAATTTTTTGAACTACTCCTCCCCACCCCACACCACCCTCATAAAATACCTACAGATCAATTATTGGAAAGAAAGGCCAGAAAAGTCGTAAACTGTCATTTGCCCTTTCAAGAAAGCGGCAAAAACACGAGTAACTGGCTTTTAAAGCTTAAAGGCACACAAGATCTACGCTGTTTCCACAAAAGGAGCCCTAGAACCTAAAACCCCCTTTTGTGAAAACATGCTAGATCTTGTGTGCCTTTAGCTTTAAAAGCCAGTAACTCGTGTTTTTGCCGTTTTCTTGAAACGGCAAATGACAGTTGAAGACTTTAATGGCCTTTCTATCCCATAATTTACTTGTGTGAGATCTATCCCATAATTTCTTTATTTGAGACCTAGAGGTTATGCTTAGGTTAGAAAAAGGCCATTTTCTGGTATTGTTACTCAAAATACAGGAAACTTCCATCCATTAAACGCAATCTACATGAAGAGAACGTTGTATTGCCGTATAGTGCATCGAAATCCATTGAAAGCTCGAGAAATGGCGCCACTTTGAAGATATTAGGGTACACAAGTAACTTTGAGAGATTAAGGTTAGGTTACAAAAAAACTCATTTTCGGATTTTCTACTCCAAATAGGGCAAAACTGGCACGCCAGTCTGAAAGTACAGGAAGAGGCCGTTGTATTGCCGTATAGTGCATCGAAATCCATTAAAAGGTCGAGAAATGGCGCCACTTTGAAATTTAGGTTACACAAGTAAATTAATGCGTACTTGTTGGCTTTAAAAGCCAGTAACTCACTTTTCAACGTTTTGATCCCAAAAATGCACCTTTTTTCTCAGACCTAGTGGAAAATGTACATCTTTCACTAAGCAAATCGTTGCGCCATACGTCAGGCAAAGTTGGTTTTTCGCGAAATTTTTTGAACTACTCCTCCCCACCCCACACCACCCTCATAAAATACCTACAGATCAATTATTGGAAAGAAAGGCCAGAAAAGTCGTAAACTGTCATTTGCCCTTTCAAGAAAGCGGCAAAAACACGAGTAACTGGCTTTTAAAGCTTAAAGGCACACAAGATCTACGCTGTTTCCACAAAAGGAGCCCTAGAACCTAAAACCCCCTTTTGTGAAAACATGCTAGATCTTGTGTGCCTTTAGCTTTAAAAGCCAGTAACTCGTGTTTTTGCCGTTTTCTTGAAACGGCAAATGACAGTTGAAGACTTTAATGGCCTTTCTATCCCATAATTTACTTGTGTGAGATCTATCCCATAATTTCTTTATTTGAGACCTAGAGGTTATGCTTAGGTTAGAAAAAGGCCATTTTCTGGTATTGTTACTCAAAATACAGGAAACTTCCATCCATTAAACGCAATCTACATGAAGAGAACGTTGTATTGCCGTATAGTGCATCGAAATCCATTGAAAGCTCGAGAAATGGCGCCACTTTGAAGATATTAGGGTACACAAGTAACTTTGAGAGATTAAGGTTAGGTTACAAAAAAACACATTTTCGGATTTTCTACTCCAAATAGGGCAAAACTGGCACGCCAGTCTGAAAGTACAGGAAGAGGCCGTTGTATTGCCGTATAGTGCATCGAAATCCATTAAAAGGTCGAGAAATGGCGCCACTTTGAAATTTAGGTTACACAAGTAAATTAATGCGTACTTGTTGGCTTTAAAAGCCAGTAACTCACTTTTCAACGTTTTGATCCCAAAAATGCACCTTTTTTCTCAGACCTAGTGGAAAATGTACATCTTTCACTAAGCAAATCGTTGCGCCATACGTCAGGCAAAGTTGGTTTTTCGCGAAATTTTTTGAACTACTCCTCCCCACCCCACACCACCCTCATAAAATACCTACAGATCAATTATTGGAAAGAAAGGCCAGAAAAGTCGTAAACTGTCATTTGCCCTTTCAAGAAAGCGGCAAAAACACGAGTAACTGGCTTTTAAAGCTTAAAGGCACACAAGATCTACGCTGTTTCCACAAAAGGAGCCCTAGAACCTAAAACCCCCTTTTGTGAAAACATGCTAGATCTTGTGTGCCTTTAGCTTTAAAAGCCAGTAACTCGTGTTTTTGCCGTTTTCTTGAAACGGCAAATGACAGTTGAAGACTTTAATGGCCTTTCTATCCCATAATTTACTTGTGTGAGATCTATCCCATAATTTCTTTATTTGAGACCTAGAGGTTATGCTTAGGTTAGAAAAAGGCCATTTTCTGGTATTGTTACTCAAAATACAGGAAACTTCCATCCATTAAACGCAATCTACATGAAGAGAACGTTGTATTGCCGTATAGTGCATCGAAATCCATTGAAAGCTCGAGAAATGGCGCCACTTTGAAGATATTAGGGTACACAAGTAACTTTGAGAGATTAAGGTTAGGTTACAAAAAAACACATTTTCGGATTTTCTACTCCAAATAGGGCAAAACTGGCACGCCAGTCTGAAAGTACAGGAAGAGGCCGTTGTATTGCCGTATAGTGCATCGAAATCCATTAAAAGGTCGAGAAATGGCGCCACTTTGAAATTTAGGTTACACAAGTAAATTAATGCGTACTTGTTGGCTTTAAAAGCCAGTAACTCACTTTTCAACGTTTTGATCCCAAAAATGCACCTTTTTTCTCAGACCTAGTGGAAAATGTACATCTTTCACTAAGCAAATCGTTGCGCCATACGTCAGGCAAAGTTGGTTTTTCGCGAAATTTTTTGAACTACTCCTCCCCACCCCACACCACCCTCATAAAATACCTACAGATCAATTATTGGAAAGAAAGGCCAGAAAAGTCGTAAACTGTCATTTGCCCTTTCAAGAAAGCGGCAAAAACACGAGTAACTGGCTTTTAAAGCTTAAAGGCACACAAGATCTACGCTGTTTCCACAAAAGGAGCCCTAGAACCTAAAACCCCCTTTTGTGAAAACATGCTAGATCTTGTGTGCCTTTAGCTTTAAAAGCCAGTAACTCGTGTTTTTGCCGTTTTCTTGAAACGGCAAATGACAGTTGAAGACTTTAATGGCCTTTCTATCCCATAATTTACTTGTGTGAGATCTATCCCATAATTTCTTTATTTGAGACCTAGAGGTTATGCTTAGGTTAGAAAAAGGCCATTTTCTGGTATTGTTACTCAAAATACAGGAAACTTCCATCCATTAAACGCAATCTACATGAAGAGAACGTTGTATTGCCGTATAGTGCATCGAAATCCATTGAAAGCTCGAGAAATGGCGCCACTTTGAAGATATTAGGGTACACAAGTAACTTTGAGAGATTAAGGTTAGGTTACAAAAAAACACATTTTCGGATTTTCTACTCCAAATAGGGCAAAACTGGCACGCCAGTCTGAAAGTACAGGAAGAGGCCGTTGTATTGCCGTATAGTGCATCGAAATCCATTAAAAGGTCGAGAAATGGCGCCACTTTGAAATTTAGGTTACACAAGTAAATTAATGCGTACTTGTTGGCTTTAAAAGCCAGTAACTCACTTTTCAACGTTTTGATCCCAAAAATGCACCTTTTTTCTCAGACCTAGTGGAAAATGTACATCTTTCACTAAGCAAATCGTTGCGCCATACGTCAGGCAAAGTTGGTTTTTCGCGAAATTTTTTGAACTACTCCTCCCCACCCCACACCACCCTCATAAAATACCTACAGATCAATTATTGGAAAGAAAGGCCAGAAAAGTCGTAAACTGTCATTTGCCCTTTCAAGAAAGCGGCAAAAACACGAGTAACTGGCTTTTAAAGCTTAAAGGCACACAAGATCTACGCTGTTTCCACAAAAGGAGCCCTAGAACCTAAAACCCCCTTTTGTGAAAACATGCTAGATCTTGTGTGCCTTTAGCTTTAAAAGCCAGTAACTCGTGTTTTTGCCGTTTTCTTGAAACGGCAAATGACAGTTGAAGACTTTAATGGCCTTTCTATCCCATAATTTACTTGTGTGAGATCTATCCCATAATTTCTTTATTTGAGACCTAGAGGTTATGCTTAGGTTAGAAAAAGGCCATTTTCTGGTATTGTTACTCAAAATACAGGAAACTTCCATCCATTAAACGCAATCTACATGAAGAGAACGTTGTATTGCCGTATAGTGCATCGAAATCCATTGAAAGCTCGAGAAATGGCGCCACTTTGAAGATATTAGGGTACACAAGTAACTTTGAGAGATTAAGGTTAGGTTACAAAAAAACACATTTTCGGATTTTCTACTCCAAATAGGGCAAAACTGGCACGCCAGTCTGAAAGTACAGGAAGAGGCCGTTGTATTGCCGTATAGTGCATCGAAATCCATTAAAAGGTCGAGAAATGGCGCCACTTTGAAATTTAGGTTACACAAGTAAATTAATGCGTACTTGTTGGCTTTAAAAGCCAGTAACTCACTTTTCAACGTTTTGATCCCAAAAATGCACCTTTTTTCTCAGACCTAGTGGAAAATGTACATCTTTCACTAAGCAAATCGTTGCGCCATACGTCAGGCAAAGTTGGTTTTTCGCGAAATTTTTTGAACTACTCCTCCCCACCCCACACCACCCTCATAAAATACCTACAGATCAATTATTGGAAAGAAAGGCCAGAAAAGTCGTAAACTGTCATTTGCCCTTTCAAGAAAGCGGCAAAAACACGAGTAACTGGCTTTTAAAGCTTAAAGGCACACAAGATCTACGCTGTTTCCACAAAAGGAGCCCTAGAACCTAAAACCCCCTTTTGTGAAAACATGCTAGATCTTGTGTGCCTTTAGCTTTAAAAGCCAGTAACTCGTGTTTTTGCCGTTTTCTTGAAACGGCAAATGACAGTTGAAGACTTTAATGGCCTTTCTATCCCATAATTTACTTGTGTGAGATCTATCCCATAATTTCTTTATTTGAGACCTAGAGGTTATGCTTAGGTTAGAAAAAGGCCATTTTCTGGTATTGTTACTCAAAATACAGGAAACTTCCATCCATTAAACGCAATCTACATGAAGAGAACGTTGTATTGCCGTATAGTGCATCGAAATCCATTGAAAGCTCGAGAAATGGCGCCACTTTGAAGATATTAGGGTACACAAGTAACTTTGAGAGATTAAGGTTAGGTTACAAAAAAACACATTTTCGGATTTTCTACTCCAAATAGGGCAAAACTGGCACGCCAGTCTGAAAGTACAGGAAGAGGCCGTTGTATTGCCGTATAGTGCATCGAAATCCATTAAAAGGTCGAGAAATGGCGCCACTTTGAAATTTAGGTTACACAAGTAAATTAATGCGTACTTGTTGGCTTTAAAAGCCAGTAACTCACTTTTCAACGTTTTGATCCCAAAAATGCACCTTTTTTCTCAGACCTAGTGGAAAATGTACATCTTTCACTAAGCAAATCGTTGCGCCATACGTCAGGCAAAGTTGGTTTTTCGCGAAATTTTTTGAACTACTCCTCCCCACCCCACACCACCCTCATAAAATACCTACAGATCAATTATTGGAAAGAAAGGCCAGAAAAGTCGTAAACTGTCATTTGCCCTTTCAAGAAAGCGGCAAAAACACGAGTAACTGGCTTTTAAAGCTTAAAGGCACACAAGATCTACGCTGTTTCCACAAAAGGAGCCCTAGAACCTAAAACCCCCTTTTGTGAAAACATGCTAGATCTTGTGTGCCTTTAGCTTTAAAAGCCAGTAACTCGTGTTTTTGCCGTTTTCTTGAAACGGCAAATGACAGTTGAAGACTTTAATGGCCTTTCTATCCCATAATTTACTTGTGTGAGATCTATCCCATAATTTCTTTATTTGAGACCTAGAGGTTATGCTTAGGTTAGAAAAAGGCCATTTTCTGGTATTGTTACTCAAAATACAGGAAACTTCCATCCATTAAACGCAATCTACATGAAGAGAACGTTGTATTGCCGTATAGTGCATCGAAATCCATTGAAAGCTCGAGAAATGGCGCCACTTTGAAGATATTAGGGTACACAAGTAACTTTGAGAGATTAAGGTTAGGTTACAAAAAAACACATTTTCGGATTTTCTACTCCAAATAGGGCAAAACTGGCACGCCAGTCTGAAAGTACAGGAAGAGGCCGTTGTATTGCCGTATAGTGCATCGAAATCCATTAAAAGGTCGAGAAATGGCGCCACTTTGAAATTTAGGTTACACAAGTAAATTAATGCGTACTTGTTGGCTTTAAAAGCCAGTAACTCACTTTTCAACGTTTTGATCCCAAAAATGCACCTTTTTTCTCAGACCTAGTGGAAAATGTACATCTTTCACTAAGCAAATCGTTGCGCCATACGTCAGGCAAAGTTGGTTTTTCGCGAAATTTTTTGAACTACTCCTCCCCACCCCACACCACCCTCATAAAATACCTACAGATCAATTATTGGAAAGAAAGGCCAGAAAAGTCGTAAACTGTCATTTGCCCTTTCAAGAAAGCGGCAAAAACACGAGTAACTGGCTTTTAAAGCTTAAAGGCACACAAGATCTACGCTGTTTCCACAAAAGGAGCCCTAGAACCTAAAACCCCCTTTTGTGAAAACATGCTAGATCTTGTGTGCCTTTAGCTTTAAAAGCCAGTAACTCGTGTTTTTGCCGTTTTCTTGAAACGGCAAATGACAGTTGAAGACTTTAATGGCCTTTCTATCCCATAATTTACTTGTGTGAGATCTATCCCATAATTTCTTTATTTGAGACCTAGAGGTTATGCTTAGGTTAGAAAAAGGCCATTTTCTGGTATTGTTACTCAAAATACAGGAAACTTCCATCCATTAAACGCAATCTACATGAAGAGAACGTTGTATTGCCGTATAGTGCATCGAAATCCATTGAAAGCTCGAGAAATGGCGCCACTTTGAAGATATTAGGGTACACAAGTAACTTTGAGAGATTAAGGTTAGGTTACAAAAAAACACATTTTCGGATTTTCTACTCCAAATAGGGCAAAACTGGCACGCCAGTCTGAAAGTACAGGAAGAGGCCGTTGTATTGCCGTATAGTGCATCGAAATCCATTAAAAGGTCGAGAAATGGCGCCACTTTGAAATTTAGGTTACACAAGTAAATTAATGCGTACTTGTTGGCTTTAAAAGCCAGTAACTCACTTTTCAACGTTTTGATCCCAAAAATGCACCTTTTTTCTCAGACCTAGTGGAAAATGTACATCTTTCACTAAGCAAATCGTTGCGCCATACGTCAGGCAAAGTTGGTTTTTCGCGAAATTTTTTGAACTACTCCTCCCCACCCCACACCACCCTCATAAAATACCTACAGATCAATTATTGGAAAGAAAGGCCAGAAAAGTCGTAAACTGTCATTTGCCCTTTCAAGAAAGCGGCAAAAACACGAGTAACTGGCTTTTAAAGCTTAAAGGCACACAAGATCTACGCTGTTTCCACAAAAGGAGCCCTAGAACCTAAAACCCCCTTTTGTGAAAACATGCTAGATCTTGTGTGCCTTTAGCTTTAAAAGCCAGTAACTCGTGTTTTTGCCGTTTTCTTGAAACGGCAAATGACAGTTGAAGACTTTAATGGCCTTTCTATCCCATAATTTACTTGTGTGAGATCTATCCCATAATTTCTTTATTTGAGACCTAGAGGTTATGCTTAGGTTAGAAAAAGGCCATTTTCTGGTATTGTTACTCAAAATACAGGAAACTTCCATCCATTAAACGCAATCTACATGAAGAGAACGTTGTATTGCCGTATAGTGCATCGAAATCCATTGAAAGCTCGAGAAATGGCGCCACTTTGAAGATATTAGGGTACACAAGTAACTTTGAGAGATTAAGGTTAGGTTACAAAAAAACACATTTTCGGATTTTCTACTCCAAATAGGGCAAAACTGGCACGCCAGTCTGAAAGTACAGGAAGAGGCCGTTGTATTGCCGTATAGTGCATCGAAATCCATTAAAAGGTCGAGAAATGGCGCCACTTTGAAATTTAGGTTACACAAGTAAATTAATGCGTACTTGTTGGCTTTAAAAGCCAGTAACTCACTTTTCAACGTTTTGATCCCAAAAATGCACCTTTTTTCTCAGACCTAGTGGAAAATGTACATCTTTCACTAAGCAAATCGTTGCGCCATACGTCAGGCAAAGTTGGTTTTTCGCGAAATTTTTTGAACTACTCCTCCCCACCCCACACCACCCTCATAAAATACCTACAGATCAATTATTGGAAAGAAAGGCCAGAAAAGTCGTAAACTGTCATTTGCCCTTTCAAGAAAGCGGCAAAAACACGAGTAACTGGCTTTTAAAGCTTAAAGGCACACAAGATCTACGCTGTTTCCACAAAAGGAGCCCTAGAACCTAAAACCCCCTTTTGTGAAAACATGCTAGATCTTGTGTGCCTTTAGCTTTAAAAGCCAGTAACTCGTGTTTTTGCCGTTTTCTTGAAACGGCAAATGACAGTTGAAGACTTTAATGGCCTTTCTATCCCATAATTTACTTGTGTGAGATCTATCCCATAATTTCTTTATTTGAGACCTAGAGGTTATGCTTAGGTTAGAAAAAGGCCATTTTCTGGTATTGTTACTCAAAATACAGGAAACTTCCATCCATTAAACGCAATCTACATGAAGAGAACGTTGTATTGCCGTATAGTGCATCGAAATCCATTGAAAGCTCGAGAAATGGCGCCACTTTGAAGATATTAGGGTACACAAGTAACTTTGAGAGATTAAGGTTAGGTTACAAAAAAACACATTTTCGGATTTTCTACTCCAAATAGGGCAAAACTGGCACGCCAGTCTGAAAGTACAGGAAGAGGCCGTTGTATTGCCGTATAGTGCATCGAAATAGGTCGAGAAATGGCGCCACTTTGAAATTTAGGTTACACAAGTAAATTAATGCGTACTTGTTGGCTTTAAAAGCCAGTAACTCACTTTTCAACGTTTTGATCCCAAAAATGCACCTTTTTTCTCAGACCTAGTGGAAAATGTACATCTTTCACTAAGCAAATCGTTGCGCCATACGTCAGGCAAAGTTGGTTTTTCGCGAAATTTTTTGAACTACTCCTCCCCACCCCACACCACCCTCATAAAATACCTACAGATCAATTATTGGAAAGAAAGGCCAGAAAAGTCGTAAACTGTCATTTGCCCTTTCAAGAAAGCGGCAAAAACACGAGTAACTGGCTTTTAAAGCTTAAAGGCACACAAGATCTACGCTGTTTCCACAAAAGGAGCCCTAGAACCTAAAACCCCCTTTTGTGAAAACATGCTAGATCTTGTGTGCCTTTAGCTTTAAAAGCCAGTAACTCGTGTTTTTGCCGTTTTCTTGAAACGGCAAATGACAGTTGAAGACTTTAATGGCCTTTCTATCCCATAATTTACTTGTGTGAGATCTATCCCATAATTTCTTTATTTGAGACCTAGAGGTTATGCTTAGGTTAGAAAAAGGCCATTTTCTGGTATTGTTACTCAAAATACAGGAAACTTCCATCCATTAAACGCAATCTACATGAAGAGAACGTTGTATTGCCGTATAGTGCATCGAAATCCATTGAAAGCTCGAGAAATGGCGCCACTTTGAAGATATTAGGGTACACAAGTAACTTTGAGAGATTAAGGTTAGGTTACAAAAAAACACATTTTCGGATTTTCTACTCCAAATAGGGCAAAACTGGCACGCCAGTCTGAAAGTACAGGAAGAGGCCGTTGTATTGCCGTATAGTGCATCGAAATCCATTAAAAGGTCGAGAAATGGCGCCACTTTGAAATTTAGGTTACACAAGTAAATTAATGCGTACTTGTTGGCTTTAAAAGCCAGTAACTCACTTTTCAACGTTTTGATCCCAAAAATGCACCTTTTTTCTCAGACCTAGTGGAAAATGTACATCTTTCACTAAGCAAATCGTTGCGCCATACGTCAGGCAAAGTTGGTTTTTCGCGAAATTTTTTGAACTACTCCTCCCCACCCCACACCACCCTCATAAAATACCTACAGATCAATTATTGGAAAGAAAGGCCAGAAAAGTCGTAAACTGTCATTTGCCCTTTCAAGAAAGCGGCAAAAACACGAGTAACTGGCTTTTAAAGCTTAAAGGCACACAAGATCTACGCTGTTTCCACAAAAGGAGCCCTAGAACCTAAAACCCCCTTTTGTGAAAACATGCTAGATCTTGTGTGCCTTTAGCTTTAAAAGCCAGTAACTCGTGTTTTTGCCGTTTTCTTGAAACGGCAAATGACAGTTGAAGACTTTAATGGCCTTTCTATCCCATAATTTACTTGTGTGAGATCTATCCCATAATTTCTTTATTTGAGACCTAGAGGTTATGCTTAGGTTAGAAAAAGGCCATTTTCTGGTATTGTTACTCAAAATACAGGAAACTTCCATCCATTAAACGCAATCTACATGAAGAGAACGTTGTATTGCCGTATAGTGCATCGAAATCCATTGAAAGCTCGAGAAATGGCGCCACTTTGAAGATATTAGGGTACACAAGTAACTTTGAGAGATTAAGGTTAGGTTACAAAAAAACACATTTTCGGATTTTCTACTCCAAATAGGGCAAAACTGGCACGCCAGTCTGAAAGTACAGGAAGAGGCCGTTGTATTGCCGTATAGTGCATCGAAATCCATTAAAAGGTCGAGAAATGGCGCCACTTTGAAATTTAGGTTACACAAGTAAATTAATGCGTACTTGTTGGCTTTAAAAGCCAGTAACTCACTTTTCAACGTTTTGATCCCAAAAATGCACCTTTTTTCTCAGACCTAGTGGAAAATGTACATCTTTCACTAAGCAAATCGTTGCGCCATACGTCAGGCAAAGTTGGTTTTTCGCGAAATTTTTTGAACTACTCCTCCCCACCCCACACCACCCTCATAAAATACCTACAGATCAATTATTGGAAAGAAAGGCCAGAAAAGTCGTAAACTGTCATTTGCCCTTTCAAGAAAGCGGCAAAAACACGAGTAACTGGCTTTTAAAGCTTAAAGGCACACAAGATCTACGCTGTTTCCACAAAAGGAGCCCTAGAACCTAAAACCCCCTTTTGTGAAAACATGCTAGATCTTGTGTGCCTTTAGCTTTAAAAGCCAGTAACTCGTGTTTTTGCCGTTTTCTTGAAACGGCAAATGACAGTTGAAGACTTTAATGGCCTTTCTATCCCATAATTTACTTGTGTGAGATCTATCCCATAATTTCTTTATTTGAGACCTAGAGGTTATGCTTAGGTTAGAAAAAGGCCATTTTCTGGTATTGTTACTCAAAATACAGGAAACTTCCATCCATTAAACGCAATCTACATGAAGAGAACGTTGTATTGCCGTATAGTGCATCGAAATCCATTGAAAGCTCGAGAAATGGCGCCACTTTGAAGATATTAGGGTACACAAGTAACTTTGAGAGATTAAGGTTAGGTTACAAAAAAACACATTTTCGGATTTTCTACTCCAAATAGGGCAAATAACTGGCACGCCAGTCTGAAAGTACAGGAAGAGGCCGTTGTATTGCCGTATAGTGCATCGAAATCCATTAAAAGGTCGAGAAATGGCGCCACTTTGAAATTTAGGTTACACAAGTAAATTAATGCGTACTTGTTGGCTTTAAAAGCCAGTAACTCACTTTTCAACGTTTTGATCCCAAAAATGCACCTTTTTTCTCAGACCTAGTGGAAAATGTACATCTTTCACTAAGCAAATCGTTGCGCCATACGTCAGGCAAAGTTGGTTTTTCGCGAAATTTTTTGAACTACTCCTCCCCACCCCACACCACCCTCATAAAATACCTACAGATCAATTATTGGAAAGAAAGGCCAGAAAAGTCGTAAACTGTCATTTGCCCTTTCAAGAAAGCGGCAAAAACACGAGTAACTGGCTTTTAAAGCTTAAAGGCACACAAGATCTACGCTGTTTCCACAAAAGGAGCCCTAGAACCTAAAACCCCCTTTTGTGAAAACATGCTAGATCTTGTGTGCCTTTAGCTTTAAAAGCCAGTAACTCGTGTTTTTGCCGTTTTCTTGAAACGGCAAATGACAGTTGAAGACTTTAATGGCCTTTCTATCCCATAATTTACTTGTGTGAGATCTATCCCATAATTTCTTTATTTGAGACCTAGAGGTTATGCTTAGGTTAGAAAAAGGCCATTTTCTGGTATTGTTACTCAAAATACAGGAAACTTCCATCCATTAAACGCAATCTACATGAAGAGAACGTTGTATTGCCGTATAGTGCATCGAAATCCATTGAAAGCTCGAGAAATGGCGCCACTTTGAAGATATTAGGGTACACAAGTAACTTTGAGAGATTAAGGTTAGGTTACAAAAAAACACATTTTCGGATTTTCTACTCCAAATAGGGCAAAACTGGCACGCCAGTCTGAAAGTACAGGAAGAGGCCGTTGTATTGCCGTATAGTGCATCGAAATCCATTAAAAGGTCGAGAAATGGCGCCACTTTGAAATTTAGGTTACACAAGTAAATTAATGCGTACTTGTTGGCTTTAAAAGCCAGTAACTCACTTTTCAACGTTTTGATCCCAAAAATGCACCTTTTTTCTCAGACCTAGTGGAAAATGTACATCTTTCACTAAGCAAATCGTTGCGCCATACGTCAGGCAAAGTTGGTTTTTCGCGAAATTTTTTGAACTACTCCTCCCCACCCCACACCACCCTCATAAAATACCTACAGATCAATTATTGGAAAGAAAGGCCAGAAAAGTCGTAAACTGTCATTTGCCCTTTCAAGAAAGCGGCAAAAACACGAGTAACTGGCTTTTAAAGCTTAAAGGCACACAAGATCTACGCTGTTTCCACAAAAGGAGCCCTAGAACCTAAAACCCCCTTTTGTGAAAACATGCTAGATCTTGTGTGCCTTTAGCTTTAAAAGCCAGTAACTCGTGTTTTTGCCGTTTTCTTGAAACGGCAAATGACAGTTGAAGACTTTAATGGCCTTTCTATCCCATAATTTACTTGTGTGAGATCTATCCCATAATTTCTTTATTTGAGACCTAGAGGTTATGCTTAGGTTAGAAAAAGGCCATTTTCTGGTATTGTTACTCAAAATACAGGAAACTTCCATCCATTAAACGCAATCTACATGAAGAGAACGTTGTATTGCCGTATAGTGCATCGAAATCCATTGAAAGCTCGAGAAATGGCGCCACTTTGAAGATATTAGGGTACACAAGTAACTTTGAGAGATTAAGGTTAGGTTACAAAAAAACACATTTTCGGATTTTCTACTCCAAATAGGGCAAAACTGGCACGCCAGTCTGAAAGTACAGGAAGAGGCCGTTGTATTGCCGTATAGTGCATCGAAATCCATTAAAAGGTCGAGAAATGGCGCCACTTTGAAATTTAGGTTACACAAGTAAATTAATGCGTACTTGTTGGCTTTAAAAGCCAGTAACTCACTTTTCAACGTTTTGATCCCAAAAATGCACCTTTTTTCTCAGACCTAGTGGAAAATGTACATCTTTCACTAAGCAAATCGTTGCGCCATACGTCAGGCAAAGTTGGTTTTTCGCGAAATTTTTTGAACTACTCCTCCCCACCCCACACCACCCTCATAAAATACCTACAGATCAATTATTGGAAAGAAAGGCCAGAAAAGTCGTAAACTGTCATTTGCCCTTTCAAGAAAGCGGCAAAAACACGAGTAACTGGCTTTTAAAGCTTAAAGGCACACAAGATCTACGCTGTTTCCACAAAAGGAGCCCTAGAACCTAAAACCCCCTTTTGTGAAAACATGCTAGATCTTGTGTGCCTTTAGCTTTAAAAGCCAGTAACTCGTGTTTTTGCCGTTTTCTTGAAACGGCAAATGACAGTTGAAGACTTTAATGGCCTTTCTATCCCATAATTTACTTGTGTGAGATCTATCCCATAATTTCTTTATTTGAGACCTAGAGGTTATGCTTAGGTTAGAAAAAGGCCATTTTCTGGTATTGTTACTCAAAATACAGGAAACTTCCATCCATTAAACGCAATCTACATGAAGAGAACGTTGTATTGCCGTATAGTGCATCGAAATCCATTGAAAGCTCGAGAAATGGCGCCACTTTGAAGATATTAGGGTACACAAGTAACTTTGAGAGATTAAGGTTAGGTTACAAAAAAACACATTTTCGGATTTTCTACTCCAAATAGGGCAAAACTGGCACGCCAGTCTGAAAGTACAGGAAGAGGCCGTTGTATTGCCGTATAGTGCATCGAAATCCATTAAAAGGTCGAGAAATGGCGCCACTTTGAAATTTAGGTTACACAAGTAAATTAATGCGTACTTGTTGGCTTTAAAAGCCAGTAACTCACTTTTCAACGTTTTGATCCCAAAAATGCACCTTTTTTCTCAGACCTAGTGGAAAATGTACATCTTTCACTAAGCAAATCGTTGCGCCATACGTCAGGCAAAGTTGGTTTTTCGCGAAATTTTTTGAACTACTCCTCCCCACCCCACACCACCCTCATAAAATACCTACAGATCAATTATTGGAAAGAAAGGCCAGAAAAGTCGTAAACTGTCATTTGCCCTTTCAAGAAAGCGGCAAAAACACGAGTAACTGGCTTTTAAAGCTTAAAGGCACACAAGATCTACGCTGTTTCCACAAAAGGAGCCCTAGAACCTAAAACCCCCTTTTGTGAAAACATGCTAGATCTTGTGTGCCTTTAGCTTTAAAAGCCAGTAACTCGTGTTTTTGCCGTTTTCTTGAAACGGCAAATGACAGTTGAAGACTTTAATGGCCTTTCTATCCCATAATTTACTTGTGTGAGATCTATCCCATAATTTCTTTATTTGAGACCTAGAGGTTATGCTTAGGTTAGAAAAAGGCCATTTTCTGGTATTGTTACTCAAAATACAGGAAACTTCCATCCATTAAACGCAATCTACATGAAGAGAACGTTGTATTGCCGTATAGTGCATCGAAATCCATTGAAAGCTCGAGAAATGGCGCCACTTTGAAGATATTAGGGTACACAAGTAACTTTGAGAGATTAAGGTTAGGTTACAAAAAAACACATTTTCGGATTTTCTACTCCAAATAGGGCAAAACTGGCACGCCAGTCTGAAAGTACAGGAAGAGGCCGTTGTATTGCCGTATAGTGCATCGAAATCCATTAAAAGGTCGAGAAATGGCGCCACTTTGAAATTTAGGTTACACAAGTAAATTAATGCGTACTTGTTGGCTTTAAAAGCCAGTAACTCACTTTTCAACGTTTTGATCCCAAAAATGCACCTTTTTTCTCAGACCTAGTGGAAAATGTACATCTTTCACTAAGCAAATCGTTGCGCCATACGTCAGGCAAAGTTGGTTTTTCGCGAAATTTTTTGAACTACTCCTCCCCACCCCCACACCACCCTCATAAAATACCTACAGATCAATTATTGGAAAGAAAGGCCAGAAAAGTCGTAAACTGTCATTTGCCCTTTCAAGAAAGCGGCAAAAACACGAGTAACTGGCTTTTAAAGCTTAAAGGCACACAAGATCTACGCTGTTTCCACAAAAGGAGCCCTAGAACCTAAAACCCCCTTTTGTGAAAACATGCTAGATCTTGTGTGCCTTTAGCTTTAAAAGCCAGTAACTCGTGTTTTTGCCGTTTTCTTGAAACGGCAAATGACAGTTGAAGACTTTAATGGCCTTTCTATCCCATAATTTACTTGTGTGAGATCTATCCCATAATTTCTTTATTTGAGACCTAGAGGTTATGCTTAGGTTAGAAAAAGGCCATTTTCTGGTATTGTTACTCAAAATACAGGAAACTTCCATCCATTAAACGCAATCTACATGAAGAGAACGTTGTATTGCCGTATAGTGCATCGAAATCCATTGAAAGCTCGAGAAATGGCGCCACTTTGAAGATATTAGGGTACACAAGTAACTTTGAGAGATTAAGGTTAGGTTACAAAAAAACACATTTTCGGATTTTCTACTCCAAATAGGGCAAAACTGGCACGCCAGTCTGAAAGTACAGGAAGAGGCCGTTGTATTGCCGTATAGTGCATCGAAATCCATTAAAAGGTCGAGAAATGGCGCCACTTTGAAATTTAGGTTACACAAGTAAATTAATGCGTACTTGTTGGCTTTAAAAGCCAGTAACTCACTTTTCAACGTTTTGATCCCAAAAATGCACCTTTTTTCTCAGACCTAGTGGAAAATGTACATCTTTCACTAAGCAAATCGTTGCGCCATACGTCAGGCAAAGTTGGTTTTTCGCGAAATTTTTTGAACTACTCCTCCCCACCCCACACCACCCTCATAAAATACCTACAGATCAATTATTGGAAAGAAAGGCCAGAAAAGTCGTAAACTGTCATTTGCCCTTTCAAGAAAGCGGCAAAAACACGAGTAACTGGCTTTTAAAGCTTAAAGGCACACAAGATCTACGCTGTTTCCACAAAAGGAGCCCTAGAACCTAAAACCCCCTTTTGTGAAAACATGCTAGATCTTGTGTGCCTTTAGCTTTAAAAGCCAGTAACTCGTGTTTTTGCCGTTTTCTTGAAACGGCAAATGACAGTTGAAGACTTTAATGGCCTTTCTATCCCATAATTTACTTGTGTGAGATCTATCCCATAATTTCTTTATTTGAGACCTAGAGGTTATGCTTAGGTTAGAAAAAGGCCATTTTCTGGTATTGTTACTCAAAATACAGGAAACTTCCATCCATTAAACGCAATCTACATGAAGAGAACGTTGTATTGCCGTATAGTGCATCGAAATCCATTGAAAGCTCGAGAAATGGCGCCACTTTGAAGATATTAGGGTACACAAGTAACTTTGAGAGATTAAGGTTAGGTTACAAAAAAACACATTTTCGGATTTTCTACTCCAAATAGGGCAAAACTGGCACGCCAGTCTGAAAGTACAGGAAGAGGCCGTTGTATTGCCGTATAGTGCATCGAAATCCATTAAAAGGTCGAGAAATGGCGCCACTTTGAAATTTAGGTTACACAAGTAAATTAATGCGTACTTGTTGGCTTTAAAAGCCAGTAACTCACTTTTCAACGTTTTGATCCCAAAAATGCACCTTTTTTCTCAGACCTAGTGGAAAATGTACATCTTTCACTAAGCAAATCGTTGCGCCATACGTCAGGCAAAGTTGGTTTTTCGCGAAATTTTTTGAACTACTCCTCCCCACCCCACACCACCCTCATAAAATACCTACAGATCAATTATTGGAAAGAAAGGCCAGAAAAGTCGTAAACTGTCATTTGCCCTTTCAAGAAAGCGGCAAAAACACGAGTAACTGGCTTTTAAAGCTTAAAGGCACACAAGATCTACGCTGTTTCCACAAAAGGAGCCCTAGAACCTAAAACCCCCTTTTGTGAAAACATGCTAGATCTTGTGTGCCTTTAGCTTTAAAAGCCAGTAACTCGTGTTTTTGCCGTTTTCTTGAAACGGCAAATGACAGTTGAAGACTTTAATGGCCTTTCTATCCCATAATTTACTTGTGTGAGATCTATCCCATAATTTCTTTATTTGAGACCTAGAGGTTATGCTTAGGTTAGAAAAAGGCCATTTTCTGGTATTGTTACTCAAAATACAGGAAACTTCCATCCATTAAACGCAATCTACATGAAGAGAACGTTGTATTGCCGTATAGTGCATCGAAATCCATTGAAAGCTCGAGAAATGGCGCCACTTTGAAGATATTAGGGTACACAAGTAACTTTGAGAGATTAAGGTTAGGTTACAAAAAAACACATTTTCGGATTTTCTACTCCAAATAGGGCAAAACTGGCACGCCAGTCTGAAAGTACAGGAAGAGGCCGTTGTATTGCCGTATAGTGCATCGAAATCCATTAAAAGGTCGAGAAATGGCGCCACTTTGAAATTTAGGTTACACAAGTAAATTAATGCGTACTTGTTGGCTTTAAAAGCCAGTAACTCACTTTTCAACGTTTTGATCCCAAAAATGCACCTTTTTTCTCAGACCTAGTGGAAAATGTACATCTTTCACTAAGCAAATCGTTGCGCCATACGTCAGGCAAAGTTGGTTTTTCGCGAAATTTTTTGAACTACTCCTCCCCACCCCACACCACCCTCATAAAATACCTACAGATCAATTATTGGAAAGAAAGGCCAGAAAAGTCGTAAACTGTCATTTGCCCTTTCAAGAAAGCGGCAAAAACACGAGTAACTGGCTTTTAAAGCTTAAAGGCACACAAGATCTACGCTGTTTCCACAAAAGGAGCCCTAGAACCTAAAACCCCCTTTTGTGAAAACATGCTAGATCTTGTGTGCCTTTAGCTTTAAAAGCCAGTAACTCGTGTTTTTGCCGTTTTCTTGAAACGGCAAATGACAGTTGAAGACTTTAATGGCCTTTCTATCCCATAATTTACTTGTGTGAGATCTATCCCATAATTTCTTTATTTGAGACCTAGAGGTTATGCTTAGGTTAGAAAAAGGCCATTTTCTGGTATTGTTACTCAAAATACAGGAAACTTCCATCCATTAAACGCAATCTACATGAAGAGAACGTTGTATTGCCGTATAGTGCATCGAAATCCATTGAAAGCTCGAGAAATGGCGCCACTTTGAAGATATTAGGGTACACAAGTAACTTTGAGAGATTAAGGTTAGGTTACAAAAAAACACATTTTCGGATTTTCTACTCCAAATAGGGCAAAACTGGCACGCCAGTCTGAAAGTACAGGAAGAGGACCGTTGTATTGCCGTATAGTGCATCGAAATCCATTAAAAGGTCGAGAAATGGCGCCACTTTGAAATTTAGGTTACACAAGTAAATTAATGCGTACTTGTTGGCTTTAAAAGCCAGTAACTCACTTTTCAACGTTTTGATCCCAAAAATGCACCTTTTTTCTCAGACCTAGTGGAAAATGTACATCTTTCACTAAGCAAATCGTTGCGCCATACGTCAGGCAAAGTTGGTTTTTCGCGAAATTTTTTGAACTACTCCTCCCCACCCCACACCACCCTCATAAAATACCTACAGATCAATTATTGGAAAGAAAGGCCAGAAAAGTCGTAAACTGTCATTTGCCCTTTCAAGAAAGCGGCAAAAACACGAGTAACTGGCTTTTAAAGCTTAAAGGCACACAAGATCTACGCTGTTTCCACAAAAGGAGCCCTAGAACCTAAAACCCCCTTTTGTGAAAACATGCTAGATCTTGTGTGCCTTTAGCTTTAAAAGCCAGTAACTCGTGTTTTTGCCGTTTTCTTGAAACGGCAAATGACAGTTGAAGACTTTAATGGCCTTTCTATCCCATAATTTACTTGTGTGAGATCTATCCCATAATTTCTTTATTTGAGACCTAGAGGTTATGCTTAGGTTAGAAAAAGGCCATTTTCTGGTATTGTTACTCAAAATACAGGAAACTTCCATCCATTAAACGCAATCTACATGAAGAGAACGTTGTATTGCCGTATAGTGCATCGAAATCCATTGAAAGCTCGAGAAATGGCGCCACTTTGAAGATATTAGGGTACACAAGTAACTTTGAGAGATTAAGGTTAGGTTACAAAAAAACACATTTTCGGATTTTCTACTCCAAATAGGGCAAAACTGGCACGCCAGTCTGAAAGTACAGGAAGAGGCCGTTGTATTGCCGTATAGTGCATCGAAATCCATTAAAAGGTCGAGAAATGGCGCCACTTTGAAATTTAGGTTACACAAGTAAATTAATGCGTACTTGTTGGCTTTAAAAGCCAGTAACTCACTTTTCAACGTTTTGATCCCAAAAATGCACCTTTTTTCTCAGACCTAGTGGAAAATGTACATCTTTCACTAAGCAAATCGTTGCGCCATACGTCAGGCAAAGTTGGTTTTTCGCGAAATTTTTTGAACTACTCCTCCCCACCCCACACCACCCTCATAAAATACCTACAGATCAATTATTGGAAAGAAAGGCCAGAAAAGTCGTAAACTGTCATTTGCCCTTTCAAGAAAGCGGCAAAAACACGAGTAACTGGCTTTTAAAGCTTAAAGGCACACAAGATCTACGCTGTTTCCACAAAAGGAGCCCTAGAACCTAAAACCCCCTTTTGTGAAAACATGCTAGATCTTGTGTGCCTTTAGCTTTAAAAGCCAGTAACTCGTGTTTTTGCCGTTTTCTTGAAACGGCAAATGACAGTTGAAGACTTTAATGGCCTTTCTATCCCATAATTTACTTGTGTGAGATCTATCCCATAATTTCTTTATTTGAGACCTAGAGGTTATGCTTAGGTTAGAAAAAGGCCATTTTCTGGTATTGTTACTCAAAATACAGGAAACTTCCATCCATTAAACGCAATCTACATGAAGAGAACGTTGTATTGCCGTATAGTGCATCGAAATCCATTGAAAGCTCGAGAAATGGCGCCACTTTGAAGATATTAGGGTACACAAGTAACTTTGAGAGATTAAGGTTAGGTTACAAAAAAACACATTTTCGGATTTTCTACTCCAAATAGGGCAAAACTGGCACGCCAGTCTGAAAGTACAGGAAGAGGCCGTTGTATTGCCGTATAGTGCATCGAAATCCATTAAAAGGTCGAGAAATGGCGCCACTTTGAAATTTAGGTTACACAAGTAAATTAATGCGTACTTGTTGGCTTTAAAAGCCAGTAACTCACTTTTCAACGTTTTGATCCCAAAAATGCACCTTTTTTCTCAGACCTAGTGGAAAATGTACATCTTTCACTAAGCAAATCGTTGCGCCATACGTCAGGCAAAGTTGGTTTTTCGCGAAATTTTTTGAACTACTCCTCCCCACCCCACACCACCCTCATAAAATACCTACAGATCAATTATTGGAAAGAAAGGCCAGAAAAGTCGTAAACTGTCATTTGCCCTTTCAAGAAAGCGGCAAAAACACGAGTAACTGGCTTTTAAAGCTTAAAGGCACACAAGATCTACGCTGTTTCCACAAAAGGAGCCCTAGAACCTAAAACCCCCTTTTGTGAAAACATGCTAGATCTTGTGTGCCTTTAGCTTTAAAAGCCAGTAACTCGTGTTTTTGCCGTTTTCTTGAAACGGCAAATGACAGTTGAAGACTTTAATGGCCTTTCTATCCCATAATTTACTTGTGTGAGATCTATCCCATAATTTCTTTATTTGAGACCTAGAGGTTATGCTTAGGTTAGAAAAAGGCCATTTTCTGGTATTGTTACTCAAAATACAGGAAACTTCCATCCATTAAACGCAATCTACATGAAGAGAACGTTGTATTGCCGTATAGTGCATCGAAATCCATTGAAAGCTCGAGAAATGGCGCCACTTTGAAGATATTAGGGTACACAAGTAACTTTGAGAGATTAAGGTTAGGTTACAAAAAAACACATTTTCGGATTTTCTACTCCAAATAGGGCAAAACTGGCACGCCAGTCTGAAAGTACAGGAAGAGGCCGTTGTATTGCCGTATAGTGCATCGAAATCCATTAAAAGGTCGAGAAATGGCGCCACTTTGAAATTTAGGTTACACAAGTAAATTAATGCGTACTTGTTGGCTTTAAAAGCCAGTAACTCACTTTTCAACGTTTTGATCCCAAAAATGCACCTTTTTTCTCAGACCTAGTGGAAAATGTACATCTTTCACTAAGCAAATCGTTGCGCCATACGTCAGGCAAAGTTGGTTTTTCGCGAAATTTTTTGAACTACTCCTCCCCACCCCACACCACCCTCATAAAATACCTACAGATCAATTATTGGAAAGAAAGGCCAGAAAAGTCGTAAACTGTCATTTGCCCTTTCAAGAAAGCGGCAAAAACACGAGTAACTGGCTTTTAAAGCTTAAAGGCACACAAGATCTACGCTGTTTCCACAAAAGGAGCCCTAGAACCTAAAACCCCCTTTTGTGAAAACATGCTAGATCTTGTGTGCCTTTAGCTTTAAAAGCCAGTAACTCGTGTTTTTGCCGTTTTCTTGAAACGGCAAATGACAGTTGAAGACTTTAATGGCCTTTCTATCCCATAATTTACTTGTGTGAGATCTATCCCATAATTTCTTTATTTGAGACCTAGAGGTTATGCTTAGGTTAGAAAAAGGCCATTTTCTGGTATTGTTACTCAAAATACAGGAAACTTCCATCCATTAAACGCAATCTACATGAAGAGAACGTTGTATTGCCGTATAGTGCATCGAAATCCATTGAAAGCTCGAGAAATGGCGCCACTTTGAAGATATTAGGGTACACAAGTAACTTTGAGAGATTAAGGTTAGGTTACAAAAAAACACATTTTCGGATTTTCTACTCCAAATAGGGCAAAACTGGCACGCCAGTCTGAAAGTACAGGAAGAGGCCGTTGTATTGCCGTATAGTGCATCGAAATCCATTAAAAGGTCGAGAAATGGCGCCACTTTGAAATTTAGGTTACACAAGTAAATTAATGCGTACTTGTTGGCTTTAAAAGCCAGTAACTCACTTTTCAACGTTTTGATCCCAAAAATGCACCTTTTTTCTCAGACCTAGTGGAAAATGTACATCTTTCACTAAGCAAATCGTTGCGCCATACGTCAGGCAAAGTTGGTTTTTCGCGAAATTTTTTGAACTACTCCTCCCCACCCCACACCACCCTCATAAAATACCTACAGATCAATTATTGGAAAGAAAGGCCAGAAAAGTCGTAAACTGTCATTTGCCCTTTCAAGCGGCAAAAACACGAGTAACTGGCTTTTAAAGCTTAAAGGCACACAAGATCTACGCTGTTTCCACAAAAGGAGCCCTAGAACCTAAAACCCCCTTTTGTGAAAACATTGCTAGATCTTGTGTGCCTTTAGCTTTAAAAGCCAGTAACTCGTGTTTTTGCCGTTTTCTTGAAACGGCAAATGACAGTTGAAGACTTTAATGGCCTTTCTATCCCATAATTTACTTGTGTGAGATCTATCCCATAATTTCTTTATTTGAGACCTAGAGGTTATGCTTAGGTTAGAAAAAGGCCATTTTCTGGTATTGTTACTCAAAATACAGGAAACTTCCATCCATTAAACGCAATCTACATGAAGAGAACGTTGTATTGCCGTATAGTGCATCGAAATCCATTGAAAGCTCGAGAAATGGCGCCACTTTGAAGATATTAGGGTACACAAGTAACTTTGAGAGATTAAGGTTAGGTTACAAAAAACACATTTTCGGGTTTTCTACTCCAAATAGGGCAAAACTGGCACGCCAGTCTGAAAGTACAGGAAGAGGCCGTTGTATTGCCGTATAGTGCATCGAAATCCATTAAAGGTCGAGAAATGGCGCCACTTTGAAATTTAGGTTACACAAGTAAATTAATGCGTACTTGTTGGCTTTAAAAGCCAGTAACTCACTTTTCAACGTTTTCATCCCAAAAATGCACCTTTTTTCTCAGACCTAGTGGAAAATGTACATCTTTCACTAAGCAAATCGTTGCGCCATACGTCAGGCAAAGTTGGTTTTTCGCGAAATTTTTTGAACTACTCCTCCCCACCCCACACCACCCTCATAAAATACCTACAGATCAATTATTGGAAAGAAAGGCCAGAAAAGTCGTAAACTGTCATTTGCCCTTTTCAAGAAAGCGGCAAAAAACACGAGTAACTGGCTTTTAAAGCTTAAAGGCACACAAGATCTACGCTGTTTCCACAAAAGGAGCCCTAGAACCTAAAACCCCCTTTTGTGAAAACATGCTAGATCTTGTGTGCCTTTAGCTTTAAAAGCCAGTAACTCGTGTTTTTGCCGTTTTCTTGAAACGGCAAATGACAGTTGAAGACTTTAATGGCCTTTCTATCCCATAATTTACTTGTGTGAGATCTATCCCATAATTTCTTTATTTGAGACCTAGAGGTTATGCTTAGGTTAGAAAAAGGCCATTTTCTGGTATTGTTACTCAAAATACAGGAAACTTCCATCCATTAAACGCAATCTACATGAAGAGAACGTTGTATTGCCGTATAGTGCATCGAAATCCATTGAAAGCTCGAGAAATGGCGCCACTTTGAAGATATTAGGGTACACAAGTAACTTTGAGAGATTAAGGTTAGGTTACAAAAAACACATTTTCGGGTTTCTACTCCAAATTGGGCAAAACTGGCACGCCAGTCTGAAAGTACAGGAAGAGGCCGTTGTATTGCCGTATAGTGCATCGAAATCCATTAAAAGGTCGAGAAATGGCGCCACTTTGAAATTTAGGTTACACAAGTAAATTAATGCGTACTTGTTGGCTTTAAAAGCCAGTAACTCACTTTTCAACGTTTTCATCCCAAAAATGCACCTTTTTTCTCAGACCTAGTGGAAAATGTACATCTTTCACTAAGCAAATCGTTGCGCCATACGTCAGGCAAAGTTGGTTTTTCGCGAAATTTTTTGAACTACTCCTCCCCACCCCCACACCACCCTCATAAAATACCTACAGATCAATTATTGGAAAGAAAGGCCAGAAAAGTCGTAAACTGTCATTTGCCCTTTCAAGAAAGCGGCAAAAACACGAGTAACTGGCTTTTAAAGCTTAAAGGCACACAAGATCTACGCTGTTTCCACAAAAGGAGCCCTAGAACCTAAAACCCCCTTTTGTGAAAACATGCTAGATCTTGTGTGCCTTTAGCTTTAAAAGCCAGTAACTCGTGTTTTTGCCGTTTTCTTGAAACGGCAAATGACAGTTGAAGACTTTAATGGCCTTTCTATCCCATAATTTACTTGTGTGAGATCTATCCCATAATTTCTTTATTTGAGACCTAGAGGTTATGCTTAGGTTAGAAAAAGGCCATTTTCTGGTATTGTTACTCAAAATACAGGAAACTTCCATCCATTAAACGCAATCTACATGAAGAGAACGTTGTATTGCCGTATAGTGCATCGAAATCCATTGAAAGCTCGAGAAATGGCGCCACTTTGAAGATATTAGGGTACACAAGTAACTTTGAGAGATTAAGGTTAGGTTACAAAAAACACATTTTCGGGTTTTCTACTCCAAATAGGGCAAAACTGGCACGCCAGTCTGAAAGTACAGGAAGAGGCCGTTGTATTGCCGTATAGTGCATCGAAATCCATTAAAAGGTCGAGAAATGGCGCCACTTTGAAATTTAGGTTACACAAGTAAATTAATGCGTACTTGTTGGCTTTAAAAGCCAGTAACTCACTTTTCAACGTTTTCATCCCAAAAATGCACCTTTTTTCTCAGACCTAGTGGAAAATGTACATCTTTCACTAAGCAAATCGTTGCGCCATACGTCAGCAAAGTTGGTTTTTCGCGAAATTTTTTGAACTACTCTCCCCACCCCACACCACCCTCATAAAATACCTACAGATCAATTATTGGAAAGAAAGGCCAGAAAAGTCGTAAACTGTCATTTGCCCTTTCAAGAAAGCGGCAAAAACACGAGTAACTGGCTTTTAAAGCTTAAAGGCACACAAGATCTACGCTGTTTCCACAAAAGGAGCCCTAGAACCTAAAACCCCCTTTTGTGAAAACATGGCTAGATCTTGTGTGCCTTTAGCTTTAAAAGCCAGTAACTCGTGTTTTTGCCGTTTTCTTGAAACGGCAAATGACAGTTGAAGACTTTAATGGCCTTTCTATCCCATAATTTACTTGTGTGAGATCTATCCCATAATTTCTTTATTTGAGACCTAGAGGTTATGCTTAGGTTAGAAAAAGGCCATTTTCTGGTATTGTTACTCAAAATACAGAAACTTCCATCCATTAAACGCAATCTACATGAAGAGAACGTTGTATTGCCGTATAGTGCATCGAAATCCATTGAAAGCTCGAGAAATGGGCGCACTTTGAAGATATTAGGGTACACAAGTAACTTTGAGAGATTAAGGTTAGGTTACAAAAACACATTTTTCGGGTTTTCTACTCCAAATAGGCAAAAACTGGCACGCCAGTCTGAAAGTACAGGAAGAGGCCGTTGTATTGCCGTATAGTGCATCGAAATCCATTAAAAGGTCGAGAAATGGCGCCACTTTGAAATTTAGGTTACACAAGTAAATTAATGCGTACTTGTTGGCTTTAAAAGCCAGTAACTCACTTTTCAACGTTTTCATCCCAAAAATGCACCTTTTTTCTCAGACCTAGTGGAAAATGTACATCTTTCACTAAGCAAATCGTTGCGCCATACGTCAGGCAAAGTTGGTTTTTCGCGAAATTTTTTGAACTACTCCTCCCCACCCCACACCACCCTCATAAAATACCTACAGATCAATTATTGGAAAGAAAGGCCAGAAAAGTCGTAAACTGTCATTTGCCCTTTCAAGAAAGCGGCAAAAACACGAGTAACTGGCTTTTAAAGCTTAAAGGCACACAAGATCTACGCTGTTTCCACAAAAGGAGCCCTAGAACCTAAACCCCCTTTTGTGAAAACATGCTAGATCTTGTGTGCCTTTAGCTTTAAAAGCCAGTAACTCGTGTTTTTGCCGTTTTCTTGAAACGGCAAATGACAGTTGAAGACTTTAATGGCCTTTCTATCCCATAATTTACTTGTGTGAGATCTATCCCATAATTTCTTTATTTGAGACCTAGAGGTTATGCTTAGGTTAGAAAAAGGCCATTTTCTGGTATTGTTACTCAAAATACAGGAAACTTCCATCCATTAAACGCAATCTACATGAAGAGAACGTTGTATTGCCGTATAGTGCATCGAAATCCATTGAAAGCTCGAGAAATGGCGCCACTTTGAAGATATTAGGGTACACAAGTAACTTTGAGAGATTAAGGTTAGGTTTACAAAAAACACATTTTCGGGTTTTCTACTCCAAATAGGGCAAAACTGGCACGCCAGTCTGAAAGTACAGGAAGAGGCCGTTGTATTGCCGTATAGTGCATCGAAATCCATTAAAAGGTCGAGAAATGGCGCCACTTTGAAATTTAGGTTACACAAGTAAATTAATGCGTACTTGTTGGCTTTAAAAGCCAGTAACTCACTTTTCAACGTTTTAATCCCAAAAATGCACCTTTTTTCTCAGACCTAGTGGAAAATGTACATCTTTCACTAAGCAAATCGTTGCGCCATACGTCAGGCAAAGTTGGTTTTTCGCGAAATTTTTTGAACTACTCCTCCCCACCCACACCACCCTCATAAAATACCTACAGATCAATTATTGGAAAGAAAGGCCAGAAAAGTCGTAAACTGTCATTTGCCCTTTCAAGAAAGCGGCAAAAACACGAGTAACTGGCTTTTAAAGCTTAAAGGCACACAAGATCTACGCTGTTTCCACAAAAGGAGCCCTAGAACCTAAAACCCCCTTTTGTGAAAACATGCTAGATCTTGTGTGCCTTTAGCTTTAAAAGCCAGTAACTCGTGTTTTTGCCGTTTTCTTGAAACGGCAAATGACAGTTGAAGACTTTAATGGCCTTTCTATCCCATAATTTACTTGTGTGAGATCTATCCCATAATTTCTTTATTTGAGACCTAGAGGTTATGCTTAGGTTAGAAAAAGGCCATTTTCTGGTATTGTTACTCAAAAATACAGGAAACTTCCATCCATTAAACGCAATCTACATGAAGAGAACGTTGTATTGCCGTATAGTGCATCGAAATCCATTGAAAGCTCGAGAAATGGCGCCACTTTGAATATATTAGGGTACACAAGTAAACTTTGAGAGATTAAGGTTAGGTTACAAAAAACACATTTTCGGGTTTTCTACTCCAAATAGGGCAAAACTGGCACGCCAGTCTGAAAGTACAGGAAGAGGGCCGTTGTATTGCCGTATAGTGCATCGAAATCCATTAAAAGGTCGAGAAATGGCGCCACTTTGAAATTTAGGTTACACAAGTAAATTATGCGTACTTGTTGGCTTTAAAAGCCAGTAACTCACTTTTCAACGTTTTCATCCCAAAAATGCACCTTTTTTCTCAGACCCTAGTGGAAAATGTACATCTTTCACTAAGCAAATCGTTGCGCCATACGTCAGGCAAAGTTGGTTTTTCGCGAAATTTTTTGAACTACTCCTCCCCACCCCACACCACCCTCATAAAATACCTACAGATCAATTATTGGAAAGAAAGGCCAGAAAAGTCGTAAACTGTCATTTGCCCTTTCAAGAAAGCGGCAAAAACACGAGTAACTGGCTTTTAAAGCTTAAAGGCACACAAGATCTACGCTGTTTCCACAAAAGGAGCCTAGAACCTAAAACCCCCTTTTGTGAAAACATGCTAGATCTTGTGTGCCTTTAGCTTTAAAAGCCAGTAACTCGTGTTTTTTGCCGTTTTCTTGAAACGGCAAATGACAGTTGAAGACTTTAATGGCCTTTCTATCCCATAATTTACTTGTGTGAGATCTATCCCATAATTTCTTTATTTGAGACCTAGAGGTTATGCTTAGGTTAGAAAAAAGGCCATTTTCTGGTATTGTTACTCAAAATACAGGAAACTTCCATCCATTAAACGCAATCTACATGAAGAGAACGTTGTATTGCCGTATAGTGCATCGAAATCCATTGAAAGCTCGAGAAATGGCGCCACTTTGAAGATATTTAGGGTACACAAGTAACTTTGAGAGATTAAGGTTAGGTTACAAAAAACACATTTTCGGGTTTTCTACTCCAAATAGGGCAAAACTGGCACGCCAGTCTGAAGTACAGGAAGAGGCCGTTGTATTGCCCGTATAGTGCATCGAAATCCATTAAAAAGGTCGAGAAATGGCGCCACTTTGAAATTTAGGTTACACAAGTAAATTAATGCGTACTTGTTGGCTTTAACAGCCAGTACACTCACTTTTCAACGTTTTCATCCCAAAAATGCACCCTTTTTTCTCAGACCTAGTGGAAAATGTACATCTTTCACTAAGCAAATCGTTGCGCCATACGTCAGGCAAAGTTGGTTTTTCGCGAAATTTTTTGAACTACTCCTCCCCACCCCACACCACCCTCATAAAATACCTACAGATCAATTATTGGAAAGAAAGGCCAGAAAAGTCGTAAACTGTCATTTGCCCTTTCAAGAAAGCGGCAAAAACACGAGTAACTGGCTTTTAAAGCTTAAAGGCACACAAGATCTACGCTGTTTCCACAAAAGGAGCCCTAGAACCTAAAACCCCCTTTTGTGAAAACATGCTAGATCTTGTGTGCCTTTAGCTTTAAAAGCCAGTAACTCGTGTTTTTGCCGTTTTCTTGAAACGGCAAATGACAGTTGAAGACTTTAATGGCCTTTCCTATCCCATAATTTACTTGTGTGAGATCTATCCCATAATTTCTTTATTGAGACCTAGAGGTTATGCTTAGGTTAGAAAAAGGCCATTTTCTGGTATTGTTACTCAAAATACAGGAAACACTTCCATCCATTAACGCAATCTACATGAAGAGAACGTTGTATTGCCGTATAGTGCATCGAAATCCATTGAAAGCTCGAGAAATGGCGCCACTTTGAAGATATTAGGGTACACAAGTACTTTGAGAGATTAAGGTTAGGTTACAAAAAACACATTTTCGGGTTTTCTACTCCAAATAGGGCAAAACTGGCACGCCAGTCTGAAAGTACAGGAAGAGGCCGTTGTATTGCCGTATAGTGCATCGAAATCCATTAAAAGGTCGAGAAATGGCGCCACTTTGAAATTTAGGTTACACAAGTAAATTAATGCGTACTTGTTGGCTTTAAAAGCCAGTAACTCACTTTTCAACGTTTTCATCCCAAAAATGCACCTTTTTTCTCAGACCTAGTGGAAAATGTACATCTTTCACTAAGCAAATCGTTGCGCCCATACGTCAGGCAAAGTTGGTTTTTCGCGAAATTTTTTGAACTACTCCTCCCCACCCCACACCACCCTCATAAAATACCTACAGATCAATTATTGAAAGAAAGGCCAGAAAAGTCGTAAACTGTCATTTGCCCTTTCAAGAAAGCGGCAAAAACACGAGTAACTGGCTTTTAAAGCTTAAAGGCACACAAGATCTACGCTGTTTCCACAAAAGGAGCCCTAGAACCTAAAACCCCCTTTGTGAAAACATGCTAGATCTTGTGTGCCTTTAGCTTTAAAAGCCAGTAACTCGTGTTTTTGCCGTTTCTTGAAACGGCAAATGACAGTTGAAGACTTTAATGGCCTTTCTATCCCATAATTTACTTGTGTGAGATCTATCCCATAATTTCTTTATTTGAGACCTAGAGGTTATGCTTAGGTTAGAAAAAGGCCATTTTCTGGTATTGTTACTCAAAATACAGGAAACTTCCATCCATTAAACGCAATCTACATGAAGAGAACGTTGTATTGCCGTATAGTGCATCGAAATCCATTGAAAGCTCGAGAAATGGCGCCACTTTGAAGATATTAGGGTACACAAGTAACTTTGAGAGATTAAGGTTAGGTTACAAAAAACACATTTTCGGGTTTTCTACTCCAAATAGGGCAAAACAGGCACGCCAGTCTGAAAGTACAGGAAGAGGCCGTTGTATTGCCGTATAGTGCATCGAAATCCTTAAAAGGTCGAGAAATGGCGCCACTTTGAAATTAGGTTACACAAGTAAATTAATGCGTACTTGTTGGCTTTAAAAGCCAGTAACTCACTTTTCAACGTTTTCATCCCAAAAATGCACCTTTTTTCTCAGACCTAGTGGAAAATGTACATCTTTCACTAAGCAAATCGTTTTGCCGCCATACGTCAGGCAAAGTTGGTTTTTCGCGAAATTTTTTGAACTACTCCTCCCCACCCACACCACCCTCATAAAATACCTACAGATCAATTATTGGAAAGAAAGGCCAGAAAAGTCGTAAACTGTCATTTGCCCTTTCAAGAAAGCGGCAAAAACACGAGTAACTGGCTTTTAAAGCTTAAAGGCACACAAGATCTACGCTGTTTCCACAAAAGGAGCCCTAGAACCTTAAAACCCCCTTTTGTGAAAACATGCTAGATCTTGTGTGCCTTTAGCTTTAAAAGCCAGTAACTCGTGTTTTTGCCGTTTTCTTGAAACGGCAAATGACAGTTGAAGACTTTAATGGCCTTTCTATCCCATAATTTACTTGTGTGAGATCTATCCCATAATTTCTTTTATTTGAGACCTAGAGGTTATGCTTAGGTTAGAAAAAGGCCATTTTCTGGTATTGTTACTCAAAATACAGGAAACTTCCATCCATTAAACGCAATCTACATGAAGAGAAACGTTGTATTGCCGTATAGTGCATCGAAATCCATTGAAAGCTCGAGAAATGGCGCCACTTTGAAGATATTAGGGTACACAAGTAACTTTGAGAGATTAAGGTTAGGTTACAAAAAAACACATTTTCGGATTTTCTACTCCAAATAGGGCAAAACTGGCACGCCAGTCTGAAAGTACAGGAAGAGGCCGTTGTATTGCCGTATAGTGCATCGAAATCCATTAAAAGGTCGAGAAATGGCGCCACTTTGAAATTTAGGTTACACAAGTAAATTAATGCGTACTTGTTGGCTTTAAAAGCCAGTAACTCACTTTTCAACGTTTTGATCCCAAAAATGCACCTTTTTTCTCAGACCTAGTGGAAAATGTACATCTTTCACTAAGCAAATCGTTGCGCCATACGTCAGGCAAAGTTGGTTTTTCGCGAAATTTTTTGAACTACTCCTCCCCACCCCACACCACCCTCATAAAATACCTACAGATCAATTATTGGAAAGAAAGGCCAGAAAAGTCGTAAACTGTCATTTGCCCTTTCAAGAAAGCGGCAAAAACACGAGTAACTGGCTTTTAAAGCTTAAAGGCACACAAGATCTACGCTGTTTCCACAAAAGGAGCCCTAGAACCTAAAACCCCCTTTTGTGAAAACATGCTAGATCTTGTGTGCCTTTAGCTTTAAAAGCCAGTAACTCGTGTTTTTGCCGTTTTCTTGAAACGGCAAATGACAGTTGAAGACTTTAATGGCCTTTCTATCCCATAATTTACTTGTGTGAGATCTATCCCATAATTTCTTTATTTGAGACCTAGAGGTTATGCTTAGGTTAGAAAAAGGCCATTTTCTGGTATTGTTACTCAAAATACAGGAAACTTCCATCCATTAAACGCAATCTACATGAAGAGAACGTTGTATTGCCGTATAGTGCATCGAAATCCATTGAAAGCTCGAGAAATGGCGCCACTTTGAAGATATTAGGGTACACAAGTAACTTTGAGAGATTAAGGTTAGGTTACAAAAAAACACATTTTCGGATTTTCTACTCCAAATAGGGCAAAACTGGCACGCCAGTCTGAAAGTACAGGAAGAGGCCGTTGTATTGCCGTATAGTGCATCGAAATCCATTAAAAGGTCGAGAAATGGCGCCACTTTGAAATTTAGGTTACACAAGTAAATTAATGCGTACTTGTTGGCTTTAAAAGCCAGTAACTCACTTTTCAACGTTTTGATCCCAAAAATGCACCTTTTTTCTCAGACCTAGTGGAAAATGTACATCTTTCACTAAGCAAATCGTTGCGCCATACGTCAGGCAAAGTTGGTTTTTCGCGAAATTTTTTGAACTACTCCTCCCCACCCCACACCACCCTCATAAAATACCTACAGATCAATTATTGGAAAGAAAGGCCAGAAAAGTCGTAAACTGTCATTTGCCCTTTCAAGAAAGCGGCAAAAACACGAGTAACTGGCTTTTAAAGCTTAAAGGCACACAAGATCTACGCTGTTTCCACAAAAGGAGCCCTAGAACCTAAAACCCCCTTTTGTGAAAACATGCTAGATCTTGTGTGCCTTTAGCTTTAAAAGCCAGTAACTCGTGTTTTTGCCGTTTTCTTGAAACGGCAAATGACAGTTGAAGACTTTAATGGCCTTTCTATCCCATAATTTACTTGTGTGAGATCTATCCCATAATTTCTTTATTTGAGACCTAGAGGTTATGCTTAGGTTAGAAAAAGGCCATTTTCTGGTATTGTTACTCAAAATACAGGAAACTTCCATCCATTAAACGCAATCTACATGAAGAGAACGTTGTATTGCCGTATAGTGCATCGAAATCCATTGAAAGCTCGAGAAATGGCGCCACTTTGAAGATATTAGGGTACACAAGTAACTTTGAGAGATTAAGGTTAGGTTACAAAAAAACACATTTTCGGATTTTCTACTCCAAATAGGGCAAAACTGGCACGCCAGTCTGAAAGTACAGGAAGAGGCCGTTGTATTGCCGTATAGTGCATCGAAATCCATTAAAAGGTCGAGAAATGGCGCCACTTTGAAATTTAGGTTACACAAGTAAATTAATGCGTACTTGTTGGCTTTAAAAGCCAGTAACTCACTTTTCAACGTTTTGATCCCAAAAATGCACCTTTTTTCTCAGACCTAGTGGAAAATGTACATCTTTCACTAAGCAAATCGTTGCGCCATACGTCAGGCAAAGTTGGTTTTTCGCGAAATTTTTTGAACTACTCCTCCCCACCCCACACCACCCTCATAAAATACCTACAGATCAATTATTGGAAAGAAAGGCCAGAAAAGTCGTAAACTGTCATTTGCCCTTTCAAGAAAGCGGCAAAAACACGAGTAACTGGCTTTTAAAGCTTAAAGGCACACAAGATCTACGCTGTTTCCACAAAAGGAGCCCTAGAACCTAAAACCCCCTTTTGTGAAAACATGCTAGATCTTGTGTGCCTTTAGCTTTAAAAGCCAGTAACTCGTGTTTTTGCCGTTTTCTTGAAACGGCAAATGACAGTTGAAGACTTTAATGGCCTTTCTATCCCATAATTTACTTGTGTGAGATCTATCCCATAATTTCTTTATTTGAGACATAGAGGTTATGCTTAGGTTAGAAAAAGGCCATTTTCTGGTATTGTTACTCAAAATACAGGAAACTTCCATCCATTAAACGCAATCTACATGAAGAGAACGTTGTATTGCCGTATAGTGCATCGAAATCCATTGAAAGCTCGAGAAATGGCGCCACTTTGAAGATATTAGGGTACACAAGTAACTTTGAGAGATTAAGGTTAGGTTACAAAAAAACACATTTTCGGATTTTCTACTCCAAATAGGGCAAAACTGGCACGCCAGTCTGAAAGTACAGGAAGAGGCCGTTGTATTGCCGTATAGTGCATCGAAATCCATTAAAAGGTCGAGAAATGGCGCCACTTTGAAATTTAGGTTACACAAGTAAATTAATGCGTACTTGTTGGCTTTAAAAGCCAGTAACTCACTTTTCAACGTTTTGATCCCAAAAATGCACCTTTTTTCTCAGACCTAGTGGAAAATGTACATCTTTCACTAAGCAAATCGTTGCGCCATACGTCAGGCAAAGTTGGTTTTTCGCGAAATTTTTTGAACTACTCCTCCCCACCCCACACCACCCTCATAAAATACCTACAGATCAATTATTGGAAAGAAAGGCCAGAAAAGTCGTAAACTGTCATTTGCCCTTTCAAGAAAGCGGCAAAAACACGAGTAACTGGCTTTTAAAGCTTAAAGGCACACAAGATCTACGCTGTTTCCACAAAAGGAGCCCTAGAACCTAAAACCCCCTTTTGTGAAAACATGCTAGATCTTGTGTGCCTTTAGCTTTAAAAGCCAGTAACTCGTGTTTTTGCCGTTTTCTTGAAACGGCAAATGACAGTTGAAGACTTTAATGGCCTTTCTATCCCATAATTTACTTGTGTGAGATCTATCCCATAATTTCTTTATTTGAGACCTAGAGGTTATGCTTAGGTTAGAAAAAGGCCATTTTCTGGTATTGTTACTCAAAATACAGGAAACTTCCATCCATTAAACGCAATCTACATGAAGAGAACGTTGTATTGCCGTATAGTGCATCGAAATCCATTGAAAGCTCGAGAAATGGCGCCACTTTGAAGATATTAGGGTACACAAGTAACTTTGAGAGATTAAGGTTAGGTTACAAAAAAACACATTTTCGGATTTTCTACTCCAAATAGGGCAAAACTGGCACGCCAGTCTGAAAGTACAGGAAGAGGCCGTTGTATTGCCGTATAGTGCATCGAAATCCATTAAAAGGTCGAGAAATGGCGCCACTTTGAAATTTAGGTTACACAAGTAAATTAATGCGTACTTGTTGGCTTTAAAAGCCAGTAACTCACTTTTCAACGTTTTGATCCCAAAAATGCACCTTTTTTCTCAGACCTAGTGGAAAATGTACATCTTTCACTAAGCAAATCGTTGCGCCATACGTCAGGCAAAGTTGGTTTTTCGCGAAATTTTTTGAACTACTCCTCCCCACCCCACACCACCCTCATAAAATACCTACAGATCAATTATTGGAAAGAAAGGCCAGAAAAGTCGTAAACTGTCATTTGCCCTTTCAAGAAAGCGGCAAAAACACGAGTAACTGGCTTTTAAAGCTTAAAGGCACACAAGATCTACGCTGTTTCCACAAAAGGAGCCCTAGAACCTAAAACCCCCTTTTGTGAAAACATGCTAGATCTTGTGTGCCTTTAGCTTTAAAAGCCAGTAACTCGTGTTTTTGCCGTTTTCTTGAAACGGCAAATGACAGTTGAAGACTTTAATGGCCTTTCTATCCCATAATTTACTTGTGTGAGATCTATCCCATAATTTCTTTATTTGAGACCTAGAGGTTATGCTTAGGTTAGAAAAAGGCCATTTTCTGGTATTGTTACTCAAAATACAGGAAACTTCCATCCATTAAACGCAATCTACATGAAGAGAACGTTGTATTGCCGTATAGTGCATCGAAATCCATTGAAAGCTCGAGAAATGGCGCCACTTTGAAGATATTAGGGTACACAAGTAACTTTGAGAGATTAAGGTTAGGTTACAAAAAAACACATTTTCGGATTTTCTACTCCAAATAGGGCAAAACTGGCACGCCAGTCTGAAAGTACAGGAAGAGGCCGTTGTATTGCCGTATAGTGCATCGAAATCCATTAAAAGGTCGAGAAATGGCGCCACTTTGAAATTTAGGTTACACAAGTAAATTAATGCGTACTTGTTGGCTTTAAAAGCCAGTAACTCACTTTTCAACGTTTTGATCCCAAAAATGCACCTTTTTTCTCAGACCTAGTGGAAAATGTACATCTTTCACTAAGCAAATCGTTGCGCCATACGTCAGGCAAAGTTGGTTTTTCGCGAAATTTTTTGAACTACTCCTCCCCACCCCACACCACCCTCATAAAATACCTACAGATCAATTATTGGAAAGAAAGGCCAGAAAAGTCGTAAACTGTCATTTGCCCTTTCAAGAAAGCGGCAAAAACACGAGTAACTGGCTTTTAAAGCTTAAAGGCACACAAGATCTACGCTGTTTCCACAAAAGGAGCCCTAGAACCTAAAACCCCCTTTTGTGAAAACATGCTAGATCTTGTGTGCCTTTAGCTTTAAAAGCCAGTAACTCGTGTTTTTGCCGTTTTCTTGAAACGGCAAATGACAGTTGAAGACTTTAATGGCCTTTCTATCCCATAATTTACTTGTGTGAGATCTATCCCATAATTTCTTTATTTGAGACCTAGAGGTTATGCTTAGGTTAGAAAAAGGCCATTTTCTGGTATTGTTACTCAAAATACAGGAAACTTCCATCCATTAAACGCAATCTACATGAAGAGAACGTTGTATTGCCGTATAGTGCATCGAAATCCATTGAAAGCTCGAGAAATGGCGCCACTTTGAAGATATTAGGGTACACAAGTAACTTTGAGAGATTAAGGTTAGGTTACAAAAAAACACATTTTCGGATTTTCTACTCCAAATAGGGCAAAACTGGCACGCCAGTCTGAAAGTACAGGAAGAGGCCGTTGTATTGCCGTATAGTGCATCGAAATCCATTAAAAGGTCGAGAAATGGCGCCACTTTGAAATTTAGGTTACACAAGTAAATTAATGCGTACTTGTTGGCTTTAAAAGCCAGTAACTCACTTTTCAACGTTTTGATCCCAAAAATGCACCTTTTTTCTCAGACCTAGTGGAAAATGTACATCTTTCACTAAGCAAATCGTTGCGCCATACGTCAGGCAAAGTTGGTTTTTCGCGAAATTTTTTGAACTACTCCTCCCCACCCCACACCACCCTCATAAAATACCTACAGATCAATTATTGGAAAGAAAGGCCAGAAAAGTCGTAAACTGTCATTTGCCCTTTCAAGAAAGCGGCAAAAACACGAGTAACTGGCTTTTAAAGCTTAAAGGCACACAAGATCTACGCTGTTTCCACAAAAGGAGCCCTAGAACCTAAAACCCCCTTTTGTGAAAACATGCTAGATCTTGTGTGCCTTTAGCTTTAAAAGCCAGTAACTCGTGTTTTTGCCGTTTTCTTGAAACGGCAAATGACAGTTGAAGACTTTAATGGCCTTTCTATCCCATAATTTACTTGTGTGAGATCTATCCCATAATTTCTTTATTTGAGACCTAGAGGTTATGCTTAGGTTAGAAAAAGGCCATTTTCTGGTATTGTTACTCAAAATACAGGAAACTTCCATCCATTAAACGCAATCTACATGAAGAGAACGTTGTATTGCCGTATAGTGCATCGAAATCCATTGAAAGCTCGAGAAATGGCGCCACTTTGAAGATATTAGGGTACACAAGTAACTTTGAGAGATTAAGGTTAGGTTACAAAAAAACACATTTTCGGATTTTCTACTCCAAATAGGGCAAAACTGGCACGCCAGTCTGAAAGTACAGGAAGAGGCCGTTGTATTGCCGTATAGTGCATCGAAATCCATTAAAAGGTCGAGAAATGGCGCCACTTTGAAATTTAGGTTACACAAGTAAATTAATGCGTACTTGTTGGCTTTAAAAGCCAGTAACTCACTTTTCAACGTTTTGATCCCAAAAATGCACCTTTTTTCTCAGACCTAGTGGAAAATGTACATCTTTCACTAAGCAAATCGTTGCGCCATACGTCAGGCAAAGTTGGTTTTTCGCGAAATTTTTTGAACTACTCCTCCCCACCCCACACCACCCTCATAAAATACCTACAGATCAATTATTGGAAAGAAAGGCCAGAAAAGTCGTAAACTGTCATTTGCCCTTTCAAGAAAGCGGCAAAAACACGAGTAACTGGCTTTTAAAGCTTAAAGGCACACAAGATCTACGCTGTTTCCACAAAAGGAGCCCTAGAACCTAAAACCCCCTTTTGTGAAAACATGCTAGATCTTGTGTGCCTTTAGCTTTAAAAGCCAGTAACTCGTGTTTTTGCCGTTTTCTTGAAACGGCAAATGACAGTTGAAGACTTTAATGGCCTTTCTATCCCATAATTTACTTGTGTGAGATCTATCCCATAATTTCTTTATTTGAGACCTAGAGGTTATGCTTAGGTTAGAAAAAGGCCATTTTCTGGTATTGTTACTCAAAATACAGGAAACTTCCATCCATTAAACGCAATCTACATGAAGAGAACGTTGTATTGCCGTATAGTGCATCGAAATCCATTGAAAGCTCGAGAAATGGCGCCACTTTGAAGATATTAGGGTACACAAGTAACTTTGAGAGATTAAGGTTAGGTTACAAAAAAACACATTTTCGGATTTTCTACTCCAAATAGGGCAAAACTGGCACGCCAGTCTGAAAGTACAGGAAGAGGCCGTTGTATTGCCGTATAGTGCATCGAAATCCATTAAAAGGTCGAGAAATGGCGCCACTTTGAAATTTAGGTTACACAAGTAAATTAATGCGTACTTGTTGGCTTTAAAAGCCAGTAACTCACTTTTCAACGTTTTGATCCCAAAAATGCACCTTTTTTCTCAGACCTAGTGGAAAATGTACATCTTTCACTAAGCAAATCGTTGCGCCATACGTCAGGCAAAGTTGGTTTTTCGCGAAATTTTTTGAACTACTCCTCCCCACCCCACACCACCCTCATAAAATACCTACAGATCAATTATTGGAAAGAAAGGCCAGAAAAGTCGTAAACTGTCATTTGCCCTTTCAAGAAAGCGGCAAAAACACGAGTAACTGGCTTTTAAAGCTTAAAGGCACACAAGATCTACGCTGTTTCCACAAAAGGAGCCCTAGAACCTAAAACCCCCTTTTGTGAAAACATGCTAGATCTTGTGTGCCTTTAGCTTTAAAAGCCAGTAACTCGTGTTTTTGCCGTTTTCTTGAAACGGCAAATGACAGTTGAAGACTTTAATGGCCTTTCTATCCCATAATTTACTTGTGTGAGATCTATCCCATAATTTCTTTATTTGAGACCTAGAGGTTATGCTTAGGTTAGAAAAAGGCCATTTTCTGGTATTGTTACTCAAAATACAGGAAACTTCCATCCATTAAACGCAATCTACATGAAGAGAACGTTGTATTGCCGTATAGTGCATCGAAATCCATTGAAAGCTCGAGAAATGGCGCCACTTTGAAGATATTAGGGTACACAAGTAACTTTGAGAGATTAAGGTTAGGTTACAAAAAAACACATTTTCGGATTTTCTACTCCAAATAGGGCAAAACTGGCACGCCAGTCTGAAAGTACAGGAAGAGGCCGTTGTATTGCCGTATAGTGCATCGAAATCCATTAAAAGGTCGAGAAATGGCGCCACTTTGAAATTTAGGTTACACAAGTAAATTAATGCGTACTTGTTGGCTTTAAAAGCCAGTAACTCACTTTTCAACGTTTTGATCCCAAAAATGCACCTTTTTTCTCAGACCTAGTGGAAAATGTACATCTTTCACTAAGCAAATCGTTGCGCCATACGTCAGGCAAAGTTGGTTTTTCGCGAACATTTTTTGAACTACTCCTCCCCACCCCACACCACCCTCATAAAATACCTACAGATCAATTATTGGAAAGAAAGGCCAGAAAAGTCGTAAACTGTCATTTGCCCTTTCAAGAAAGCGGCAAAAACACGAGTAACTGGCTTTTAAAGCTTAAAGGCACACAAGATCTACGCTGTTTCCACAAAAGGAGCCCTAGAACCTAAAACCCCCTTTTGTGAAAACATGCTAGATCTTGTGTGCCTTTAGCTTTAAAAGCCAGTAACTCGTGTTTTTGCCGTTTTCTTGAAACGGCAAATGACAGTTGAAGACTTTAATGGCCTTTCTATCCCATAATTTACTTGTGTGAGATCTATCCCATAATTTCTTTATTTGAGACCTAGAGGTTATGCTTAGGTTAGAAAAAGGCCATTTTCTGGTATTGTTACTCAAAATACAGGAAACTTCCATCCATTAAACGCAATCTACATGAAGAGAACGTTGTATTGCCGTATAGTGCATCGAAATCCATTGAAAGCTCGAGAAATGGCGCCACTTTGAAGATATTAGGGTACACAAGTAACTTTGAGAGATTAAGGTTAGGTTACAAAAAAACACATTTTCGGATTTTCTACTCCAAATAGGGCAAAACTGGCACGCCAGTCTGAAAGTACAGGAAGAGGCCGTTGTATTGCCGTATAGTGCATCGAAATCCATTAAAAGGTCGAGAAATGGCGCCACTTTGAAATTTAGGTTACACAAGTAAATTAATGCGTACTTGTTGGCTTTAAAAGCCAGTAACTCACTTTTCAACGTTTTGATCCCAAAAATGCACCTTTTTTCTCAGACCTAGTGGAAAATGTACATCTTTCACTAAGCAAATCGTTGCGCCATACGTCAGGCAAAGTTGGTTTTTCGCGAAATTTTTTGAACTACTCCTCCCCACCCCACACCACCCTCATAAAATACCTACAGATCAATTATTGGAAAGAAAGGCCAGAAAAGTCGTAAACTGTCATTTGCCCTTTCAAGAAAGCGGCAAAAACACGAGTAACTGGCTTTTAAAGCTTAAAGGCACACAAGATCTACGCTGTTTCCACAAAAGGAGCCCTAGAACCTAAAACCCCCTTTTGTGAAAACATGCTAGATCTTGTGTGCCTTTAGCTTTAAAAGCCAGTAACTCGTGTTTTTGCCGTTTTCTTGAAACGGCAAATGACAGTTGAAGACTTTAATGGCCTTTCTATCCCATAATTTACTTGTGTGAGATCTATCCCATAATTTCTTTATTTGAGACCTAGAGGTTATGCTTAGGTTAGAAAAAGGCCATTTTCTGGTATTGTTACTCAAAATACAGGAAACTTCCATCCATTAAACGCAATCTACATGAAGAGAACGTTGTATTGCCGTATAGTGCATCGAAATCCATTGAAAGCTCGAGAAATGGCGCCACTTTGAAGATATTAGGGTACACAAGTAACTTTGAGAGATTAAGGTTAGGTTACAAAAAAACACATTTTCGGATTTTCTACTCCAAATAGGGCAAAACTGGCACGCCAGTCTGAAAGTACAGGAAGAGGCCGTTGTATTGCCGTATAGTGCATCGAAATCCATTAAAAGGTCGAGAAATGGCGCCACTTTGAAATTTAGGTTACACAAGTAAATTAATGCGACTTGTTGGCTTTAAAAGCCAGTAACTCACTTTTCAACGTTTTGATCCCAAAAATGCACCTTTTTTCTCAGACCTAGTGGAAAATGTACATCTTTCACTAAGCAAATCGTTGCGCCATACGTCAGGCAAAGTTGGTTTTTCGCGAAATTTTTTGAACTACTCCTCCCCACCCCACACCACCCTCATAAAATACCTACAGATCAATTATTGGAAAGAAAGGCCAGAAAAGTCGTAAACTGTCATTTGCCCTTTCAAGAAAGCGGCAAAAACACGAGTAACTGGCTTTTAAAGCTTAAAGGCACACAAGATCTACGCTGTTTCCACAAAAGGAGCCCTAGAACCTAAAACCCCCTTTTGTGAAAACATGCTAGATCTTGTGTGCCTTTAGCTTTAAAAGCCAGTAACTCGTGTTTTTGCCGTTTTCTTGAAACGGCAAATGACAGTTGAAGACTTTAATGGCCTTTCTATCCCATAATTTACTTGTGTGAGATCTATCCCATAATTTCTTTATTTGAGACCTAGAGGTTATGCTTAGGTTAGAAAAAGGCCATTTTCTGGTATTGTTACTCAAAATACAGGAAACTTCCATCCATTAAACGCAATCTACATGAAGAGAACGTTGTATTGCCGTATAGTGCATCGAAATCCATTGAAAGCTCGAGAAATGGCGCCACTTTGAAGATATTAGGGTACACAAGTAACTTTGAGAGATTAAGGTTAGGTTACAAAAAAACACATTTTCGGATTTTCTACTCCAAATAGGGCAAAACTGGCACGCCAGTCTGAAAGTACAGGAAGAGGCCGTTGTATTGCCGTATAGTGCATCGAAATCCATTAAAAGGTCGAGAAATGGCGCCACTTTGAAATTTAGGTTACACAAGTAAATTAATGCGTACTTGTTGGCTTTAAAAGCCAGTAACTCACTTTTCAACGTTTTGATCCCAAAAATGCACCTTTTTTCTCAGACCTAGTGGAAAATGTACATCTTTCACTAAGCAAATCGTTGCGCCATACGTCAGGCAAAGTTGGTTTTTCGCGAAATTTTTTGAACTACTCCTCCCCACCCCACACCACCCTCATAAAATACCTACAGATCAATTATTGGAAAGAAAGGCCAGAAAAGTCGTAAACTGTCATTTGCCCTTTCAAGAAAGCGGCAAAAACACGAGTAACTGGCTTTTAAAGCTTAAAGGCACACAAGATCTACGCTGTTTCCACAAAAGGAGCCCTAGAACCTAAAACCCCCTTTTGTGAAAACATGCTAGATCTTGTGTGCCTTTAGCTTTAAAAGCCAGTAACTCGTGTTTTTGCCGTTTTCTTGAAACGGCAAATGACAGTTGAAGACTTTAATGGCCTTTCTATCCCATAATTTACTTGTGTGAGATCTATCCCATAATTTCTTTATTTGAGACCTAGAGGTTATGCTTAGGTTAGAAAAAGGCCATTTTCTGGTATTGTTACTCAAAATACAGGAAACTTCCATCCATTAAACGCAATCTACATGAAGAGAACGTTGTATTGCCGTATAGTGCATCGAAATCCATTGAAAGCTCGAGAAATGGCGCCACTTTGAAGATATTAGGGTACACAAGTAACTTTGAGAGATTAAGGTTAGGTTACAAAAAAACACATTTTCGGATTTTCTACTCCAAATAGGGCAAAACTGGCACGCCAGTCTGAAAGTACAGGAAGAGGCCGTTGTATTGCCGTATAGTGCATCGAAATCCATTAAAAGGTCGAGAAATGGCGCCACTTTGAAATTTAGGTTACACAAGTAAATTAATGCGTACTTGTTGGCTTTAAAAGCCAGTAACTCACTTTTCAACGTTTTGATCCCAAAAATGCACCTTTTTTCTCAGACCTAGTGGAAAATGTACATCTTTCACTAAGCAAATCGTTGCGCCATACGTCAGGCAAAGTTGGTTTTTCGCGAAATTTTTTGAACTACTCCTCCCCACCCCACACCACCCTCATAAAATACCTACAGATCAATTATTGGAAAGAAAGGCCAGAAAAGTCGTAAACTGTCATTTGCCCTTTCAAGAAAGCGGCAAAAACACGAGTAACTGGCTTTTAAAGCTTAAAGGCACACAAGATCTACGCTGTTTCCACAAAAGGAGCCCTAGAACCTAAAACCCCCTTTTGTGAAAACATGCTAGATCTTGTGTGCCTTTAGCTTTAAAAGCCAGTAACTCGTGTTTTTGCCGTTTTCTTGAAACGGCAAATGACAGTTGAAGACTTTAATGGCCTTTCTATCCCATAATTTACTTGTGTGAGATCTATCCCATAATTTCTTTATTTGAGACCTAGAGGTTATGCTTAGGTTAGAAAAAGGCCATTTTCTGGTATTGTTACTCAAAATACAGGAAACTTCCATCCATTAAACGCAATCTACATGAAGAGAACGTTGTATTGCCGTATAGTGCATCGAAATCCATTGAAAGCTCGAGAAATGGCGCCACTTTGAAGATATTAGGGTACACAAGTAACTTTGAGAGATTAAGGTTAGGTTACAAAAAAACACATTTTCGGATTTTCTACTCCAAATAGGGCAAAACTGGCACGCCAGTCTGAAAGTACAGGAAGAGGCCGTTGTATTGCCGTATAGTGCATCGAAATCCATTAAAAGGTCGAGAAATGGCGCCACTTTGAAATTTAGGTTACACAAGTAAATTAATGCGTACTTGTTGGCTTTAAAAGCCAGTAACTCACTTTTCAACGTTTTGATCCCAAAAATGCACCTTTTTTCTCAGACCTAGTGGAAAATGTACATCTTTCACTAAGCAAATCGTTGCGCCATACGTCAGGCAAAGTTGGTTTTTCGCGAAATTTTTTGAACTACTCCTCCCCACCCCACACCACCCTCATAAAATACCTACAGATCAATTATTGGAAAGAAAGGCCAGAAAAGTCGTAAACTGTCATTTGCCCTTTCAAGAAAGCGGCAAAAACACGAGTAACTGGCTTTTAAAGCTTAAAGGCACACAAGATCTACGCTGTTTCCACAAAAGGAGCCCTAGAACCTAAAACCCCCTTTTGTGAAAACATGCTAGATCTTGTGTGCCTTTAGCTTTAAAAGCCAGTAACTCGTGTTTTTGCCGTTTTCTTGAAACGGCAAATGACAGTTGAAGACTTTAATGGCCTTTCTATCCCATAATTTACTTGTGTGAGATCTATCCCATAATTTCTTTATTTGAGACCTAGAGGTTATGCTTAGGTTAGAAAAAGGCCATTTTCTGGTATTGTTACTCAAAATACAGGAAACTTCCATCCATTAAACGCAATCTACATGAAGAGAACGTTGTATTGCCGTATAGTGCATCGAAATCCATTGAAAGCTCGAGAAATGGCGCCACTTTGAAGATATTAGGGTACACAAGTAACTTTGAGAGATTAAGGTTAGGTTACAAAAAAACACATTTTCGGATTTTCTACTCCAAATAGGGCAAAACTGGCACGCCAGTCTGAAAGTACAGGAAGAGGCCGTTGTATTGCCGTATAGTGCATCGAAATCCATTAAAAGGTCGAGAAATGGCGCCACTTTGAAATTTAGGTTACACAAGTAAATTAATGCGTACTTGTTGGCTTTAAAAGCCAGTAACTCACTTTTCAACGTTTTGATCCCAAAAATGCACCTTTTTTCTCAGACCTAGTGGAAAATGTACATCTTTCACTAAGCAAATCGTTGCGCCATACGTCAGGCAAAGTTGGTTTTTCGCGAAATTTTTTGAACTACTCCTCCCCACCCCACACCACCCTCATAAAATACCTACAGATCAATTATTGGAAAGAAAGGCCAGAAAAGTCGTAAACTGTCATTTGCCCTTTCAAGAAAGCGGCAAAAACACGAGTAACTGGCTTTTAAAGCTTAAAGGCACACAAGATCTACGCTGTTTCCACAAAAGGAGCCCTAGAACCTAAAACCCCCTTTTGTGAAAACATGCTAGATCTTGTGTGCCTTTAGCTTTAAAAGCCAGTAACTCGTGTTTTTGCCGTTTTCTTGAAACGGCAAATGACAGTTGAAGACTTTAATGGCCTTTCTATCCCATAATTTACTTGTGTGAGATCTATCCCATAATTTCTTTATTTGAGACCTAGAGGTTATGCTTAGGTTAGAAAAAGGCCATTTTCTGGTATTGTTACTCAAAATACAGGAAACTTCCATCCATTAAACGCAATCTACATGAAGAGAACGTTGTATTGCCGTATAGTGCATCGAAATCCATTGAAAGCTCGAGAAATGGCGCCACTTTGAAGATATTAGGGTACACAAGTAACTTTGAGAGATTAAGGTTAGGTTACAAAAAAACACATTTTCGGATTTTCTACTCCAAATAGGGCAAAACTGGCACGCCAGTCTGAAAGTACAGGAAGAGGCCGTTGTATTGCCGTATAGTGCATCGAAATCCATTAAAAGGTCGAGAAATGGCGCCACTTTGAAATTTAGGTTACACAAGTAAATTAATGCGTACTTGTTGGCTTTAAAAGCCAGTAACTCACTTTTCAACGTTTTGATCCCAAAAATGCACCTTTTTTCTCAGACCTAGTGGAAAATGTACATCTTTCACTAAGCAAATCGTTGCGCCATACGTCAGGCAAAGTTGGTTTTTCGCGAAATTTTTTGAACTACTCCTCCCCACCCCACACCACCCTCATAAAATACCTACAGATCAATTATTGGAAAGAAAGGCCAGAAAAGTCGTAAACTGTCATTTGCCCTTTCAAGAAAGCGGCAAAAACACGAGTAACTGGCTTTTAAAGCTTAAAGGCACACAAGATCTACGCTGTTTCCACAAAAGGAGCCCTAGAACCTAAAACCCCCTTTTGTGAAAACATGCTAGATCTTGTGTGCCTTTAGCTTTAAAAGCCAGTAACTCGTGTTTTTGCCGTTTTCTTGAAACGGCAAATGACAGTTGAAGACTTTAATGGCCTTTCTATCCCATAATTTACTTGTGTGAGATCTATCCCATAATTTCTTTATTTGAGACCTAGAGGTTATGCTTAGGTTAGAAAAAGGCCATTTTCTGGTATTGTTACTCAAAATACAGGAAACTTCCATCCATTAAACGCAATCTACATGAAGAGAACGTTGTATTGCCGTATAGTGCATCGAAATCCATTGAAAGCTCGAGAAATGGCGCCACTTTGAAGATATTAGGGTACACAAGTAACTTTGAGAGATTAAGGTTAGGTTACAAAAAAACACATTTTCGGATTTTCTACTCCAAATAGGGCAAAACTGGCACGCCAGTCTGAAAGTACAGGAAGAGGCCGTTGTATTGCCGTATAGTGCATCGAAATCCATTAAAAGGTCGAGAAATGGCGCCACTTTGAAATTTAGGTTACACAAGTAAATTAATGCGTACTTGTTGGCTTTAAAAGCCAGTAACTCACTTTTCAACGTTTTGATCCCAAAAATGCACCTTTTTTCTCAGACCTAGTGGAAAATGTACATCTTTCACTAAGCAAATCGTTGCGCCATACGTCAGGCAAAGTTGGTTTTTCGCGAAATTTTTTGAACTACTCCTCCCCACCCCACACCACCCTCATAAAATACCTACAGATCAATTATTGGAAAGAAAGGCCAGAAAAGTCGTAAACTGTCATTTGCCCTTTCAAGAAAGCGGCAAAAACACGAGTAACTGGCTTTTAAAGCTTAAAGGCACACAAGATCTACGCTGTTTCCACAAAAGGAGCCCTAGAACCTAAAACCCCCTTTTGTGAAAACATGCTAGATCTTGTGTGCCTTTAGCTTTAAAAGCCAGTAACTCGTGTTTTTGCCGTTTTCTTGAAACGGCAAATGACAGTTGAAGACTTTAATGGCCTTTCTATCCCATAATTTACTTGTGTGAGATCTATCCCATAATTTCTTTATTTGAGACCTAGAGGTTATGCTTAGGTTAGAAAAAGGCCATTTTCTGGTATTGTTACTCAAAATACAGGAAACTTCCATCCATTAAACGCAATCTACATGAAGAGAACGTTGTATTGCCGTATAGTGCATCGAAATCCATTGAAAGCTCGAGAAATGGCGCCACTTTGAAGATATTAGGGTACACAAGTAACTTTGAGAGATTAAGGTTAGGTTACAAAAAAACACATTTTCGGATTTTCTACTCCAAATAGGGCAAAACTGGCACGCCAGTCTGAAAGTACAGGAAGAGGCCGTTGTATTGCCGTATAGTGCATCGAAATCCATTAAAAGGTCGAGAAATGGCGCCACTTTGAAATTTAGGTTACACAAGTAAATTAATGCGTACTTGTTGGCTTTAAAAGCCAGTAACTCACTTTTCAACGTTTTGATCCCAAAAATGCACCTTTTTTCTCAGACCTAGTGGAAAATGTACATCTTTCACTAAGCAAATCGTTGCGCCATACGTCAGGCAAAGTTGGTTTTTCGCGAAATTTTTTGAACTACTCCTCCCCACCCCACACCACCCTCATAAAATACCTACAGATCAATTATTGGAAAGAAAGGCCAGAAAAGTCGTAAACTGTCATTTGCCCTTTCAAGAAAGCGGCAAAAACACGAGTAACTGGCTTTTAAAGCTTAAAGGCACACAAGATCTACGCTGTTTCCACAAAAGGAGCCCTAGAACCTAAAACCCCCTTTTGTGAAAACATGCTAGATCTTGTGTGCCTTTAGCTTTAAAAGCCAGTAACTCGTGTTTTTGCCGTTTTCTTGAAACGGCAAATGACAGTTGAAGACTTTAATGGCCTTTCTATCCCATAATTTACTTGTGTGAGATCTATCCCATAATTTCTTTATTTGAGACCTAGAGGTTATGCTTAGGTTAGAAAAAGGCCATTTTCTGGTATTGTTACTCAAAATACAGGAAACTTCCATCCATTAAACGCAATCTACATGAAGAGAACGTTGTATTGCCGTATAGTGCATCGAAATCCATTGAAAGCTCGAGAAATGGCGCCACTTTGAAGATATTAGGGTACACAAGTAACTTTGAGAGATTAAGGTTAGGTTACAAAAAAACACATTTTCGGATTTTCTACTCCAAATAGGGCAAAACTGGCACGCCAGTCTGAAAGTACAGGAAGAGGCCGTTGTATTGCCGTATAGTGCATCGAAATCCATTAAAAGGTCGAGAAATGGCGCCACTTTGAAATTTAGGTTACACAAGTAAATTAATGCGTACTTGTTGGCTTTAAAAGCCAGTAACTCACTTTTCAACGTTTTGATCCCAAAAATGCACCTTTTTTCTCAGACCTAGTGGAAAATGTACATCTTTCACTAAGCAAATCGTTGCGCCATACGTCAGGCAAAGTTGGTTTTTCGCGAAATTTTTTGAACTACTCCTCCCCACCCCACACCACCCTCATAAAATACCTACAGATCAATTATTGGAAAGAAAGGCCAGAAAAGTCGTAAACTGTCATTTGCCCTTTCAAGAAAGCGGCAAAAACACGAGTAACTGGCTTTTAAAGCTTAAAGGCACACAAGATCTACGCTGTTTCCACAAAAGGAGCCCTAGAACCTAAAACCCCCTTTTGTGAAAACATGCTAGATATATATAAATAACACAATGGCCAAGTCCTCATGCTATCACGCTTTAGGAAGTTTAAGTCAGTAAATAGGAATAATACTCTCTATTATTAAAGTAAAGCGTTTATTCCTTCACGTTGAGGTTATAATATTACTTTTTAGCTCTTAGTATGTAAGGATCTGTATAACAATTTACAATAGACAGGGCGCGTCCTCTGATTGGTTGACAGCCATGATCTATTTGGAGTACAGGGCCGGGTTGTTCAAAGCCCGATTAGTGCTAATCCAGGGTTAATTTCCATGACAACCAATAGGTTTTGTGCAGAGTTAATCCAGGATTAACACTAATCGGGCTTTGAACAACCCGGCCCAGATGCACAGATGACGTCAACAGGTTCCGCGTGCGCTCTATATTTTCTCGGGAAAATTATCTAATTATTTATAAAAACAAATAGCTAAGATTACATTTTGCCACGGGTCTGTCCTCGTAGCATATAAGAGGATGCACAGATGACGCAAAAACGTGAAGAGAATATCAGTAACGCCACTCAACTGCATCTCATGGGCCGCATGTTAGATAACTATGTAAGGTTAATGTGTCTTCCCTCTGTAAATAAAGAATATTGTATTGTATTGTATTCTTTGTTCTCTTCACGTTTTGACGTCATCTATGCATATATAAGAGGCACGGCAAATGACACTTATTTGTATTATACAATAATGAGCAAAAATAGAGGCTAAGAAATGATTTTGTCGTGCCAAACGTGACGTCATATTCGCACCTGTACTGTAATAACACATGGCTATCGACCAATCAGAGCAAGCGTTTTACACTCAGTGTTTATCAAATATTATTGCATATATGCATATGTACGGTTTAAAGAATGCATCAATAGAACTTATATTAGCTCTTTTTGGACAACTATCACGTGTTTCTATCAATAGCTAACACTGAGTATGCATCTTTTCATTTTTAATAATTTTAAAAGTAAGTGAGTAAGTAACTTTATTTAAGTGTGAAATGTATTTAGCTTTGCAACTAATTGGGGACACTAGTCCTACGATTTTACGTCGTTACCCGAGAAGACGTGAAGGTCTAACCGTTCACTGTTTTGTAAAGGCAGCACCTTCTACTTCTACTACTTCTACCCTGAGTGTTATTCCCCAGGGTTTGAACCCGCGACCTCCCGCACGACAGACCGGCGCTTAACCACTGAGCTAACCGGGAGGCGGTAAATGGGTGGGCTCTCCAATGTGGCCTTTGGTCGGTGTTTTCGGAATTGCGCTTGATGTTATTCGCGTAAAAAAAGTGGAAAGCATGTCTCCTCCATCCCTATGCCCCATTTTCTTCTTTACCGCGCCCAAAAAGAAACACAATCCCCCAAATAACACCACCAACAAAAACAACAAACAAACAGGAGAACCTGCTTGCAGGCGAATGCTGCCTGTAGACATTATGATGATTTTTCAATGACAATACATTTGGGTCTTTAACCTTCTTCCATAATACTTTCAGTGCTTATCTTTGCTTGCAATCGTACAGAAAATGTCATAAAATAACCGCAAAGAGTTTCTCACCTCTGTGTACTCACTGGACCCGTGACAGTGACCCAAAAGCACAGCCAAAAGCTGTCCGAATTGTTCGATATCATCGCATTGCTCAATGCTATCTTCGCATGTTGCATTCGAGCATGCTCCTTTTGTATCGTTGTTAGCAGTTGCCTTTGAAAACCCTGCAAGTACTGCTTTCACTGGTGTGATCTGTGTACAATAATGGAGACAATAAATTGACTATGCATGCCTCTAAAAAGGGAGCTCTTCTGACACTTGTCAATCAAAACAAATTACAATAACTCGGCTATACATTCAACCACAATTTCTTGTGAACCTAACGCAGTCCAAACAACACGTATAATTCATCTGTTCTCTTCAATGACAGTGTATTGGTAACACCACTTGTATTGGCTTAATGTTAAGATTTAAAACCTCTCAATCGCGATTTTATAACTGATTTAAAGTTTTTCGAACGCAAAGAATTGTGGGTAAAAGTACAAGCCGCCATCTTTGGGATGGATTGGTTCGGCTCCAAGCAAAAGGCCGCTAAATTGGATCATTTCTATAGACCATTTTAATAAGTGGTTGGAATCAGAAGTATATTACACAGGAGTGTTCCTGTGTCCTTGTGTTGGTCCCTAACACAGTAGATGGTGTGTCTATTTATAGTCGCGAAGCTCTGGTATGCGATACGTTGTCTTTTGCTCTCTTGCGCTTTAGTATTTTTTAGATGTTTGAACCGTGTTAATTACAATTTTTCAGTGCATCCTGATTGACGGCCTTTGTTTCTTCTCGCGGGAAATTCTAGGCTAAAAATAATTCTACCGTCTACAGTGTTGTGTGACAATATAATGTGGGAAGAGGAACACTCTTCTGTAATATACTCCTGGTTGGAATTCAATTATAGTGACGTCAGTCGCGGAAAAGTAACAAATCGCGAATGTTTAACTCATGATTTCTTGAATAAAAGATGGCAATATAATTCAGACTTTGCAAGATACGACAGAGGCGCTGGTAATAACATTATAAAACAGACATGCAAGCCCTGAAACACGAGAAGTACGCGGATGACGTCATTGATGATACTTACAGTTAGACTTATTAAAAGGGTCATACTACCGTGACTATTGAGGTTACCGAACATTTGTGGGGAAAAAACGTCAACACAGCGGACACGTTCATTTTAGCGTCAATTTTTTAGAAATGCCTGGAGGTGAGGTTGTGGTACTTCAGACTAACAAAGAAAATGCTCCCTGCTTCTTGAAATACAAAAGTATAACATCTCAGTAAATAAATTTTAATTGTCAGTCTAACTCAGAAAACATTATTATGTCTCTGTGGAAAAGTAAGAAGGAAATTCCTCCTCTGTTGGTCCGACCGAGATTTCAATCCTTGACCTATGTCAGAGCGGCCCTACCTAATGGGAAGGCAACAATAAACGTTTATTTAGATATATTATACAATCATAGTCAAACAATAAAAGGACGGAACAAAATGATAACCTCAGATTATCCTATTACCCTTAAGCATGGGCCAATCAACACTGTTGTGGTATTTATGTTGTTGTGACGTATCCCATGTCTCTCCAGGTATTCGATAGCGGAAATGACGTCAATTGCCAGGACGCACAGGGTGTCAAAGTCTAGCGTAGCTGCGCTTTCCTTTAGGAAATCCTCTAGAGTGGTGCTCGATACGAAGTCGTAGCAAATTAATCTAAAAAATAAATACCTCTTATTAACTAAGTGCGAGGTATCAGGTCATCTAATATTTCAAAACGTTTCTTTAGTGAAATATATATGTTCTTTATAATACTTACATAGATAACGCCGTAATATTTAATAATACTTCGAGGCGTATGATATCAAAAAGTTGAGGTACTTACAGATTGCTTCCCTTGAAATTAGGTATTTTCTCCTTTCCGGTTTCAATGACATGAACACGTGCTGAAACCGAATAGAAATTGTTCGATGTTATATTGATGTTGTATTGCATGCAAATAAGGATCATTTTCGAATGTGTAACTTGTGCTTTATGAAATTAAGCGTAAATTTACGCTCTTATCTCTCGCGCTTGATTGGTGGAACGCGTCACGTCACCAGATTCGACGGGGCTTTCAATATTCTCGTGAGAATTTGAAATACCTCGGGCTGCGCTCGTCAAATACTCGCGCTGCGCTCATCAAATGCTTCGGGCTGCGCTCGTCATTTGTAATTTCACGCGGATTTTGGAACTCCCGTCGAATCCGGTGACGATTATATAAATTATACAGTGTATGAAACATTACGTAAGTTCTCGATGCTTGATTATTTTAATTGAAAGCTGCTTTCCAAAGTGCGAGCAGTGATATCACTCTACCTGTTGAGTGCCAGCAGTAGTTTAACAGATTCTGGTGTCGTTGTTTATCACCTGTGTACAGCCCTAGTACCATGTCAACCTCCTTCTTCCAAGCTGTGTCTTCTTCTTTGCTGAAATACTTGATAAGGTACATGCCGAGAGTGTCACGTGACTCCACCATGGCGACGACGAAACCCTGAAACCCAAAAGACGACTTTGTTCAGAGTCCCTTACCTGAACACAAGTGAAGTAACGTGTTATGTAACAATTTCCAACTCTACGCGTCAATTAACAAATTTACGATATTTTCCGTGGTATTTCCTCTTATTTACCACTCTTTGCGTCGTCACATGATCATCATTGTTGTTGTGGTTCCACAACAAAGTTTGACCATGTGATGACGAAAAACGTGGTAAATAAACTATCGTAACATAAATGTAATTTGTTAATTTACAACAACAAACTAAAAATAGTGAAGCGAGCAGGACCAAGAAGACAAGAAAAATTGCGGGAGGAAAAGTGATTCTAGAGCGCGCTATCACGCAGTCAATCTTCTCTCGACATATTCTTTCAGAAGCATTTTCCCACCAAAATCAAATGAAAAACAAAAAGGAATAACTTGTTGGCAGGAACTTGCTAGTTTTTGACCCTATTTATGCCCACCGTGAATAATATGTTTTTATACCAGAAGATTTCAGAATAGGGCTCATATGATTTGTAATATAAGTGACATAAAGACCAATAAGCCATAAAGAGTTCCGTTTATATCTTGAAATAACATCGTGCTGTCAGGGCGGATTCCTCAATCGGATAAGAAAAACTAGTTCGTCTAACAAATCAATTTGCGAATTTCCTATACCAGTGCTTTGATGAGAGAAAATTAATAAAACTAACATTCGTATCCACAATTTGACTGCTTAAGAGTATATAGAGTTAATTACAACTAAACTGTGCATGAACAAGTTCACATACCACATAGTGGGACATCTCATCTTGTAATATATCAGGTGTTTCAATCAATCTAATCTTGTACGATAACGGTTCAGGAGCTGGTCTAGCTGGCGGTTTATCATCGGTTGGTTTCCTTGGAGGTAAACTTGGAGTCAAAATACTCATTCTTGAACCTTCTTCGGCTGTGTTTCTCGGTACTCTCAGCCAGGGAACTGCAATCTTACGGCCTGTGTATTATATAAAACAAAACTATTAATAGCACGAATTCTACCCGACATTAGTCAATTAAGACGTACAGTATAATCGTTTTTTTATTCATCAAGATACCACTTCCTTCTTTAAATTATTGTCTTTGAACTCGAAACTGTTGTTTGTACAAAGCTACATATACTTAAACAAAGGTGTCTTGTACATTGTAGTGTGTGTATTGCATCAAGCACTCGCCAAGACTAAAATGAGTAATGAAATATGTTATAAGAGTAATTATAAGTTGAAATGCAAGATGATGGATTCACCTTCTCTCAAGGTTATTTATGTATGCTGGACTCGGAATACAAAATGCAATATGAGACAATACTATTTGAAACAGCCACATATACCCGTTTCTCTACATAATATTGCTATTTAGCATTTCCCTTGTGTGGCTCATTTCAATAATTACCTTTAAGACCATTAATGGACGCCGCTCGCGAGAAGAGGTAGTTCAAACCTCTTCCTCTTTTGCTTATCTTCTTCCGCACATGCGCAGTTGAGAACGTGTATAGGATTGGATTAATAGAAGAGTTCACAGGAAGAACAAACACCGCAATCCAGACGTACACTTGTTTAGTTGGGTCGTAAAATACACCTGTTAGTGACATAATGCCGATGACAATGACGGGCATCCAACAGAAGAAGTCAGTCATTATGATGAATATGAGTTTCTTGGCCATGGCGGACTCCTTGTTTATTGACGTCGATCTCACTCTACTAGATACTCGTTTAACAGTCCAGAACATCGAAATATAGGCACCAAGCATGAACATAAATGCCACCGAGTTTACGCCGATGAAGATAATAACAGAGTACTCCCATCCTGCGGGGCGGTCTTCTGACAGCTGCAAGGCCAAACATACAGCTGAACGTCCATAAAAGCCAAAGTCACCTCTTTTGTCATGAAAGTAATTGATGCCACTGACTGGAAGGACGGAAATGACAAGCCCGAAAATCCATACGAATGCACAAACAGCAATCGCCTCCTTCCGTTTCATGCGCTTAAACTTAAAAGGAAATACGATGCAAACAAGTCTGTCGGCTGTGATAATAGTTAAGATGAGAACTGACACCTCACTTGACAGCATTGAAAGTATTCCTGCGATCTGACATCCAATCCCTGAACGCCATTGAATATCGTGTTTGAAGTACATTCCCTGCCATTTCGCATCCATGATACCGATGATCAACAAGTAGATACCCATAAGCAAGTCTGCTATTGCAAGGTTTGTTAATAGCAGCGAGTGTATCTGGTTTCCTTCCTTGTCGAACATCCTCCAGACAATCACGAAGATGTTGCCAAGTAGCGCCATAAGTCCCAGTATCCACACACAAACCTGTAAGTACCTGTTTTTCATCAGATCGTCACAGCTTGAGAATTGGTCGGCTGGGGACTCGCATTTTAAGCCATCAATGGCTTTCTTTGCGTAGCAACAAATGATGAAGCGATCCAGTTTCCTAACAAGAAAAGAATATCGTTACTATAAACTGGACGCGTGGAGATATGGAAAATGCATCGTCAAGTGTTCAACATGATATATATATCTCACGAGTGAGTGCAACGAACGAGAAGATAAATTTCATATTTCCAAGAGTCCATGTTTTATTCTGTTTATAAACAATACTATAATAAGCACAGTATAACTGATTCAATTATATTCAGTACCCGATAAGGCGGGAAGATTGGCTGCGAAGCGATATCCACACACGTAAAATTATTGTATTATTTCGTGTGTTCAGATTCGATATTTCGCAGTGGTGGAAATCCTTGTAAAACTATGTACTTTATAAAATAATACGTATTTCAGTAATAATTTACAAATATATCAAGAAAAGGTACTGTGGAGAATCCACGAATGTGGTGGCTTATAAAGATAACAGAAAAGTCATACAACTAACCAAATACTCGGATCAAGAAACTCACAAATATTTTAAGTTGCGAAGCTTGCTAAACGTGCCAGGGGAGACGTCAGAAAGCATGTTGTTTTCAAGGTACCTTCGTTAAAAAAACACAAGTAAAGAATAAGAAAAGAGAAGTATCTTTCAAATTTCAAAATGCTATGTGAATAAAGTTTAATTTAGTTACAAGTATCTGAGGGAATCCAGTCCTTGAAATGTCTTCTTTGTCAACCGCGTCAGTTTATTTTTGCCCAGATGACTGTAAACATGAGGATAGATGAAGAAAAGTAGTTAAATTATTTTACAATGTAACTATTAACAAAATAAAAATACAGAGCGAAAGTGATACGTGCGGACCAGGACGAGTATGGAAGATGGAAAACACATTTTGGGTATTTGTAATTACTACGAACACAAAAACACTTTTTGTGGTTCTTGTATAAATTGATAAAAGAAGAGCTGCACCACAAGTAAGTACTTATTCGAGTTCTCCAAAGATGCTTTTATAGCAAAATAACAAATAACAATTCATTAATATCCTTATTAGCTAGGGTACTTTCTCAATAACTATATATATAGTACCGTAGATGTACAGTCCAAATAACAATATACTTACAGAAGCTGGAGGTCAGCGAGAGTATTGAACACGCCATCAGGTAGATTAGAAATGAGATTGTCTTGTAAATAGCTTAAGAAAGAGAGAATACTTGTCAGCCATACGAAAAGTGGGTACATATATATAATTTGACTTTTTTCATCTCGGTGGTTTTCTTCCTTCCCATTTCTCTGTTGTAAAGTATTTATGTCCCGGAAAACCTTTGTTCTTTTAAACTCGAGGCAGACACGAGGCGACAAGTGCAAAAGTCATTTTCCAAAATAGCTGCTGCGTGACGAAGATCTATTGGACAGAATAATATCATAAGGAAACATTCAATAGCCTTAAGGTCGTTAATATGTTAAAACGCCAATTGAAGCATGCAGGAGCATTCTTTTCGATCGAGAAGTTGTTACAAAACTGTACACAAAATATACTCCTGTAGAGTATCGTCACACAGCTGTTATGTAAAGAGATTATTGACCTGGCAATAAAAGTTTTATGCTGCCCCTCGATTAACATATCATTTTAACTGCTCATTACGTGTGGCAGAGATATCAATAGGGGGGTAGTCCCTTTCCATAAAATATTAACCCAATCTAGGCAATGACCTGCACACCACGGCCATGTGCTCTCAGTCGGGGCCTCAGTTGAATTATGTACTCTACACGTGGTCAAGCACTGTCTTTTAAACCCGCCTCCTCCCTTTATCCTTGCCGCATGTTATACATGTACTTTCTAGCTAGTTTACCGGATTATTGCCCTCATCTTTGCTGGGCAAGGCCTTTGTTTGCCATATATTTTGTAATAAAATCATGAATTTAAATAAAATTAAAGCGGCGGCTATGTGTTCAGGCACAGCCAAAATGTTATCCAACACTTTGTGTTAGTGTAATGACTTTTGTTCCGGCAAACGGAGCTAGCCCTGACAATAGTTTATTATAATTATCTATTAAATGAAGGGGGCAACATAAAATGATTTTTATTGTTTGAAGAATTTCAAACGTGAATTGATACTTACAGATGGGTTAGGTTTGTAGTGCTGTTGAACGTTCCTAACCGCAAGGTTTTGATGCTGTTCTTGCGCAGGCTCCTGAATAGAATGAAATTATCATCATTACCATCACATCCTCATTAACATTACCATCATCTTCATTATCCGATCATCATGACATGTGATTGACGTTTATATCTAATTTGTCTGATTTTATAATTATAAAACATCCAGACATGGTTGACGTTTATGTCAATCAAGTTTGCTAAGCAGGCCTTAAGTCATGTTTGAAAAAGTCTTGAGACGGACTTCGTGCCTTTCGGAGTTTGCCGGCGTTAATGACCGTCTATGGTTTACACCTGTTGTTTGTTTCACTAAGTCGACATGAGTAATACCTATGGCGGACTTATTGGTCTTGTGTGAACAGGCCAAATATAACCATTAATCATCTTTCATCAGCCAACGTCTCATTCCTGGTTATGGTACACAATTTTTAAACTATACTTACAAAACGGTTAGGCCTGCTAGTCCTTGAAAAGTACCGTGTTCTAAATCACTTATTAGATTTCGTCCAAGATCCCTGAAACAGATATAACAAGCATTACTTTTTTTTGTAATCATTCTCATCAATAACCATTACAACACTATTGGTATCTAAAGCGCACATCAAAGTTGCCAGTATTAATTAACAGTCAAGTGCTGATACATCGCTTCAGTAACCAATCAATCAAGCTCGTGATACCATGGGAAAGACTTCACTGGATGGCAAACAAACTTCCAATCACTGTTCTAGAAAGATCGATAATCGATTGGAAGTGAAAAATCGCATTTGCAAACAGGTTTTGCTAATAACACTATACCGATCTCGTACAAGTGCCTTTATATAAATGACATCAGATTATTTTGTCATCAAGTACAACCATGCACGTGATTTCCTAACTACAAAAGGCCTATTGTAGCTGCCTTTTTAAACAATACTGAACTACTTGTGTAGGGCATAGTTAACTGAGTGGAATGGATATGAAACCCAGCGACCTTCTTTGTTATATGTCTTTGTTCGCTTTTTTCAACCGTGACCGTGCACAAAACCCAATAGAAATTCCAATATGTTAATCAATCAGCCAATATAAACGTGGGTTCAGTCGTTCAGGGGACGCTAATGAACAATGACCGTGCACAATCTTTTATATTACCCCCTTCCAACATAAGTTGCAGCGCCTTTGTTAGCCCCTTTGAAGTTTGCCGGATTTCCTAACCATTCTACTCTATTAGCTATGTTCAGGGATTCATCTCCTCATTTTTCTGCACAAACTATTTATTTACTACGACTGAAATGAGCTAAGATCGAGCCGTTTACTTACAGCACTTGCAAATGATTTAGTTCGTTGAAAATGAAAGGTGGTAGCTTTCGGATAAAATTAGAGTTTAATCTCCTGCATAAAAAAAGGAAAACACCACTATTAATATATTAGCTAAAACGACCAGAGGTAACTCTGATCTTGCAAACTGATAAACAAACTTGTTTTCAAAATTTATAATGTTCAGTTTAAGAAATCGTTCGCGAAAGAACTGGAGCAAAAGACAACAGGCTGCGACAATGAGCAATACTAGACCAGTATATCCCTTGAATATGTCTCAAATGTTGTCTGAGATGTCCACAGTCAAAGTTCCAAACAGAAAATCGAGGAAATTGTGCGCCGTTTTCCATTTTTACAGTAGTGAAAACGTGAAGAAAACACCATCCAGCCAAAGAATGAAGGAAAGGGGAAGAACAAATACACTTGATTCATCAATTTGAAAACCTTCCACAAATACGTTTTTCTTTTAAATCCTAGCATAGTTTGATCAAATCTACATTAAAAGTTCCCAAATTATCTAAGGAAAATATGTTTCTTCATTAGTTTTCTATTGAATTTATTAATATCGACCAATCAAATTATGAGAAAGAAGAAGTCTCTGCTTTTGACTGCTCTTACGTGAACCGTTTCTTAAAAGCGTGATACTTACAGTGTATCCAGAGAAGATATATTCTTAAATGTGTGTACATCCACATTGGTAATGATGTTGTTGGATAGATCACTAAACCAACAATAATAAGGTAACAATTAAGACAACTTTGACATATTTTTCAGTGTGATGTTGGCGTTTCTTTGCCATAAATATTGACAATGTTCAAACGGCGTGGATACATTCCATTTGTCGTATTTTACTCACATGTGTGTTAGATAAGGTAAATCCTGATAATTTTCCTCTCGCAGTTGTGAAATGCGATTCCGCTGAAACATCCTAAAACGCAATTTGTCGCTTAGAGGTCAGTATTGATCTATGTACAATAAAAAGTATTTGCAAATGTGTGTTTGCAGACTATTATACGGGTACATAATCGAATAAAATAAATAATAAGAATAAAATTAGCAACAGAAAGAAGTGTACACTAAACATATAATCAAACCCTAAAATAATAGAGATTGGACGTTCGAATGTGTGTTGGCTGAATGTTATAAGATAATTCAACCACTCTGCACGTGTAACGGAATGGAAGGAATCATGTGTATTTTCAAATCACAGATAAGGAATAATCCACTGTTGCAGAGTGCAAAGACAAGGTATGGTACGATCAAATATATGCCGCAAACCAGCCTCATTTAACCATTCTCCATTAATACAAATGTACCAAGGATAATAGTAGTAAATCGTTAACTTAATCATAAAACGTAACTACACCAGAAGTTCATACTATTTTGTACTCACAGAACAGCGGTCTGCAAGGGTAGATTACCAGGAGTAGCGAGAAGATGTTCCCCGTTAACCAATATTCGGCTATTTCTGCCCCAGTTAGCGCGGCCAGCAATATCAGAGCATTTACAACCAGAGGGACAACCTGAAACGTGCAAACATGTAGTGAAGCCAGTAGAATTTTCATTTGAAAATACACATTTTACGAGAGATAAGAATACCCTACTTGAATTTTGGAAATAATTAAAGCGCTGTTTATTAAAAATATATTATACGGAAACAAGCTTCTGACATTAAATTAGCGTAATTACGATAGAAAATACTACATACATGTATTATTTAAGGTTTATAAATAAATATACTTACCTTGTGGACGGGAGCACGTTGAGCTCTCATCGATTACACCTGATTTCAGAAAAGATGGGTTGTCGAGTAAAATAGCAAGCTGCTAAATGAGTATATACATGTACATATATTAGTTGATCTGCCGTTGAATTAAAGTAGGATGAAAAGAGGAATGCGGAGAGTAACCGCCTAAATGTTCAAATCAGCGGAAAACTGATGTATTGCGTCGCACTGATCCTAAAATAAGTCTCTCAATCTAAACTGTGATAATATCGCGAGAGAGATCCTGAGACAAGTTTTACTAAATAATATTATTGCCTTGCAGCATTATGTCACACTGATATGTTTTCCAGTTTAAAGGAGCTGTGTCTCGGTGAGGGACACACCTTTATGTTCTGGGCCGGAACAAAATTATTTTCAGTGATTTTCATATAAACTGACGACCCTAGCACTCGTGTGGGATGGATGAAATCAAAGTAAATGTGCAAAAATGATCAACAAACTGTGCGTAAATCTACTATTCAAGGTAATATTGCATATCCTTTCAATCAAGCATTAAGAAAGAGGACTTTAAAGTGCCACTACGACGAGAATTTATCATTTCGATTTGCCACTTTGTTAGCGTCAATAGGTCAATTAGTGTTAGAAATATCCTCCAGTAATGGCGGACGTTTAGATTCAATATTCGGAGTTCAAAAAATAAGACTTCCTGTCGTCGTATCGAAAAGCGAGTTGAACAGGTAATAATATATCAACTCTATTTTATAAATATGCAAATAACATTGATATGTCAAAATTTGATCGTAGGGGCACTTTAACTGTTTGAAGCCATCAATCTAACATTCATTCCAGACATGCGCAAAACCATGACACAGCGCCTTTAACTGTGAAATATAAAGCTTCCAAGGATGAAATGCCTGGTGAAATAACTATAAAATGTTCAACGAAATATCAATTAAACAATTAGTATTAAAGATCTTTAGCAATATTAGAAAATAAAGTCATTATATTACCTTTAACAAAGTAGTAGTAAGCTTTGAATCCCCTTCTTACAAACTGCGAGTCTGAGTGAAACACAATCGTCATGTAATTTGTAGATGATTCAAAAAGCTGTGGATAAATGTAGCCACAGAATCTCCCCAGCAAAGGCGATGATACCTGATCTCCATCGCGGATCTCTACGTAGTCCTTTCGACATGTCACGTGCTCTTCCAACATAAAGTCCAGGAATTCCAGTCTTATCACTCGATATTTAGGGGCGGTGATGCGCCATGTGCAATGAATATCCCGTGTGTAGTATCCCGGATATTGAGGAGAGGTAACGTAACCAGAAGAGGCGATGAACCTCTCGTTGCAAGCTAAATAATAAAAAAATTAAGTCATGTTTTCCCTCTTTTCTATGTTAGCCAATTGTACTTAGTGCTGTATTGACTAAGCTTTTTTACTGGGCATCTTAAGAACAATAGCGATACACAAAGGTGCAGAAGTTCAAACTACAACAATTTATGAATATTTAATTTAATTTAATTTATGGTATTTATGAATATTTAACATCAGAACGTTGAGTAAATGCGTCTGTAGTCATCGGATCCAGCGGTAATTCTTGAATGCAAAACTGGACTATTGAGACTTACAGATAATTCTCGTTGGTTACATTTATTTGTCTTTATGTGAATGAAAACACAAACGTTAATTTAAGATCTGAAAAATTTGAAATTGAAATGTCAAAGTAATAATAAAAGACAGAGTTTAAAAGTCATTGAATTCAATTAATTAATTAATTAATTCTCATGAAAAACGATATGAAACGCTCTTCGATGCCTAGTCTGACATACAATATGTCAGAGCTGAATGATTCGTAAATCGGCGGAAATTTTACCGAAAACACTATCTGTTGGCGTTTGAAAGCAATTTTATCCCAGTGTCCAAAACATAATTATGTTGTTTCTCACTAGAGGAAATGGTCTGAGTATTAGAATCTTATCCTTCCAGCAAAACTCATATCCATCGCAGAAAATATGAAGGTACTCGTTAAATTTTGAAATCGGTCCACCATTTTTGTAAACGCTGCAGTCGTTGCTAGTCTACGCTCATCACGTTATTCAGTAAATGGGGCCTGGGTACGAGATTGTTATTCAGCGTTGTTCGTATCGTACAATGTATGATACACACAATTCAATGAATAATTTACGTACCCTTTTTTGCATTCACAGGCATATGGATGCAAGTACCACTTTTTAGATAAGCGATCCCAAGAGCTATGTATCCTGGCCTCCCATCCAATATACCAACAAAAGTAACCTGAAATAAGCAAAGTGCAAAATAATAAAGAATTTGCTTAAATGCACAGTAAGATACCACAGATACCACGCCACGAGTCAAGTCATCTATAAGATGACAGCTAGATCCCAATCATTAGCGAAAAAAGGGGGATACAAAACGACTGAATGCAAACCGTCACGTCATCTGTGTATCTGACCTGGGTTACTCGATGCCCGATTAGCGTTAAAGGGACTGTGTCACGGTAAGACTTTACATTCGTTTTTCCGGGCCGGAAAGAGCTATTTCCACCGAATTTGATATGAACTAACGAACCTATCGGCCATGTGAGATGCTTAAAATCAAAGCAAATATGCAAAAATGACTAACGAACAGTGTATATAAACAATCTCCAGGGAAAATCCTTTCAATCAAGCATCGAGGGAGGGAAGTTTAACTATTTGTATCCAATTAACAGCCACTAAATGAGCGATTACTCGATACATGCGCAGTACCATGACATAGCCCCTTTAATCCTCATGAGTTTGGTTCTCTTAGTAAAAGGTGTCTTTCTTTATTCTAGAATTACAAGTGAGGAAAGTAATACTTATTCTTCATCAAAAAATAAGTTTTTAATTCCAAATCAGTACTCCACGAGTTAGCAAATCGAACTAAATATTGCGGCTCTTAATCCTCGATTAGCTTAATCGCGCTTTGAGGAACTGGGACCAGCTGTACTGTAATAACATATTTTTATTACATAGACAAGAGTGTTTTACCAGGATCTAAACCAATCCATATTTCAATCGCCGTCGGCCTTTTGAACTATAAAGAAGGCGGCAGGTTTTGAAAATCACGGAGTAAGATGTAAACAGATTAAATGAGCAGCAAGAAAATGAACATGTCCGGTTGCGACTGCAATTAAGAGACAAGAAAACCCGACGAAATCGTATTCTTCCAGAAGAGCTTCGAAAGATCACGAAGACGTTTGTACTGACGACAGTGAGTAAAACTAATAGAGAAGAGTTCTTAGAAAGGTTTAACTGTCCATATAATAAATAGAAAATTACAGGGTGGTTTGAAGATACGAAGTTTATCCTCTCGAGTCCAAAACATTTCGACTCTCTAGGAGGTCTATAAAAAAAAGATATACATATATATTTATATAGCGCAAATTCTATATGGATATATGCAAATGCGCTTCACAAGGTTATTTTTGTGATACGGACTGCTATTGTGGCGCAATCACTACTTCCGTGCAGTTTACAATCATGAGTGATTGTTTAATAGTTCCTCAGAATACCAGGCTGTTGTGTCGGGAGACAATCCCCTACTTTTTCTCGAAATAACACAACAGATTCGTTCACGTACCCCTCGTATAAAGAGGGGGACGAAGCTTCAGCTAACGTGGAGCTGTCATTTGGAATAGCCTATTCGAGTGAAATCAAAACTCAGCCGTCAATTAAGTTTTTAAAGCTGCATTAAAGCAGTACCTACTAAATCTGCTTACATTTACATTTTTTTTATTAATTGTAATTGAATTTAATTAGCAATTAATGTAGTTAATAGTTAGTGTCATTCACATTTGCAATTTATTATCTTAGCATGGATGTTTTAATTTTTTATTGTATAGATATTAGTGTTTTAAATAAAGCTGATGATGATGATGATAGATTAGAAGAGGAAGGAGGCAAGGCCAACGGCTTATACGTCCCTGCACAAGGACGCGGCCGGGATTCGAACCCGCGGCCTCCGCACTCTAGATGGTCTATAAATATCGACCAATCAGAGCGAGCCAGGTCTATATATAGACCAATCAGAGTACCTGATGATTTTCAATCCCAGCAATTGGTGTCTGTCCGTATCTCCACCTAGAGCTGCCAGTGTATTTATTCACCCAGATAGGTTGTCTGTCGCCATTACCAAGTTGATGGTAGAGGGTTAACCGCTTTACACCAGGTCCGAACATCATATATCTGAACTTGAGACACAAATCAGGAAATGCTGCTGATCTATTGTAACGGGGACTGAAGAGGCTTTCCAACATGACTCCATTCCTTGTTGAATTGAATCCACTTTGAAGAACAAGTCTATCCCCTATTGTGAGAAAACAGAGATAAATATAAATACTTTTCTAAAGGATGTAGTAGGTAGGGGATTGTATTCCGGTACCCAACCCTAATTAAAGGGGCTGTGTCATGTTTTGTATTGCACATGTATGGAGTTATTGGGTAATCATGTACATTGTACTTTATAGCCAACTGACACATGTCGGTCGACTGTCGGTCGACTGCCGAGTCATTGATCGATTGGTGTGTGGCAGTTAATTGGCTGCAAACAGTTAAACTCCCCTCCGTCATTGCTTGATTGAGAGTCTGTTAAATATTTCCCTTGGAAACTATATCTTTACACACTCATCAGTTTGTTAGTCATTTTTGCATATTTGCTTTGATTTCTACCATCCCACATGTGTGCGAACTGAGTTCGTCAGGTCATTTGATAAACTCGGCGTTTCTCCGCGCGGCCACGTAATATTCTATTTTTAGCTGAACAAGCTAAGCAGAAGGCGAACAGAGTTGAACAAAAGTTTCACCTTTGTTATCATTGCATCCTGTACGTCTTGTGATGCTCACTCTTCCTCTGATGTTCCCTCTAACCGCAAACCATGCTCTAACATCTCCATGCTCCTCTCCACATCCAAGCGACATTCTCTTTATCTCGACATTGTTCAGAGGAAAGCTCCAGATGTTCAGATTAGTTATAGTTCCAATGATAGACGAAGCGTTTAGTTCCATCACCCTGTGACCAATCTTTATGATTCCATCACCTTGTTAATGAGGTTAGTCAAAAAGGTTAATTCCAACAGATGAAAGAAAACGCAATGACATTACTGGCGTGCACCTTGACTTAAATCTTCTGTACACGTGCCAGAACTTGGCACAAATCTTAATAATAAATAATAGCAAATAACTTATTATACTAATAAGTATCCTCGATTGACTTCCTATTTGGGAAGCAAGCTATTTACTATAGTATATCAAAATAATTATGGAAAAAAATAACAAATTGAAGTTAAAGTTTTGTGTGTCTGTCCTACTATTGACGAAGATTTTCGTCATAACATGGTCAAAATATCTGTGGATCGACGCGGACGCGTCTTTACAACAACAGACAATTAACAATTATTCACCGAAGTGGAGGTGAATAGTGGTGGATATTTACCGAGCCGCTTATATACTGTTTGAGTAGCCAATAAGAGCGCGCGAAAAGTGATATTCACTGGTGTGGTATATATAATACTAATAGAAAATGTCGCCGATTTCGGCCTTTTACAGCAAACTTTATGCGGATTGACGACATAAATTTACCAATCAGAGAGTGATAAAATGTTATATTGTTGTTAAATATTAGATATATCACTATCAACGGACAGTTGATTGTAATGGTATGGAGCTGGCTTTTACGGTATCATGACTGCTTACCTGGTATCCTTCTGATATATCCTACGTATATCGTTTTAGCCAATAAACCGTCAATGTAGACAAAAGCATTCTTGGTTAACATAGACCACGTGAGACAAATAAAATGCCATTCGTCATCCAGAACATCACGCCGTACTTCCCTGGATGTCAAAATAGAGCACATGTTATAGCTAGAGAAATAATTTATATTTTACCCTGTGTAACGATGATGTTCTTTCAATACGATTTCTGTAGTTAAGAAAAATCGTAGTTTCGGGAAAAGAGCGACAGAAGCTTGATTTGTGTTTAACTAGAAGTCAAAGCAGGGTTGTGTTATGATAAAGGATCTTACGATTTTAGACAAAATCCTACTCTAGGAGAAACATATTAACAAATTCTAGTTTAGCCCCAAAGTTGAGTTACTTTAATTAAAACGTTCTTTTGTTAATTTCGGCTTGGTCACGAGCCTGTATTTACTAAGGTAGTTTTCGATTCATTTGACAACATTGAATAGAACTCATTTACCAACAACCTGTGTTGTTACAGGAAACTAATTAAGTATTGATTATATCTTAAGCTATCGGTACCAAGCGATCCCGACAACAAGCCAATAAGAATTGAGTATTCCTAATTACAGTTCCGTACTTTGTCAATACCAAATCCATTGAACTTTCCGTCAATGCAGATTAGTTACCAACTTCTAGTTGGATTTCTATGGAACATATCTAAAGACTCGTATAATATATGTTTTACGCTCAAGCTATGATATTTGATTTCTAGTTTCACCTTTGACATATCTTATTTATGTTGTCGATCGGTTGAAGTACTTTTCTTTCAGGGTCAGTTTTCCTTTGTTGAACAGCGACCTTACTTACAATAAGGGTCCATGTAAACACCTGTTTGGTTCCCAATAACTATTGTTTGTAAATTACATAAATACAGAACGAATATCTTGTAACATAGAGAGAATATAGAGAAGAAACAGAAGTCATGGCGAGTCCCATGATTCGCCATGATCAGCCAATACTCCTGTAAGTTGCCAGTCATTGAGACCAGTAATAAAGTACGTAAGATCCAACCTTGGTTGTTGTCGTCCACAAGCTCAGCGAAGAACCCCACAGCTTAGGAATACTTCCCTAACAACTGGTGAAAGAATCCGAGTTTCGATCCCAACACAAGCCTGACGAACTGCTCCATCAACTTCAACATCCAGGTAGCCAACTGCTCTCTATTTTCTTTTTATGTGTGCCTTAGATTTCTGACTACTGGCCGTCAGCTTAGCTAAGATTTATTATTTCCCAATAACTTAACGTCGCTACCATAGTTGGTTATTTAGCCTAGATTTTCGTGCTCTTACTTTTTGCTGTTAAATGCTATTCTTGTTGTTCTTAGTCTGTCATTCTCATAAGCGTATTTTCTCTAAACGGTTATCTTGAATTTCAAACTGTTTTTACGTAGTGGGAAAACGAAAACCGCTAGTATTCCTAGCAGCAAACCTCACAAAACGTGTACTCATTGTTCAGCGAAGACCACACCAAACTCCAAACAATTATTAGACCAAACGGTAGATTTAAGCCCAAATTTAACTGCACTCCCACCTTCACCTTTAATAACCATAACCTCCCCACAACACTATAAACAATCTAGCGAACATATTAATACCATGGCTTCAACAGAAGATTTCAAAACCTTTAGTAATCAATTGAGCGAACTGATTGATAAATCTCTTGCTGGTATGGCGGATAGCTTATCTAAAGAAACACTAAGCCAAAACACCCAAATTGCTGCAATGCAGGATTCCTTGTTAGAAAACCACACATCTTCAAATGGGAATCCAGGCCTCACTAGAGCTCCGATTTTTAAAGGAGATGGACAAGACCCCCTAACTTTCTTAGAACAGTTCAGTCTGTATGCCGATTTCTGTCGCTGGAAGCCAGATAAAGTATTTAAGGGATTTCCTTTGTCCTTAGTTGGAAACGCGCAAATCTGGTTCAGTTCTTTAGAAAAAGACAAAATTACTTCCTTTGAAGAACTTCGAGCAATCTTTCTCAAGCAATTCACCTCTCCCGCAACAAATTGGGTTCTAAGACAAGAACTTGGCGATCGCAAACAAAGCAAACTCGAATCTCTAAATGATTACACATCAGATATTAAGAAGCGATGCCAACGCTTAAGCATTCCCGCGAGCGAACGAATTCATTATTTCATTCAAGGGCTACAGCCTGAGATAAAACATTATGTAATTCTACAACAACCTAATACTTTAGAAGAAGCAGAGAACGCCGCTAAACTTAAAGCCACCATAGTTGCCCAAACCACGCCAGCAGTAACAAAGGCTGATATTCTGGCTTTACAAGAGGGTTTTATCCAAAGGCTAAAGACCGAACAATTACTTCCCCATTCTGTAGGTTCCATAGCAGCTTATGAAGCCCCTAATTCAACCTTTACCCCTAACTTTCGTAATTCTCAACAAGATAACTCTCGCGACACTTCTAACTTACGCCAAATCATCCGCGAGGAACTTAGGCAAATTTCCAGTAATCGCGAACACGATTACAACCTTCGTCCTAGGGACAGGCCTTATTTTAACGATAGGGGAGACTTCGGTCGAACTACGCGTTCAACCGATGGACAGATAATTTGTTTCAACTGTAAGAAAGTTGGACACCACTATCGAAATTGTAGGTCCCCTCGCCGTTTTAATGATCCACGCATTCCTCAAAACCAACCAAACGGTAATCAAAACCGTGGTTTTCCAGTCCGTTCCTCACAACGACAAAATCAACCTTTAAACTAAAACGGGTTTTCGTGCGTCGGGAAGTTACGAGAGCCCCAAATAGTTTTAACAAAAATACACCAAGAAACTCGGAACAAAGAGAGAACCAAAATCAAACAACGAAACATTTTACCAAAGGACACGAAATTCAAATGAATAGGAAACCAGCTGTGAATACTAATGAAGAGATTATCGATAACAATCACTCAAATGGGATTAACACTTTACAAAGAAGTGCGCCGGTTTGCCGCGAAAGTACTGAATTAAATATTCCGGCTCGTTTCTTAAACAGAGATTTTACTTCAGACCAAATACATTTTTCGCTCAGTGACACTGTTTTCCCGAACAGTGATCCGGATCATTACGATCTAGAACATTTTCAACCCATAAATTCAACCCAACATGAAGAAGAACCAATTCATAGTTTGAATGAAATATCATTAAATTATCACCAAGAGAACCATTCACAAGACGAACAACCAATTTCCACTAATGACCACTCTGTAGTTCAGCTAGAACAAGTAATTTTACCACAAAGCAGTAACCAACACGAGTCAACTGAAGTAAGTTCACAAAGCCACCATGATCAAAGCGAATTCAGTGAAACCTTTTCACTAGTCCAGCATGATCCTACACTCACTCATAGCATATCTGAGAAGGAAAATACAGCCACGAATGAAATTCAAATTCATTCGACAATAGAACCATTCATCTGTCACAGAACGACAACCATAGAACATAAAGTTTTGTCCATACCAGATAATTTTAGCCACGTCAAAGTACATAGTTGCCCACCTGTTCTAGCCACAATGAACGTGATATTTAATCCACTCCCACAAGGAAGAAAGAAACTATCAACTCAATCAATGTTTACCATGTTTCACAATGTCTTCGGACAAATCCAAGCGCCTAATATTCATGCGCCAACCAATAGTTATGACCATTGCAAGTCCATTATTAAAGTCGAACAGAATCAACAAATTCCTCATTCACGGAATGTCGACGTTATTGAAAATTCAAATCAATCCGCCACAAGTCGCAGTGAAATAGACCTAGATAGTCCCAATAGTAATACAATGACAAATTGCGCTCAGAAAGCAAATACCAAGAAACCATGTTTAGCTGTCGTAGATGAAAACGATCCAGCAATAGTTACGGAATCAGAAACCGTAGAAGTCCCAAATTTAAAGAATACGAATACGTTACAAGAAGACAAAGATATTCAGGCCAATTACATTATATATGAAGATACGAATTTTACGACTACAGATAGTCCACAAGAAGTGATAGATTTTAAGGCCGATTACATTAGTGAAACTTCAGAGTTAAGTAACATTACGCATGATGATGATATTATTCAGGGACATGAATTTACAAATAATACGGGTGATCGTAAGCCCCAGATTATAGATACGAAGGGACATATCAATACAATAGGTTTTCAGAATACAACAAGCAATCTCACAATATCAGGTTCGATAGGTGATTTTCAATTAACTTTCTTGGTAGATACAGGCGCAGCTGTTACAGTGATTGGTAAAGATACATGGCAACGAATTCCCGAACTAAGTAAACATCCACCAGAAATTTCAACTTTAAATATGCTCCGGTCGGTCAGTGGACAAGATATTCCTGTTTTAGGACAAATTTTAGTTCCATTCACAATTGATAACAGAGTATATCCTTTCTTAGTCTATGTAGCTGACAAAGTTTTATTCGATGTCATTCTCGGAAAAGATTTTTTAGAACATTATCAGGCGATAATTGACTTGAAGAATCACACTCTTGATATACCACCCGCTAAGATAAACAATCCAATTAACCCTAGCCAAGTAGAACAATGTACTGTCCACGCGTTAGAAACGTTTGTGTTACCACCGCGCACTGAAGCCCTTGTTATCGCTAACTTATCACAACCATTTTCCCCAGGGAATACAGGACTTATTGAACCAAAACGATCTTTAGCCGAACAACACAATATATGTGGTGCTTCGATTCTAGTTACAATATCAGGAACTGGCACCGTTCCGGTACGCCTTTTGAATCCCACAAATGCACCGGTTACGATCCATGAAGATAGAACCTTAGGCCGGTTTTCACATGAACCGACCCCGTTGGTCGTTGCTGCGCTTGGTAACGCTACTACATCACACACTAGTAATTCTGGTTGCTCACCAACCACAGGAAATACCACTAAGGACATTTTAGTCGATTTATCTAAATCAGATCTCTTGCCACGTGAGAAAGAACAATTAACTTCGCTTCTGAGTCAATACCGAGACGTATTTGCATATGATAATAATGAATTGGGACGCACGTCTATTGTTAAACATACAATTGACACCGGCGATAGTAAACCTATTCGCTTACGCCCATACCGCACAGTTGACAAGCTGCGGGACAAAGTTGAAACACACGTACAAGATATGTTAGAGAGAGATATTATCCAACACTCGGTTAGTCCTTGGGCCAGTCCTGTTTTACTCGTGAAAAAATCTGACGGTTCAGATAGATTCTGCGTTGACTACAGAAGGCTAAATTCGGTAACTGTTAAGGATTCACACACACTACCTCTAATTGCTCTCGCACTAGATTCCCTCGGGGGAGCCAAATACTTTTCCACCATGGATCTGATGTCCGGCTATTGGCAAGTCGAGTTAGATGAAGCCACTAGGGACAAGTCCGCTTTTATTACATATGGAGGATTATATGAATTTAAAGTTATGCCTTTCGGACTTTGCAATGCTCCTGCCACCTTTCAACGGCTAATGGAGAGCGTTTTACAATCTCTGAACTATAAGATCACATTGTGTTATTTAGACGATATCATAGTCTTTTCACCTACATTCGCTCAACACCTCACCGACCTTACTGAGGTTTTACAACGGTTACGACATGCTAACATTAGACTGAAACCTAGTAAATGTCGATTTGCATCTACAGAGGTAGATTATCTAGGACATGTTATCTCCAAGGATGGCATTAGACCCAATCCCGATAAAATTCGCGCGGTGTCTGAATTTCCCGTGCCAAAGAATCTCAAGGGCGTACGAAGTTTCCTAGGCTTAGCAAATTATTACCGCCGTTTTGTTCGTGATTTCGCTAAACACGCACAACCATTGAACCGGCTAACTCGCAAGGATGTTCAATTCGAATGGACGACCGACTGCCAGAGCGCTTTTGATCTATTAAAGCGCGCATTGGTAAGTGCTCCCATTCTGGCATATCCAGATTTTGAACAACAATTTTTAGTGCACGTGGATGCAAGCGCAACCGGGATAGGAATGGTACTAGCCCAGGTACAGAATGAACGCGAAGTCGCCATTGCATATGCCGGGCGAGATCTCAATCCGGCAGAACAGAACTATAGCGCCACCGAGAGGGAAGCACTCGCAGTTATCGCTGCTATTAAGAAATTTCAACCATATTTACAAGGCCAAAAGTTCATTCTCTTCTCAGATCATAGACCGCTTACGTGGCTCATGAATATTAAGGATCCAATAGGTCGATTAGCGCGTTGGAGTTTGTTAATCCAACAATTTGATTTTGAAATTCAACATAAGCCTGGTAAATTAAACACAAACGCGGACTCACTGAGTCGCAGAGCTTACTCAAACATAGGCGCACTAGACGTACCAGGAGTGGCGATTGACCAAATCCAGGACCTACAAAAGAGAGATCAAGCTCTTTATCCTATCATCCAGTATTTACAGGATGATATTTTGCCTGAAAATGACGAAAAAGCAAGGAAAATAATACTCGAGTCTGCAGAGTATGTTTTTGATGACAATGGACTGCTTTATCATTTATTTAAACCTACTGGGAGTAGACGAAAGGACATTCACGCACAATTAGTCATTCCAAAGACCTTACAATTTGAAATATTAGTCGCTACTCATGACAGCCCACTTGCGGGACACTTAGGCATCCATAAAACCTATGAGAAAGTGAGAGAACGTTATTTTTGGAAGGGTATGTTTAGAGATTGTGAGACATGGGTCCAGTCGTGTGTAGATTGTTCAATGAAGAAGAATCCTAAAACAATACGAAATGCACCGATATTACCCATCCCAGTCGAATCAGCATTCGAACGAGTAGCTGTGGATTGTTTAGGACCTTTCCCTGTGACTAATTCAGGAAATAGACACATAGTCGTCTTCACGGACTACCTAACAAGATGGCCTGAAGCTTTTCCAGTACCTTCTATAGAAGCAGCCACAATTGCTAGACTTTTAGTAGACGAAATAGTATGTCGACACGGCGCTCCTAGAACCTTACTGTCCGACCGAGGTAAGAATTTCTTATCGAAACTCATCAAAGAAGTTTGTTTTATGTTAAACACAAAGAAAATCAACACTTCTTCTTACCACCCGCAGACGAACGGGTTAGTCGAACGTTTTAATGGGGTCCTCGCCCACTCTTTATCTATGTACGTAAGTAAAGACCAAAAAGACTGGGACCTTTTCATTCCCTCGGTTCTTTTCGGGTATAGGTCATCTCTAAGTGTAGCCACATGTGAAAGCCCGTTCTATTTACTCTACGGTAGAGAACCTAGGTTACCAATAGATGTCTCTCTTTTGCCTCCAACGAATCTGTCACGCTCCGTAGCGGAACATCGCAAAAGAATTGTACAAAATATTGAAATAGCACATGAGATCGCTAGAACTAATATTCAATTAGCACAGCAAGTGATGAAGGAACAACACGACCGCCATGCTCGTACTCCAACTTTTCAAGCAGGTGACCGGGTTTGGGTATTTACGCCTAGCCCTGCACCGGGTTTAACTAAGAAATTACGGCATTTATGGCACGGACCATATCGTATAGTTGAGAAACTTTCCCCAGTTCACTTTGCTCTCCGCACATGCGACAACAGGCGCATTTCTGCTATTATTCACGCCAATAGATTGAAACCATACTTTGACCCCGGTCAAAGACCGCTAGAGGTCCCCGTCGAAGCCGACGATTCCATGCATCACTGCCTATGTGAAGACGAATTACCTTTAGATAGTTTTGAAGATGAGCCTGTTATGGATTACCCAACTATAGAAGCGCGAGAAATACACAACGAGGTAACCCCCACAGTAAACCAGGCGCAGGCAAACCAGGCCGAAATTCAAGTCGAAGCTTCGACAGATACAAATACTAATCAAACACAAACTGTTGTACAACCATCGGAACACGACACGACTACTAACGATATTTTTCAAGCAGAAAAGCTCCTTAAGAAAAGAGACAGGAAGGGAAAACCACAATATCTAGTAAAATGGTTTGGATACCCACCTAAGGATGCTACATGGGAACCCCTAGAAAACATACTAGATAATAGGCTTATTGAAGAATATGACAAATCCCTTGCTCCTGATCAATAACATCCAACTAACTCATCGTAACCTAGATAACGTAGTTTTCACTTTTTTTTTATCAATTAGACCAACAGCCGAGATTGTAACCATGTCATACCCAGCCGAAAATCTGCACATTGACATAACTCGGCCCGACTCAATCATTTTGCAAAAGATGCACAATGTCATTACAATTCAACTTTAGAAATGTTTTCTAAAGTCTCTTTTGATTCAAAACAAAATGTTTTCGTCAATCTTACGTCTTTTTGAAATCCAAGATACCGTTAATCAAGTTTCTCGTTTTCAAGATAAGGAATTAATTGCCTACAATGATTTACCTAGATTTTTTACTCTCCGCATTATCTGCGAGATTAAAAATACAAACGTATACCCGTTACTTATAAAATCCAGTGACAGAGTATGAACATCGAATTGGTAAACAAATAAATTTGAATATTTAAGTTACGCTACCTAAACGTTTGAATAGGAATTCAATTTACACAATAGAGTACTTAAACTATTGTTAAAGCTGACGCTCTAACTAGGTGTTATTATGGCACACTTGTATGTCCAACTAATGTACTAAAACTAGTCAAAAATATTGAGTGGCTTGGTTTACCTTGGTCCCCTGGATCCAAGATTGATTCCTCACACAACCACAAGCCAACTACATGTGTACAACTAGAACCACTACTTCATCACTGGGTAACCGCTATTATTTGCCAACCAAACGCTCAAACTGCGCAATGGAACATTGTCTTGACACCACTAAGTGTATTCGGTATAATATATAATATACCATGCAACCTGACTACGGCAACGATGGAAATCGGACTTGGGCAATGTCCCAATTACCTTACCGTCAACATGCAAATATTTACACGCCACTCAAGTCAAGTATGTACCATGGCTATCAACCTCAGATGACGTGATTTTGAAACAAAACCACATGAAACCAAACTACATGATGATCAACAACATTATATTGATTTCGTCCGCATACTACTCTACTGACACAAGCTGCCTGACGATTGGTGTTAGAAGGAGAAACTTCCTACAAGTGAACCAGAAAAATATCCAACCATTGCACGAACTCTGTATTGATTGCAACACACCTTTGGACGATGATGCACCTGCAAACGTTTGAGTTAACACTGAACATTCAGTTATTTAATCATCTCACTAAATCGAACTGAAACGAAGAGTACGATTTACAAGGACTGAGGTTTTCAATCCTCCATGAACTGATATTTCAAACAAACATTATCTATAAGTATTATTCAGTATTACTATTTCAATATTTAACAGTATTTACAATTAACCATTTATTCAACTATATATTATTATTCAACCATTATTTTCTACGAAATTTAGGATCACGCAAGAACGTAAACAGGTAATTATTTTTTGTACTTCTCTAACCTTACACTTGCTTGTGTTATCCAAAATTTCAATTTTAGCTATTACATTATTCACATTATGATAAGTATTTAATCGCTAATCAACAAAAAAAAAAAAAAAAAAAAAAAAAAAAAAAAACGTAATTGTACAACATTTTACTATTTCGCAAAAGCTAAATAGATTTTATCCTATTATGGTTTACATGTTATATATATCTAAAAAATATAGTTACTTAACTTTCTTTCTCTCAGGAGCTCGAATTTGAGAAGGGACGTATATATGTTATGATAAAGGATCTTACGATTTTAGACAAAATCCTACTCTAGGAGAAACATATTAACAAATTCTAGTTTAGCCCCAAAGTTGAGTTACTTTAATTAAAACGTTCTTTTGTTAATTTCGGCTTGGTCACGAGCCTGTATTTACTAAGGTAGTTTTCGATTCATTTGACAACATTGAATATAACTCATTTACCAACAACCTGTGTTGTTACAGGAAACTAATTAAGTATTGATTATATCTTAAGCTATCGGTACCAAGCGATCCCGACAACAAGCCAATAAGAATTGAGTATTCCTAATTACAGTTCCGTACTTTGTCAATACCAAATCCATTGAACTTTCCGTCAATGCAGATTAGTCACCAACTTCAAGTTGGTTTTCTATGGAACATATCTAAAGACTCGTATAATGTTTTACGCTCAAGCTATGATATTTGATTTCTAGTTTCACCTTTGACATATCTTATTTATGTTGTCGATCGGTTGAAGTACTTTTCTTTCAAGGTCAGTTTGTTAATTTCGGCTTGGTCACGAGCCTGTATTTACTAAGGTAGTTTTCGATTCATTTGACAACATTGAATAGAACTCATTTACCAACAACCTGTGTTGTTACAGGAAACTAATTAAGTATTGATTATATCTTAAGCTATCGGTACCAAGCGATCCCGACAACAAGCCAATAAGAATTGAGTATTCCTAATTACAGTTCCGTACTTTGTCAATACCAAATCCATTGAACTTTCCGTCAATGCAGATTAGTTACCAACTTCTAGTTGGATTTCTATGGAACATATCTAAAGACTCGTATAATGTTTTACGCTCAAGCTATGATATTTGATTTCTAGTTTCACCTTTGACATATCTTATTTATGTTGTCGATCGGTTGAAGTACTTTTCTTTCAGGGTCAGTTTTCCTTTGTTGAACAGCGACCTTACTTACAATAAGGGTCCATGTAAACACCTGTTTGGTTCCCAATAACTATTGTTTGTAAATTACATAAATACAGAACGAATATCTTGTAACATAGAGAGAATATAGAGAAGAAACAGAAGTCATGGCGAGTCCCATGATTCGCCATGATCAGCCAATACTCCTGTAAGTTGCCAGTCATTGAGACCAGTAATAAAGTACGTAAGATCCAACCTTGGTTGTTGTCGTCCACAAGCTCAGCGAAGAACCCCACAGCTTAGGAATACTTCCCTAACAGTTGCATGCATTGAAAAGGATAAGAATATGGAACAACACGTCGAGAACATTAAGAAGGTAGAAAGGTCAAGAAGGTGTACTTCATATCAAAGTCATTGCGTACAAAAGCCTACATATCGATATCCGGTGACTCACTTCCGGTATCGGCCCAATCAAATCACTCGAAAATACATGGTTTTGGGAGCTATTTTGCCTTCTAAGACAAATAAAATGATTTATGACAAATTTCTACCTTCAAATGAAAGTTAAGTAACATCTTAAATCTGTTTGGAGTGATTATATTAAGATTTCGACTGAACAAATTTGAATTTGCTTTCGCGAGTGAAGTGAATTTTTACAAGGCGTTACTCGTTTATAGACGACCATGCAAGCAGAAGAAAACTGGGTTTAGCTTGAATACGCATGTCTGAACTACAGATAGAACAATACATTTCCAGTGTTTTGATGTATAGAACATCGAAGTTTCTCGAGTTTAGAGTGCAACAAATCGCTGTTAAAGTTCCATTCCGTGCTATTTTTTCTTGTGTGACCTTTGAAATGGCGGGAGCTTCAGTAGGAGAGATTTAGGAGCGGTCAAAACGAAAGCAGATAATTCTCCTTCGTATAGTTCTGGTATCAACAGGTAAGCCACATTGTAAACTTGTAATGCGACTGAAGTTGTTATCTCTCTCAAATAAAATCGCATTTACTTCAAAGCGATGACCAATACCAAATGTCCTCTTTTGTGTGCAATGATTTTGATATGATTTATACGGCTAAATATTCAGTGCTTTTGAATTACTAAACAATCGATTGATTTTAGATTATGACGATTTTGTCTTACCATTTTATGATATGAGCTAGGTTATGTATAGGAATAACAGGTTGTTAAAGCTAGGTTTTTTTCTAATGTAACGTTTATGAATGTTGTGCGGAGAGGAATTTGTTACTCAACAGAGGTGTCAGTATTTATTTATTCAAAGAATTCTCGCGATCAGCAATTACCTAGAATCATTGGTATCGTATTATTTGCGGAATTGAATGTAAAGTAAGAGAGTCTTGACATATATTACTTTTTGGGGTTTATGATGCTTGAATTTAATTTATCTTTGAAGTTAAAAGCGCAGTCATTTCACCGCTAAACATTTCTTAACAAATAGCACTATGTAGTGTTTTTATATTTAAGTCATTTTATTATTACAAGCCGGGAAGCAATTTGATGTTCTCGAGGGATTGATGGTCCCGGTCAATACCCATATATTGAACCTTGAATTCATAATGAACAATTCAATTATATACATGAATCCCGCTTTTCCCTGCTGAATATCAAATCCCTCCCCGGGCTTTGAAGTACTCTATTGTTCAACCGGTCTATCGGAGATAAAGACCTATGAATAACAAATTAGGAAATTAACCACGGTGGGCACAAACGACCATGAAAACGGCATGAGTTCTATATCTTAAAAAGTTTTCAACGCAGACGATTGAATTTTGGTAGGTGGGTGTAAGATCATAAAAGGGATATAACCTGATAATTTAAGCTATGTCAATACCATTATGACGTCACAATGACGTCATTTACCCATTTGTAATACGTTTCTTATAACTTTTCATTAACTCTAAAAACGGAATGTCGTATATTGTTAAAATCTCCTCGTAATGAGAATGAAGGAATCGAAAACTCCATGTCGATTGGTTAAGGAAATCAAAAGTTATGAAAGTTTGAATTTTGTCAATTTTCCCGCCACAATTTGGCGGGAAATAAACGACACAGAAGCATTTATGAAAATATCGCTTCATTCATCTTTTAGAGGCATGACATTTTGTCCAGTCATAAAACACGTTGGTGGGCTAAATTGGTATGTTTTTAGAATTTTAAGTTTTTGTCCATAACCGGCTTAAAATTTAAAATACCAAACTCGTTGCATGGCACTACACAACACACGCTATGACGTAGCTAGCGTCTAATACGCATGCTCACATCTTATTACCGGTAGAGTGGCAACCATGTACAGCTGTTTCGTCCTTGTTAGGACTCATATTTTCGGCAACGCCGGTCATTATGACGTCATATGTTTTTATACATTCCATTAGAAAAAATGCCTTTGAGTGATTTTCGAGTTTTATTGATGAAATACACTAGTCTGGCACTCAAAAGTCACATTATTTTCTTTCTTGATTTTTTAACAATAGGCAGCCTTAATTAGGTACGACTCCTAACGTCACTAAATATGACGTCAAAGCAACAGTCATTCCTATATAACTTTGGCTGTAATCGTCGTAGAATGTTCAAATTTTCACCAAATGAATATGTGTCCTTTGATGGGGTAGTCTGTTTCTAACGTTTATTAAAGGGAGAATTTCACCAAAAAAGGAGGCATCGCTTATGACGTAACAAGACGTCATCACCTAAAATATGTAGTTTCATTTTGTTACCAACTCACCAACATTTCTTCAAATTCAGACTATACATGTAAGTAAAGAAATGGTGTTCCATAGAAAACAATGAAATAACCAGTAAGTATCATCACGCAGAATGGTCACTTAATGGTCATTGTTTTGTGGACACATGAAAGTCAGCACACTCTTGATTCATAACCTTTTAAGTAATAGTTCGCGCAAGAGGTATGCATTGATAATACATGGAATGTAAAAGGTGCTAATTGTGGTATTGCTTCAATCGTCCACCTCATTGGCTTAAACATCAAAATCTATCAAAACTTGAAGAAGAATATAATTTCCTCAGTTTTTTAAAACAGATTTGAATTGCATCTAGTGAAAACTCTCATAAATTTAAATATGACGAAAATTCAATGTGGGGAACATTATAAAATTGAAAACTTTCATGGTTAATGTCCTGGACTCATCTGATTGGATGAAATATTTTCACACAAAAAGATAATACTTTTAAAACACAGTTTCAGTGGATTTGATTTCAGAAATTTATCATTTCTGTTTGATGAATTGTCAGTATAAAAACAAATTAACGTGGGGAAAGCAAATTGCATCTGTACCATAGAATTGTACCTACCTTTTGCGCGGACCATTACTTAACTCATTATTTACTGACCATATTCTCACATGGAGCTGATTGACGTCATAGCAACTCAAACCCTAACCTGTCCATCAAATAATAATTCACTCCGCTGATTTCCTAATTGGTAGGTACAACTGACTTCATCAATAACAGTAACTCACCCTGTCGTTGTTTTGATGGTTACCATAACCCAGTCCAGTATATTCAGAGCAATCTGTACCGGCCTCTGCATCTCCGAATGAGTTTGGTACTCGATGTAAAACCCACTGTAGGACGTCTTGAGCCACAGACACCAAGAAAACCCATACAGCGGTGGTATGTCAGAGAGATGAATCTCAGCATGTTTGTTATGAAGGAATCCAACCGAAAAATCACTGGATATTCGAGACTCTGTAAAAATACAATATGCAGTTTTAAAACGAGAGGTTTGTGCTAGTGCACGAAACCTCTACACTATTACATATCAGCCCTAAAGTTAACTCACAACCCAGATGATCCGCGCACATGGAAAGTAGTTTGTGTAAAATATAATTCTGCATGTCCGTCGCCTGCATGCCAAGTCCTTTAACTTGTTGCTTTTAGTCTACCTTATTTCTGTGTATTCTTAATCATTTAGTGCTTGTTCTGACTATTCATTTCCAACTGTAATTGGTATTATAGCTGTTGCGGACATCCTGCCTTTACATTAACAGCAATACACGACAAAATGGTGTCCGCGTATGCTCATTGAGGACAACTACTTGTCCAAAATGGCGGCCGCACGTTACAGTGATTGTATGAGAAATCATAAAAAACACTACATATTATTACCAAAGCGTGACTGTCAAAGTTTGGTCACTTGAATCGTATTGACTCTTCTTAATATTTATGCGCATACAATTAGCTACTCGAAAACGAGGCTAACCCCGCATCGTTTCTTAGCTGAAAAGCAAAATGGCGTCGCGGAAGGAACATTGCTGTGTTCTTCTATGCATTCATGACAAAATGAAAAATCCTGAATTGTCCTTTTGAAATCGGGTGGACGTTGCGGCATCCCCGATGCGGGGATAGCCTCGTTTTCGAGTAGTGAATTAGATATTTGCATAAATATTAAGAAGAGTCAATATAATCACCATCGCTTAGCCCACCTTCTCATACTCGACACGAGTGAATTGTGATTGGAGAAAGTGGTTTCCTGGATAGGCGAAAAAATGCACTATAATTGCCACTACATCCCATACAAGTATACTACAACTTTGTGATTTGTTTCGATTTTGGACGTTCTTACCTTAAAGACCGCTGCTATTTAAGAGTTTAGTGCGTTCTGTTGTAAATCGATTCCTTCAAAAAAGTCCTTAAAATATAGTGCCCAAAGTGGTTCATTTTACCAACAAAGAGAGTATACTTCAAGGATAGTTCGCCAGGAACAGTTCGCCATCAGGGAACTTAAAGGAGCAGTGTCACGATTCTGATTGGTTGGTATAGACAATGGCAAAATCACGCTATGTCACGCGCTGCTGCGAATTTCCCTTTCGATTGAAATAAATAAAATGTTGCTTTATAAAAATATAACATCAAACCTAACCATATAATACTGAAGTATAGTTTTAAAGCAATTTCGGCTCGAAATATCGTGCAAATATTACTCACGGACTTCTACTTCTGTCACATCTTTTGATTTCTTGTCCGCCTGACACATTTTCAAAACTTTGGGCATGAATACTAATCGTGACACTGCTCCTTTAAGCAACTAGGACGGCAACTGCATTAACTTTCTCTGTACTCTAGCAGTTTATCAGTAGTCTCCTTGTAAATTAATAGCCTTATTTCCTCAATTGTGAAAAGGAATCTCTTAAATGGTTCAAAATATGGTAGGAAGTTGTTCTCGACAGCCTGAGTTCTCACAGTGAATTTTAGCAGAAATAGCATTCCATCATGTACCGCATCACCAAATGTAGTACCGCTGACAGCGGCTCAAAAGTCTAACATTGCTGGTAACGATCATTCTGTTTCTATATCATTGTAACTTTTTAACACTCATTCGTCGTGTTATTTATTTTATGATGTACTTTTTCTAACAAACTTCCATCCCATGATAGAAGTCTAGTTTGTTCAGTATGATGTTAGTGGCTTCTCGTTTTCTAGCCTGCTTACAGGCTCTCGGGTTTTTTCGGAAATGTTAGTTTTCGCCGAGTCGGGTAGAAATGTTGGGTTACCTGTGGGCCGAGCGATACCCGAAGCCGAGTGCGTCAGCACGAGAGCCTGCCCGGAAGGCCGGTGTTTCAGAGTAGCCCGCGTTCGTCCACGAACGCAGCACTGTGATTGGCTAACCGTTGACAGATAGGTTTTTGCACGAGCCGCTTCATTATGATTGGTTAAAAAAAGTGACAGATCGTTTGCTGAATTAAACTTAACAGAGTCGAGTGGAATCATGGCGGACGAAGACAGGAGTGCAAAGACTGTACGAACAGTTAGATAAAACCTTTCTTTGCTGGCAAAACAATCTCATGAACTCAAACACGATAGCCTTGTGAGCAATCGACATACATATGGAGCTATTGAAGTTATTATCGACTACATAAGAGTCAAAACGTCGAACTGCTATGAAACAGCTAGTCAGTTGACTCACTTTCGTGACAAGCGAACTTTTCTACTTTCCACACACGGTCGCTAAACTGTACGAAATCTCCAAGAATAAATCTCTAACGGACGTATCAAAATGTTTCGGAGGCCTGTTCTCGCTATTTTACTCATATGCATTCTTGCAAAGTCCATTACTTCGTCTAAAGTGGTGCAAGAAAGAAGCTTTTGGGATAAATTGCTATCGTCTTTCAAGTTCAAATACGACGTCAGACGAATTTTGGTCGATCGTACACGTTAGCTTGCTGGCCGCCATTACCGTAGTGCGAACTTTAAAACTTGATAAATTGTCACGCATCCGTCAGCCACAAGTGTCATGGTCCAAACATGGATATATATGTTTATACCTACCAGCCATTTCATTCTGTTATGACATTGAAGTGAACCCCGGGCCGGGTAAGAAGAAACTCACTTGTGGATCTTGCAATGGATCAATCAGAAAGAACCAAGAGGCCATATTGTGTGACAAGTGCGAACATTGGTTTCATACCAAATGCTCTGGTCTCAGCAAAGACCTGTTCTATGCTTTAGGAGCCAGTGACGAGGAATGGATGTGTTTATCGTGCTGTTTACCTCCCTTTAGTGACTCGTATTTTGTTGAATCAGACTGCCATTCTACTGACCATGAAACGAGCCATTCAACTGGCTCAAACTCAACTCAACAGCTCATAGATTGGTTCGACCAACATATCAACGGCTACTATAAGAATAACATGAAGATCGGTCACATAAACGTACACAGTATCTATGGAAAAGGGGATGAAGTAATTGGCCTACTCGACCAATGTCAATTTGATATTCTATTCATCGGGGAGAGCAAGATCGACAACACTGTGTCTAATGCACTATTTGCTCACCCTCAATATCGAATTATCCGGAGGGACAGGAAAAACGGAGCTGGGGGTATGCTTGTATATATACGATCAACTGTGACAGCTTATCGTCGAGTCAAATTGGAGCCTGCAGACATTGAGTCGCTTTGCTTGGATGTTAAAGGCAATGATAATATTTGGTTTCTGGTATGCGCTTGTTACCGTTCACCAGGGAAATGCGAAGTCTCGGACTTTATCCCATCCTGCGCCAATGCTGCCGAATGAATGTACGCTAAACGCAAGGAAATCTTATTCATGGTGACTTTAATCTTGACATGTTGAAAGGAAGCAACTCCAAAGAACTTTAATGAAGCTGCCTTTGCGTCAGATCTGGAGGAGACCCCTTGGGACACCGCTTCCACATTCGACAATGCGGACGATGTGTGCTCTCATTGGGTGGGCTTGTATAAGCAGGTACTGGATAGCCACGCGCCGGTACTCAAATTACGCTTACGGAACAATCAACTGCCGTGGATAACACCAAACACCCAACGAGAGATACGTAAACGGAATCGCCTATTGCTGGTTTTCACTCAATCCCCAGATATTCAAATGACAAAGGACACGGCGGCCATGTTGGTGTACCTAACAAAATAAGCTAACGAAGAATCTATTGTTAAAGGTACACCAACATGGCGGCTATGACGTCACGTGCAAACCAGCAATATAAGAAGTTTCGTCGAGTCTGCACTGACGCAAACTGGGCTAAGTACAGGGAACAGCGAAACAAAGTTTCCAGTTTAAAGAGAACAGCAGTCCGCATTTTTTGTTGGGAAGCAGCCAAAAGTCCTATAGTCATTCAGCTGGACAGTTCTGGAAAAAATGAGACCACTTCTACCGAATACAAAATCTAACAATGACAGCGGTACAATTCATCTCATAGAAGGAGGGAAAGTAATCTCGAATGTTCCTGCCGCGTTAAATGGCTACTTCTCTACTCCTTGTGTTGAAGAGGCGGTCTTAAAACTTACAGAGGAGGAGCTTATGGACCACCCTAGTGTCAAAGCAATCAGTAATCTGTGTACTGACCTAGACTTCTCCTTTGAACCAGTCAGTCCTAATTACATTTCTTCCCTCATTAAAAACCTTGACATTAAGAAGTCCTGTGGTTCCGATGAAATCCCGCCAAAATTTCTGAAACTGTCTGTACCTACCATCACTGCCCCAGTGACGAAGCTGATTAACTACTGCATATCGACTAGTACATGGCCGCTTGATTGGAAACGCAGTAATGTGAGCCCTGTTCATAAGAAGGATGAGACTACTTTTAAGAAGAACTATCGACCTATTAGTGTACTATCTGTTATGGCGAAACTGTTTGAAAAAGTGAAATACGATCAGCTGTATGCAAAGTTCTCTCCTATATTCTCTAGCAACATGTCGGGATTTCTTCGTGGCCACTCATGTTGTACAGCGCTAGTTAAGATGACAGACGACTGGCGCACATCACTTGATAAGAGTCATGAGGTCGGAGTTGTGGCCATAGATCTGTCCAAAGCTTTCGATTCTATCATCCACAACCTTCTACTAGCTAAGCTAAGAGCATATGGTTTCAGGGAGTGTGCTTTATCGCTAATTCGGTCCTACCTACATGATCGTCAACAAAGAGTTAAATGTAACGGGCAGTTCTCTGACTGGCTCCCATTTCGTTGCGGTGTCCCACAGGAAGCCTCTTAGGCCCCCTCTTATTTAACATCTTCGTGAACGATGTTAATCAAGCTGTTGATATTTCATCAGTGCGCCTGTATGCTGGCGACACTACCCAGTATGCAGCTGATGTGAGTCCAGCTGCACTTGAGTTCACGATCACCATTAACCATGACATCAAGTCGCTGAAGAACTGGTTCTCTGATAACTTTCTTCAAGTAAACGCCGCTAAAACGCAGGCCATGACTTTAGGAAAATCAAAGTATACGTACGACCTAAGAGTCCATGAAGGTACTATTATTGTGAAAGACACCTTGAAAATTCTAGGTGTGACTCTAGATAAGGACCTTACATTTAAACCACATATTAACGAAATGCTAAAGAAAGCTTACGCGAAAATAGCGGCACTGCGCCGGCTCAAGCGCCTTGTGCCAACAGCTCACTTGATAAGACCCTATAAGGCGTACGTATTACCGCATTTAGAATATTGTAGTCCGCCCATTTTGTTAGGCATTGGTAAAGTTAAATGTAACGGGCAGTTCTCTGACTGGCTCCCATTTCGTTGCGGTGTCCCACAAGGAAGCCTCTTAGGCCCCCTCTTATTTAACATCTTCGTGAACGATGTTAATCAAGCTGTTGATATTTCATCAGTGCGCCTGTATGCTGACGACACTACCCAGTATGCAGCTGATGTGAGTCCAGCTGCACTTGAGTTCACCATTAACCATGACATCAAGTCGCTGAAGAACTGGTTCTCTGATAACTTTCTTCTAGTAAACGCCGCTAAAACGCAGGCCATGACTTTAGGAAAATCAAAGTATACGTACGACCTAAGAGTCCATGAAGGTACTATTATTGTGAAAGACACCTTGAAAATTCTAGGTGTGACTCTAGAAAAGGACCATACATTTAAACAACATATTAACGAAATGCTAAAGAAAGCTTACGCGAAAATAGCGGCACTGCGCCGGCTCAAGCGCCTTGTGCCAACAGCTCACTTGATAAGACCCTATAAGGCGTACGTATTACCGCATTTAGAATATTGTAGTCCAATTTTGTTAGGCATTGGTAAAGTTCTTAGCAACAAAATCGAATCTGCAAATAGCTATGCTATCAGAACACTACTTAATTTAGGTAATAACGCATATCATCAAGAAATACTTTTAGACATGGCCTCAATGCGGTCATTGAAACATAGACGCAACGTACGATCTCTAATTTTATTCTTTAAATGCCTCAGAAATCAAGGTCCTGTATATATATCAAATCTTTTTAAACCTAGAGTCGCTAGCTATAACTTAAGAGGTAGCGGTAATAACGTAGTACAGCCATCCTATAACAGCCTTTTCCAGCATAATTCTTTTTCAAACACAGTATCTCACATTTGGAACCAGCTACCATCGACAGCTAAAACTACAACTTCTTTAACACAGTTTCCGCAATATCTTAATAAGTCTGACTTTATTGGATGCCAGTGTAAAAACTGCCTCTAACTAGCTCCTGCACACATGCACCTATATAATTGATCTACTTAGTTTACATTGATATCTTTAATTTTGGCACCTTTAACTTAGATTTTGTATATATATCGTATGGTATTAGTATAGCGAGACTTGCTTACTTATTATTGTATATATGTAAATAGTTTGAACTAGAGTTCTCTTAGTTTTTATCCATATTGTTATGTATTAACAATATTACTATATATATGTAAATAGTTGAAACTAGAGTTATCTTAGCTTCCATTCGTGTTATAATGTCTTATTTTGTTACTATTAATTTGTCGAGCGTTTATATCATGAGCCCCTGGCTCGGGAGATTGGGCAACCACTTCCTGCGTTACTGACGGTAAATAAATTATTATTATTATTAAATGTCAAAAATAACCCGGGGATCCGAAGGAGGATAGTCTTGTGACCAATAGACACTCATATGAAGCTCTAAAAGTTATTATACTTAGCATGAAAATTCCGAGAACAAACATTAATTACGAAACCGCTAGTTTACGCACTTTATGACAAGCGAACTTTATTTAGTTTCGACATATGCTCGCTAAAGTGTACGAAAACTTCGTGAATAAATCCCTAATGTCCAAACTAACCAGGAAAACTGAAAGAGGAGATCCTTGTGACCAATCGACATACATATGAAGCTCCAGAAGTAATTATTGAATACATGAGAACCCATAGAGCAAACTGATAATAATGAACGACTCGACAACAACGGCGAATTCACAACTTGCACGCCAACATCTTGGCACAGCAAGGTAACACTGTGTCGCGACTGCCATCCCGATCAGAGACAGATTCGTACAGATTTTCCGTAGAAATACGGTTCTTAGAACCGTATCTAATATTCAAACTACACCTGCAAAAACGGCAGAAATTATACACTGTTAAATTCACTGAAACTCTACGCACTTTTTGTCGGGTTTTCTGCAGATCCACACACTCGGGCGACCAAGACAATCTCACGTGGAACAGTCAAATATTTACATTGTACTTCGCTCTGATTGGTTACTTTTTGACAGCTGATAATTCACTGATGCGTGAAGACGTCATGCAGCATCAGGGGGCGGCTACTCTAAAACACCGTCCTTCCGGGCAGGCTCTGTGCTGACGCACTCGGCTCCGGGTCTCGCTCGGCCCACAGGTAACCCAAACCCGACCCGAAAACTAACATTTCCGAAAAAAACACGAGAGCCTGTAAGCAGGCTACTCGTTTTCCAACACATTAAACTGACAAAGATTTCCAGTACACACTTACGGTAATAAAATACTTCTTAAAAGCTTAAGATATCCGTTGTTTTGGATACGACGCACCTTGTAAATACGTTAAGTTATTCTTTCTCATGTAACTTTCTATGTGCTTGTTGTATAAGTCAACAGTAGTATACTTGGATACAGCCCAACCAGTGCCGTTGTTTGAGCTCTTCCAGCCACACCAGCCGAGCGAAAACGAACAACTTCCATTACCTAGTATAAAAATTGGGAATGTTCAATTAGTGAAGTTTGGTCTTTTGATAGTCCACGTGAAATCATCAAGTTGTTCTTAACAAACACATGTTATTCTGCCATGCGTCTGTCCTATTACAGATGCACAATACTAGTTGAAGCCACGAGACGCAGTTGAGCTGCGTAACTGTTGTTCTCGTCACGTTGTGACGTCATATGGGTATCTGTAAGAAGATAGACCAAAGGCAGAATGACATCAATTATACAATAATTAGGATATAAAAATATTTTCCCCAAAAGGTGACGTCATCTATGCACATGTACTCTAATAACACAGCTGTCGACCAATCAGAGCGCGCGGTTTGAGTTTATTTTATAAACGTAACGTCATCCGTGCACTGATACTCTAATAGCACATGGCTATCGACCAATAAGAGCGTGCGTTTCGCACTGTTTACTGTATAAACGTGACGTCATCTGTGCATCTGTACTCTAATAACACATGGATATCAACCAATCAGAGCGCGAGGTTTGCAGTTTGTTGTATAAACGTGACGTCATCTGTGCATATGTACTCTAATAACACATGGCTATCGACCAATAAGGGCGTGCGTTTCGTACTGTTTATTGTATAAACGTGACGTCATCTGTGCATATGTACTCTAATTAATACATGGCTATCGACCAATCAGAGCGCGCGGTTCGCACTGTTTATTGTATTAAAAACAATTGATAGACGGCGTCTCAGACGGTCCTGAATCAAAAGATCGGCCGATAAAGTTTAAACTTAGATTTGTTTGAAACCCAGTTATTTACATAAAAAAGTGAATTTCGTATGTCTTCATTTTGTTTAAATCATGAGAATATCTGGAAAGGAATACCTGGCGTTGTTCCTGTTCCTGCCCAAGGAATTTTCTGGCATGGCTCCTTTGAAAAAGATATGTTATCAATTTTAAGTTGCGCTGTTCCATGCTCGTAAGGATGATAACCATAGATTACCACCTACACAAATAAACAAAATATATGTTATGACTTGATTATAAATTAAGATATATACATATTGGGCACTAACCTGAGTTCCTCGAAGCCTGTTGAATTAGCGTTAATCCGGGATTAAATTCTAACCGAGGATTCGAGTTCTCTAGATAAAAGGTGTATTTCTTTATTCTAGGATTATAAGTAGAAAGGTACTACTCATTCCTCATCACACAATATTAGTATAGGAAATCATATGGTTTCGAGTGCAATTCGGGATAAATTCGAACTTGTGAGTTTTCAAAGAGCTCAAATTGCACTCGCCCTGCGGGCTCGTGCAATTTTGATACTCTTTGAAAACTCACTCGTTCAAATTTATCCCGAATTGCACGAGAATACCATATGATTTCATTTTAATCATATACTCTACAAATTTACTTGAATCTTCGGACGATCTTCGGAAATATTAGAACAATTAAAGCACCGTTTATGAAGTAATGCTACAGCATCTGAAATTTTAGTGTTTAGTACTGTCAAATGAATTTACAAGGTTAGACGTGTTTTTGCCGTAACCACAGCGCATCATAGTTAGTTTTAAGCAATCGGAAATGCTCGGAAACACTTCGGAAATTTTCGGGAAATCATCGGAAAAAATCCCTTTACCAAAGCATGACTGTGAACAACTTTGTGTACTTCGATTTCATTCTGGAGCTTTTGTTTTCGATTTATAGATTGTGAAATTCCTGATTTGGAGTGCAATTTCAACCAAACAGTGCAATTTGGGATAAATTGCACTGCTCTCAGCAATCAGAATTGAGAAATTTTGTTGAGTATATGATTAAGTTTTTAATGCCAAATCAGTAGTCCACGAGTTAGCATATCAAATTAAAGATTACCAATTAATCCTGGATTAGCTTAATCGTGCTTCGAGGAACAATGGAAAATGTATGCGATTTGTTAATTCGAGTCTGGTATACGAGGAGTAGCCAGCCTTTAAAATACCTTAACGTTTCTGTAGCCGTCTGGGAGAGGAAGTTGTGCGAACCACCAGTCGGGTGTGGGAAGAGTAAAAAAGGCTAAAGTCGACTGATTAGTAGAAGATCTTTGTAGTATAATATACAAATACGGCGAATGCCAAGGAATTTGTACGTCAGAACTGATGGAGTACCAAAACCTCACACACCTCCACTGGTAAGAGTTGGTGTTGATAGAAGGAGACGACATGTTCTTGAATGATGAACCAAGGACTGGTAAAAGCGTGGCATACCATTCTTGAAATAGGATAGAAGAGTCATTGGTTAAATTACTTGGAACCTTAAACAACTACGATGGCATAATTATAAATAATAGTCTTACAGTGCGACTACTGAAACCGGGGTCACTTAGACAACGAGAACCAATCACATTGCAGAACGAAATCAAAGCGTTAATTCCAACCTACGGTCGAGTCCAAGATAATAGCATTTCAAACTTGCTCGAGCTTCGATCCGGTAAAAGGCAGATTTGGTGGACTAGCTATCCTCCCCTCATCTCACCTACTGTCATCTGGTGTGGCATTTCTGTAGAGCCAGTGATACTCGAAAGTTGGAAAGATTACAGGAAAGAGGATTAAGAGCTGTTTTCAGGGACAAACAGTCCAGTTACCAGTTATTGTTAGAAAAAGCGAACTTACCCACATTACTGAATAGACGGCTACAAGATATATGCATTTTAATGTACAAAGTTAGGTATAACTTATGCCCTAAGTCAATATGTAGCTTATTTAAGGCTAACAACAGCTCGTATAACTTAAGGCAATCGGATTTCTCCTTACCTAGTTTTAATACAGTAACATACGGCAAACACACAATTAGATATTTAGGCCCAAAACTATGGAGCAAACTATCCAGTAAGGAGAGATGCTCCGTCAAACTTAATGAATTTAAAGCATGTATACGGAAACGTGACCTAAGTAATTTACTAGGCGGTTGTATTGGCTGCCATTTATGCAACACATAATTATTTTAGAATGTATTTTAACTTTAACTGCATTGTTTCTTCTGTTAGTTTTTTAACTTGTAAATAGTCACCATTAATTATTATTATAGATATTGTCATTCAAGTTTTTAGATTTTTTAACATCCTATTAGTTGTAGGTGTCCCCTATTAGCGGTGGGTTTTTCCCCTCTGCTAGATGTATTTGACACGTAAATAAAGTTATTATTATTATTAAGTCGAAGTCTTTCAAATGAAGAAAATCTCGTGGATCTGCAAGGATTTGTATTTTGGAATGTTTAAATTTTAGTTTTGCAATGAACACGTTCCAGAGCAACGCTGGATATTCCAAAAAGTTGCTCATTCTGGAAATATTTAATAAAAACAGTTAAAAATTACCCTTAGCCTTCCCAAAAATGGTAAAATGTTCTGATATGACCATTTGTCTAACTATTTCTTAAATGAGTATAGAAAAATATTGGATAAATAGAAAATATTCCAAATTGATGGGTTTCTAATATAATAATAAATCAGCACATAATTTCCAAAATGCACATATTACTCGCAGTTGGAAAAAAAACTAAATAATGAATTAATTTGTTCAAGTAAATTACAAATTTATCTGTCAGAAATACGAATATTTTCGTAAAATCTGCAAAGACCAGTGTTTCGAGAAAGAACTCGCCTCACTTCAGCAATGTGTACCAAAAATTGTTCAGCCGTTGGAAATTGCCACGAAGTCCTAATTTCCTTAGAAATTTCCAAGTCACACCACAAGACCAATCCCAAAGTGTGGCATGGAAATTTCCAAGTCATACCACAAGATCGATCGCAAAGTATGCCTTGGAAATTTCCAAGTCACACCACAGGACCGATCGCAAAGTATTCCTTGGAAATTTCCAAGTCACACCACAGGAACGATCGCAAAGTATGCCTTGGAAATTTCCAAGTCACACCACAGGAACGATCGCAAAGTATGCCTTGGAAATTTCCAAGTCATACCACAGGACCGATCGCAAAGTATGCCTTGGAAATTTCCAAGTCACACCACAGGCCCGATCGCAAAGTATGCCTTGGAAATTTCCAAGTCACACCACAGGCCCGATCGCAAAGTATGCCTTGGAAATTTCCAATTCACACTACAGGTCCGATCGCAAAGTATGCCTTGGAAATTTTCAAGTCACACTCGTCACAAAACCAATTCCAAAATGTGGCACGGAAATTTCCAAGTCACACCACAAGACCTATCACAAAGTATGGCTTGGAAATTTCCAAGTCACACGGCAAGACCAATCCGAACGTGTGGCACTGAAATTTCCAGATTATCCGAAAGTGTGGCACGAACATTTCCAAGTCACACGACAAGACCAATCCGACGCTTTTCATCTCTGCTTGATTCTATTTTCCTTTTCCTTCTCTGCTCTACAGCAACAATTTCTGAAAGAGAATAATATTTAGACAGACGGCATAAACTGTGGACTACACTCATAGACTTAAACACAAGAGTCCGAAGGTTCTATGTTTTAATTTTCTTTTCAATCAAGAGCGACAATTACCACATGTCCTAACATGTAGCTTTCGTTTAGTGTTATAACCTTAGCTAAGGTTAGAAATTACTCAGATTCTACCTAGCATTTCAACTCATGATTCATGTACTTAACTTTTTCACGAATAAAGCCAGTTCATTGCAGTCATTGGCAGTTACAATTGCAAGCAGGCAATTTTCGCATTGAGTTCTTAATTATTGCGATTGATGGCTATACTTTCAGAACCAAAATATATCAGCAGAACCGGGCTTCGAAACATGATGTGACTCAGTTTGGTTTTGTTAGTTTGCTGTTGAGAGAAATTTAAGTTACCGGTCGAGTTACAAATGACAAACAACTCACACGCTACAAATATTGTATACAGTGAAAGTATTAAATCGTGATGTATCTGAAATGCTTTCTTTTAAGTAATTCGCAATCTGTGTTTCTCACCATCATAGGACATGCAATATCCTGAAAAGCTACGCATACTTACCTTCAAAGTGCGTGTAATTTTGAAGATTGCTATGAAGAACAAGGCTTACGAAGTTGTAAAAGCAGAGTGCGGTTTGTGCCAATATTTAAATTTTGAGCGCATATTAAATAACAGTAACCGTGATCCGATTGGTTAAACTTGACACTTCGCAGATAGCGGGACATTCAATTCCATTCACATCTACGTGTTAGCCGACCGACGAACAATCGAACAAGCTATGAATTTAAAATTTATTCAAGAAAGCACCCATATTCTTATCACTTCGCCTTTCGACCTTTCCAAGTCATCGGGTTACAAAAGAACAAGAACAAGTCCGGTTTCTGGCGAGTGATGTTTCAGTTGTATTAAGCATGACTCCTTGCAGCCCCGAAATTGTCGACTACGTAATGCACTGAGAATCTTTATAATATGCCGCTTCACATCTACAGGATTGTATCAGCCGATGGCTTTTAGCTAACACTGGTATGTTATTATGTCGGCAAAACATTCATCAGATAGATATTGCGAAGTTTCAGGCAAATATTGTTGTGTCGAGTTCGAAGACGTGAACAGCCGACTAAATTTCACTCGAAGACTGAATTTCTAACCGGACCTGAAACAACGTACCATAGGGGATGGATGATCAAAGCCAGGACCCGGCTAATCCACAAATTTAGACTCAACCAAGACAACCTACTCACAATGACAAAGTGTAGCCCAAAACAGCCACCAGATTGAGCAGAAAGTCGATTCAACAAAGTTCCCTGCTAACAGAGGTCTCTGCGTCTATGCAAAGCATATGAGCCGGAAGAGAAATTCAAGAGAAGAGAAATTCAACATGGGCAAAGGCTAAACTTTCTCAGTTCAGTTTGAAAATTGCCAAAGCAACGGCTGAAATTGGTCTTGTTAATTGCGACTTCAAATTTGCGTGCCACGCTTTTGGCTTAGTATTTTAGTGTGACTTGAAAATTTTCCTACCACATTTCGGAATGGTCTTGTAGTGTGACTTGGAAATTTCCAAGGCATACTTTGCAATCGGTCCTGTGGTGTGACTTGGAAATTTCCAAGGCATACTTTGCGATCGGTCCTGTGGTGTGACTTGGAAATTTCCAAGGCATACTTTGCGATCGGTCCTGTGGTGTGACTTGGAAATTTCCAAGGCATACTTTGCGATCGGTCCTGTGGTGTGACTTGGAAATTTCCAAGGCATACTTTGCGATCGGTCCTGTGGTGTGCCTTGGAAATTTCCAAGGCATACTTTGCGATCGGACCTGTGGTGTGACTTGGAAATTTCCAAGGCATACTTTGCGATCGGTCCTGTGGTGTGCCTTGGAAATTTCCAAGGCATACTTTGCGATCGGTCCTGTGGTGTGACTTGGAAATTTTCAAGGCATACTTTGCGATCGGTCCTGTGGTGTGACTTGGAAATTTCCAAGGCATACTTTGCGATCGGTCCTGTGGTGTGACTTGGAAATTTCCAAGGCATACTTTGCGATCGGTCCTGTGGTGTGACTTGGAAATTTCCAAGGCATACTTTGCGATCGGTCCTGTGGTGTGCCTTGGAAATTTCCAAGGCATACTTTGCGATCGGACCTGTGGTGTGACTTGGAAATTTCCAAGGCATACTTTGCGATCGGTCCTGTGGTGTGCCTTGGAAATTTCCAAGGCATACTTTGCGATCGGTCCTGTGGTGTGACTTGGAAATTTCCAAGGCATACTTTGCGATCGGACCTGTGGTGTGACTTGGAAATTTCCAAGGCATACTTTGCGATCGGACCTGTGGTGTGACTTGGAAATTTCCAAGGCATACTTTGCGATCGGTGTTGTGACTTGGAAATTTCCGTACCACTTCTCAGTCTAAATATTTCAATTTTCTCTCAAATGTGCAACACCCCATTTTTGAAAGAAACGACTCTACACAAAAAAAATTGCCAGTTTTGTAACAGTTTGTGGGTATTTGGAAAAATATAACATATTTTACTAAATCGTGCCAAAAAAACGGTACTTTGGAATATCCAGCGTTGCTCTGGAACGTGTTAATGTGTTTAGTTCTACATGCAGTTTGCTGTCTAAGTAGCCCCGGTTTATTAGTCGCACTGTAATTACAAAATACAATCACTGCACTTTGAAATGCCATCTAAGTTTTGACCGTTAACAGCAACTTAAAACACGTACATCGCTGGACCGGGGTTAAATTGAAATCTGTGTCGAGTCCATTTTTTTCAAAATTCGAGATTATTATAAAATTATAGTTTTCCACTGTACTACATACGGGTCTTAAAAATATTTCAATTTTCATCATACCACTTCTCTGTACAGAATAAGCAATAACCCAGTCCTTGTGACCTGTCCATCCACACATGTCCCCTTCAAAGTTACAGTCAATCGATCCTAAACACAAATGGAACAAAGCGTCATTAGAGAGATATAGCTACTAACAGCAGATTTGCTATAAGGTGTTTTTTAAAACCCCGTTCAAATGGTTTCAAATTCGGTTCAACATCGGTACAACATTTGAAAGCCAAACGAAGTCAAACTCTCTCCAATATTCTTTCAACACCTTTCAACAATGTTTTAGGACCATTTCAAACAGTTCCATGCAAGATCAGCTTTAACAAATCAGTGCTGTACGGATGTTAAAGCGATGTTGAACCGAAGTTGTACCGATGTAGTACCGATTTTGAACCGATGTTGTACCGATGTTGAACCGATATAGAGGCTTTACTCAGAGCCAGCGTAATTTGTTGCTGGGGAGACGGGAATTATTATTAACCTACTAACTATTCAATATTTTATTCAAGTTTTTTGCTGCAATTGTGATAAATAACTTAGGCAGTTCTTTAGGAAGTTCTGTTATCTATGTTTTAAGTTACCATAAGTTATTGGCATACTTTGCTTGACGATTTTCTTGCAGGTTCCTCCGATGGTTACAAGATCATCGACAGCGGTATCACCCTCCTTTCCATCAGCGGTAACTCCCTCTAAAACAAACTGAACGTAACATCGCCAGAATTCAAGACATGAGTCCTATTGGCATTTAGAGGTTAGACAAACCATGTGTGGTAGTTTGGGACACTATAATTCATGATACATAAAGTACCAGCCCGTAATTTAGTAATACTTTATCGCCGACTCATCTCTATTGGTCCGTTTAGGACCTACTTTCGAAAAGGACAAATTCACTTGAATAACTGCTGTTCATTTAAACAAAGACACTGCAGCTTCGAAAGGAAAGAATGAACTTTCAAAAGCTGCCGCATGTTTTGGATTTGGTCGTTCGTGATAAGAGATATGACACTTTCAAGACGAGCAATATTACGGGTTTTAGCGTCCAAACATGAATTTTCAAGAAGGAAAAGGAAATCTAAAAAATGGACTAAGGGACACCAAAACAGAAGAATACGGTGGGTTATGTTTCTCTTTTGAACGCTTCAGTTGGCCATTCTTTGCTAAGGTTGTAGATTTATGGCAAATACATTTTTAAAACTCCCATCTCTAGCTTTTTAGAGGCAATTCTGTAATGTCCTCTGTAAAAAGTAAGCTTTTTCAATGCTTTGCCGAAGATCGAAAAAAGGAAACCTTGAAATGTACGAGTTAGCTTAGAGAGTATCAAAACTTAAGAGAGGATCCATGTGAAAACCATGCAGACGAGTCTACAGTGCACCTCTCCGATTTCCTTTAAATTTGGCACACATTTATATCTTAACTAGCTAATGTCCCATGTGAAATAGTTTGGCTGAAATGTAAAAGGCCTTTGAGATATGACAATCAAACTGTTTGACCCCCTGAAATGCTCAAAATCAGAGCAAAATATACCTTATGTTGTAACATGTCGCAATCGCAAATGATTTTAAGTAGAAAGATAATATTTTTACTTGCTTTAGTACTAAGTCCCGTCAGCATATTAAAACCAAAATCAACATTTTTTATTAATATTTTGTCGCTTCTGTCGAATTTTTATTTAACGCTACTTTAATAGGTATTTTTAAAACCCGATAAATGCTGTCTGGCAATGGCCGTTTGCAGAGTTGCGGCGTTCTTTTCTTTGAATTTAGAAATATTTCTAGATTGACTTACAATAGATCTCTGCATCTGGTAAAAAAAATCTCTGTAAAGTTAATGCTGAGTTAGAGAGTACGCACTCTCAAAATCCGCAATGTTCAGTTATTAAACAAACGACGATATGGTGACACGGCGATTTTTTTTTCGATTAAAATCGAAAATACGGTGAACTTCACAGATTTTCTGCCAATAATTGCTTTAAGAATTCGAATGCACATTCATTTTCAATATTATTTTAGTTTTGAAGGGTGACCAAGTCCATCACCCGATATGCAGATGTCTAAAGTGACTGAATTATTGTCGAGTTTGACGGAGTCAAAGCTGAAAAATAGGTACTCATAGTTTATGGCAGTATCTTCGTTTAAAATTGTTTGATTGGATCAAAGACAATGAATTTTCTTTGAATATGATATATAGAGGATTTCAAACTACGCTACGCTTTAAATACAGCTTCTAATCCGAGGCACTCTGAATTTTGCGAGCAGCGGGGTGAATGAGTGACAAGTAGAAATGCACGTACAGTCGTATTTAGGTTCTTTAGCCGATTCTCTATTCAAGTTTTTAGTTTTTATTCTGTAAAGAAACGATGTTTTCTTTTCATAATAATAAAAACCTAATGGTTTCGTTTTCTTGGAAGCCCTTTATTATATGCTCATCGGATAGTTGTCCAAGTTAGAACCGTTTAGATTCAGCAACGGGAAGCCATTCTGATGTCGTTACTACCTTGCTGGTTACGGACTCAATTTGTTTCAATCTTGTGCATAATATTCTGTTCGTTCCGTTGAAATACCAAAATGTGTGTATAATCCATGAACTCAAATGTGGTATCACCGAAATAGATGAAATACCTGCAGTGATATAATGATATCTCAAGAATTGCGTGACAAGAACTGCGTGTAACGTCTGCACGTGTATTTCCCGCCCTATCCACGAGATGGATTTGGACTTGATCAAGTGCTCATTTTGTGTATATTCAGCGAGGGAATGTGGCATATCTTCTCGGCGTTACCAGGGAAAAACAACTATATTACCGTTGAAGGCATGAAAGGCATTGAAGGCTTTCTTCACTTTTTTCCCGCTCTTCAAAATCAATGATTTGTTTTTGCTATACTAAGAATTGTATGAAATGCCTTGGCACTTGGCGGGGATGTTGTTGATGGCGCGTGTCAGGTAAAATTATCATAAAATCTATAAATATTTTCACCTGTACTGTACTGTCTAGACAGGGTATTTTATTCATTTTTGATTTTAGGGCGGGGTGGTAATGCACTAGTCAAAGAAACCCCCCTCCTCCCCCAACCCGGGACAGGGTGGGAGGGGGGGGGGGGGGGGGGGGGGGGGGGTGGGGGTTTACTTAGACTAGTGCATAATGGCTCACTCTCTGCTTAAAGCTGCCTGTGATACACTTGTATGCGATTTGTTACTGTCGTCCTCGTATCTCTTTATAGCGGAGCTCGTTTCATAAAAAAAACAAAGAAAATCAATATGGAAAACGAAAGATAAAAGAACAACCCACACAGGTGAAAAACAAAAAATCACGCCGCGCGCCTCGCCCGCTCGCAGACGTAAAGGTTGGTACACACGAAGAGACAAGTCACGTGTCCTGATATCCTGTTCCACGCGGACACCGGACATCCTACAGCTGAAAAACTACCAACGTCGTACACAAAGAAAAACGTATTTCTTTACAGTTTTAAAGTAATAGACCAGTTCGCGGTTAATTCCGACATTTTGAAAGGGGTGTAAACATGGCGCGAAATACAGTGTTTGTATGGGAATCCGATGACAAATAAAATCCGTAAAATCGAATTTCTGAAATATTCTTCAGATACAAACTTAAGATACCAAGTAAACGATTAACTGATCGAAATTTGAGGGATGTAGCTGTGCTGGGAAGCATGCAATCGTGGTTTTAGTTTTCCATACATTTTTCTGTAAAAACGAGTCTAAGTCCGCGGGAAAATTTGCGCAAAAAAAATCAATCTTCCAGGAAGGAAAACATTTTTCTGAAGCATTTCAAATACATTTTTTTGTTTCGATGAGACAAAATTTGCTTCCGCAACAATGTTTTCACGTTGGCTATGGAGGAAAACAATGTTTACTAGGCTCCAGTGACACACAGTATATGTGTTTCTTAGCAACACCGGCAAGACAATTTGGCACAGTGCGCATTCGTTAGTTTTTTTCTGCAACAACGTTTCCTCGTTTATCCACCCGTGCAGCAAAACATTTGTATGCTTCCTGCTCGTTCAATTAGCCACCCAGGCAACATTAAGAGAAACAGAGAAGCGCAGTGTTCGCGCCTACGCCTTTTCGATCCCTCGTGCCTCGATCGGATGATCACGTAAAATGGCGGTCCCCAACCTCGTTCAGCCTAATCAAAGATGGCGTCTTTGATTAGGCGCGTAAAGACCCCTGGAAACGAGGTTGGGCGGTCCCGTCTCACGCAATATCGTTCTCATAGCCCGCGATCTTTTGGCCAGTAACTTGGCGCTGGTCAAAAGATCGCGGGCTCTGGGAACGAGATTGCATCTCACGACGCTCATATTCATCAGCAGCTGTGTATCACAGGACGCCAAGGAACCACGTTGGACGTTAAACAAATATCTGGCAGTGACCACCCTCAGTGCTTGTTGGTCAGCCGCATTAATGGGAAGATAACTAACATAACTACTCATGCTTGTAAACTGCGTGGCTTACCGTGTGTACCTATAAACAGCAGTCTGAACAAGCGCCCCGCACATACATGTATATGTAAATCCAGCGTAATTCAGGTCTGGATAAAGTCTGTCACGATCCACACAATATGTTTCATCGTTCACCCAGATGTTTTCTGAACCCTTTTCTAAGATAGTTTGTAGCAATAGCAACATACGTCAGACATTTTTGAACTTCGCTTTCCGGGATGGCACTGCGCTCCAGTACGGCACCGACACAGCTGATTAGGCCATCCCAATAAAATACAAATACGTAGAGAGCTAGGAAAAGAGGTGTAGTTGAAAGTATGTTCTTCAATTATTTTTTTACTTTTCCCAAAAATTGGGTCGATGTCAAGCTTTGTATTTTTGTTAACTTTTCCAAAAAAAATTGGGTCGGTCTGGCGATTGGAAACGGAACATTTTATTGGGATGGCCTTATGTGGGTTGTGTGAATATACAGGATATATGCACGGGATGTTAGAAATCATTTATAATTCATTGTTGTGACCTTGTGTATGAATGTATGCAAACATTTGACCCCATAATAGTTACATATATCAGGTGTATCATGGGTAATTTTAACCTATAATCAGCTTGAAAAAAATAAAAGTTTTACAAACAAAATTATGTAGATGTATTAAGTAGTGCATTATGATTATTTTCAGTTCTGTTTCATGAGATTAATAAATATTTCAATATAAATTACCCACACTGGTATATATGTTGGGCACCACAGACGAAATGATAAAACACCGGATCTCCTAGCGTGTAGGGATTTGATCAGCAATATATATATATAAATAGACAAGAAAGGAAAGGCTGATTCAATTTTTCTTCCAATATTCTACATGGAATGTACACATCTGTGTTCGGGCTACCTGTGGTGCACAACAACAGACTGGGTTCTAGTCCTAAATAAAATGGCGGATGCTACAAAGCCATCTGTATAAACTATAAATATAATGGCTAAATGTTCTTTCGGTGTAAAATCAACAAGAAGATAATTATCGTAAGTTGTGGCTTCGAGACCATGACAGAGCTGGGGAGGAGAGCACAAATAAGGCTAGAATCAGGTATGCATTTATCGCTGATTCATCGGCCTTCGTGATTACTAATTTCTCTTATAATTTTTGAAGTTGATTGTTAATTAGTTGATTGTTTATTGCAAAACCATAGGCATAAGTGACAAATAAATTTATCACCCAGTTATTTTAGGGCTATATTTCTCATTCCTGTCCGTTATTTGTCCCGTTATTCTGCACACGATACAGCTTACCTCTGGCGTTGATTGTTTATTTACGTTGGACCCGGGCGTTGGGAGTATGTTACTTTGGCCTCACTGCTCCTAAGCTTAATAAACTTTACAAACTTTTTAGTCCCCAGTTGTATTTCCATATGACTGATCTACAAAATAATAACTCTCTCATCTTCTACAATTTCGCCGCATCGATAGTATTCGAATGTCATTTTACCCTAAAATTTGACTTTTTGAAAAATAATTTCGGAAGTCACTTGTACATGAAAGCCTTACTCCTTGAATACTGGATATTTTTTGGCACTTATATCATAATTAAATTGCAATTGGTCGTGTTTATGCTGTAGAAACGTTTTGTGTATATAGCTTATATGGTTTGTTCAAAAAAATTCTGTAAACATTACTAAAAAAACATAGTGGAAATACCCCTCAAACCGAGGCAGTTCGTACTGACCCCCATATCTCCTACAGTTTTTGGAATTTTTCCAAAATATTCTACCAAGTCTAATGCCAGGCCAATAGTAATATATGTGCAAAATATGAACAAAATCTGAGATGTACCATGTAGACTCATTTTTTCAGGGTGCATGGTTTTCACATGGATGCCCTCTTAATTGTTATTATACTGGTAGGAATTACGTCCCGGCGGGCCATTTTTAAGAATGTACCGTGTTTCGAGAGAAATAAGGAAAATGTTTAGTATCTCTGTATTTACATTTCTCTGTAAATTTTCACGACCCACTTCACACAGTGAACAGGAGTCAAATATGTGTTGCGCAATACCATGTCTCGAATTCCTAGCGATGAATCAAGAGTATGCACGAGACAAACAATGAGTATAACTTAGCAATAAGCCAGTTAGAAAAATATATTAATAACATAGGTATGTTTTTGAAGGTTAATTTGCAGATAGGGAGACAGAGCAAACAATAAATATGTATAGCAGTAGACTAACTAAATTGGCCTTTTACAGGAATGCAATCAGGTGGTTGTACTGGATGGCAAAACTATCTGACTTCGTATATTTATAGGCACTTGTACGAGATCGGTAAAGTTATTTGCAAAACTTTGAAAATACTATTTTCCCCCTCCAATCGATTGTCGATCTTTCTAAAACAACGTTTTTGAATATTATTGTTTGCCATCCAGTAAAGCCTTTCCCATGGGATCACGAGCGCAATTCATTGGTTATTGAAGTGATATATTAGCGTGTGACTGTTTTCTGCAAAAGGCCTATTAGACTAATTGGCTCAATTATTTTGTTCTTGGTATAGGTGAATTTTATCATTTTATATGATTCACGGTAAGAAAATATTCTAACCTTAAAGATTTCTTCACTTTTGATGGTTACTTGCGCGAACATCCATTTATCGCCATGATCCCCTGCTTGCATCCAAACCACAGCTTCTGATTGGTTAGTTTTGACTAGAATCCTCAACTGACCGATGTCCTTGCCATACATGTGATACCAGAACTGTAGGCACGCAGACTCATTAGCATCCAGCCAGCCGCTGACCAGCCTGGCGTGGTCACCAGCCTTGCGTTGGGACGCCTCGATAAATATGTAGGAACCTGTGTGACAATGTACTTTAGTACAACACAGATGACGCCACACGGGAACCGTCCTTCTGTTTTGTATGAAAGAATCGCATAGTCACAGCGGAGTCGCACTAATACGTTTGTGAAATCAGACGCTGATTGGCTGAGAGGAGTGGTGATTCAGTGTAGGCTACGCGCGCTATTTATAACTTAGCAAAATATCAAAAAAGTAATACATCATCACGTAATTCATCGAATTAACCGAGAGTGCATAAGTAAGAGAGGAAATCTTGTAACGCGCGGTGTGCAATGATAATTTCTCATTAAACCTATTTTTAGTAACCGGAAGCAGTGAAGCAAAGTGCGCGTGCGAAATAACAATCTTATGGCGCGAAAGGGTACGAAAATGTTTTGCCTCGATGAGAATGTCGCGCACAAGCGCACTTCTCAGCTGCTTCCGGTTACTAAAAATAGATTTTATTAGGCATTATCATCACACAAGCACTCGTATTGGAGATTCCCTCTCTTACTTATGCTCTCTTAACTAAACTCATCACTTCGCTTTTGTCGTGCAATTTCCCGTGGAATTGCCTCGTCAGGCATCTGATTTTCCTATGTCTCGAGGATATAAGGCGATTTAAAACCGGCAAGCAAGAAACGTCTAATAGTTTATCTACTGATAAGGAAAACATTTGAAGAATTTGCTGACATATGACATGACTTTCTGTTGAGGAACGTCCTTTGGTTTACAGTTTTTACAGTTTTTACTACCATGATTAATATTATTTACTAAATTAAAACCATCGTGATAGCAGCTGACGTGTAGCCCTTCGTCAGAGCAAAAATCTGAAGTACGTTTTCCACAACTCTTAATTGCTTGATAATCTTTCCAAGTTATATAAACCTTTATGTATTTATTATACTGGAGAACGATTGCCTTCGATCTTGCAACTTGACCAAGATTAAATAATAATAATTTATTGACTCACCAGCGTGTTCTCGCTGTGGTGCTCCTATTGAAAACCTTTTTTGAATGTGACTGATTTGCTGCTCTACGAAATACTCTGCTTGCCTCCGCTGCACAATTAATCGGTCGTAAATAGCTGACTGCGTCTGACAAAAAAATGTTGACTGGTTCCTTCACGGTGTTTCAGGACTTGATTACAAAAATAACGTCACTCTTAGATTTTCAACTAGATTTTTCAACTAGATTAGATTTTCAACGTCCAGGCATTTATCGTCCTGTTAAGTCGTTTTTTCATAATTATTCTTTGTACCTTTTTCGTGCTTATATACTTATTTTGTACTTGTGTTTTCTTTCAATTGCTTCTCTACCCTATTGATAAATATAATATATGTAGCTGTTAGGCAGACTGGAGACTGTAACGTGTTGTACAATGTATACAGTATACACATATATATAATAACACAAGCTCTCTAGATGAGCAACTTATTGCTCTTAGCGAAAAAGTTAAGATTAAATGAAGGCTGTGTGCCCCCCCCCCCCCCCCCCCCCCCCCCCCCCCCCCCGCAAATTTCGATTAAAATACCAAAAGTCAGTTCACAGTAGCTTAAATAAAACCTTTAATTTCTCCTCATTGAAAATAAAAAAAAGGGCGAATAGTCGGTGGGGTAGCCTGCGTTGCAGCTCTGGAGTATCGGAGCGTAGCGAGCGGAGATAAGGGGGATTGGGGCGAGAGAGAAAAGAGAAGGGGGAGAGGGTGGGGAGGAGAGGAAGAGAGAGCCTGCCGGCAAGCCATGGTTATTTTGGTATCAACCCACTAATTAAAATGCATAAAATTAGTAAGTCATTCGACCGATTCATCCAATCATCAGGCGGCGGAAGTGAAAACCATGTTTTCAAGGAATCTCAACTCAAAACAAAAAATAAACGAACTTGGAGAATGTCAGCTGAAACTCAGCTGAAAGTTTGTAGGATAAAAAGAACTAAGATAAAGAGAACTCGTTGCCGCTGAATATAAAGTCTCCACCAAATCAGAAGAGTATACTGCCGACCACAATAAATGCCGGAACGAAGTTCTGCCAAAAGAAGTGCTAAAAACCATCCACTCAGCGTTACGAAATCATCAAAGCAGCTCGTATTTTCGGAAGCACAAGCCTGTTCCTCGAACACACCGGTCCATGTTTCAACCGTGTACGATTCGTCGATGACAATACAACGCTTGTGGAGTTCCGATGTAGGGTTCTTCAGCTCCTCGCGAAATTCGCTCTCATTACTTCTTCATCCCGCATCATCAACACTGAACTTTATTATTTTGTTCGTTTATTGCCTCATTAGTTAGATTGTTCCAGAGAACTGCCCCTCTATAATGGAAGCTGTGTTTAGCAGCTTCAGTTAGGGGTCTCGGGATAAAAAGGTTAGTAGATGGTTTCCTAAGATTGTGGGAATGTATATTGGACATTTTAGTAAAGATATTTTTTAGATAGGGTGGGAGACAGCCCTACATCACTTTATGCATAATAATTGCCAACTGTTGGGCTCTTCTGGTTACGAGATCAGGCCAATTTAACTCTAGAAGTAACTCCGCAGATCTTTTATCATAATGAGAAAAAGTGATTACTCTGGCAGCTTGATTTTGAAGTCTTTCGAGTTTGTCGGATAGTCCTTTGCCAAGATTACCCCATACAGTACTACAATTATAATCGAAATATGGTAGTATTAGCGCTCTGTACATGGAGAGTAATACTTCGAAAGGAGCCAGATACCTTACACGTTTTAAAACACCAATGCCAGCTGATACTTTCTTAGAGATAGAGTTAATGTGGTGTTCCCAAGATAGAGTTTGGTCAAATTCTAAGCCCAGGTATTTATAGGTTTCGTTTCTTAGTATATCTTGATCGTTAATTTCGATTTTAAATTCGTGTTGAAGGTGTGCTATGTTGTACTGACTACCTATTATCATGTATCTCGTTTTTACGACATTTACTTCTTCTGCAGAACTAACACTACAGCAACTTGAAGTTGCACTTCTGTAGTTCCTCGGGTTTTAATAACACTATTGAATGCTTGGAATATCTTTTTCCAAACCCAGTTGGGATTACAGCTAGAACATCTCTTCCAGACAAAAGATCTCTAATTCTAATAGCCTTGCTTCTTTAAATTCATTGCTGAGGGAATTCTCGGTATGTTTGTCGCCAAATTAATTGGTTTCTGCTCTTATATAAAATTTAATGATTTCTGTCAATCACGCATGTTATCCGGCCAATAGCAATACGCGGCCTTCTGAGGCCGAGAGTTATCAAAATAACCATGGCTTTCCAGCAGGCTCTCTCTTCCTCTCCTCCCCACCCCTTCCCCCTCTCCTTTTTTCTCGCCCCAATCCCCCTTATCTCCGCTCGCTGCGCTCCGATACTCCAGAGCCGCAACGCAGGCTTCAGGGCCAACTTTGAGGGGCTCGTTCTCAACTCTGAATTTTTTTTATCAAATTTTAATACATTTTCTGAACAAAGTATATCTGAAAGATGCTTTTGAGCCCAAATGTGTTTTTCACTCGGGTATCCCTTTAATATAGCTGGTTGTTCTAGTTTTCTTGTGTGACTTGAAAAATGGGAAAGGCAAAAAGACCTTGAGGGACAAAGCCAAGGTGAACAACCTACAGACGCATTGAATGCCAGCATAGCTAGTAGAGGAGACAGCGATTTGCAGGCGGCAGAAACAGCACGGTTTTGATTTTCTTTTTTCTTTGTTTTCCAAGCTAAGGGCATCCTGCTTGCTTTTTGGAAGGCATAAGGACAACAACCGATGGAATTATGGAATCATGTGTGGAAAATATTTTCTCAATAAACGTAAACATTGATATATGAAATAAATTTAATATGCGCTAGCTTTCCCCACACCGTCGTTACGGGCGAGTGAGCACTTGTCGTGTGTTTATTGATCTGCTGTCAATTAAACGGAACCTTTTACTTCCGGTCAAAAACTTCCTTTTGGTATTTCTCCTCAACATTATTTTTTATTGATCGGAGCTTTTGATATATGAGACACTACTACTAAAACTACATTTTGGTGCGAAAAAAAAAATTCCCATCTTTTTCGTTTTGAAGGTATCCGGTAACCTTAATAAACGAAAATGTCAGGCGTTAATTACGTTCCCTGTGGTCCACTCCGACCTCTTAATCAGTGATAACTGACTATGGCCTATAATTATCACTTCAGTTAACCAACCATTCTTCAAAACCTCGTTTTGTTTGTTTCTCAGTGAAATCACTACATATCAAATTAAACCTCTCCGCGACTTAGCGACTACTCTTGATTGACATTAAGGGTAGTCGCATACGAGAGATTCAACTGTATTTAATATAACATATTTTAGATAGTACGCGTGTTCTGATTGGCTGATAGCCATGTTTTCATTGGCCTGTGCAAACATGGAAATGACATCACACCGTAAGTGCTTCTTTTATCAAAATAATTATTTAATTTATAAAAGAAATGAACAAACATTTCCGTGCGGTCGAGTCTTTGTTCTGCTCTCGAATTCTCCCAAACTGACCGAGGTTTGCATTAGCCTGCGCAAATACGGAAGATCTGTTTCATTTCTTAATTGTCCATGCAACACTATGATCAATTTCACAAACCGTCTTCTGTAAGTCTGCTGCGATCAAAGCTCGGTCCAGTGTTCTTGGTCGGTGTGGAGCCGGATCCAATGGACCATTGAAAGGTAGAATGGCGATCGAGAGTCAAACCACACAAACCATTCTCAAACCTGCATCGCGCTGAAATCAGAAATGAATAGAGTGAGCGGATTAAAGAAACTTACCCAACGAATAATTCACCACACCGGATAAGGTACATGCATTAGTAGATGGATATTTACGAGAGAAGAAAAACGAGCGAAGGACTTACTTAACATGGATTTGCACTGCTTTTTCGTTTTCTTCAACTTCGTTGAGTTTCTTTGTTTGGCGCATCCAAGATCGTTAAGGGAGCATTTCGTGTAATCTAAAGATTGAGATGTACAAAAATATGAATGAATCGAAGCAGTATAAGTAAACAACACCATGGCACTCCAGTCCACTAGACGCGCTCATAAAGACAGGAATCGCTCAATAGGGATCAATCCCTAACCCGACCCGAACCATAAAACGTATCCTAACCATTTCGAAAACAAGTTCCCAGGTAAACGACGAGTTCTCACTCACCTAGGGCTATAGTGTTCACAGGCAAACAGGAAGATATCTAGAACACAGCTAGTAGAGCCGAGAGAAAAAGCGAGGTTTTCATGGGCGTCGAATCCATAACTTTATGCGAGTAAAGCAAACACGATAACCACTGCACTATCTATTGTATTAAAAACCTTTGTGCAATAGACAGATGGCATCTAACATTTAGGCTTCGTTAAAAAATCGACTCATTTTTGTTTTCGCGTTAAGTGATCATTACTCAGATTTCGATATATTTAAGGTAAAGGACTAAAAGTTGCTTTCGCTGACTTTGTTTAGAACATGGCCCAATTTGTTTTCAAAGAAGTTCAACAGACTGTTTCGAAAAAAACGTTACTTGTTTGTAAAATCAGCTTACCACATATTGCCGGATCGTTAGACAAATCAGGACAGTGTTGATATTTCTTACAGGTCGATGACCACGGCGTACAACTTCCGTCAACACATTGGAACTCATTGGTGCATTCAACATCTATTATGAACGAAGAACATTTGAATTATAGCGAGTCCATCTCGAAGAAAGAAAGGCGAATTCAGTTCAATTCAATTTTTATTTCCACACTGTTTACATAATCAGGTAAGCAAAATCTAAAGTATTTTAAGATAAGTAAATATCGAAGAGACGAGAGAGAGAGAGGCGAGAAGAGGAGAGAGAAGAAAAAGTAGATCCTCTGGTGTTCCCACTTCCATGCGAACATTGGATTTAGAATTTGTACATCGTCCCTAATTGGATAATCAACTCATTACCAGGCGCGACCGAGAGTACTAGATATATACCTTTCCCACGCGGCGGCCATCTTGGAATAAACCTATTGTTAATGCGTACCCAGCCTCGGTCTCACACGTGTTTAACCCGCGAGACTCAGGACGGGCATGAACGATGGGTTTATTCCAAGATGGCCGCCGCGTGAGAAAGATATATAACGGTAATTTTCATCGGCTTACCAATGGCCCAGCTAAACCGATTTTTGACGTGTTTTCTTGATTTGAAACTCACCGCATGGAAGTGAGATTCGCAATGGAAAACACCAGAGGCTCTTATTTTTATTCTTTTTATGATTCTCTCCCCTCTTCCTTCTCTCTTGCCTCTTCGCGGCTTCATCTTAGCTTCAGCAATTTAGTTAGGCTAACAGCAGAGGAATGACTTGCTTATTTCAGTGCTTTACTATTCTGAATTTAAATTTCAAATTTAGAATATTGCAAAGGGCAATATTGAAAAGAGGAAGGGCAGTGATTCCTTTCATAGTGCGGGTTCTTATTTAAACAAGAGCCCATCTGGGCTTTCACTCGGGCCACATGAGATTGAAGATGAAATACACTTTCATTTGAAATCCTCTAGTAATAACCGAAGGGAATAATTATTAGCTGAATTTAGCAGTCTTTAGGATTGGCCGGTAGCGCGGTGACATTCATTCTCTGCTCCCCTAGTATATATATGAAATTTAATATTTTGGTTTTTCTCGTGTATGTAAATTAAAGTAGTTGACCTCTACTTATTCATGTTACGCACGCTAATAGCGGTGTGCGTTAATTACGTCACAAGACTCAGACAAACAAACCGCTTTTCTTGTATCAACTTACAAGAATTGACTAGCACTTCAGTTCGTCCTCTGTCTATTCTACCAGAAATGACTGCTTTCCTGGACCATATTTTGAAAGAGAACCTGATGATTATACTGTCGAACAGCTTAAACTTTGGCTGAAATACAGAGGATTGAAACAAAGCGACAAACGTCGATCTTGTCAAGCGAGTTTTGCATCTTCGCTGGCCAACCAACGAGACATGCTTACTATATAGACTGTCAAGTCCTATTTAAACTGTATCCCAAGCTCATCTTTTCCCATGCAATATCGTTGTAAGACTTCACCTAAACATTGAAAAGTTACAAAGGTCAGGTTTTCCTGTATTAAGGCAAAAACAAATGAATGTAGCCGCGTGCCGAGTGCATTCATCGGCGAATGGAGATAGGAAATTCTTCAATAAAACTCATCGGAGACCAAAGCTGTTATGGCTGGAAGAGCATATACATTAAAACTATGACTGATAGCATCCTAAAATTCGGCAATCTTGCTTATGTTGCTGTGCTCTTTCAAACCATTATATTATTGTTTGCATTTATCGAGTTTTCAAATTTAATACCTGCAGCTCCGAAAGAAATTAACTTCATTTGTGCTCAGAAAATAAATCAAAGCATTGTAGATGTAGGCTTTGCTTCCAAAATTTAGTTAGAATCCACTGATAAATTCAAGTAAACTTAATGGTTGAACAGTAGTTCCTTCTCATTGTTTACTGGTGGGTATAGTCAGGGTTTCAGTAATTTATAGCCACTTACGTTTTATTGCCAGACCTAGTACGTCTCGTTGTTCTGTGCTTTTAAGGTCTCTTGTACAAACATTTATCCAACGCTGACATTTCTCACTGAATTTGCTGTAAAGGTTTTGGAACAGAAAAGCTCCTCCTGTGAGTGATCAAAAAGGCCAAGAAAAGATGAGAAACCTCTACTAGCGGTGTACCGATCGATGCTTCATTCTCCGAGACAGATCTCTTTGAGAGCCGGATTTATGAAGGTTTTTCACATCTAGAGTCACTCTTACATCTCCCCCAGCAACAATGCTTGGTAGTCACCATTACTGATATGACTGGGAATCTTACTGAAGGCATTGATTCTTTTTTTGATCGAAAAAAATACGAATTCGGTCCTAATTTAGTCTGCTGTTCTGCAGGTTCAGAGTACTAATAGATGAGTGTCTCAAATGTATGTTTATATTTGTCCCATATTATAAGTTGTTCCTGTCCACCTATGATGGAGCTATCACTATATTTCTCTACTGTTCTTTCTACCCTGCGGCTCTTTATTATCGCAGCTCGCTGATCGCGTCCATATAGATATTTGTTGGACTAAAGATTATTAACTGAAATGCCCGTTTTTTTTATCTCTATTTAAAAGCTTTTACCCTCCTTCCCAAAACTGCAGTCTGCTCATTATATTACAGAACTCATAAAGGGAACTGTTGGAAGCCTTTAATTTCTCGAACCAAAACGGAGTCTTGTTTACCTTGATAGTTGAATAACTGCTTCGGTCATCATAAATTATTCTGTGCTGAGTGTTTATTACCTACGAAACGTACCTCAAACAAGAGCGCCAGTTGAAATATCCTGAGCCTGTTGGAAGGCTTTCGCACGAGTGAAGTTAAATAAAACATTAAACTGGTTTACATTTGAGAGATGGGACTCCAAATTAGAGAGAAAATTCCTCGCGCCGTCGTCCCCCATCTTGCTTTACTGTATTAAATTATGTAAATAAATTAACCTGGCGATTGTTGCGTGACCAGCACAGTGCAATCTGATTGGTGTGAATTTGACCTTTAACGCATGCGCAGAAATTTTGTTACATGGAAGAATTTTTGTTTTCTTTTAAATAACGGCTTGCAGATTTAGACTCGGTGCTGCCACAGGCAGCCCGAGTAATTAAAAAGGATCCGGTTTGTTAAACCAAAACGAAAACTTACTACAGCTGGTCTCGTCGGATCCATCTTTACAATCTTTCTTGTCATTGCACAGTGCCATTGATGGAATACACTCGCCACTTGGGCACAAGAACTTGTTAGTAGGACAACTACAGTGCTTTTCGTCTGACCCGTCGAGACACGCTTTGTCACCATCGCAGCGTAGGTTAGCCTTTACACACTGGCCGTTGTCACATTGAAATTCTGTCAACTTACAGCGAAACCCTAAATAAATAATAATAATAGACGTGTGAAAACATAGGTTTATATGATCAAAACCAAAATTATCATATTTACTGAAGAAAAAATATAAATAAAACGCAACCAAGCACCATCTAATTTGATACTCAACTATGATGATTATATAACAACAACAAACACTTTATTTGAACCAACATGTAAAGATAATACAGATAAGAAAAAAGATAATATGACTTGGATAAGGCGAGCTAGAATAAGGTATCATTTTCTGGTTGTTGTAGAGTACAGTTTGGTAATTATGTATAGATATACGCGAGGCTAGTAGTCGCTAAACATCTAAGATAACACGGCTGTGTATTCTTACGAGTCTAAAGGCAAGCTAAAATAAGAAAGTAAAACTATACAGCCATATTAGATGCTTAGCCGACTAATAAGTTGTTTATTATATAAATTCTGGCAAGAAACGAGAAATATGATTTACCGTGTTGATGGGAATCCATTTGCCTGTAACTACCCGAAATACGGTTTCATGCGTTCTTGTCAGAATTATATAATAATGACTATTATACAATAAATCTTATATTTCAGCCAATCAGAGCGCAGCTTTACTATGAAATACAGGGCGGTTTTCATGGTTTTTCTGTGAAACACAGAGCGGTATTTCATGGCTAGGTCAAGGCCAATCAACATGCACGCAATTTCGCGGCCTTTCTTTATCAGCCAATAAGAATTCAAGATTTTGAATAGATAATCAGTCTGCAGACGCGTCCGCCATTCGAAAAAATATTTTCCCTTAAATTTGTTATTTATAGGATAATATGGTTAAAGGCTCGTTGTAATAATAATAATAATAATAATATTTTGACAGGAAAGCTCCACTCACAATTTGTGATTTTCAGGGAGGTCCTGTATTAAAAATATATATTTCACTAATATATGGAAAACAGGAAAGATAAATGGTTGAAATAAAATAGAAATAGAACAAGGATTATTATGAAATTAAGTATACCAAATAATACAAATTTCTCGTGAAATATTCGCCCGTATTCCATAGAAAACCATGAAATAACCAGTAATTATTTACTTTAACCCAGTCTCACCAGGTTTGGAGAAAGATGGTCGAATAGTACATGTCTCAGTCACAATCATGACGTCTGCAATGGCGATGTTGATGCTTCCAGTCATTGATCCTGCCCCTTCGAAACGAATCTGTTGGCTTAAAATACTTATGCTTGATTTTGCCTTTCACAAGACATCTAACTTGTCAGACCATTGATTATCTACTTTTCATCACTTGGCCTCACTATCTATTTAACAAATACATGGGTGTCGGCTCTTATAGACGCACAGTGACGTCAAAATATGAGGAGATTAAATAAGTACGTCACGAAACGCAGTCGAGTTGCTTGACTGCTGTTTTAGTCACGTCATATGTGCTACTATATAAGATGTCAGAATGATTAGCGAAATAAAGGGTGCAGAAAGACGTTTTGTGCAAAACATGACGTCACGATAGCGGCGCGCAAAGGGTATTATCTGTAAGCTGCGCGCGCAGCCTACCTCTAATCATGGCGCAGGAGTCACTGAACCATCTTATTGCGTAATATCTAATTTTCAGTTGGTATTTCTCTGTCAATCCATTTTAAGAAGTTTAAAATTAACAATAAAACAATTATAGGATTCTGTTTTCGCGTAATAGTGAAACTATAAAAACCTCGAGCTCGGTCTTATCAAAAATCTCAGAATATTTTCACTATAATGATAAAAACTTTATTTCCGTGTCCAACCTACGCTTAGGTAAATAAAATATATAAAATATTATTCTAAAATATTATACCTTAAAAATGACGTTCAACAGTTAATCAATTATAATATAAAATATATTACGAATCGATAAATTAAGTCAAGTTTGCAGAGGAAATTAAACAACCATTACATCCGTTGTCTAATAAAACACTAAGGTCACGTCTATTAATACATGCCTTGAAGTATTTGAGAGAAGGAGAGGATCCAAATGCATGTATTATCTTAGTTTAGTTTAAACCTTGAAATGGAACTTCCACTGAAAAACAATGTTTGCTCCCAAATGTTCCTTATGGCTGCCTATATCTATTGCTGTGTTTGTCTCCTGTAAATTGCACACTAGGCGTCAGTTATGGACCGATTTTATTGTCCATAAAACTCCTGCGCGCCGCTATCTTGGATCTGATGACGTCACACAGTTACCACTATTGTTAAACAACGAATGAGTTGTTTCCTAACAATAGGAACAAACCGTGCGACGTCATAACATTTTTTTCAGTGGAGGTTCCTTTAACTAAACCAGGGGCCCATAACCAGGAGCGTCCATCCCGCATACTAGGCCTATGTCACAGCGTCTATCCCGCATACTAGGCCTATGTCACAGCGGTTTCACAAGTTAGGTTATTTTTAGAACGGTTTTCCGCTATTCTTGGATTGCAATCATTCCTAAGGGAATAAAATCACAAAAATGTAGCAGTCATGTTGTTTGTATAATAAAATTAGCTAATGAGGCATCGTTTGTTCCGTCACTGGTGCAATCCACTAATTGGCGGGGGAAAATGATCTAAAAAATAGCCCAACTTGTGAAAACGCTGTGACAGCTATATAGGAGATATAGACACTCCTGGTTATGGGCTCCTGACTAAACTTATAATATCATTAATAATGCATAAGGGTACTAGCCAATCCAGACCCAGCATTCGGGTCACGTGGATACACTGAAAACCCCACACAAAATTCTAGTTGGCCTATTAGTATTCTGTATCAAATGATACAGAGTACCAACTAAAAGCCAACTAGAATCCTGTATGGAATGATACAGGATACTTACATGCTAGCGTTAGTATGAGAATGTCTCACGACCGATCACTGACTTCCCCTATCCCGGGGCCGGGTGAAATGACAAAGTACATCTGCTCTCTTACTGTGTACACACCATCTCTTCCATGTGGGACCAATTTTTCTGCTTTCTTATTACATACACACTGTCTCTTCGATGTGGGACATTCGTGGTGATGTTGTATCGGATATACAATGGCTCGCCGAAACGTCTCGCCATTGTATATCCGATACAACATCGCCACTCATTGTAAATAGTACAAAAATCAAACAAAACAAAAAGAAATCATCATAACAAAATTAACGTTACCTTCGTATCTGGTTCTCCTTTCCACGAAACTCGTCCCTCATTCCACTTATCACCGTGGTAACCAGTGATGTTCCAAATCAGTACTTTATCGTTATTTGTTTCTTTGTAAACAGTAAGGTTTGCATTCGATGTGTTTGACATATGGTACAGGAATCGTAAACAGACGCCAATCGTTCTGTGGAATGGCTGCCAGGGTAGCGGATTACTTTCTATCCATGCTTTGTATGGCCCATCAATGTAGGAATAAAAAGCTGTCGAAACAAGAAATCGTATGCTATGTAGTTTATAAATACACATGCATGTTCAGTTGTGAGCATTCAATTAAATGGGAACTGAATCCTAAATTAACTTTAGCTCTACGAATAAATCTATATTAGAAGAACTTTTGATTATAATGCAATTTATTGTGTTCCGCGTCCGAGAATTAAGAAAATCTGAAACCTCCATATGCCTCCACTATGTACATACGTCAGGTACTGGGAATAAATTAGTTATGCACATTGTCTCCAGCATTGAAAAGCTGAACTAACGGCCCCTAATTAACGGACCATTGTTTTTTTTTAGGTGTGATTGTTTTTCCTTGGTATAAGTGTGATGTATATTACGATATGGGAAAATTTGTACTGAATCGGGCCACTACATGCTAGATTGATCAGCGGACAAATGGTTATTTCCCGAACTTGAAAACATATGTTCTCTACATAGATACGTAACGCAGATAAATAAAATAGCAGAACTCATTTCTTTTGAATATCATTGGATTCAGTTCCCATTTAACCTGTTTTTCATAACTTCTGCATAGAGTAACTTATATAAATGATGCCCAATAGCAAACCGTGTTCAAACATTTTCAATTCAGACTATCATGTTGTTACAACCGATGAATCATATTCACTGGTTTTCATCAACAGAAAGTATATATTTTAAAATATGCACGGTAAACACATTAACAGTCGACTTACTGGTTATCTCACTATTCGACCAAACTTACAATTCTATCTGCAAAACGTAAAAAGAGATCGCACCTTAGCAATATCATATAACCCTGATTTAATGTCTTCTGAAGTATCATTCACCTACCTTGTCCAGCAAGAAGCACTTTTCCAGATGCCACTTTCCAGTTGTTGTTTATTCCATCTTTCTTATTCCAGTTGCAGACGCCATTTACGAAATTGCATCTTTCAAGTTGAACGGCTAACCGTGAGGCAAACGAAAACGACGTCTCTTTAACTTCATGGAAATATACATGTATAGCATTTGAATCGTGTTAAGATACTTGTAAATATTAATGATGGTACATGTAGTTTATTAGCAGTACGTACACAGAGTGGCTCTTGTCCTGCTAAAGTAAAAGTTAACCTAATACTAAGTGGTCGGTAAAAAGGTCGGTAAGTAGTCGATAAGTGGTCGGTAAGTGTTGGTAGGTGGTCGGCCGACCACTTACCGACACTTTTTTTAAAGTGTAGATTGTTCATTTTAGCCCTAAATAATAATAACTACAATAGTACAATTAATGTATTGGATTCATTTCTCAAAGGCAAAGTAGTTTCCTTATAGTTTTACTCACATCTCAGCTCCAACGTCCCAACCTTCTGTTTGTTATTCATGACAGACTCATTTACAAAGGAATATTGAAGCTGGAGATTAAGAACGAAGAGGTTTAAAATCTTATGTACTTGTCAATGTTTTCAATCAGGTATTCATTGACGTAAACATACCACAGAGCAAGGAATAACAAGTCACAATAAACATTTTGTTTTCCAGTTATCACGATATCTTAGTTAATTATTCGCCAAGACATAAAATACCGGCTTTTGACGCGTGGTAGAAAAGTTACACTTATCACAACAACAGCAACAACAATTTATTTCATGCCACAAAGTTTTCATAAAGTTGATTAAAATTTGTAATGAAGCAGAGCATGCAGACACACAGGAACGGCGCAGCCGGGGGGGCTGGGGAGCTATAGCCACCCCCCAACTTTTTTACTAAAAACTGTTTTTGCCTAATTACTTCTCAGTCAGTTTAAGACTATAGTTTGGTCATATGGGCTCAATGACAATTTTTAGCCCACTCCCACTTTATAATTTATTTATATACTAGATATATATAACCGTGCAGCCAGACAATATCCTCTATATATTGTACATGTGAGAATTATCAGTATAGAAAGATTTACCGTGTAGTGAAATCTAAGTGATATCACTGAGATTTCACATACTTATAACAACACTTTATAAATTAGGGACTGGGCGTATAACTGCGTGCCACCCAGCTAAACTTAGTATTATGCACGGATTGTATTATGCAATTCAAGTAAGTAATTTAAGCTTGTTTTAAATTAATTATATTCACTCATATTAACTCGAAGTACGTAATACGATTTACCTGCGCGGAGTAGTTACCCGGTTGCATATTTCCTTCAAACTTGATCATAAAATCACTGTTGTTACAAGACATGGTAGCGTTGTGATTCAATACGAATTTCTTATCTTGGATATTCAACGAGATATCCAAAGGGCAGTCTGGACAGTACACTCCATTGCAGCAGTAAATATAGGAACCTGGGGAAAGTGTTTAAATGACGAAGAAACTTTAAGGATTATTAGCGGCCATATAAGGGTTGGACTGGTGCAAATGAAAAACGCCATATATGCTCAATGTTTTATGACCCCTCCCCTCATTCCTCCTATTGCTTACGACTTTATTTCAACCAGCAAACCTGTTCCAAGATTGAGCCCAGATTATAAGGGCACTTTCCATTTACGCGAACTGACTGGTCTGATCGGCCAGTTCTTAAATGGAACGCGTCAGTTCTGAGAACTGGTTCAGTCAGTTACTAGAACTGACGCGTTCCATTTAAGAACTGGCCGATCAGATCAATCAGTTATCGTAAATGGAAAGCGCCCTAAGTTGCTCGATTGGAGGCCAGTGAAGTGAACATTATAGCTATCGGTTAGCTCAGTGGTTAAGATCTGGTAGGGAGTACCCCCTCCCGATAATGGACTATACGAGGAGGCTCCGCCCGAAAGGGGTACCTTTTCAGGCTGGAGGTATATAAAAGGGTAGGGATTTCACGAGTTGAAGTATAGAAAAGGGTAAGGAAAACTGTCATTTAGGTATTTAAAAGGGCCTTTCAAAATATCTCGAACAGACGCACCTATATAACGGCTGATTCATCCAAGTATTTTAAGGGGTTACTCAAGTGAAAAGGTATGAGAAAGGGGTACCATTTTTTATAGAAGGGATATGAAAGGGTTACCTTTTCTGTCAAAAATGGTATATAAAAGGGTAAGGGTTTGGACCTCGGGGCGGAACCTCCCCGTATAAAACCCACCCGGGTTCAAACCCCGGCGGGACCAACTGTTGGCTTTGTGAAACAATCTCATTGTCGAGCTGCAAATGGTTAGACTTTCACGTCTTCTCGGACAAGGACGTAAAATCGTATACGTAGATCCCACGTCGGCCTCAAGTTTATCAGTTATGAGTTACCGACATTAAATAAGATTACGTTACCTTGACGTTTCTGATAATGTAGACAACCACATTAATAATTTCGTTTATGATGGTGTACATCCGGGACTTTAAATTAGGATGTTATTAGACAAGTAGCTCGTGCTGAATACAGCCTGCGAAACACGCCCTCTGTGTTATTTCAACGCAAAGGAAGTGATACAATAATTTGGCCGCATACATGTCACAACGAACTCGCTTCGCTCGCATCACAACCAACTCGCTTCGCTCGCAAGACCTACTTTCTGGGGTCTCTTCTCAAAGCGCCTGTTCTGCAGGCTATGCTGAATATTGTACAACTACCAAGTTGTCATTCCGTCACCCAATCTAGACGTTACCTTCAGCTATGAATAACCTTCTGATTGATTACTCATATTGCTAGTAAAACATTTTAAATTGCAGAGCCAATATTACATCAAAGATATATTTTTGACGTAGTATTGCAATAGCTGATATTACAGTAGTGTCTACGAACAGCAGTTTCAGCGGTATTGACCCGAACGCCTTACTTCGATGCAATGAAGCACCATTGAAACCCTCAACGTTCTTGAATGGCACAACCGTCCTCGTAAACAAGCACGACTAATAAACAGCAGTTTCAGCGGTACGGTATTGACCCGAACGCCTCACTTCGATGCAATGAAGCACCATTGAAACCCTCAACGTTCTTGAATGGCACAACCGTCCTCGTAAACAAGCACGACTAATAAACAGCAGTTTCAGCGGTATTGACCCGAACGCCTCGCTTCGATGCAATGAAGCACCATTGAAACCCTCAACGTTCTTGAATGGCACAACCGTCCTCGTAAACAAGCACGACTAATAAACAGCAGTTTCAGCGGTATTGACCCGAACGCCTCGCTTCGATGCAATGAAGCACCATTGAAACCCTCAACGTTCTTGAATGGCACAACCGTCCTCGTAAACAAGCACGACTAATTTAAGGGCGCGTTCGATTGACCGTATTCCGGAATAAGAATAGATTGAATAATCTCTGGAAATCACTGGTTCAGGCACATTTTGCACTGTAAGCTACTAAAGTTTGCTGAAATATGATATTCAGGATACATCTTGTATTCCATAGACTAAAAATTCCCGAAATAAGCGATTTGTAGTGATCATTCTGTGTATTCTTATTCCGGAATACGGTCAATCGAACGCACCCTAAATACAGTTTGAATAGTGCTTCATTACATTGAAGTGAGGCGTTCGGGCCAACACAAAGGAGCTCTTTTGGTGAATACCGCTGCAACTGCTATTCGTAGACGCAACCGTAATACCAGCTTTAGCCCAGCAGTTTAAAATGTGAGTCTTTTTAGCACTACGAGTGACGTCCAGTACAAGCATCTCTACCACGAGAGATCCGTCACAACTGTGTCTCATTTATAACAGCGTAGGAGGGCGCTTGTTTCTAAACGCAAATATGCCAACCAAAGTTTGAATGACCTGCTTTGCTCTCCTTTGTTTCACTTGCCAATGGAGTTCTGGTTGGCATATAAATCACAATGGCTTACGCAAGAGTGTGCTTTCCTGTCTATACCCACAGTATTTTAGTACTTTTGATCACCGACCCGTTGGAAATGGATACATCCTTATGAACCAAACTTCACAATAACCAACTGATAAGGCAATTACGGTTCATGCTTTTTTTTTTTGCAATTTAACACATCGAAGAAGTGGTTATCCCTTCATGTAGGCACACATGAATCGCTACCAAATTGTACTATTGTATTGCGTATTGTGTTGAATTCTATAGTATTTTTAATAACAATTCATATGAGCCTCCATGAAGGGATCACCGAAGAAATAATTCGGGTTATGTTTCTTTAAACGTAGAAAAGAAACAAAAGAGAAGAAGTTGGAATACAAGTCGCGCAGGGGCGTAGGGAGGGCCTGCAAATTGGGGTGGAAAAATGATAAATTCTGGGACATTTTCATTGATGACTTCTGTCAATCTCTCTTCTGGGCCTGCAGCCCCTCCCCCTCCCTACACCACTGAAGTCGCGTAAAGTAATGAAAGCCCAGTGTAGATAAGAGAAACACGACTAAAGTCAAAGAACTTCTCACCAGTTATCAGAATAGCCGAGCCTACTTCTGCAGTTATCCAGTTGTTGTAACCAAACGTAACGTTTAACACTCTTTTACCTGTAGTAACAATATGATAAAAAGAAATAAACGGCAAGGACGTACGTTTACCAGTTACACAGTCCACGAGCGGAGTACCATCCATATGGGATGGTGACGTTTAAAAAGTCAAATAGCTCATTTATTTCAGTAGTAGTTGGGTATAGGATCGGATAAAATAATGAAAATATGAAAGGTGCGACGTAAAAATACATTTACACTTTTCATTATTGCATGGAGCCAACCCATCACGTGACTTTTGTAATGGTCCTGCAAGGAAAGCGCGCGCGGGACCGTACGGGTCACGTGATAATATACTATACGGACCTGTTAGGGTGCTATATAAGCGTTCTCCTCTGATCGGCCTCTCATACAATCCACTATGTGGCAGCCGCATCCCAACACTCAGATGGTCGAACCCGGCAGCCTCTCTCATGTACGCCTCTATCTTGTAGAGGAAGCAGCGATGAAGGAACACTGGAGCTGATTTCTGACTTGGGTGTCTAAAAATAAAGGTGGCGAAAGTGATAAGATGGATGAAGGCTTGATAGCAAGCAGCAAATCATGGTCATGATGGAAGATACAAAAATAATAACAGTGAAAAACGTGTGTAAATCATCATTCATTGTCTTAAACATTTGTCTACCGTTGAAAAAATCCATCCATGCACTGCCAATATTTTTGTGTAAATAGGCTTGGGATACCAAAACACTGAAATGACTATCACTTTTTACCGTCTTCGAGTGAATCGTAAGGTAATCATAAAACCACCTCCAGGTTAGCTCAGTAGTAATAATAGCCGCGGTCTATGGGGAATGCATCAGCCATGCATGGGGTTTAGCTCTGTTGGACCAGCCAGTCTTGAACTCAAGATTGTCAGACCTTCAAGCCTTTTTCGAAAATTACTTTGAAACGTCTTTTAATGTGTAGTTCTTTCAGATAGAGCAGAACGTTCAGTGGGCTATAAACTCAGCCGGGTTGCAATAACTGTAAATTAATTCAACGCAAATCTACTATGAAAGCTTTAAAAGGGCTTTATCGCTATGAGAGGCATTTACGTTCGCAGTACGGACACATTCATTCCAGTTCATCGATTTTGCAAAAATAACTAACAAACTGTTTATAGGGAAAACATTGCGTATCATTTCAATCAAGGCATAGAGGGAGATTATCAGCCACCAATCGAACATTGACTCCACACATGCGCAACACCATGACATAGCCCCTTTAACTATTTGTAGCCAATTAACAGCCACCAATCGAACATTGACTCCACACATGCGCAACACCATGACATAGCCCCTTTAATAAGTGTAATATATTAACCAATATATTTTAAGTACGGCGCTCACTTGTCCCACTGTTGGTATCCAGTAGAGAAGTCTGCTTTAGCTAATGGCCGCTCACGGCTGACCGTGTCTCCAGTGGGCTCATACCCAATGCCTTCTTCTTTGACTTCAAAACGCCACAACTCACATTGATCATCACACGCTATGTAGAAAGTGTAGTTACCAGAGTAGGGCACCTGAAGACAACAACAACAATAACATATTGTGACGGGACGCCATTTGCGACTCATTATGATCACAGTGTGATCATGAACTGATTATTTTTTGTTGCGATGAATTTCATTTAGTAATCTTAATTAATCTGTTAGCTTGTTAGCATGTTAGCCAATCAGCGCGCATATTATTGTGGCCATATATATAGCAACACACATCACCTGTAAGTACGTTGTTAGTCGCTGTACATAGTTTTCGTGCATTTCAGTTGGAGAGTCTAGAGTTCTTATGACGTGCTTTGCTGATGGACTCTTCTTAAAGACGGAGTTTGTTCTCATTGTTCTCGAGAGTTTACCATTGTACGACGTTTGGTACCAGGCTTCCCGCAGTACTCCGTTAGCATCATTAGAAGAAGCTGTCAAAAGTTAGAAAACAAAATGATAAAAAGAAAATACTCGACAAGGAACTTTTACTAGTGTAATAATACTAGCTTTCGTAAATGGTTTTTACGGAGATATGACATAAGAACAGATACAATAGGACACAGGAGACAGAACACGGGACCGTCGGAACACGGAACACGGGACATGGCATGGGAGGAGGACAGACGACATGGGACATATGGGACATGGGACACAGAACATACCAAGACTGAAATCGAGTGTGGCTGCTGCTGAAAGTTTTGGTGAATTCGTTTGTTTTGGGAGTCAAAAACTGTAAGAAAAAATATTAATGGCACCTCCAGATCAAATCCATTTTCGAATCACACCGTAGTTTCGTAGTTTATCCCGCATAACGCATAGTTATAAAAGCAATCCTTTCAATCTTGAAATTATCCATGCTCTTTGTCCTATCAACTATGTTCTGTATCTATGTCCATGAAAACCTTTTTAAAAATATTTTCTAAACGAGACCATAACACTCAACCCTGAAATTTTAAAATATACGTCCGGTTAGCTTACCAAATGAATACATGAAGACTTCACAAAGTACAAGAGAGGAGTTCTGGCCGGTACTTTTGCTGCTGATGATCAGGTACTTCGCTCTTACTGGTGGTTCACAGCTGAACACGTATGATCTGTACACACCATAATTAAGAGCCCCACCGCATTGCGATGTATACCCTCTAGAGTCTGTGGCCGTGACTGTGACTGTTGACAGTGGCTCGCGACAGCAGTCGATATTCTTGGTGACATGAATATTGTATACAAACACTTCTGTATCAAGTTTCAGAGTCCAGTGAGAATTGTGCTCCTGTAAAGAGAACTTATAATATCATTAATAATTCATTAGGCTGCTAACCAATCTAAATGCAGCATTCAAGTCACGTGGATACCCCTGTAGACCCGAGACAGCCGAGACACAATTGTAGTTAGCTCTATTAGTATTCTATATCAAGTGATACAGGATATACTAATAAGCCATATTAGTATTATGTATCAAATGTTATCAAACTCAATAATTCATGAAGCAAAAACAAAGGAAATCACTGAGCGATAAGTGGTCTGTAAATCTGATATACAGATTTCGTCCTGATTTACATAAACTTTTGCTTCGATTTTCTAACTTGGCCAAAATAAATCAAAAATAACTGAAAACACGACTCTATACATCTTGACGTTTGATAATACAAGTCAGATACAGAATTCGTTTCCGTGCTTTATAGGCTTTACAAACTCTCCGTTCCGCCAGCTCGAGTTTGTAAATCCCATAAAGCACGGCCACTCATTCTGTATCTATTACATACAGAATACTAACTAAGCTAACTAGAATCTTGTGTCGAATGATACAGGATACTAACTATACCAGCATTAGTATGAGGGAGTTCTCACAACCGATCACTGACCTCCGCTATCCCGCGCGGCCAGCGTAATATGACGGTGTAGAACTCCTGTCTTGATGGATACAGACCGTCTCTCCCATGTGGGACCCGTTTTTGTGCACACTGCGCATGTCCGTGACGCAAACTATAGCGTTGAATTCTAATATTATCTTTTCATCAAAATTTCAGAATTGTTTTTATATAGTTCATTTCATTACATTATAATATTCGCGTCAGAGTTGTATCGGAAATGTATCGGATCGCATAACGGCTCGCCATTGTGTATACGATACAATTCGGTCCCTCACATTGTAAATAGTACGTATATAGTCGCCTATTCTACATAGAAAGTATATTTCACATGAAGTTGTACATTGTTGATACCAGATATGTTTGAAGGTAATGCAAGTGAATTTAGACGAATTCAATTAACGAAAACTTTTTATTTCGACGAAAATTCGAAACTTCTTTTGTTTTCCAACGTATGAAATTTCGTTATATCACTCGAAAGTTCGCTAAGAAATTTCTAAACGAAATTTTATTCATTCGAACTTTTGGTTTGAATTTTCGAATGAGGAATCATGTCGAAGATTGGAAAGATTCGAAATGTTCGAAAAGAACACTACAGCTCATATTAAAATATGTCTTTTACAAGAAATTTAAACTTACCTTAAGAGTCGCGAAACATGTCGTGTACATTCCATCCGCTGCATAGTTCGCCTCTGACCCTGGTGCCATACTTGAAAACGAGGCCGTGCGTCCATGAGTAAAGCTTACTGAATATGACGAGAAAACAACCACTGGTTTTGATAATTATTTACTCTTTGGTTTTATCATTAGTGTTATAAAGCTAATTATAAAGTGCATATTTTTACTTTTATTCATGATCTCGCATACAATCACTTTCTCCGTGCCTTCGCCATAATTCTTACTTCACAAGGGAGGACCTATTGGTAGATAAGGACTGCTTTTGTTGTGCAATATACTGCCATGCAGATTAATATCATCAGTGTTTATATGGAACTTCCAAAATACAGGATGTTGAACTGCGAGACAAATCCCTACTCTCTCACGAAATAGCAAAATAGGCTCTAGCTAGCTTTTACGTCCCTCTCATATAGATTAGAAGAGGAAGGAGAGAAGGCCGCTTAAACGGCTTAACATTCCTGCACAAGGAAACGGCCCAGGGATTCCAACCCGCGGCACCCAGGACCGACACACTGAGCTAACCGATATAGACCCAAATATTACTTACAGTCACGTCCCTGGCAAACAAACCCATTGCTTCCCGAACACAGAACATTCATTAGCCTCGATGTATGTGGAGACACTATTGCGCATGTCCGTACTCCAAAATAACGTATCGGGTATCCCCTACTCCAAAGGCTGCTATTAACTGGTGTCCCGTCTTTCCATTTCCAGTTCTGTTTTGATACCAGTCCGATGTAGAATTGACGTGATGGCGTGTGATCGCGTTCCAAGAGGTCTGACAAGGCTTTTCTGGTGTATTCCTTGTTGATTATTGCCAGATGGGTCTTTAGGGAGACGCAATGTTGCTTTACTTGGGTTCCGGTAATTTTGGATCGCTGTTGTATGAAGAAGCATTTGCCTCGTATTGGTACAAAGCCAGGTCGGCATCTTATTGGGTCTATCGATAAAAATGAAAATGAAAGATCTGTTTCTCAAAAAGACTCTAATTCTAATTGTTCACTTGCTTTTAGTTTTAAAATTATGTGAGAATATACCTATTGCTGGCTTTCACATGACGTCATAGCCGCCATGTTGGTACCCTTAAACAATAGATTCCTCGTTAGCTTCTTTTGTTGGGGAACCAACATGGCCGCCATGCCCTTTGTAATTTGAATTTCTGGGGATTGAGTGAAAGCCAGCAATTTTAACTCTTGTTTATCCACTCATCCATCCATCAATCCGAACATGAAAAACTGACTGACTGAATGGATAGATGAATAAATTTATAGCACCGATTGCAGTAGATTAGTGACATATTTTCCAACATGAAGTTAAAGGTGTTCTTCACTCGTAATTTCATATTGGTTTCCTATTTAACATTAATGTTACATGGATTAAACCAATGGTTTTATAATTCGTTCGCATTGCTGTAATCACTCACCTTGTCTCATACATATATTTCGCGCATTGTTAATTTGTTCGTCAGTTAGCGCCACATCGTAGATTTGCAAGCATGAGATTCTCCCTTTGTAGTAATCATTACTTCCAAATATGGCACCAATGCGCACGCTTCCTCGTGTATCCAACTCCTTTTTATCGCCAATGCTAAGGGACGCCACAGTCATGTTGTCCATAAATAACGTTGCCATGCCTGTATTGAAGTCATAAGAAGCACCAACGTATCTCCACTCTAGCAGAGGTAAGATATCATCTGTTGTGATCAGAGGTGATTTCATTTGATTCCTGAATACAAACTGTGCGGATAATTTACCAGGGAAGATTAGCGAAATATGTATTCCCAAATCAGCAGTCCCGTAATTGAATATCGGACCTTTGTGATCTGACATGTAGATCCATGCTAATACAGTTATTGAAGTTCTGGTATCCAGTCCACCATTATTTTGGAATTCAATGAATGAAGTGGACAATCCTCTCAAGTAGAACGAGCCATTATGACGTCCAAAAGGGCCTGGCGCGAGTTCTATTCCCGATCCAATTCCTCTGGGGAGGGAGTCGGGGCTTATTTCCTGCGTTGTGTTGCGTCCATCAAGAGGGTAGAGAGCAACTGGATTAGGGAATACTGGAGGAAAGAGGGACATTTTGAATGAATGACCGACAACTAAGACTACCCCAAATAACACTGATTTCAAGAAAGATCAAATCTTTATTTTTATTGAAAGGGATTGAAAGGAGTCACCTGAAATAGTATAAAGATATATAAAAAGTATTAGGAATCAACATGCAGTGGATAATGTATTATAGGACAATGTTTGACTTACTCATGCTATCTTCACAAATAACTCCAAGCGACGTCGTACAGGAGATATCGTTCCACTTCCACTGAACCCATCCATTACCCTTAAATAACGTACCACACTTTCCATCCCCACTCGGCTGGTTAGGGCCCCAGAGGTGTTCCACCATAGGCTCTCCATTCACCAACATCCATTCACTTTTTTCTTGCAGGCCAACATATAGATCAATTTCAGGGTGGCCCATGGAACGAGTTATATTAATGATGTGATCAAGGGTTTGGAGATCGTCTGGAGAAGCGAATTCGCTACCAAACTGGTGACAGTAGAGGCGCGCACGGTTCCAGGAATAATAACCCACGGCAGTCAAGACGAAGAAGAAGCAGGAAGAACCAATCCTGTACCAGCCAGGAAAACACTGAAAACCAACTGAAGTATCTGTAGATTGAAGAGAAAACGACGCACATCAACTCCCACTCTTGTCAAACAATTAAAAGTTAAACAATTAAACAGTCTTGATTTTTCAAAGAAACAAATATGCACGATTGAGTGTCATTAATATTAGTTAGAGAAAATTAGCATAAAATTGCTAATTCGTTAGTTACTTAATCGAGTTTCGCATATAGAGCTGTTTTCGATTGAGTATCGCGTAAAACCAAAATCAGAGTTAATAACGCGAGCAAGTAAAAACGCAATGAGACAATCACGAAATCACAAGGAAAAGTCAACGCAATAATGGTAACTAACCAATCAAACCGGAAAGCAATCACCTAATTACTTTTCGATACTCAATCGATCTATTAATAGGCCTTTCCCAGGATACATGCATCAGGAGTTCCGGAGTTCCGGTTGGATCACACTGCATTCTGGGTAGGTGGGCTCAGAAAAGTGGGCATCAACTTCCAGAGCGGCCATATTGGATTTGAGCGCAGTCAACTTGGAAACTTTATTAATCCCGTTCTAAAGCTTAAAGATCGACTTAGAACTCCCAACTGAAGAATCTGTAAAGATATTCCGTGTATTAGGTAGTAAGTTTTTGAACTTGCAAAGGAGCAAAAATTGACTGCACTCAAATCCAATATGGCCGATCTAGAAGTTGATGCCCACTTTTCTGAGCCCACCTACCCAGAATGCAGTGTGATCCAACCGGAAGTCCGGAACTCCTGATGCATGTATAGGGTTGATTGCTCACTGAATCTGGCCATACTTACCAAAGCCTCTTTTCACATGCGATAATCGTAATTCACTTTCACTCTATTGTGTAATTAGCAGTCGTACCATGCATGCCCTATTGTGTAATTAGTGATGGTACGGTACTTTATTGTTTAATCGTCCAATAAGATAAATCCTCTGGGAAGTGAAAGGTAATCACAATTATGAGCACTTGAATATACGTACGAACATACAGAAATAAATAGAATATAAATCATTTAAATTTCGAAAGAAATGTGTGACATCGAATTACGCCTTTCAAATGCTACATGGTGTACATTTTGAAACTAGGTAAAAGAACGAACATAACTATGCCACATAAGGAGAAACAACCGGACAAAAAAACATGCACTTGGGTACCCTTCTAGGAAGAATCAGTCTATAAATGACAGTATGAACAAGAAATGTATATGTTGAACCTTAAAGAAACTCACTTCTCAGATAGAGCAGATTTCGTATGAGTGGGACAAACTTCGGCATGTCCGTAGCCTTACCGAACCGTACTGTAACTTACTGTACCGTAACTCTGTGATTGGATAGGATACGATCGTTATTTCACACGCAACCGTGGGTCATTACAAATCCCACTTTTTAGGACTAAGAGCGGACAAAGATCATTTCAGTATAGAGCTACCATTATCTGGAATAATTTAGATGAAAATCTGAAGATAATAACGTCTCTGGGTAAATTTAAGAAAGAGCTAAAAAGGGAAATGTTGAAATTTTTTTTAGCTATCTCAGTCTGATCGAATCGCATCCCTATCATAGAATTTTAATTATAACAATATTTTTATTTATTTATTTATTTATTTATACATTTAGATATTTAAAATTATATACTATTTTGTAATTGGATGTTGAAAAGCCCCTTGGGGAACATTTAATAAAGTTTATTATTATTAATCAGCATGACAAAACAATAGGAAAAACCATTTCAATGTTAGTAACCGCGTGCCGTATAGTCATTGCCGTAGTTTGTTCCACTCATAACATCTCACTCTGTTGGTGGTGTGCAATCAATCCCAAGAGATTCAAAGACGCGGCCGTCATGTTGGATCAACTAACAAGAGAAGTTAACGAGGAATCGTTTGTTAAAGGGAACTAAGATGGCGACGATGACGTCACATGCACCCCAGCATTGTACAGATTTATGAGACAATTTCTGTTGTCGATTTGTATTTTGACACGAAGTAATTGTTTTCCTCTCTTTCTCTTTTAACCTAATCTAATCTAATCTAATCTAATCTCAGAAACACGTAATTCGATGTAACGTCTTCCTTTCCTTTCTCACCTCTTTTTGCAAGACTAGTAACGTGTACATAACTCTTTCTCTCCTTTCCTTGACAGCATTGTGCATTCGATACATTAACAACGCTGACAATCCTTTGCAATTGCAAGTTAAACATGTAAATCTTCTGTCCATGCCGAGTTGCTGGAACGAAACCACCAAGGGGAAAAACTGATGGGTCGTCCAGTTTTAATCTACTGGAAAACATCTCTCTGCCAGATGCTGATGGAGAATACAGGTAATGTAGATCAGCGGATGAGCTGTTAGCGTGGCCATCAACTTGGAAACGAAACTCCTCTGACCATCCATTATAGTGTGCATACTGGGAACTGACTATGAAGCGTGTACCGTATGTTGCAACATGGTAACTGCTAAGTTCTGGAAAATAAAAACAGAAATACTCGAGAGCTCCCTTAGTTACTATTATTGCAGAGCGGATTTCGTATGAGTGAGACACAGCTACGGCATGTCCGTAGCATTACCGTACTGTAACTTATTGCATCGTAACTCTGTAATTTGATTGGTTCAGAAAGACATAAACGACAGGGAAACAATTTCAATGTCACGGTATGCCGTACAAACCGTGCCGTAAGTCATTGCCGTAACGTGCACTCTCATACGAAATCCGCTCTAGCAATGTAATGCCAACGTTAGTGACATGACCGAAATGGTGACTTACCAGTACTTCTACAGCGACCACTGTTGAACCTGATGTCATCAATTGCAGCATCACCCCTATAACTCAATCCTCTTATACCCTCGATGACAACTTGATATTCTACTGATTCCAAGGCGCCAACAACGGTAGCTTGAGCCATGTGCCACTTCTTCATTCTGTCTGCAGACCTGACCCAAACAGGTCTCAGGACCCCTCTTTCAGCGTCTCGTACATAAATCACCACACAACTCATGGTGTCACCGTACATGTGATAGTGAAACGTCATACAGTGCGTGCCTTTCATCCAGGGACTTGCGACAACCGCACGATCACCAGGAACACGGGGTCTCGACGTCTCTATATATATGTACCATCCATTTCCTATAGGCCAAAAGAAACGTGCATTGACAAACATCTTGACAAACAACTTTAACAGCAATACAAATCAAACGAAAAGAACCAATGGCTGGTATAAAAAGTATTGTGGGTGACAACAATGATTAAACGCTTTGGTTGCATACAGAAATAAGTGAATATACAGGAGGCTATTAAGATCGACCGCCACGTCGGCAGTGGTCCGGTGTACAACAATAGCTTGTCACGTAAGACTTCTAGATCACGTGACACTCCAAGTTTCTGACAGTTAGTGAGATTACATGTACACTGGTTGTCAAAGGTCTGGCGTTTGTAAGTTTAGTTGTTTTGGACAGTACATTCGTTTCAAGAAGTGAATATACAAGTGAATTAAATAATTGACTTATGGCTCGCATGGCTCGCGTTGGCCCTATTGACAGAAAACAATAGCTCTTTGGTTTTGTAAGAATCGGGAAAAACGTGTGACGTCATAAGTTCCAAGATTGCAGCGCGCGGGAAATTCATATGAGTTTTATGGACAGGAAAATCGCTCTATAAATGACATCTAGTGTACAATTTACTGGAGACAAACACAGCAATATATTTAAACAGCCATAAGGAGCATTTGAGAGCAAACATTGTTTCAGTTTCCCTTTAATAATCGCACCTCTTGGATAATCTCCAGACGGTCCAGTGAAGGAGCTTGGCGTTGACCCGCTCAATCTTGTCCAGTGGAACTCATTTCCCGTTTCATTCTGCCACAGGCACCATTTACTGTGATATGTGCTGCTTTCAAAATCACAGTCAGCTAAAGACAAACGAGATATTATGATTAGAAACAACAGAAAGGAACTGAGAAGGACACCAATGAGGAATATGATCATTCTTTATTAAAGAGCGGATTTCGATTGAGTGTGGAGGGTAATTCGGTGATTGCTTTGGTTTCCCATTACTTTAGCTTTTCTATTGGCTGTGAATATTTGTTTCTAATTATCAGCCAATCAAGTTCTAAACTAAAACCAAACATTGCTTTGGTCCGTCGCGCAATCAATTTTCGTTTAGCGAGAGTTATCTACGATTGCGTTTACTTTTGCTCGTGATTGGTTCAAGTAAAACCAAATACGAATTACTTTAACTCGTGATTGGCTCATTGTGTTTTTACTTGCTCCTGATTGGTTGGACACTCAATCGATAACCGCTCTACCATACTAAGCATATGAATACCTTGAGAAGTGACATGGCTGTCCTCTTCGTCACATAATCCACTCGTTAAAGTCACATTATCCAAAGCAATAAGGCTAGCGCCGCCTAGTTTCGGCTCTGCAGTGATTAATATCTGCAAAGAAAATAATGGTTTACTTAATTAAATGAAGATTTAAGCTCATAGGGAGGATAGTTTAGGATAGCAATCGGTACCTGCATCTCAAAGGCCATGTTTTTTAAAACTAAAAGATGCAAATTAAAAGTAAAGAATCCGGCTTCCGTTAAGTCTTACGTTTTGAACAAATCTTCTCGATCCCACTAACTCAGAAAATTTTCTTTTAAGAAAATAAGATTAACATTATATTTACCTGAAATTCACCCCTGTAAGAAAGACTGACGAAGGCGTCCTTCCAGGCTTTACCTTGGTTCCCTTTGGCACTCCATGCCATATGAACTAATGTACTTTCAGGATTACCTTTCACGAATAATACTATCTCGAGCGAGCCCATGACAAGGCCATACATGTGATAGACAAACTGCAAACATTGTGGACCAATCACCCGAGGACTTATCAGGTAAGCTTTCAATACATTTGAAACTAGTTTGGAAGAATCCACGTAGATATAATTGTTTCTTCCTGAAACATAAAACACAATCAGTAAATACCGTGTACAGGTTTACTGACCCGATAATGCAAAAATACAAAATCTCAATCTCGATTTTAGTGCCTGACAATAGGCATTTTGCAACTGAACGAACACGTGCTGATATATCACTTCATTAACAAATTAATTGATTAATTGAGCTCGCGAGCAAACGTAATTAACGATTGGGTGTGAAAAATAGTACTTACAAACAGCTTTTGTTATAACACCACCGACCTGGTAGAAGTGCCTTTAATCAATGAAGCCAAATATTTGTTTGCCACCCAAGTACAACCACGTCAGTGATCGTTAGCAACAAACGTGAAGGACAGAAAGGCATGATTAAAAATCTATCCGTTAAAGAATCTCGCTGCAACTGAGCGGATCAGTTGTTGGTGACGTGCGGTTATTATGTAATGGTTATATATCACTTTTCCACTGAGGTAGAAGGTACATAACCTAACCGCCTTATGTCGTTATTAATGACGTCATCTTTTTAAATTTTACTACAACCAGGTTGATAGATAAGTTATTAACCTCGTGAATTTATGAATAAGGTATCTAATAACCTCCTTATCAACCGCTGAATTCTATTTTTGGGTACCCATCGATGTTAACCGAGATAAAGCCCGTTAGAGAATAAAGGATACCGAACCAACCATGATACCATTAATTTTATTGACCGTTCAACTTGCCTATGATTCGTAATCTCGAAGGCTCCAATCAAACGAGCATAAGACCGTATGTTGGAGTTGATAAGTTTTCAAACTCCCGCTCGAGGTCAGTTGTCGCTCCTTTACCGGTTGACTCTCATCGATTCTTTTCCTCGTCGTCCAGCTCTCACCCATGCAGCTGTCGTCCCTCAACGTCCATGCGCTCTGGTGCGATTTTTCTACAGTATAGTTACTATTACTTCTTTAATAGATTCCAATACGTTGAATATAATGGTACCTGTTCTTCGTTTAATGGTATTAAGTGTGGTGTTCCACAAGGGTCAATCCTAGGTCCACTGTTCTTCTTAATATACATCAATGATCTCTGTAACGTCTCCAATGTTTTTGATCTGGTTTTATTTGCTGATGACACTAATTTATTTTTTGCTCATAATGATTTATCTTGTCTGTCGAATGCAGTCAATACAGAAATGGCTGGGCTATCGGATTGGTTTAGGGCTAGTAAGTTATCGGTGAATGTAAAAAAATCCAACTATATGATTTTTAGACCAAGGCAGAGAAGGCAAACATTTGATCTGGCGATAGAAATAAATAATGTTAGGATTGACAAGGTTAATGAAGTCGTATTCCTGGGGGTGATCTTGGACGAAAATATGACTTGGAAGTCTCACATCTCCCATCTTGCCAGTAAAATATCAAAATCAATAGGAATTATATACAAATCAAGTTTTTGCCTTTCCAAGCCAGCATTACGTACTTTATACTATTCCTTAGTTTATCCATATCTTCAATATTGTATCACAGTCTGGGGCTCTACCTATCCATCCAACCTTAATCGTATTGTTCTGCTTCAAAAACGCGTAGTGCGAGTTATTAATAATGAGGCATTTGATGCGCATACTGACCCTATATTCAAAAAAAATATGATTCTGAAATTTGAAGATATTTACTTATTCAATTTAGGAAAGTTCATGTTCCTGTTCAAAAATAATTTATTACCTAGAAGTTTTGACAAATCTTTTCTACGAATTTATCAAGTTCACAATTATAATACTAGACATTCTAAACTTTTTTATATTCCTTTATGTAGAACCAAAATTAGACAGTTTTCTGTTTATTATCAGGGTCCAGTATTTTTTAACTCGCTGAACGCAGACATTCGTGATGCCATGACCGTTTCCTCGTTTCAATCCAAGCTGAAAAAGTATCTCTTCTCCCGTCTTTGAAATCGCTTATTATTTATTCATTAATTTTTTCATATACGTGTTACCTCAATACTGTATAAATTGTTATCTTAGTGTGATTTTCTCCATTCTGTTATTTTTCTTTTCGCGCCACTCCCACTTTGTTTTATATACACATATATTGTAAAGAGGCAGCCCAATGCTTCATAAGCCTTCTGGTTTCTTTTTGGGCTTCCTCGCCATTTTGTTAATTACTTTTGTAATCATTTATTATTATTTTTTGATGGCAAATAAAACTGTTAATACTGTTAATACTGTTGTAGTTCTTTCTACTCACCCTGAAGATTCCCGATACTGTTGTTTGATGATAATCCTGGCCACTTTTTCCACCGCAGCCCATCATTTAAGAACTTCACTAGGGTATTCCTCCATCCACAAAAGTCTTCATCAAATGTGCAATTTACTATGAGTTAATTTAAAAGCATTAAGTGCAAACGCTATTAGCATTTATTAAACAGTATAGTTACACAGGCATTAACAATAGGTTTATTCCAAGATGGCCGCCGCGTGGGAAATCTTTGTTTACGTTTTTCCTTATTAGCATACATCAAACTTCAAGCGACGTACATACAAACAAACAAACAAACAGAGTCCATAAATCGAAAGAGATCGTCAAACTTGATAATCACCGAAAATTTGAAAGTGATATAATAAATATATTTTTAGGAATGAGCGTTTAAAAATCTCAAAATTTACAAAGAATGTATGACTGCAGAGCCCATATCTACTATATAGTTGTCACAGCGTTTTTTACAAGTTGGGCTATTTTTAGATCATTTCCCCCGCTAATTGGTAGATGTATATTGCACCGTGGCGGAACAAAAGATGCCTCATTACTATGAGCTACTTTTGTTATACCAAACAACATGGTGCTACGCTTTTGTGATTTTATTCCCTTAGGAATAATTGCAACTCAACAATAGCGGGAAACCATTCTAAAAATAACCTAACTTGTGAAAACGCTGTGACATAGGCCAAGTATGTGGGATGAACGCTCCTGGTTAAGGGTTCCTGATGACTGTCAGAAACTCTTGCCACCCAGCCCATTTTACAGTTTTGAAAAGTCAATTTCCTCATAAATATTATTTAACATATCAATCTCAAATTTTCGGTAATTACTAAGTTTAAAATTATCTTTCAACTGATGTAGTATGTTTGTTGGTAGCTTGAAGTTTAGGCCTATAGAGATTCCCGTGCTCTGATTGGTCGAGAATAACGTCATACGTACTAGCTGGGGAACCACAAATAAATAAATAAAGTTATACATTCGTCTCGTTGTAAAATCTCCCTGCATTCATCTGTACATGTGTAATTATACTGAAACAAATATTCGTCTCATGCTCAGTGAATATTGGTGAATATTTACCTCGACTTCGATAATAATTGTTAATTATTATTATTACACTATCATTATTAGGGTGACAAAGCGAAAGTGACGCAAACATTTTAGGTCTTTACAGCATTCACATATTCACTAGCGACGAATTTTCAACCGTTACAATATCAAATTTAAGTTTTTTGAACTGTATTTTTTATTTTTTTTACATTCACCTCAAGAACAAGTATTTCACCTAGGGGATTACGTAAAATAACTAATTACAAAGTTTAATTGGTCTGTAAAAAAATAAGATAGAAAAAAGGAGAAAATCTTATTACGCAATGTTACAAACAATAGAGTACAAAACGTGCAGCACATAGTGTAAGACGTGGGAGGTGTTTAGTGGTCAGCGGTCAGACTGGACAATAAAGGTTGCACTGCGTCACAAATACTCACGTTAGCAGAAAAATTATAGTAAGGAATTCGATTTAAAAGATAGCCAACCATTTACATAGTTAGATATAAACTCGAATTTGCCCAGTCTGAGCCAATAATAATAGCTGCTACGTAAAATTATATTTATTATTCACCAAGCTATAACTTATCGAGTTTTACGCGCGAAATAAAAGTGCTAACGCCCCTCGCAATACATTGTGGATATCGCATGAACTACTCGTGCTATACGTGATTTATGGGTACTGAGTGCTATTTTGAAAGTTATGATAATTGTACGAGCGAGTGCAATTTGATAACTTTTAAAATATCACTCAGTGCCCATAAACCAGGTACAGCTCGAGCAAGTTCATGCGACTTATATTTATAATATACTAAGAAAACATTTGCTGAGAACATGCGACGTGCACTCTATATAACCTTATTATGTCAGTACTCGTTATTAACCAATCAGAATCCAGATAATTTCTTGAGTATATTATAAGTTTTGATATTTCACATGTGAGATATTATTTTTATGCCGCGCGTAAAAACCCGTTAATGTATGGCTTAGTGAATATTAAATGCAATATTTCATCATGACCAAACATATACCAGAATGTACTGCATCACTTGTCTCATTCCCGCTGTTGATACATAGTGTTTTGTTGTCTGTAAAAGCGATGTCATCAACAGCAATATCTCCAGTATAGCTAGCTCCTGTAACAGCTTCCACTAAAACCTTAGAAATGGAATCAAATATTAGCAGCTAGACATATTGATTTAGACATGTCTTTAGAAAACATTGAAATTACAATTAAAATAGGAGGTTTTTTCCTTCGACACGGTGTTTTTGCAAGGTGTGATAAATGTTGGGGTCAGTCACATTCTGTAATAATAATAATAATAATAATAATAATACAATATTTATATAGCGCTATTTCCAAAATGTCCAAGAGCGCTTTACAATGTTTGGCTCTACCAGATAAATGAATAAATAGAACTATAATCTAAAACCACCCTAACTAATGTTAAAAATTGATGCTAAAAATTGATTTAAAAAATGATAGATACATTAATATAATAACATATGGCTATGAAAAAAAGATAAGCTTTCTTAAAAAGAAAGTCTTCAGATTCTTTTTAAAACTAAAAGCTGAGGGAATTCTGTGAACCTTTTAATGCTAAACCTCAGAAATAGCTTATTATAATGCGCGGCTTCTTCGGTAGACTTTCTCAAAGTCCTTCTTAGCCCCCGCACGCCTCTCGCTTGGATTCTCGCGCTCGCTCGCTTACCCAGTGACTAAGCGAATTCGACTTGGAGCAAGTCTACCTCTTCGGATTAATATTTCTACAATGTGTACTTATTAATTAAGGCCGAGCACCAACTTCAACATAGGAAAACACTTACAGGATACTGAGGAATTCACAGGAAACTGAAACAATTACATGCATCGCCAAAGAGCAAATATAACGTCTGACCGAAGAGAACAAGTTATTGAGAAAGGCCTTATGCGTGATAACGTCACGCTTTTGTGATCACCACCAAGCCTCACTTTGATGTTAAGAGGATATGTTGTGCCAAAGTAAAGCTTGGTGATGATCACAAAATCGTGACATCATCAATATTTCTTCACTGAATAAACCTGTAACAAACGTTGTATTACTATTACTACTGGTAGCCTTAATGTTATTTCTATTTATACATTTCAAATCTACTTCATTCTGTATACATATAATCGATGTATATCAGCTACTATACTTTAAAATTCTTTAGTTTTCGTATCCTTCTAATTCACTCTTTTCACCTGGTGGCCATCTTGGATTCAAAGCGAGGCAATTATTTCTTTTTGCCAGGTCAGCCTCGCAGTGAGGGATAGTCAAAACGAGGCTAACCTGGCAAAAACAAAGGATTGCCTCACTTTGAATTCAAGATGGCACGAGGTGAAAAGAGTGAATTGAGCCAGCTCAGCTTATATAATTTATATGATTACAGAAGCCAACTCTAAAGCCTTGTGCTACTTTGGTTGATGCACACAGCTATCATATTGGCCGCTACCAAATTGAAAAAAGGACTGGGCCGAGTTTGTAAAGTTAATCTAATTAAGGAATGAACTCCATCATAAGAAAGAGCACACTGAAATTAGTAAGTTTACTAAATTTGGGGACGTTTCATCGGATATTTACCATGTTGTGAGCTTTCAAAAATCGCACAAATAAGAGACATTTGTATGGGTTGGAGGGACGCCAAACGTCTCTTATTTTTGCGATTTTTGAAATCTTGCTATTCAGTTTCTATTTATCAAATCATGCTCAAACTTGGTATTCTTACTAATTCCGAGGTGCTCTTTCTTATGGCGAGGTTTATTTGTTAATTGGATTAACTTTACAAACTCGGTCCTAGTCCTTTTTTCAATTTGGTAGTGGCCAATTGCTTTCACTTGCACTATGTATCTAAGAACTTAATGACGCGTACACTTCTTATTTCTCTCTTGTCATTTATGTAGTGTGAAATAAATTTAATGAAATGGAAAAATATTTTGACAAAATCACCACTCGTACCGTGGTTTTAGTTTATTTTGGAAATAAAAATCATATTCAAACAAGAGCCATAGCCAGGCCACTGACACCTTCAGTTGTCACTCAGTCTTTGTGAAGTGAATATCTCTGTGATGCTCCGCTAGACTTCTCCCTGCTGATTGCTTGTCGCGCGAAATTCATATCAAACTGATAAATGTTAAACTTTAGGGATACAGAGTTAGTAAACAGTCATATAATACCGCCTAAAGTCTTTAACAGACAACTATCTTCCCGGCCTCTGTTCGATGTTTGATTTTCAAACCACAAAATTTCGCATTTTAACAGGAGAAGCTGATTCACTCGCCTATACGTTCTTCGTCATTGCTGTTTAATTTGAATTTCAAATTTCGAGTGTTCGCTTTGCGTAAAAAGAGGAGGGGCTTACCCTTTTATATCTGAACTTCCCGTTTGAAGTCTCTTACCTTGTACGTGCGATTAATGTTAATATTAACACAGCCGTAGATCCATTTGTCCCCTTGGTTTCCATGACGACTCCACAAACGTTTCTCCTTGCCGATCCCAGTCGTAACGTAGACCGATAAAGTCTCAATGGTTGAACCGTACAGGTGGTAGTAGAATGTTATGGTCTTTGAACCAGCCATTGGTGGACTAACAAGTCGTGTCTTCTGGTCATATAGTTGAGGATAAGATGATTCCACATAGATATAATATCCAGAACCTTGATAAAAAGAAACGCTTGTTTTAATTAAATGTTTTTGAAGTTTAATTCATCTATAACATTGCGCGCATATGTCTGGAGAAATCCACTGGCCGAGCCAATGAAACAAAACATGGAAAATGGCCAAAAACGTTTAAAAGGAAAGCCCGACTGTTGGAACAAAGTCCCGTTAAATTGTTGGCAATACAGTATAGAGGGTTTTCACGTGACGTCATGGCCGCCATGTTGGTGTACCTTTAACAATAGATTCTTCGTTAGCTTCTTTTGTTAGGTACACCAACCATGCCCTTTGTCATTTGAATCTCTGGGGATTGAGTGCAAACCATCTATAAATGGAAAATGTGTTTAAAAAATTGGAAATATATATTTTAGTTTATGAAAAAATGGGATAAGAATAAGTAAGGCCAGAGAAGCGTTTTTAATCGCACAGGCGAGAACACTCGAACCTTATGGCCTTAACATCCGGGAAGAGTCATACTAGATATCTGTCTTCACCTTCTTAACATTTTTTCACGGTCTATCATATTGTAATCTGTTTTATGACAGCTCAGTATCACGTTCAAAAATACACGCCAATGTAAATTTTCTTCATTGTACCTGAAGAAGGCTGGTGTGGCCAGCCGAAATATTGTACCACTAATTTCAAAATTCTACGTTGTATCGATCTTTGCTTCTTCATAGTTATTTTTTATTTGATAGCCGATTAGATCACTAGTTTGATCCAACGTACACCAGCAGGATTGTCGTTCACGGTTGCTTGCTTGAACAATTCGTCATAAGAATAAGAATAAGAATAAGAGCCATTTTTGGCTTTGAATTTCGCGGGCGCTCGGCGCGCTGCCGCGGTCTTGGATCTTCTCGCCTCTATTGTTACACGATAACAGAGCTATTGTTTTCTGACAACAGGGGCAACCATGTGACGTCATAAGATACAAGATGGCGGCGCCCACAACATTTAAAGTGCATGTGAGCGGTATATACTTCATGGTAGTGTTTCGTTCCATATAGTCTCCCTGCATAATACTGTAAAACAGTAGATAAATGATTATGCAGGGAGACTATATGGAACGAAACATTACCATGAAGTATATACCATATGATCCCTAGCCAGTTATCAATGATTTAAAGAACAGAGTGGGAAAAAAAATGACCAACATAGGAAAAAACACATTAGCGTCTGTCATTTTCGTTTATTAAGGATTCTAATTTCAATGATTTCATTTAAGTCAAAAGCCAATTCTGGTTTATTTTGCTCGGTTTTTATGTCAACTCCACAAATAAACAAATTCAATGTTACGATTCAATTCATGTTAAATCATTAGCATAATTTGATATAATGACGTCATTTCCTGGATGTGTAATGCATTTTAAAGCAGTATTACGGCCATAAGTCGCTCAAAATTGGTTGAACAAGATTTAAAACACTTTACTGCACCAAAATCAACGATTTCTGACTAGGGCTTCTTTTACCACATTATTGTCTTCCAAAAGGACACATAGTGGAGAAAATATCCAAATCAGTGAAAAATACTGCAAAAGGACCAAATTAAACTATGAATTTTGCGAATAGTTCACCGTCAAAATCATGTCCACCATTACTGAAGTGTGAATAGTTCGCGATTTTCGTCCAGCGGTTTGCTGTCGTGGCGTCATTTTCTCAACGCGTCGCTCTTCTAATGGCATATTTGTATACTAAACTTTGTCAGGAGCCTGGTCAATTCTTTCCTTTGTGGCAAAAATACTAAAACAATGTACTTTAATTATAAATCCACGCGAAGGTTTGTGTGAAAAGTAGCCTCACATATTGTTGAGTTGAGAAAATGACGTCACTTCCGCTGAAAATTAGCTCTGTTCAGGCTCTGTCAAGGAACGGATTGGGCTCAGTGTCGGACCCCAAAAACTAAGACTTCCCGTCGTCATATCGAAAAACGGTTTGGACAGGCAAACAATATAGCAACTTTACTTTACAAATACGTAAAAATATCACTATCTCAACAACAATTTAAAGGCAATTTGTTCCAACAATCGGTGGTAATTTCGTTACGTGATCTCCACATCAAACCTGAAAAAGGTGAGTTGTAATAAGATTTGTGCAAAATAATTCCCACCACCTGCACCGGCAGTACGAACGATACATGAACGGCAAGGAATGTAAAAAGGTGTTAATTCACGTAATTTCAGAGATTGATATTCATAAATACAATCGAAAACCAACAATGTAATATATTTTCATTAGATAACTTTTGAAGTTTCAATTCAGTTTTGATCAAACCAGTTAAATTTACAGACGTTTTTACAAACATTTTACAAGAAAATTTATCTGTCCGTGTTCTTGTTGTTGTAATGTTTTTGACCGAGCGAAGGCTGGGAATGATTTTTAAAGTAACCCCAGGGGAGGGTAGTTGGGAGAGAGAAGCCCATCTATTTTCTTGGTCGCGTCCGTATTATTGTTGTTGTCTCCCCCCCCCCCCCCCCCCCCCCCACCGAATCATGAATCATTCCCAATCTTCGCTTGGACACAAAAACTTAGAGCGACAGAATACGAAAAATACTGGGACTTGATCCCAGTCTAGTGATAACATTTTCCACCTTCTCAATAAATCGTAAATCGGCATCGAGCTTTAAATACCTGAGTGATCGTGCGAGGGTCCCGTGTTAGAGCTGAGTGTCCGTTCTTTATTCAGTGTCCAGTCGAACTGATCACCAGCTTGTGTGTTGGTCCAGTTACAGAATGAATTGTCATCGAAGTTGCAATTCCCTGTAAGAAGAAGGACGCTATTAGATCAGCCACAATACTAGGTTTTGAAAAGGCGCGCAATCAGACTTGAAAACTCAGCGCAAGGAACTAATAAGGAAGCAGTTTGTTGAACCTTAGTTAATCACTTCAACGCAAGGTTAAAGTTAATCAGCGAGTAGAAACCCTGAATGAATTAAATTTGGGCAGATAATGTAATCATTATCGAAGGGATACTATCAACCCCCAAAAGATAAACATTATCACAGTGAATAGACAAAAATAACTACTCAGATTAGCAGAGTATGCTTTCCAGGAATACTGGAAAAAAAGGAAGATAATTTTGATGGACGATGGCAAAGATTCAAGTGGATGAAAAATATTGCTTTAAGAGAAATTTGAAATCAGTTCGCCGCAGTGTAAACCCGTTTCTAGAATACGCTACTGTCACTCCACTAGCTTTAATATTTGCCATCCTCTGAAAAGTTTGAAAAGCATATCAGGACGTTCATATTGTCCTTCCGTCTTCTATCTCAGGGTATTATTTTATAATTTTGTTTTAAAACACTTGAATCGAAGGTTAAATTCGATTGACAAAATATAATGCCTCTTTAATATTTGGCTGTATTCAGCCCTTGTGTTCAGAATTTGTGATTTAAGTCTATAGAATAAGCGGTGAACATGTTCAACTCACCTATACTTTAATTTATTTCATTGCAATCTGATTTATTTTCATTTGATTGGAAGACTCTAAAATTTCTAAAATCATTTTTTTTTTTTTTTTTTCGCCGCAAATAAATGTCAATTGAAAGCTGAACGTTTATTAAAACGAGGGTGAACGATTAATTGGAAATCTATTTTTAGTTTAGGAGAATAAACATTAAATAATTACAGATATACACCTAATTTCTATAACGTTGCCATATAAAATAATAATAATAATATACGGCAATTTGATCTGTTACATTGTCCTGGTTTTTTTAACTATTAGGGCAGATGTTGCTCAATATGCTTTTTACTGTAGTTTGTATATATATGGAAGTTTGTGTACCACGGTAATCGTTCCTCTAATCAACTTTACAGTATAAAACTCCAGCGATTGTTGTTTTGCCCCGATTAATTCTAGTAGTTCGAAGGACGTTTTATCACGTAAATATATCCAAATGTAGCTTCACATTTTCCTCACGCTTCCCAGCGAGGATAAATATGAGTGATTCTGAAGTTTTTGTACAGCCGCAACTTGTATGAACTGAGCATACGAATCTCGTACACACATATGCCTTCTTTCCACTCTCTTTGCCACAGCCGTTCTTCCATCATCACTCACTCGATTTGCCTGTAAAAGCCTGGTAACTTGTAGTCTAGATTCTTAGCAGCTGTGTGATTGGTTGTGTCGAGTTTCAATATAAAAAATATTTTTCTTGGAGTAAATAATTACGCGCGAATTCATAAAATAAATTAAATTAACATGATTGTTTACCTCCAAGAAGTCACTGTTCTCGCTAAAATGATGATTTACGAAGGGATTTATATCTGTTTTATTCCAGAACTTTGGATTATTTGCCTAAATTCGTAGTGAATTTTGATTTTTTTTTTGCCCTAAATATGTAATGAAATGGGTCGCAACAACGTAAGCAAACTGAGTACTTCGAGTCTACTATATACCATGGCTTAACTCCGAAAACACAGCTAAGGCATGGTTTACAACAGAATACCCTAGCTGGAGTGTCTTTCTGCTGGACTGAGAGATCTTATACATATCTGTTAATATGGGGAAGCAGAAGAAGATCAATTTGACGGCAGAAACCCTCATTGAGCTTTTAAATGAAGGAATACCAAACGGAAGATTAAAAGTGAATAACAGTGTAACAAGAGAAGAAGAGCGCCTGAGGTCAACATGACCCAAGCTGTCGAGAGTTTTACTTAGCTTGGCAAGCGGTATTGCACATTTTAACGCCCCGCCCACAATGGAATAAATTTCTGACACTGATGGTTCACAAGTCTTGACAGGAACATTTCGAAGGCTACTTTAAAGTTACAACATTAGTTTTGCGCCGATGCATACGACAATAAAACGAAACAAACTGAGCATTTTAAAGGGTTGAAAAGTTTATTTCTACAATGTATTAACAATCACAGATTTTAGTCAGTCATATTTTGTGGACAATGTTTGGATGTTGATATCTTGAACTATAATATAACCTCACAGACCTCATGATCAATTCCAACGGCTCGCTGGAAAGCTTGTTTTCTGTGCTCTCTGGTAATGTCAATACTGAATTAATTCATGTTATACAAATACTAGAATTGTCATGTTTTAGAGCGTTTAGATCTGACTTAAATATTTCAGCAAAAACTTTACTTTATCAGGGAATGAGTGTAATAACTCTATCTATCCATCCATTAATCTTTCTCTTTCCATCATCTGAATGTATGATCAACTATCTCCTCGTCTCCTTGTCTATCTGCCTGTCGACATTTCCATCATACCTATTCCCTGCTGATAGACTTCTTTCGGGAAGGAAGCGAACTCTGTTAGCATGGAACCATCCTTCAATCTACCCAAAAGAACACTACTCTTTTCATCGACATGTCACGAAGGTGACATTACTGAGATGTCGAACGGCCCACCTTTCAGGCTGTTTAAACAAGTCAACCGCGTTTGAATTATTTACCACGAACAAAGGAAATTATAATGTAGTCGGCTACTGGAATTACCTTCATGCTACGTACATTACATAGACACATTCGAAAAATGGCGTCCAATTTAATTAACTATTGTTTAGGACTGACTAGCCTCGCTTACAAGTTCAAAAACTTTTGTGTGGACTGACTAGCCTCGTGTTCACGTTACCAGGACAATAGCTTTTTAAATTGGACGCCATTTTTCGAATGGGTCTATATAGAAAAAAAATCCTCATTCATATTCGGTTTTCTATTCCCAGGAGAACGTAAAACAATATGCATGGCTCCGGATAGCTTTCCTACCTGTAAACGAAATTTTCAGTGGGCTGCAGGTAAACTGATCATTTCTTCCCTTAAATCCAAACCTCTGATTTTTTTTGCAAAAGTGTAAGAGGACAACTGAAAAACAGTGTTATGAGAAGTATTGTGCATTAATTATCCAGTTCGGGAACTGTATCTAGCGTTGTCAAAGGAGTTTTGTTGTCAGTGCAAACACCAAACTACTAAAATATGATAAATTTTGCTATTTCTTTTCAGCCTCTACTCAATAGATACAAGTTAAGAGAACAACGTGTGATAAAAAATACGTACCATAGTTTGCCGTCGGAGTAGCATCTCGAAGAAGACATTTCAGGACGAAAAAAGCAAGGACACATACTCTGATCCTCATTGCATCTGTATCTTCGGAATTGGCTTATTTCATCTGCAGTAAGGGCAGCCACCGGTTACTGGACTTTTACAAGCGTCTTGAGTTGACCAATCTAAACAGTGTTTGGGAGAGTGTTTTAGCCATGGTTTACGTCATTTTTAACGTTTCTTTAGTTGGCAATATATTTGTAATCTTTGCAGCATCAATGGGCCAAATAGGTAACTCCTAGTATAAACACCGCATCGAATATCTAAGCTGCGACGAATCTTTGTAACTCAAGAAGGCACTTCTATAATATGTCAGTGTCATCGAGAAGCGAGATTTGGACAACCAACGAAAAGAATACAAAGAACTATTGCACAGCTGATCCTACAAAAGCGGAAAAGAGTTTAAGCTAACCAAAAGTTGAGAAAATTAGAAATGAATAATGCATATTATACACGCGCGGCTTTTAAATTGCTAGATTATAAATCTGGATTTAGATTTTTTCAAAGGGCGATTGGCATAAAACCTGCTTATAAACTTTTGATAAACATTTATTGCAGCGAAAGTTAATTGAAACTAGCTATGTTTAAATAACTTAACGATATGATTACTATTAATGATATTTACTTTGAATACTTGAATGCAAATCCGTCATTTTTTACCCGATTAAAAATATACAGTAATTGAACTTCATAAATAGGTATTGCATTGTTTCAAAGACTGCGAAGAGGCCATCTTTAGATTGCTGGGTTTTAAGAAATTGGTATGTGTAAAGTATGATGATTATCTTAGGAAACTGGCTGATACTGTGGAATCAGATCCAAAGAAATTCTGTAACTTTTACAGTGTTAAAAATAAGTCTCGATAGCTACCGTCTGCTTTCAAGAGAGACTCTAGTGACTCCTTCCCAGTCACAAATTCTAAGGATAAAGCTTTATAATAACTATTTCCACTCAGTACACAATCAGTGAGGGCCCACCTCCTTGATGCCACCCTGTGGTTCCTGTTCAAGATTGTCTCTCCCTTATCACCCTGTCTGTTCCTGAGGTTGAGTCAGCTCTGCCCACACTCAATCCACCTAAAAGCCCTAATCCTGACGCATACCATCTAGACTCCTGAGGTAGGTGGCTCCCAACTGTTATTCTTTTTAAGTCACTAAGTGAGGGCATTTTTCCTGCTAAGTGGAAGGACTATATTTATGTATAACCTCACTCCTGTATTTAAGGCAGATCAAAACGGGACATTGTTTCCAACTATAGAGGCATTGCTCTCCTCTCTATCCTATCCAAGGGCCAAGGATCCTATCCAAGGTCCTCGAAAGAAATGTTCATACAAGCAGTTTACTATCATGTTGAGGACTTTTTATATTTCTTGCAACAAGCTGGCCTCCAGGAAACAAAGATCCTACGTAACACAGCTTCTTCAGTATGTGCATAAACTTGCTAAATCTCTAGACTCTGGAATTCAGACAGATGTCATATATTTAAATATGGCGAAGTCATTCGACACTCATGGTTTCTCACAAAAAAACTCCTCTATAAGCTAGAAATGCTTGGCATCAGGGATCCGCTTCTTGCATGGTTTAGAGATTACCTAACCAACAGGAGTCACAGGATTGTTATCGAAGGATCTACTTCTGATTGGAAATCGTTTCCATCTGATGTCCCACATGGGTCTATTATTGGCCCAATCTTGTTTCTCATCTACATGAATATCAATGACATTGCTGACAACAGTAATATCGCAACTTATACCATCCCACTTTATGCAGATGACGCCAAATGCCTCAGAGAAATACATGATCAAGATGACTATCACTCTTCAAAATGACCTCCAACTTATTCGGAACTTTGGGGCATGTCATTCAACGCCTCTAAATGTAAACACCTTTGTGTTACCAGAAAAAAACTTCTTGACACAACAGTTACTCGCTTGGCGACGTTGTGATCAATAAATCTGTACAAGCTAGAAGGATCTTGGAGTCGTTATAAACTGTAAATTGACTTGGCGTGACCACATCATTAGTAAAGTTAGTACAGCCAACAAAGTCGTACGTTTGATAATGCGAACATGTGGGAAATATACGAATGCTGAAGTTATTAGAAAACTATATATTCACCTAGTGAGACCACACCTTGACTATGCCTCTCAAGTTTGGTCTCCTCGCCAGGCCTTCCCGACTGAGGGACATGATTGAAGGACATGATTGAAGCAGTACAGAGACGGGAAACCAAGCTTATGTTTCGAGGGGGGAACTCTCTTTAGTTTCCCCCTTTCCGGGAACCGGGATCGTTACTCTATAAAGAGCAGACGAGACTTGAGTGGTCCGCTTGCTTTAATCCTTCTCGGTTCGCTCAAACACCAACTCTAACTGCAACTTACAATTTTACAGCTCTACTGTTATAGAGTAGCTCTAGATACTTTTTATTGACAGACAACTGTCAATCTACAAGTTTCTTCTGGTTGGTTAACATTAGTAATAAATGCTGATGTAAGGCAACTGATCACAGAGAGTAATCAGTGAAAAGATTGACAAAATGAGAATAAAAGATATTCAGGATATAAAGTTGGCAATGAACGTTAACATAGGTTTTGCCTAACTATTAGTACTTACACTACCGTAACAAAAACTAAGTCTTAACCGAAAATAGTAAAAAGAGATAACTTTAGGGTAGAGTCCAAATTTAACTTAGTAAACACTGTATCAGATTCGCCCCATGTAAGTGAATCCGGAATCCGGAATCCGTCATTGTTTTGCTTTTGGAATCCGGAATCCACAATGCTTTGGAATCCGGAATCCACAATGCTTTGGAATCCGGAATCCACAATGCTTTGGAATCCGGAATCCACTATGGTATGAAATCCGGAATCCATAGAAATCCATGCAGAGCTTAATTATTTAACTTGTTTTTTTTTATTATTTACACGTCGCTTATACTTACGGTTACTAATTGTTAGTTGATTGACGTCGGATGTCAAGGTTGCCAGGTAACGCAACAAAGAAGCCAATGTTTCCCAGAGCCCGCGTATCGTTACCATCCTCAGCCTCTCCTTTCACAATTTGCTCTTCGACGAAGGACAATTCCAAGTTTTTTGTTTCAGACATTCGCCTTAAAAAAGATGTTTGTGTTTCAAAAGTATAACAACATGAAGAAACATCAAAGTAGGTAGGAAGGATTGAAAAATTTGTCAGTTTCCCTAGGTCCAGTTTTCCAATTGCTATTGCAATAACACGCGATGAAAGGCATATCATCGTTGGAGACTGTGACGAAACGGGTGCAAATGTGCACTGTGTGAAGTTGGAGGGGCGATTAAAGTAACAACTCTTAGCGACACTGCAAGTCCCATGGGAATTGCCATTACAGAAAATGGAAGAGTCTTCGTAACCTCCTGCAAAGAACATGATATCTACAGCATCAATGAAGAAGAGTTAATAGCAGGACGTAATCTACCAGAACGGCCTATTTGGAGGAGATGATGCAGGCCACCGCGATGTTGTGAAGAGCACATCGAATATGCTCTTTGTCGTTTGCGCATACCAAAACATAGTTTTTGTATGTGATATATACTGGAAATAAAGCTGTCAGGATGACACCATTGGCTAAATGACTCATTCCACTCCAGCGTGTTATGGAAAATTACGCCAACGTCTTCAAGATCGACAAAAAGGAGAACTTAAGTGACACACCAAGATTCCTAGATGTTGTCGCATTTTTGCAAGGCATGATGAGTATGCATTTGAAAGAATTGCATGGGAAACGAAACACAAATGGTCCAGACATGACGATTTCTCGGGCCACGCGCCAATCGTTTGTCATTGCTCTTGAGTCCCTCACCAGTCTAGTCGATACTATCAGAGAAATTGGGAAGGAGCATGTCCTGGATGGCATTCAATTTGAAAGCTTAACAACTTTGGCAGTGGAAAGCTTTTTCAAAGGAATGCGCGCTGACCACGACATGCCAACAGTACTTCAATATGCACACAGAAGAGCCCGGTGTGTAGAAGACAACATGCTGAGGATATATCAGATGCACTTCTCCTACTTCACTGGGCCCAATCAGTTCCTACTACACAGAGAAAATAATCAAAAGCGAGCCTCCGAACCGGCATTGCGTCTCGGAAAATGAAGCAGATGGTGGCAACCGATGGAAGCAGGAAGCAGAGCCGAGAGGAAGCAGAGGTCTTAAAAGAGTTTGCAAGTGAATACGAAAGAGGGGTTGGACAGGACAATGTACGATCAAAGACGAAAGAGCTGACCGGAACACTGCCTTGTGCTATATATAGCTTCAGATCAGCAGTAATAATGGCGCCGATCAACTCCGGTGAAGATGTGGTAGCCGAGTGCCAAGTTCAGGAAGCTAACTCAGAAATGAGGTCTGCCCCAGCCGGTTAGGGTGAAAATCCTCTTCCAGAAGGACGATGTTGCAGCGGTTAGGCACAACAGAAGGAGAGAAAAATGCCCTTGCTGGCTTGCGGTGCTGTCGGTGGACGTCTACCTGGAAGCCATGCACCACCGCATGCAGAGATTGTAATTATAATAAAGACGACGGTTAACTTTACATGGCTTAACTTAACCAAATGGATGACACTTTAGTTTACACCATAGGTGAGGCGTCGAATACAAACTCCCCGAAATGCATCTTAGGCAGACTCTTCAACTTCACCCGTGTGGATACTCCTTCACATTAGCCCCAGAAGAGGAAAACAAACACTGCCGATTAGCTAATGGAGATGACATCGAAAACAATGATCTTGACTAAGATAGGCCAGTTGAAGATCTAGAGGAGATGAATGAGGCTGTCAGACCATTATTCAGTCTGCCCCAGCAAGACCGGCAGGGGTTAGCTCTTCATACCGTATAGAGGCTACGAGCTTTATCCTGTAAAATATCCTATGTGTTATATGGCGATTTTGACGAGTTAAGTAGTTATCTATAGGCCGTTGTGAGGTTTTCTCAAGCTGATTCAGGTGACCCTACAAGATGTTAGTGGTACTACTGGAAGCAGACTGAACACCACTTTCAAACCTGTGAAATAGATTGAGCAAATAGAAGGCCACATGGCTAACACTTCACTATTCACAAGGAGTCCTTCGATTAACATGTTTCCTATTTTAAAGCAAAGAAAACTGCGACCAGACTTAACCGCATATGAGTCTGGGACTGTCAAGACTGAGTGAACTAATTAATGAAGACCTCAAGCGAATACAGAGAATCATGCATTGAAGGCAAAAACCGAACACTGAAAAAGGATTTAAACAATCTTTAATTTTAATAGTCAGATAAAATTTCAAAGTCTGATGAGTTTAAACAATTCCACAAAGGTATATTTGTAAATGACTAATCTTCCTCCGCAAACGTGAAACATTGCCTTCTGCTATTGGGAAGGTCAGACTGACAGATAATTTGCACTATATATATAGCTCTTCCTTAGATTATTTCCGAAATTAACACGTTAACTCCTGATCATTAGTACCAAGGTCCTAGACTTGCTGAAAATTTGACAATAATGACTGCAGTTATAATGAATTTGTAAACAGAGTTCATAGTAGTTTCCAGCAGTTAGCCCTGTAAATACTTCACAGGTTTACAAGTTACTTCACTCATTATCCATATCCAAGGCTATAGGGATCGATAAAATCTCAGCAAACGTCCTGAGATTAGCAGCTCCTGTTATTTACGGGTCTCTAATGTTAATATTCAATACATCAATTGCCTCGCAAATTTTTCCAATGGAATGGAACGTAGCTAGAGTAAACCCCCTCCATAAAAAAGGCCCACGCAATCTGATGGATATCTATAGGCCAATTTCGATTCTTCCGGTGATTAGTACAGTTTTTGAAAAAACATTATACAACCAATTAATAGAATACTTACATACAGTGAATCTGTTGTCGGAATATCAATTTGGTTTCAGGCGTTTTCACTCGACTGTGTCTGCTTTATTAGACTGTACCAATGAATGGTACTTCAACATGGATCGTGGCCTTTATAATCTAGTTGTTTTTCTTGACTTAAAAAAGCCTTCGATACCGTAAACCACATGATTTTGCTGGACAAACTTGAGGCGTACGGTATCAGAGAGGGTGCACTTAATCTTCTTTGTTCCTATTTAAATGATCGAAAGCAAACATGCCGGGTAAATGGTAAGCAATCTGACCTAAGGAAAATATGCTGTGTTGTTCAACACATATTCTGGGTCCACTTCTTTTCCTGGTATATATTAACGACCTGCCAAACTGTCTGAATTGCATGATACCTAGGATGTTTCCTGACGACACTAGCCTAACGGTTTTGGGAAAACTTTAGAAGAAGCTGAAATGGGGCTGAACGATGACTTAATTAATATCAAAAATTTAAGTTATATATAAAGTTATATTTTCGTAACTTGAGCTTGGGCTGCGTGTCGTTGATCATAAGTCAAAATTTTAGTGCGACGTATGAATCACCTGTCGCATTTCTTCCGAACTTAATTGAATTAAATTCGACACGGCAGAAATTCGAAGTTTGAAATAAGACATTTCAGTAGCCTGAAATGCAGTAGCCTGCATGCCAGAGGTTCTGCTGCCTTCTCTTAAGCCAAATACATAAAGCGCGAAGCGGCGAGGAGCGAAGCTGACTTTGCCTTAGACGGAGAGGACATTAGAACCTCTCAGTGGTATCCCTGGAGGGTAGAAATTCAGGCGTTCTATTTGGCAATAGACCAGTTCGAGGTTAATTCCGACATTTTGAAAGGGGTGCAAATATGGTGCAAAATAAAGTGTTTGTATGACAATCCCGCCGATGCCAAATAATTTCAATAAAATCGAATTTCTGAACTATATTCTTAAGATACAAACTTAAGATACCAGGTAAATTTAGCTGTGCTGGGAAGCGTGCAATCGTTTTTTTTTTTTAAGTTTTCCATACATTTGTTTGTAAAAACGAGTCAAAGTCCGTGAGAAAATTTACAGTCAATGTATGTAAAACTGAAAACACGATTGAACGCTTCCCAGCACAGCTACATCGCCAAATGTTGATCAGTTAATCTTTTACCTGGTATCTTAAGTTTGTAGACAGTGAATATTTCTGAAATTCGATTTTACGGATTTTATTTCGCATCGGATTCCCATACAAACACTGTATCTCGCGCCATATTTGCACCCCTTTCACAATGTCGGAATTAACCGTGAACTGGTTTATTGGGAAGCCGGGCTGTATTTGAACAAGGGAAGAATGGGATGGGAATTTGATTACAGGTTTTAAACTTCATTCCAACGGCTCATTGAAACACACATAAACAGCTCAAGTTAAGGCTGCGTGCATGACAACCAATTTCTAAACGACAGACCATTTTCTTATAATATCGAATAATCATACTGACTTAATTGGCGTCTATAATTAACGTATAAATACATTATTGTATCATTGCTGTGGAAAATGGCCTGAAAATAAACTCAAACATTATTTGAGCTCAAACTAAAATGTTAAAGTATGGTATTTATTTACTTAAAATACATCGAGTTAACAAACGAAGCGAAAAGAACCCGTAGACTTAGCATTGTTAATAAATGTTACTACGTGGTGTCCACCTTAACAACTATTAATTCATCTTCAATGTGCCCCCCCAAAAAGCGAAATAACCATTTACGAAATTAATCAATTTCCTGTTTGAAATTTAATTACCTAGAACAGTTGGGCGTTAGTTTGCTGAAAACTGCCCGGGGGGACTCCAATATATAAAAGGGGTAGGGATGCTGGTCGGACATTTTCGATTTTACCCCTAAGAGGTACTAAAATGGGCTTTTTGACCCCTTAAAGGTACCGTTAAAAACATGCCAACATTTTAAACTTGGTCAACCCTTTGACGACCCAGGCGGGAGGTGGCGCGTCGGTGGCGGTGTAAATGCACCAGTCAAGATCCAAATCGAAGTACCAATTCACAGAGCGAAGAAACTAAAGTGCACGTTGGATCAGAGTGGTTTCCGAAATGAAATCTGTGTGATCAAATCGGACAATCCTGTGTGAAAAGAATTTGCGTTGTTTCCCGCGTTGTTTTTAGTAGATACGGACTGACAGCTGGTACTCATTTTACATATTAGACTTATTATTTTTGTCGACATCTCATTAAATAAGCATCAATTACGTAGTTCCTGTTGAACGCCTTTGTAATCTGAGATGCCGCGGCACGCAACTTGCTCTAGAAATCGGAAGTTTGTAGCTGAAAAGTAGTCTCCTTCGCAGGCAACTGGCAGCCTCCTGCCTGCGGAGGAGCCGCTAGCTGAAAAGGACTGTGTGATAATAAAAATGTTAATTGATAACAGCTTTTTTGTTCAATTGACACCCGACCCCTAAAAGGTACCGCTTTACATAGAAATGTCTGTGTTTGATCGTGGATACCCTAAGTGGTACCAAACCCCTGATACAACGAGCATCCATGTACCCCTCACATAAGCTAAGGGAGTCCCCCCTCCCGGTCCCCCTCCCCCTGAGAAAACTGTCGACTTGGCAATCGTCAAATAAGAAGAAAGTATATGGTTTAAAATATGCATGGCTTTTAATTTCTGGCTCTGTTGTGACAAACTCGACGCTCGTAACGTTCATGCTACAAAGTATGTCTTGCTAAATATAACCCATCCCTTTTATCTGTACCCAGCAGCTTCTCGTCGTTTCCCGGGCGCTTTTCCCTGTTTGGCTTTCGCTGTCATCGCCTGCTGCACGGTTCAGTCATGGATCAGGAATCTCGTTTATAAACGAAAGAGGTATACCTCAGATACCTCCTCGCACTTATTATACAAACACTAAAACTGTGCATATACTTGCATATACTGACAGTCTATAGCTATCTACTACAGCCAGTCGCCCTCAGGATAACACTCGACTTCAAAATTCTCCACTTGCTGGCTCATATTGTTTCTGAGCTCCGCTTTGTTTTCAAGTCCTCCGTGCTCAATGTAACCAGTTCTAGACGTTCCGGACTGTTTAGGACTTGTACTTGCCTCAGTCATACACGCTTCTTTGTGGCTCTTGAAATAGCTTTTGAGGAAGGTATCAGAGCAAATATCGCATTTCCTTGGTCGCTCTTCGCCACAGAATTCGAGCACTTCGGTAATTCCCAGGATGATACCCAAGGCATTCTTAGCGAGGAGTACAGAGATATCCAAATTATATTCATGCCATAACATGAGGCGTATCACCAAGAACGGCACGTTGACAAAAAACAGTAACCCACAGACGTAAATGATTTTGAAAGAGACTGGCGAAACTTTACCGCTCTCATGAAACTTGTTATGCTTTAGTTCATACAGAGCGAAGGCCGGTAGAAAAAAGTTGATACACGAGAAAGCCAAAATAGACACCTCAATGCCAAAATTAATGAGGCTTTTATCGAATAAGTTTTCCAGCATTTCAACACTGTCAAACAAGTCGAGAGTAACGGCTTCTGAGATCCTCGCTAGGTAGAATTTTCTGCTAGTGTGAGGCTTGACATCATGATGGGCGAACAGCAGGAAGAGAAACAACACCGGCGTGATACACAAACACATCTTTAGCATATTCGGACCAAACACCATGGTTTTCTCTTCTAGGTTCTCAGCTTTGAGCCTGAATAAGGTAGCAATTTGGGGCACCAAGTGAAAAGCGTACGCTAGCCATGCCAAGTAAGCGAAAGCCAGTTCATCGTCAAAAAGTCCCTTGTCCATTTTCTCTGTGCCTTGTTTCTTGTTGAGTTGGCGGTAGGATATTATCATGGCGGTTATCCACGTGGCCAGTACAATAACATCAGTTGTTAGCCATGCATACCATTGTAAACCTTCATCTCGAATCAAGTAGAAGTCAAGAATTCCCCCTTGAATCATCAGAAACAGGATCGCAAAAACACGAGCGATATTTCGACGGCAAATTCCCGTTTTACGAGCCATATGCTGAAAAAGCCTGCTTAGTTAATGGCTAGCTAAATAAACCGCGGGAAATGCTTTGGAAAATGTTTAAAAGCGCATGCATCGTACCATGACGAGCTACATGGGACTCTGGATCTCACAGCGGGGTGAGGGCTGAATTTTGGGGTTGGCACAGCAATGCCAATAATTGCTTTATTCTTAACAACAGGTTACACACTCTTATGAAAAATAAGAAGCTCTTGTATTCCTCTCAAATTGGTTTCTTACCAGGCAATCGAACTGCTGATCATATTTGTTCATTATACACTTTGATTAACAAACATGTCGTTAATGCAACAAGAGGGAAACTATTATGTTGCTTTGTGGATTTCCGAAAAGCTTTTGATTCAGTTTGACATTCTGGATTATTTCATAAATTACTCAATTATAAAATCGGTGAACAATTTTTCCGTTTGATTTCAGACATGTATTCCGGCGAAGACTGAGTGTTGTATTAAGTGAGACAATATGATATCTAAATATTTTAAGTATAAAAGAGGAGTTCACCAGGGTTGTATTCTATCTCCTTTGTTATTTATGGCACGAGTCAGAAATCGCAAGTGTTAATTTTTATTTTTTATTTGTGTCGAGATTTTGCGCCGTCAACCAATCAGATTGCACTTTCTTTGAAGTTCTTTTCGGCATCGTACCAATCAGATTGCACTGTGCTGGTCACGTGAACAATGGACAACAGTGCTTGTTTTTCAAGATTGCTTTTGACTTAGCAAAACCTTTAATCTTGCTATTGTTTTGAATAAACCAAAGGTTTCTTCAACTGTGAAATGCGAAGATTTTGTGTTTTTTTCTAAAGCTGAGAGGAGTTTCGCGGGCTTTGGACGGGAATTTATCACATATTTATGCGACATACCGCCAGATCCACTCGTGACAGTCTGATACCGTGATAGATGATAACTTTTATACCAATTGCAATTGACTGTGGTTGTGTTGTTATTCATTGTTGTTAACCTCTCGGAAAGTATACTAGAAATGACCCGATTTCTCAGTTCTCGATCTGACAGGGGTCCTTTTAAAATATTATATGCACATGTTTATATAAATTCGGGAACGAAAATCTAGCAGGATATGGCGTGAACTCTACCCTGGGTACCAGAGGTTCTCACTTCGCAAAAGTTAGGCACAAAGCTCTTCCACCGAGGAGCGAAGCGACGCTTCTCTCCTCGACACTATGTCCTCGCTGCGCGTCACGTAGTTTTTTGTTTGCCGACGATTAGTACGAACCCCGGGAGGGACTCCCTTATGTGAGGGGTACATGGATGCTCGTCGTACCTTTTAGGGGTCAAAATCAGGAGTTTGGTACCACTTAGGGTATCCACCATCAAACACAGACATTTCTATGTAAAGCGGTACCTTTTAGGGGTCGGGTGTCAATTGAACAAAAAAGCTGTTATCAATTTACATTTTTATTATCTTTTAGGGGTCAAAATATGCTTGAGCCACGCCCATTTTAATACCTCGTAGGGGTCAAATCGAAAATGTCCGACGAGCATCCCTACCCCTTTTATATCGGAGTCCCCTCCCCCACCCCCCACCCCCGGGGTACGAACGGGCTTAAAACGGCCGGCTTTGCCTTCTTCTTATTTTGCTGAACTGCACAGAAGACCTTGAAATTACCGTTCAATAAATTTACCTTATTTACCCTAAAGAAAGCTTTGATTTTATATAACCTCGAAGAAGGAATATATTTTACTTTCTTCACTTCGCCTTCTCTTTCCGAATTCCGTTAACAATAGGAAATGGACAATCTGAAATCTACAATGAACCTACAACGTTTACCGTCTCGTTTTTCTCGGTCAATGGAAATCGAGATACCGTGGCGCTGTAATCATTTCGGCAGCAGAGGCCGGTTTCTCGGTGGCAGGAAAAGGGTCGGGTGGAACTTCTCGAAACGAGCGATAGTATTGGCCTACCCAACAATAGAAAACACCCTAACCTTTAGAAAGTGCAGTACAAAAACCATAGAAGTATAGTATTATGGGTGCAATCAGAATACAGGTCTCGAGAGGTTCCATGCTACTCGGAGGAAAGGTAAAGAGATGAGAAACCTCTGCTCACAGGGTAGGAGGGCCACACATTTCACTGTGTATATACTAGTTAATGTTACCCTCTTTAAATAGTTATTTTGCAAGTGATGTACATGCATCAACACACAATATTTTATTAAACATTAGGGACTAGTACAAAAATAGCAGGGGAGATGCAAGGGGGGGGGGGGGGGGGGGGGTGGAGGTCGAGAATGAAATCAAAAAGTCTAAAATATATAGAACCCTCCCTGGACAATGAGTATTAAATATTTTTACCCTTTCCCCCTATAACCACCCCTTTTTCAGTTGCCCATAATTTATGACTCTCCATTTAGGGGGATTAAAAAAATATGACCCTCCATCTCAACCCCATTCCCCCTGCTAATTTCTGACCAGTCCCTTCAGCAACAACCCTTATGAAACCCCGATTTAATTATCAGTAAAACTTTGTAATTGGAAACTCCCATAAGGGACCGTGAGACCGTGGGGTTGAGAATTGGAAGAAGGTGGAAAATAGCATTTACAAATAGGTTTTGTTAATAACACTACCGATCTCATACAAGTGCCTATTAAGATTTGTTTGCCATCAATACAACCATGTGATTGTATTCCTGCAAAAGGTCCATTCCATTATATGTAAATTTTCACGAGTATGAGTAGTTAATCAATTATCCGGTTCCCCTAACACAAACCATGTATGGCACAAAAATATGCTAGAACTCCATGTATTAATTAACCTATTTCTAGGTGGCCCGAGTTAAGGCCACTCAGGGCCTCTTGTTTATATTTATATGATCTTCTATCCATTTTGCAAAATACAGATGGACTGGACCCAATTACTCTGCCCATGCAATGGTTCTCTGTTGAACTCTTTATTCTATGCAGATGATTTTGTCCTTATCTCTACTAGTGCCACTGGCCTTCAAAAGAGTATCAATAGGTTACAGCAATTTTGTAAAGTTTGGATAATGTCGGTAAATATAACGAGCCTCAGTGAACCGGATGTTCAAAAATACTCGAGGTCCGGTTGCTATGGAGTGACGTCATAGGCCTGCTGAATTGCTTTCGTCGTATTTGATTTGCGGTTTTATTATAACAGCGCTCGGTAATTCCTTTATCGGTTTGCGTACACACTCGCCTTGTGGTGCGAGGATGCCTGTTTAGTTTTAGAGGCTGGACTTGAACCAAATTTTGACATCATCCCGTTGCATCCGGTTGGAATTTTCTTACAAAGATCGCTAATCCGTCTCTAGTTTGTAGGTCTAAGAACTGATATTCTCAATTCGAAGATCTGCGGTATTCCTGTTGAAAATTAATGTCAAGGAGCTCTTTTAAGTAGCTAATTTTCCTGAGGAGTTCGCCAAAGTTTGAAAATGACGGGCTTTCTGATCGACGAGTGTTCAAAGATCAAGGAAGTCTTAGCATTGCCTCTACGTTTGGTGTTGTTGCCGCCATATTGCTACAGAAATTGAACTCAAACCCAAGATAATACAGCTAGTTGGTAGATGATATCAATGCACTAAAACTTGATGGCGATCGACTCGAAACACCAACTGCATCGGCAACGTCAACAACCGTCCCTGAGGTACGTCATTTAATAATTTATAGTCAATATATAGATCAACAAGAAGAGGAAAACAGAGAGCTCAAAGTTGCTCTCGAAGCTGCCATGCACCAAGTATCATGCCTTCGAGATGACTTGAGTTCACAAGCGATCTCGTGAGGACAGCGATGATAAGGGGTAAGCGAATACTTCAATCTTTTTATTGAGATGAATTAAATTGGTTGTGGACACTTACAACTTACATGATTGAAGGTGATTTTTTTGTCATTGATGCGACTGATTATGATTGTTTTTATTTATTTATTTATTTAGAGGAATACTAACACCCCAATCCTTCTCAACAAGAATCAAGTATAAGGCTGTTATGAGAAATGCAATAGACATAAAGCCTTTTCCAGACAGTGGTCCTCAAGGTTATCAAGTCAACCTTTCTGTTGCAGTTGCTTGGGCAGCGAGGGAGACCAAGCTGCATCAGCCTGATAGACATGCCAACTCTAGAAGTCCATCTAAAACTTGATTTGTTGACAAACTTGATTGAATGTGCGATAAAAAAAATAGGTCTGTGTTCTATATCCTCTCTGGTTCACCCAGGTTGAAGTCCTGGCATCACCGTATGCCTGAGCGCTTCTGGGATATGGAACACAACTTTCTATTATTTTTGAAATGTGCAATGAAAAACTAGCTCTGTGTTCTATATCCTTTCTGGTTCACCCGGGTTGGAGTCCTGGCATCACCGTATGCCTGAGCGCTTCTGGGATATGGAACACAACTTTCTATTATTTTTGAAATGTGCGATGAAAAACTAGCTAAGGTCTGTGTTCTATATCCTTTCTGGTTCACCCAGGTTGAAGTCCTGGCATCACCGTATGCCTGAGCGCTTCTGGGATATGGAACACAACTTTCTATTATTTTTGAAATGTGCGAAGAAAAACTAGCTCTGTGTTCTATATCCTTTCTGGTTCACCCAGGTTGGAGTCCTGGCATCACCGTATGCCTGAGCGCTTCTGGGATATGGAACACAACTTTCTATTATTTTTGAAATGTGCGATGAAAAATTAGGTCTGTGTTCTATATCCTTTCTGGTTCACCCAGGTTGAAGTCCTGGCATCACCGTATGCCTGAGCGCTTCTGGGATATGGAACACAACTTTCTATTATTTTTGAAATGTGCGATGAAAAATTAGGTCTGTGTTCTATATCCTTTCTGGTTCACCCAGGTTGGAGTCCTGGCATCACCGTATGCCTGAGCGCTTCTGGGTTATGGAACACAACTTTCTATTATTTTTGAAATGTGCGATGAAAAACTATTTAAAGTCTGTGTTCTATATCCTTTCTGGTTCACCCAGGTTGAAGTCCTGGCATCACCGTATGCCTGAGCGCTTCTGGGATATGGAACACAACTTTCTATTTTTTTTTAAATGTGCGATGAGAAACTAGGTCTGTGTTCTATATCCTTTCTGGTTCACCCAGGTTGGAGTCCTGGCATCACCGTATTCCTGAGCGCTTTCGGGATATGGAACACAACTTTCTATTATTTTTGAAATGTGCGATGAAAAACTATTTAAAGTCTGTGTTCTATATCCTTTCTGGTTCACCCAGGTTGAAGTCCTGGCATCACCGTATGCCTGAGCGCTTCTGGGATATGGAACACAACTTTCTATTATTTTTGAAATGTGCGATGAAAAACTACTAGGTCTGTGTTCTATATCCTTTCTGGTTCACCCAGGTTGGAGTCCTGGCATCACCGTATACCTGAGCGCTTCTGGGTTATGGAACACAACTTTCTATTTTTTTTTAAATGTGCGATGAAAAACTAGGTCTGTGTTCTATATCCTTTCTGGTTCACCCAGGTTGGAGTCCTGGCATCACCGTATGCCTGAGCGCTTCTGGTATATGGAACACAACTTTCTATTATTTTTGAAATGTGCGATGAAAAACTAGGTCTGTGTTCTATATCCTTTCTGGTTCACCCAGGTTGAAGTCCTGGCATCACCGTATGCCTGAGCGCTTCTGGGATATGGAACACAACTTTCTATTATTTTTTAAATGTGCGATGAAAAACTAGGTCTGTGTTCTATATCCTTTCTGGTTCACCCAGGTTGGAGTCCTTCATCGCCGTATGCCTGAGCGCTTCTGGGATATGGAACACAACTTTATACCTAGTGAGGCAGGCTACCTAAAATAACACTTGAAATCCCGAGTTAGATTTTACAACAGAATATATATTTTTTGCACCAACTTTTTTGCACCAAATATTCTAAAAATATTACTAATTAGAATATTTCCGCACTGCAATGATCACGAGTTGTTTAAAACCATGGCCGAAGGGAGAGAATCATCGTTGCTTACCCAGTCAATCTCAAGCCAGTTTGGCTGCTCAACTAAAGTCCAATGAACAAAGCTATCTTCGTATTCCTTTAAGAATAGGATGTCTGGAGTGACGATTGAAATCTTAGTTAAAACGCACCCAACACTTACGGATTATGACACATAGGCGTGAAGCCCGACACATTCGGTAGATCACCAGCAGGACTTCGTTTAGACTGGAATGCTAGGTTTTACTGGGGTCCCCGCAGAGATCGCGGACTTTTAGTCCGCGATCTCTGCGGGATGTTGTAGCTACATTTTGGTGGACGGGCGGGCGGGGCGGGCTAAAAAGACCAAAGTAGTAATTTTTCAGAAAAAATGTAGGAAATCTACTCTAGAGAAACATATTCTTTTTAGATGGTTCCCAAATTGCTAATGTCCCCGATTATACGTATCTGGAAATAATAATAATAATAAGTAATTAATGGACTTATATTGCGCAAGTTTCATGTGTATATGATCACTTGCGCATTACATGATATGTAAATAACTTATGTATAGCTTAGCCTAAATAATATAATGTTAAAAATCCATACTAATGTTAATACTAATTTTACGGAAGCCTAAACCTATACTAATAGATTAATACTAAATGTTTAAGAACTAATAAAATACTAAAAATGAGTAAAAACTATAAATTATAATATTTAAAAAAATTATGTTAAAATAAATTACAGTTAAATGCTTTCCTAAAAAGATAAGTCTTAATTGAACGTTTAAAAGAATCGAGAGACTGTTCATTTCGTATAGAGTTCGGTAGATCGTTCCACAGTTTAGGAGCAGCAGATACAAAGGCTCTATCGCCAAGTGTAGGCTTAGTTATCACATAAGGTGGTTCTAGTAACAATTCGGTATTAGAACGAAGACAATATCTAGACTTACTCTTAATCTTAATTAGATCATTAATATATATAGGTGACAGACCATGCAATGCCTTAAAAGTAATAAGTAATAATTTAAAGATAATTCTAAACTTATCTGGAAGCCAATGAAGCTAATATAACATAGGTGTTATATGGTCGAATCTTGGTATCTTACAAATAAGACGGGCAGCAGTATTTTGTACTCTCTGTAACTTAATTAGTTGTGTCTGCGGTAATCCGTATAAAAGGCTATTACAGTAATCGATACGGCTTGTGACAAAGGCATGTACTAAAAGCTTGGTAGATTCAGTGGACAAATACTTCCTTATGCGTCTAATGTTGTGTAAATGGAAAAATGAAGAATTGCATATCTTATTAATATTCGTGTTCATGGACAACTTAGAGTCGAACCAAGAACCTAAATTTCTAGCAACTGGAACGGGTGCAATATTACAATTTCCGAAAGTTATATGTTCAATGTTTACTTTAGCTAATTGTTGCCTAGTGCCTATAATCAGAAATTCAGTCTTGTCATCGTTCAGCATTAGCCGGTCGGCAAGCATCCATTGGCGAATGTCCTTTATGCAGTTTTCTATGACAGAAATAGCGTTCTCCTGATTAGCAGCTGAGTCCGGCTTGAAAGAAAAGTAGATCTGCGAATCATCGGCGTAGCAGTGGTCATTAGGGAGATGCGCATTCATAATATCAAATAGTTTCGATGCATAAATAACAAAGAGAAGAGGTCCAAGGCAAGAACAATGAGGAACACCCCACTTCAGTTCAAAACTATCTGAGAGGGTACCATTAATAGGCCTTTTGCAATAGACAGTCACGTGACTTGTTGGCCCATAGTAACGCCATACTGGGTTGCAAGCTAACCAGCTCTCCCTTGACAACCAACAGAGATTGACTGAGCCGTGGTATCATAGCTGGACTTCGAAGCGTTTTTTCGTCTTACTTACTAAATTCATCTCGAAATAAGTCTTATACAGAACAAAAGTAAAGGTTGTTCTTTACTTTTGATCCGGTATTTTGTCAAATATGCGGCGCAAAATAGAGTTTGGACGCTCAAACGAACTCACCTCGAATCTCAGGCATGGCAAACATGGCGGCCGCTAAACACAACTTAGTGAACTCTTTCGATTGCTTGTTTTAATGCTAGTGAATAATCGGTCAAACACAATAAGCTTTTGCTCAGGACTCAAAAGAATATTGGGGAGCAATTATAGAATACCCCGCAACTTGGATCATTAATAATTCATTTTCTCAAATTTTCATACAAACCTTCTAAAAACCCAACCCTGAAATTTTTAAAAAACCTAACCATTTTCGACTCCAAATCATTCATAGAACGACCCTACATACACATGCACTATATATGGGGATAAATACTGTTTACTCTAGGCGCTCGTTCATGTACTTAAATAAAATCCTGTGTTTAACTTTAATTAAGGCTATATTTAAGCTACGAAAATATTCATAAATGTTGTATTATTTAAAATTAAATGTTCATTTCCTTTGCCTTAACTTAGAAAAGGACAGGCTATGGCTAGCTACATGTACTTGAGGAGATGCAGAAATTATCTTAGAATATTATTTTAGTTTGATACTGAATCTGTGGGTGTTACATGTCCAGTTTTGAAGCAAAGAAAATTATCAGGACTTTGATAAGTTTTATATATCCCTACTTAGTCATTGGAGAGAATGTTATATATTTTGTTTCTTATTTTGCTATTAGCCAGTAACAGGCATACATTATTAACCACTCGCTATAAAATTTTAATAATATTAAAGGAACACTGTCAATTAACCCAAAAATGATAAACATTCTCATGACTAAAGACAAAAATATTACCCTGCAAGCAGAGGTTTCTCATCTCTCTGCCAGGCATGAGAGTATGCAGTGTACTAGCCGAGAAAATTTGAGACAATTTTGATAAAGGATGGCAAAGATTTGAGTGGATGAAAAATACTGCTTTTAAGAGAAATTTAGAGCAACTTGAAATAAGTTCACTGTAACCGAAATCAAGTTTATAGAGGCCCGGTTATTAGGGGGAGGTGGGGTGCTGTTATCCCTTATCCCTATATTTTTCAGGATAGTTAATCACTTATCCCTGAGATGCAGATGGCTGTTATCGATTATCCCGATGGACTTTGGTTATCCCTTATCCCTACTGTTTTCTGGTTTGTTATCCCTTATCCCAGTCATTATTTTGCAAGTTATCCCTTATCCCCAATACCCCTAACCAGGCCTCTTCATAGAATTAGCTTTTGTAATCCACTTAGTCATCCTTTATTGAAATTTTTTGAAAACCATATCCGGGCATTCACATAGTATTACTCTTCGAATTCAGGGTGTTATCAGTTTGTAGTTTTGTTTTAAAGAAACTTGAAGATTCAATTCCAATGACAGTGCCCCTTTGACATCCATTAGACCATGTAAAAGTATATATTAGATTAATAAACACTATCAGATATATTCCTTAATTTTTTGGTTTTATATGCCTTGCTTCTTCCTGGGGGTACTCCCATATATGGACTATACGGGGATGATCCACTGGACAGGGTATGGTTTTTCGAGTTTCTGGTCTTAGACAGGGTATCCATTTTCACATTGACAGATCTTGAACAGGGTATGGTATTTATCACTTTTGACATGACATTTATCTGATGTAAACATCATACTCATTGTAACGATATCTGAGCTGCAATGTTACTTCCGGTCATGTGACGTCATCTTTGACCTTGACCATGCGTTCGCTTTTCTTTGTACTTTGAGCGGGGACGTACGTGCAGTAAACTACAGAACCAGAACCAGAGTTGTCCCTCTTTAGTCTCCCTGAGACCACGATACATGGTGTCAGAATCGTAACACACGCCTAAGGAACAGATTTACTCTTCATTGATAACTCTTGGGTGGAAATTAAGAGCAAAAGTGTGTTGTTTTGTGAGTTTTTGTTTCAGGAATCATGCCGAGCGATCCACCAGTGTCTTCCAGTTCGACAGGCTCGTCTCAGCCAACACAAGCTCAAGCAATTCCTGCTCAGTGTATACAGTCCATCATTCCGTTACCGTCGAAGGAAAGGAAACTTGGCAGTCAACTGGAAAAGGTTCAAGCGTTTATGGAACAACTACGAAATCGCCACGAGGCTTCGAGACCAAAACAACCAGCTCCGAACAGCAACCTTGCTGACGTGTATCGGCCCCGATGTGTTGGAAATCTACGATGGTCTGCCCTTCCAGAGCGAGGAGGAAAAGACAGACATCAAAAGGGTGATGGAGCTGCTAGAGGTCTACTGCGTGGGAGAGACGAACGAAACCTACGAGAGGTATATGTTTAATAGGAAGGATCAAGAATCTGGTGAGTCGTTCGATTCTTATCTCACAACCCTACGGTCACTAGCCAAAACATGCAACTTTGGAGAGCTCAAGGATAGCATGATCCGTGATAGAATTGTTGTGGGAATTAGAGATAACAGCACTCGCAAAAAACTGCTCACTGAGAACAAACTTACACTGAATAAATGCATTGATATTTGTCGCGCGAATGAAACCACAGCAAAGCAATTAAAGGAAATGACCCAGAACGAAGAGATCAGCGCGATGACCACAGGCAGCCCGCATCGAAAATATGTCCAAAGCCAATCTCCCGCACCGATTAAATGTAAATTTTCCCACAAGACCCATCCCAGAAAAAAGGAGCTATGTCCAGCATGGCAGCAACAATGCAATGACTGTGGCAAAAATAACAATTTCGCTGGCTCGCCAGTGTGTCAAAGTGCTAGCAAACAGCAAAAGAAAAAGCCAGTGCATAGTATAGAGAGCGTTCCAGAGTCAGATGATAGTGATGATTATCTATTCAGTGTGGAATCTGTGGGCTCATTGAGTGCTAAGAATTGTCGCAAAAAGATATTTGCAAACATGCGTGTGAGGGATATGAGACAGTAAAATTCCAACTTGATTGCGGCGCAACAGTCAATATTCTCCCAGTAGATCTGTACCAGAAAGTGTTCAATGACCCAAAGCTCACCCAACTGCAGAAAACCGATACCACCCTCGTAATGTTTAACAAATCAGAGCTGAACACCCTAGGATCCGTGAAAGTTAAGACTCGGAATCCTAAGAACGATCAAGTCCTTTTGGCGGAATATGTCGTTGTTGCTGAGGGGCACATGGCAATACTAGGCGCGCAGGCTATCCAACAGTTTCATCTCATAACTGTTAACTCTGACAATATCATGTCTGTGACCGACACGACTTTAGCACAGTCTGATATAGTCAGCGAGTTCAAAGATGTGTTCACGGGAGAAGGGAAATTAGACGAAAAGCTCCAGCTCGAAATTGACAAATCGGTAACTCCTGTCGCGCTTCCCGTGAGGAAAGTCCCGTTTGCAGTAAAAGAGCCCCTGAAAATTGAGATAGATCGGCTAGTAGATAAAGGAGTCTTGGTACCAGTCGAGGTCCCCACTGACTGGATTTCGTCGATGGTTGTAGTGAAAAAAAGCAACGGAAAAATACGGCTGTGTATTGACCCCAAGCCCTTAAACAAAGCGCTGAAGAGAAACCACTACCCTTTACCGGTGATCGACGATCTGCTAGCACAACTGACGAAGGCTAAAGTATTCAGCGTGGTTGATGCAAAGAACGGATTTTGGCACGTCCAGCTCGAGGAGGAGAGCAGCTACCTCACCACATTCGGTACCCCGTGGGGCAGATACAGGTGGACCCGCATGCCGTTTGGAATCTCACCCGCCCCAGAGGAGTTCCAGAGAAGGCTCGAACACGCCTTAGAGGGTCTAGATGGAGTGATGCCAATCTTTGATGACATCCTCATTTTCGGTGTAGGCGAGACGCACGCCGAGGCCCTGATAAACCATGACGCAAAGCTAAGGGAGCTGTTGGAGCGTTGCCGCGCTAAGGGCATCAAGCTAAACAAAGAGAAGCTAAAGCTCCGCCGCCAAGAAGTGAAGTTCATGGGTCACGTGATATCTGAGGAAGGTCTGAAACCTGATCCAGCCAAACAGCAGGGCATCAAGGAGATGCCAACTCCTGAAAGCAAACAAGATGTAAAGAGACTACTGGGAATGGTAAACTACCTGCAGCGTTTCGCACCCAACCTGTCCGAGGCACACAGCCCCAATGAGAGACCTTCTGAAGGAGGAGAATCAGTTCCGCTGGGAGGAAGAAGTGCAAGGACGGAGTTTCGAAGCAGTCAAGACGATAATCTCGGAAGCCCCAGTCCTAAAATTCTTTGACCCCAAAGACAACGTCGAACTCCAGTGTGACGCGTCCGAGAGAGGCCTGGGAGCCTGCCTAATGCAAAACGGGCAACCAGTAGCCTACGCTTCACGATCAATGACAGAAACAGAGACCAACTACGCTCAAATAGAAAAAGAGATGCTGGCGATCGTGTTTGGGGTAGAGCGCTTCGAGCAATGCGTGTATGGTCGACCAGTCCATGTACAAACAGACCATAAACCACTTGAGAGTATTTACAAGAAGAGCCTGATTAGCGCACCAAAGCGACTCCAACGTATGCTGCTGAGACTGCAGAAGTTTGACCTGAAAGTCACATACAAGAAAGGATCAGAAATGGTCTTAGCAGATACTCTTAGTAGAGCGTTCCCAATGCGCAACAGTGCCAGCAGAGCAGAAACAGAAGACGTAGTCTATCTGGAAGAATTGAGAGGAGATACGGAGAGAGATACAGAGAGTATCAATATGATACAATACCTTCCCGTTACTTAAGAAACTCAAGCTGCGATCCAGAAGGCCACAGAAATCGATGCCGTTTTAAGAGAGCTTAAAACAACCACCAGGAAGGGTTGGCCAGCGTCAAATGAAGACATTGCAGTTAGCATCAAGGATTATTTCCCCTTTAGAGATGAGCTCTCACTGCAAAACGGGCTAGTTTTCAAAGGTGAGAGGCTATAGTCATCCCAGCAGGTATAAGAGATGACATGCTAGTGAAGATACACGCAAGTCACATAGGCATCCAAGGGTGTTTGCGCAGAGCAAGAGAAGTTCTCTACTGGCCTGGTATGAATAAAGATGTTGAAGAATATGTTGCCAAGTATGAAGTCTGCAATAGCCACCCAGCAGAGCAAGGCAAAGAGCCACTGATCTGTCACGAAATCCCGTCGAGACCTTGGGAGAAGGTAGGAATTGATATGTTTGAACTCGAGGGTAAAGAATTTGTTGTTACAGTTCACTACTACTCAAGCTTCTTCAAGATCGACAAATTGAACACGAAGACCGCAAAGGAAGTTATACGGAAGGTTAAGGCTCACTTGGCCAGGCACGGCATTCCAGACCAAGTGATCTCAGACAATGGGCAACCATTTGCATCAGCTGACTTCCAAGACTTCGCCAGTTTGTACGGTTTTGAGCACTTGACAAGCTCCCCAACCTACGCACAGTCCAATGGAAAGGTAGAAAACGCTGTCAAGACAGCAAAGAGGCTGATGAGGAAGGCCCTCGTGACAAAGAGTGATCCACAATTGGCTCTACTAGACTGGAGAAACACTCCTACCGAAACACTAAACACATCTCCAGTGCAGCGAATCTTCGGCAGAAGAACAAAGACATTGCTACCGACATCTAACCGACTCCTGAAGCCGAAAATACCAGAAGATGTAGAGCAGAAACTTAAACTACAGAAGGCAAAGCAAAGCATCAACTACAACAAAGGTGCAAAAGAGCTAGAAGAGCTTCGTCCAGGAGACATTGTACGTTTACAACCGCAGAGGTCTGTAGGAAAGGGTAAAGAGTGGCTACAGGCTAGAGTAGAGGGAAAGGTGGACATTAGGTCCTACCAAGTGCGAACAGAGGACGGCAGAGTGTACAGGCAAAACAGAAGGCACTTACGGCGTACACGCGAGGTGATGCACCCCCGTGAGGAATTAGAGCTACCACAGCCTCGTAGGGCACCATCCTCCTCAGCTAGCGCAAACCCGAGTGACAAACCACCACCGCAACCCACTTCCCCATCCCAAGTTGCGAGCAACGAACAACAGCACATGCCACCTACGGGAGACACCACAGAGAAGCCGAGCAAACAAACGCCAGCTTCACCCAAAGAGAGCAAGCCGGATTCACCTGTGACGACTACACGGAGTGGAAGGGTTGTAAGACCTCCAATACGCTTTCAGTGATAGAACTAACGGACATGACTCGATTGATTATTCATTTAAATAGGACAGTGACATTTAGTTCCATTTTAGTTGTTTTATGAGTTCCGTTAAAGAAGGGAAGATGTAACGATATCTGAGCTGCAATGTTACTTCCGGTCATGTGACGTCATCTTTGACCTTGACCATGCGTTCGCTTTTCTTTGTACTTTGAGCGGGGACGTAGGTGCAGTAAACTACAGAACCAGAACCAGAGTTGTCCCTCTTTAGTCTCCCTGAGACCACGATACACTCATTACCAGATATCGATTTGTAATCAGTTTATCCCTGACCTCTAAATAAAACAGTCGACTTTATAGACACTTCTTGTGGATTCTTGTTGTATTTTCGTCTTATAGAAGGGTATAAAATTTTAACACTTTGTCTTGAACAAGGTATGGAAATTTGAGGTTTTTTGTCTTAAACAGGGTAAGAGTTTCAGAGCCCCAGCGGCACACCATTACCGAACTTTGGGTAGAGTACCCCCCCCCCCCCCCCCCCCTCCCCGGGTCCTGACTGTATGAAGTATAATTAACAATTAGACCCGCAGCCCGAATGGGCTACGAGTCAATAGCCCATCAGGCGCAGCCGAATGGGCTATTTAACTCGTAGCCCATGAGGGCGAGAGGTCTAATTGTTTTAGTATAAACTAACTAGTCGGACAGTAGAAATAATAGAAAGAAACAAATTGAAGTTGAAAAAATGTTATTATGTCGTGAAAATGCGTGCGGTTTTTCTCTACCATGGGCTATTACAAATAGATCTATAGTAGCGTAGCCAATCAGAATGCAGGATTTGTAATAGTCCACTAGTTGGTTTATACTAATGATTGATATCCAGATTTACGATGCCTAATTTGCACTTAAAGAAAAACACCAAGTCTAAGTATTCCAACCAGTTAAGCTTAATTAATTTAACAATTAGATTAAATAAAATAAATTAAATTCTTAAGTTCTTTATCATTTTCTAGCATGTCACTTTTTGAAACATTAGAGTTGATGTGTTTGCTGCAGGAAGCTTACAATATGTTTAATAAGTTCTCAATATTTCATGTCACCACACCAAACATAGGAAAAATATAGTTGAGAAAAACTGACTCCCTCTTTATAAATATTAAAGAAAAAGAGCTAGCCAGAAAACATACCGATTTACAGGTGCCAGAGCAGTAGTCTAGGGCGCATGGAATTATCCTGTTTTTTAGGGTGTTATGCTAATTTTTAGGGTGTTATGTTAATTTTTGGTGAACGCTCATTAATTCAGATGACGTCACGGTTCTATTGTCTTAGACTCATGAATAAAGTGTGGTGGTATCTCATTATCTTTTGTCTTTCCGCATGAACAAAGTGCGGCGCGCTCATGAATAAAATGTGGCGCTCTCATGAATAAAGTGTGGCGCTATGTTAATTTTTAAGGCGCGCTCATGAATATCTATTGTTCCTTTGGATGAGGTCATCGATCTATTCGGGCATGTTTGGGCAAAGCCTATTGTTTGGAGGCATGTTTGGGCAAAGCCTATTGTTTGGAGCAGCTATAAAACCAGGAGCAATCGGCCCTGAATACATTCGAAGTTGAATGAAAAAAGTAATAAATATCTCGCAATATCTAAACCCCTCTGTAGCGTAAATAGTAAGAACAAACTACTCGTGATAGACTCTGAACTGTCTTTATTATTTTCCTTTACAGTTAATAACTCATAAGATAATTGTATACAAAATCCACTGTGAGAAATTTTGCTATTGTCCTTAGGGATTAACGATAACTGAAGAGCCTATTGTTTGGAGGAAAACTCTTGTGATGCAAATTATTCTCTAAAACTGAACTATAATTACCATACGAATATAAACAAACCACTAGATAATTAAACAAAGTTTATTCAATCTCAAAAACACCAATTATAAAAACAGTTCATTTTCCTTATCCTCGCGGAGTTGATAACTTTCTTATTTCTCAGTTCTTGGGTTGATATAATGTACCGTGTTACAATATTACGCTGATTTATGTTTCATTGATTTTTTTCTCAGTTCTTGGGTTTTCTTGTTGACAAATGCTACAGACAGTTGTGTTTTTACCGAGGAGAGGAAAATTAATGACCAAGGTAGTCTAGTCTAAAAACTATACTTCAAATAGAAATCGACTTAATAAAACTTATTTCTAAAAGGTACAAATGTATTATTCATCGCGGAATCACTCTGTTCCGAAATAGGTTGTTTTTGGAATTGTTTATTCAACAAGAATTTTCGGTGGTGAATTGCAGCCTCGGTCGCTTCTTTCCATCCATAATCTTCCGTGTTCATCAAGTTTTGTTTTGTTTCCAAATTTTTTTGGAAATCAGGATCTTTTCTTAAGCTGTGAATCCATTTCATATCTTCGAACAACACTTCTCTTAGGTCTTTTCTATAGGTAGGAACCAAAGCGTTACTGGCTTTGATTTCAGCAACTTCATGACTATCCCCATCGTGTTCATACTTTTGAACCAACGCTTCCCAATCTTCCTGGTGCCGTTCTTTAGCTTCGTTACGAATTCTTTCCCAAACATCCTCTTCTCCGTCATAACTATCATCAGTGGAGTCCGTGCTCTCCTGAGAATCAGAGCTTTGATAAGAATCTTCAGTCATTTCATCATCTGAGTTGGAACGATTAGCAGCCATCGTTTATATCTTTACTCTTCAAGGATCGGGAGTATAATGTTAGGCCCGTTTCGAACTTTATAGAAAACAAATTGGTGTGGTCACTACGTTTAACAAATGTCGATTAGCTGATTTAGCTAAGATCTCTCAGTTAGATCAACATTGTAAGTAGGATTCCTAACCAACATATTTTCCATTATCAACAACTGGATTTACATTCCTCGACAAAAACTTTCTTTTTTGAAGTTTCGCTTCTTGTAAATATGGTTTACGTTCTTGAGTTGATAACCTATGGACTTGTGCCAAGTGGTTGGATAATTTAACAAGATACTTTGATCCACAATTAGGTACAGGGCAGTTTTTCAAAGTCTGATTTTCCATGTTCACTCGTTGAAAGTTAGTATCAAATAGCACACATCTACTTGATCGTCCCTTTTATCTCCTTTCGTCCCTTTTGTCTCCTTTTGTCCCGCTTTTTTTCGTTTTGAAATAAAAAAAGAAGCATAAAAAAGAAAAAAAAAGCGGGACAAGAGGCGACAAACGGGATGAAAGGGATAAACGGAGATACCTGTATCCGAATGTGAACACGTCTCTTGTCAGTAGGCCCTCTCGTCCCTTTTGTCTCCTTTTGTCCCGCTTTTTTTCGTTTTGAAATAAAAAAAGAAGCATAAAAAACGAAAAAAAGCGGGACAAAAGGAGACAAAAGGGACGAGAGGGCCTACTGACAAGAGACGTGTTCACATTCGGATACAGGTATCTCCGTTTATCCCTTTCATCCCGTTTGTCGCAACACCGCGGCAAAACGACTGCGCATGCGTTACTTTTCGTCTCGTGGCTTGAAACAAGATGGCGGCCAGGATGGAGGCTGAAAGTTCGTTTCTGCGTTAATTAAGTCCTGGCACTCACTCCTGGCAAATAAAATTCTAAAGATCTCTGTGGCACTTGAAGTTTGGGAGCCACGGATCTGTGCAAGTGGTGGATAGATAATTTGATCGTGTGTTCCAGATGAACAGAACGAGGTGACAGAACCAAGTACGATCTCATTCTCGACAAAGTCAAGAACTCCCGAAGAATATTACAAAAGTTACAGTTACTTTGAGTAAATATACAGTTGACTGCCTCTGGCATGGCATGCAGTAGTGAGTGGAGTACGAGTTTTCAATTGGTGTGCATCACGGTTTAAAAGATTGCCAAGAAAAACGTAAAAAAAAAAATATATGAATCATTTCTGAATGCATTTTTTTACCAAAGTGTGGCTTGCGAAAGCTGAGGTGGAAGAAAACATTTGAAACACTATACATTTTATTGGATCCCATTTGGATTGCACTGACAAAGAATTCCATGTTTTAGGGTTAGGGTTTGTATTGTTTCAGGGTATGTTTGGATAGCCAGTACTATTCCAGGTTCCGAGGAGGTGAAGGCTACCCCACATATTACCCTCATCAAATGTGTCAAGTTATAGGGGGAGGATTTTGGTATATATATATAACCGATAGAAGGCATAGGTCACATGATAGGTGAGCACTACATAACACAGACTGAGTCCACGTTTCCGTAGTGCAGTGGTTAAGCCATCTACTTTCTATGCTGTGTGTCGAGGGTTTGAGTCCCAGTAGGTGCCCATAATAGTTTTTTCTCGTCTTTTCTTGTTTACTTGTGAGCTCTAATCATCAATTAGCTCTAAAGCGTAGGTTTACTGACCAGTCACAATTTGTCAAATTATCGGTTAAAGTGCACCTAACCCCTTTTGCAATTTTTATACATATGAATCTTTGAAAGGTTTTAAGTACTTCTGTGAAGAAATTTGTAGCTTACATAGAATACTCTATGTTCTAGGCTCGACCCAGGCTCAGGAAAGGTCAAATTTTCACCATTTCAAACAAGCATAAAACAGAGTATTCTATGTAAGCCAAAACTTTCTTCACAGAAGTACTCAAAACCTTTCAAAGATTCATATCTATAAAAAATTCCAATGGGGTTAGGTGCACTTTAAGCTTTTGTATTTCCTCTAAGTTTATCGGATTATCAGTTCCCCATAAAAAAACTGACACAGAAATGACCATGACTGGTATAACCCTTGTTATCTGTTGCTCTGGATGAGGGATTGATATGCAGATAATGAAAGAAGGGTAATGCACAGCATAGTCGGTGTTCTCACCAAAATTGTGTAGCTTGGATCCAAGCTAGCCCTTTAGTATATTATTTTTTAGTACACCATTTCAAAAACAAATGTGAAAATCCCACAGAGGCATGGTCTGGTGTGAACACTGCATAGTCCAGGCCTGCAGCCAGACTAAAATGATGCACTAAAATGAAAATGGTGACCAAACCAAAGAAAATGTTGACAGGAAAACACCAAAATGATGCTTGTAACTTGTGGAAGGACATTGCTTTGTAACTCTTGCAACCTCATTGGACAGGTGAAGTACTGAAATGCCATTGGACCCCTCAACTTCGAGCATTTTTATTTTTTGTTTTTTACCTCTGCCTCATACTGGCTATGGGCCTGTAGTAAATCTAAACCCTGCACCCCTCCTCCCGGGACATAGCAGGAATTATTAAAGGAGAACTGTACTCTAAAATTAACCTATTTTTAAAGAACCTATTTTTTTTATTGTATTGCATTTTTGTAATTTAAAGGAAGGTCCTTGAATATCAACAAATTGTGAGTTTTGACTTCAAACACTGTTGGCAGCACAATTAATGTACATGTGTCAGTGGATATTTCATGACGTATACAAGTACAAGGAAGAGTTGTCCTCCAGCCTCGTAAACTCTGTTAATTTTGGAGATTTAATTTTTTCTGGCTTTAACTTGAAATATATGGGGATGAAACTTGCACAAGTTACTATTTTGGCTAATGCTCTTTCCAATTTTGGCATCCATTTTGAGAGCAGCAGTACCATATACTTGATTGAAAATACACAATGTTTTATCTAAATCTTTGACTTTTTTCCAGTTCTTTCTAAACTTATCTTCCTTGTATGCTACATTATAAATACTAACATCCCAATTCTATGCTGCAGAGCTGGAGCCCAAATTTCCTCCAAAATTATTATTTTTAAATAAAGTGCAACATGAGAAAAAGAACTTTGAAAATCAAATTATTATCCATACCTTCAAGATTAATTTAAAAAGAAGTCAATTTTATGGTACAGTTCTCCTTTAACTTGATTACCTGGTAGATGTAATGACAGTCCACAGAAATGGGGCCAACAGACACCCCAACTTGCCAAAAAACCCTGGTGACTTCAATGACTGCTATTAGCTCTCCCCAGGCCCCTTTTTAGTGTATGAGAACCTCTTTTCTTGTCTCTTTCACAAGCTCGGCCAGCAAGAAATCTGTCATGAAACCATGGTAACCAGTCTGTTTTCTCACATGGTTGATTAGTTCCTGTAAAAACTAGCGTTGATCTGTGTCCATGGGGAAGATAAAACACTCAGTGCCATAATCAACTGAATGATGATTAAGGTATCAGTGGGAAGTGAGTAGCAGCTGACATTTCAAATGCTTGCCCTTTGACAGAACAAAAGAGGGAATTGTGGGTGTGGAAATCGTTTATCAAGTGTTGAGTGCAGGATTACCACTGAGGAAGCATGTACTCAGATGAAGGATCAAAGGAAATTTCCCCATCCAATATAGAAATACTAATAGGTGTAATAATCAAAAATCCTGATCAATGCTGATTTAAAAACTTTAATTATATGTGTTTTCTCTCATAACTGTAAGTATGGGTGACAAACAACAGCTCTTTTTCACACAATATACAACACATGACTAATACGAATAGCAGGCAATTCATATGAAATAGAACAATAATTATTAATAATATTTGTTATCCTTGTTATTAATATTAACTTCATACAATCTTACTATTAATAATCCTGTACTTCCATATCATGTTTCATACAATTTAATTGTTCATCATATATGACCATACTAAACAATTTATTAGCATTGTTTACATATTTAATAAAATAAGTATGAATTCAGGTGCTGCTTGCAATAGGTTATATTACAGTTGCATATGTGAATAGCAGTTTCAGCGGTATTGACCCAAATGCCTCACACGAATGATGGTTTTAATGGTGCTTCACAAGAGACCTGTGATAATCATGGTCCTAAATGTGCTTCATTATTACATGTATCGAAGTGAGGCAATCGGGTCAATACTGCTGAAACTGCTATTTGTTGACGCAACTATTAATTATAATATTATCAGCTATTGCTAATACACAAGCACATTACTAGTATGTAAAAATGTGGTTGCCTGTATATATGCTAGTTCTCACCTGTTGGGTACGTGTTCTCTTTTGGTATTGGCTTACATTTGTATTTAAAAGGGTGGTTAAAAAATGCCAGAAGTTGCTTTGAAGAGTATCAGACCACCAAGTTCCTGGTCTGTACCCACACTGTCAAACTTAGAATGTGAACTAATCCAACTAGTATGAACTAAATACTGGAAGAGTGCTAGCTATACTTGCCTATGCATAGTGTAGGTACACAAGTGTAACTGTAATAACTAAATTAAATTAAATATATATCTAATTTAGATATTAATTATGGTGCTGGTGAATCTCTATAAATAAGAGCAGGTGGGTTTCAGAAAGAGCTAGTAATAATATTTTTGAATCCGAGTTTAATACCCTGCTTAGACAGAGATTCCTTGGGTATAAATTCGAGTGTTAGCCCTTTGTCGATTTTAATTGTTCTCTGCATAATCGTTTGGCATGGCAAACACAAGAACTAATGGGGAGCTGAACGTCTCTGATGAGTTCTTTAGTCAAGGATTACAGTTTACCTTGGCATTCTCTTGCTTGACGATGATCCACTGTTCGTTTATGTCTTTCCCATTCACAGCATTCGCAAGACTCGCGGTTTTCTAATTCATACTACTAGCAAAGCAGCAAGACTCCATAACTCGTAAGCACAACTTCGCTCGTGATTTTCAACACGGGTGCAAGCACGAAAGCATGGGGTGCAAAAGACAGGAGATAGAATGAACAATAAACTACTTATGTTGAACTTTTGAGGCTTAACTTTTACTTCTCCACCTTAACTTTTTCAAAATACCAGGCCGGAAACGGTTGTTACTGACAAAACTAAATGGTTTCAACAGGGAAGGGTTCAGGACAGGAAGTTGGAGGCCGCGCGTGCGCAATGCGTTTTGCCGCGGTGTCGTTTGTCGCCTCTTGTCCCGCTTTTTTTCTTTTTTATGCTTCTTTTTTTATTTCAAAACGAAAAAAAGCGGGACAAAAGGAGACAAAAGGGACGAAAGGAGATAAAAGGGACGATCAAGTAGATGTGTGCTATTTGATACTAATTTTCAACGAGTGAACATGGAAAATCAGACTTTGAAAAACTGCCCTGTACCTAATTGTGGATCAAAGTATCTTGTTAAATTATCCAACCACTTGGCACAAGTCCATAGGTTATCAACTCAAGAACGTAAACCATATTTACAAGAAGCGAAACTTCAAAAAAGAAAGTTTTTGTCGAGGAATGTAAATCCAGTTGTTGATAATGGAAAATATGTTGGTTAGGAATCCTACTTACAATGTTGATCTAACTGAGAGACCTTAGCTAAATCAGCTAATCGACATTTGTTAAACGTAGTGACCACACCAATTTGTTTTCTATAAAGTTCGAAACGGGCCTAACATTATACTCCCGATCCTTGAAGAGTAAAGATATAAACGATGGCTGCTAATCGTTCCAACTCAGATGATGAAATGACTGAAGATTCTTATCAAAGCTCTGATTCTCAGGAGAGCACGGACTCCACTGATGATAGTTATGACGGAGAAGAGGATGTTTGGGAAAGAATTCGTAACGAAGCTAAAGAACGGCACCAGGAAGATTGGGAAGCGTTGGTTCAAAAGTATGAACACGATGGGGATAGTCATGAAGTTGCTGAAATCAAAGCCAGTAACGCTTTGGTTCCTACCTATAGAAAAGACCTAAGAGAAGTGTTGTTCGAAGATATGAAATGGATTCACAGCTTAAGAAAAGATCCTGATTTCCAAAAAATCTTGGAAACAAAACAAAACTTGATGAACACGGAAGATTATGGATGGAAAGAAGCGACCGAGGCTGCAATTCACCACCGAAAATTCTTGTTGAATAAACAATTCCAAAAACAACCTATTCCGGAACAGAGTGATTCCGCGATGAATAATACATTTGTACCTTTTAGAAATAAGTTTTATTAAGTCGATTTCTAGTTGAAGTATAGTTTTTAGACTAGACTACCTTGGTCATTAATTTTCCTCTCCTCGGTAAAAACACAACTGTCTGTAGCATTTGTCAACAAGAAAACCCAAGAACTGAGAAAAAAATCAATGAAACATAAATCAGCGTAATCTTGTAACACGGTACATTATATCAACCCAAGAACTGAGAAATAAGAAAGTTATCAACTCCGCGAGGATAAGGAAAATGAACTGTTTTTAAATTTGGTGTTTTTGAGATTGAATAAACTTTGTTTAATTATCTAGTGGTTTGTTTATATTCGTATGGTAATTATAGTTCAGTTTTAGAGAATAATTTGCATCACAAGAGTTTTCCTCCAAACAATAGGCTCTTCAGTTATCGTTAATCCCTAAGGACAATAGCAAAATTTCTCACAGTGGATTTTGTATACAATTATCTTATGAGTTATTAACTGTAAAGGAAAATAATAAAGACAGTTTAGAGTCTATCACGAGTAGTTTGTTCTTACTATTTACGCTACAAAGGGGTTTAGATATTGCGAGATATTTATTACTTTTTTCATTCAACTTCGAATGTATGCAGGGCCGATTGCTCCTGGTTTTATAGCTGCTCCAAACAATAGGCTTTGCCCAAACATGCCCGAATAGATCGATGACCTCATCCAAAGGAACAATAGATATTCATGAGCGCGCCTTAAAAATTAACATAGCTCACCACTTTATTCATGAGCGCACCACTTTATTCATGAACTCACCACTTTATTCATGAGTCTAAGACAATAGATAATGAGATACCACCACACTTTATTCATGAGTCTAAGACAATAGAACCATGACGTCATCTGAATTAATGAGCGTTCACCAAAAATTAACATAACACCCTAAAAATTAGCATAACACCCTAAAAAACAGGATAATTCCATGCGCCCTATACTACTCAGAGCACTAACTGATTGCTATATGGTTAATTATAGACACAGGATAACACAAGACCAGTTCTTCAAAGTTAAATATTTTATTTATTTTTCAATTTTTCTTCTAGAACTTTCACAGTGCAAATACAGAGCTTGGCCTTCCTGTATGTGGTCATATCGACCATTGCATTTTAATACTGACACTGTCACCATTCGTCAATGTTTCGTGTACTCTCCAAAGTTATAAACCTGATAAATTAACGCCGTAATTACTGGTTTATATAACATAGTATAAAAGAAAGAAGGAATCTGCTCAACTATTACAATACTATTACAATACTATTACAATACTACTTTACCTTGTTGAGCGGCCGCCATGTTTTCCATGCCTGAGATTCGAGGTGAGTTCGTTTGAGCGTCCAAACTCTATTTTGCGCCGCATATTTGACAAAATACCGGATCAAAAGTAAAGAACAACCTTACTTTTGTTCTGTATAAGACTTATTTCGAGATGAATTTAGTAAGTAAGACGAAAAAACGCTTCGAAGTCCAGCTATGATACCACGGCTCAGTCAATCTCTGTTGGTTGTCAAGGGAGAGCTGGTTAGCTTGCAACCCAGTATGGCGTTACTATGGGCCAACAAGTCACGTGACTGTCTATTGCAAAAGGCCTATTGAAACACGCTGCGTTCTGTTCATCAAATATGACGAAAACCAGTCGAGTACTTTACCAGATACACCAACCTTAGATTTGAGAGTGTCGAGCAGGATACTATGATCAACGGTGTCGAAGGCTGCACTTAAATCCAGAAGCACAAGGAGGGTTACTTGCTGCCGGTTCATATTCATCAATATATCATTCTTAACCTTTACAAATTATATCAGAATAAACTATACTGATAAATTATATTATCGGACGTCTCCTCTCTTTTTTTAAAAACAATCGTAAACATATTTAGCTGATGCCTTTTGCAGTATTTTTTGTGGGTTTATCAGTGTGAGAAACAATTGTTTCTCTGTCATTGTCTCGGTTTTTTTTGGGGGGTAAGTCTAAATGTCTCTTAAGCTTATTATAAATTGGGCATTTTATCAAGAAGTGCATTTCGTCTTCGATATCTTTTTGACATTTTAAACAGATTCGTTCTTCCGGTTTTTTGTATGGCCTTGCGTGTCTGCCTTTTTCTATTGCTAGCTTTTGAAATAACCTCGGAAATGGTTGTCTCCCCTACATGAAATGTCGATGGCAGTTCAGGCAATTTATTTACTTGTGCACTAATTACACACAGCTCTAGCTAGGAGTCAAATTATTAAACTACAATTTCATATTCTCTACTGCTTGCAGCACTTCACTTTTGTTAGAAACCTCTAGTATATGTAAAGATATATTAGCGCTTAGGTTTTTGAACACCGTGGCTGCAACAAAACTCCGCTTGAAGAACAGTTTCCTAAAATCATTTTCAGGGCTTTGGCATTTAACTTGTGGAAACAGGTCTCTCACTGGTTTCGAAGGGCGGAATTCGGGCTTATAGACAGTGATTTTGCCGAGATTTTCCGATTCACCGGGTCGATTATTTGAAGTTTATACTCGCACGAAATTTGACAAACAAAGCCGCCGAGACTGCATGATAATAATTTCCCATTCAAGCGAGCTGTTAGTTTTCGTTCACTGTTCTCTCTTGAACTGGTTCTCTGGCACAAGCAACGAGATTGCCTGCTAGCAGATGATCTCTCTCTCTCTCTGCAGGGAAAAATAAAACCTAGGGGATAAACCTCTCTTTTCATAATTATTAGTATATTTTTTTATATATCTCTGTTTATAGTACTGATGACGGGGTTCGGAAGCGACTGGTAAGCGGTAAATATTATAGGCAACAAAATATTATAGGCAACGAAACTCCACTTGGTCGACCCGAAAATAATTGAGCAATTTCCTAAAACCATTTTGAGGGCTTCGGCGTTGAACTTGTGGAAACAGGCCTCTCTTTCTCTAGTTTCGAAGGGCTTTCACACAGTGATTTCGCCGAGATTTTCGGATTCACAGGATCGATCAAAGTTTATACTCGCACGAAATTTTACACTGACAGAGCCGCCTAGATAATAATTTCCCATTGAAACGAGCTGTAATTCGTTCACTGTTCTCTCTTGAACTGGTTCTCTGCTACTGCCAGCAACGAGATTGCCTGCTAGCAGAACTCTCTCTCTCTCTCCTTTCTGTCTGCAAGTAAAAATAAAACCGGAGACAAACCCCAGAGAAACTTCTCGCTTTCATAATTATTAGTCGGCGTCTACACAGTCAAGAAGTGGATTCACCGAGCTGCTCCGCCATCTGTATGGAGAGGAGGACTCGACTCTATGACGACAAGGTGGTTAGATGGAGGAATTTCTACTACTACTACTGAGTATTACCCGGAGAGTGTTCTCTGTTTATAGCAGCGACGGGTGACCGGTAAATGTGATAGTACAGCCAAGTACTGCTGTATAACACTTTGTTGACTTCGCATTCAACTTGTAAGGTACTATTAGTTTCATCAAGGTCATCCATGTTCAAATCAAAATTATCATGTCACCAACATAAAGAATACGCTCAGTTTGTGAGGTTCCCGCCGTGAACAAGGGGTCAAGTCCCGGATATAAACATACCAAAGCACGCTAAGCACTGTGGGTGAGACGGCCCCTTTAAAGACCAATCAAAGTTTTCTCCATAGCAATTTGCAGCCAAAGCAGGTCTATCAAATATCAACAATGTGAGCCAAGCTAATTTGCATAAAATAGAATAAAGATTTTGTAGAGTTGAGCTCTTGTTTCAACTAAAAGAACTTAGTAATGATTGATTTTTAACTCGTGGATGCGCGAAAGCGCAGAACACAAGTTATTGGAGTGGGTCAGTAGCTAATTTATTCATCGTTTTAATATGGTGTGTAGATCGGGGACTCTCCGTTGGCTGTCCGAATAGTGTTCGATATTCCGAAGATATATTTACGGATGTTTATGGTACGCGCCCAAGAATTGAAAGATTTGGTCATGCAGGAGAAGATGTATTGACGGTGCCCATCTAATGCCAGACACTTCAATTAATTCCCTTAGAACTCATCCACTCTAATAGAGATGGCGTACGCAAGGCTCGCGAGGCATTTCTTATTGATAAAGGACAAACATTAGAACCTAAAGGCATGAACAGAAAGGAAGAAATGTAATACTACTGTCTCTATTATGGAATTGTATTTATCTTAGTTCTCTATCACGCCCACTCGTCACTTGTAATTTTATCTCCTAATGTCACATTTATGTTTTCAAAATTTAAAATTTGTAACTAACGGTTTCTTGCCATATACTTCTGTACCCTGAGGAAGGTTGGCCGTGCCAACCGAAATATCGGTAGTAATTACTCGGGCCAGGCCTTTGGCCGGCTCGAGTCAGAAATCGCAAGTCTTTTTTATTTTTTGTGTCGAGGTATTTCGCGGCGTCAACCAATCAGAAAGCACTGTGCACGTGGACAGAAAGCACCGTGCACGTGGACACTGATAGACTTCGGAAATACAGAGTTTGAATGCGAGCAAAGACGAAAGTGTTTTGTGCCATTTGTAGCTGTTATTTGGCTAAAACCAAACGTTTCTTCGACTGAAATGCTAAGATGTTGAGTTTTTCTAGGGCTGAGAAAAGTTTTACGGACTTTCGAGAGAAATTTCGCACATTTTACGACAAGATAACTGGCGCTCCTGAACGCACGTGGACCAGTAATAATCGACATATGTAAGTAAACAAATGGTATAAACTTTACCAGCTTGTAGTAGTGTCGTGTTTATTTTTCATTCATTCATTTCATTTCATTTCTTTATTTGCCACAGATATAAATACCATGATTACATGAATATACGGGGTTGCAAGTGGCGAGGGAGCCCAAATAGAAACCATTAGGCTTATGTGATTTTGGGCTACCTCTTTGACAACTGATTGTATTAAAAACATTGCCTTTTAAAAATAATGGGTTAAAATATATAGTAAATGGCCTAAATTTCAGTTCGGATCATGTTTACAATCTAAGCTTATGTAGTTACGACTCCATTGTCAAATGGTGTTGTAAACTTGACATGATCCCTCATCAGTTCTTTGATATGAAGCCAGCTTTATAGTACCTCTTCTCGGTAAGCGTCAGGAGTACTTTTAAATATTGATATGAGTATCTTCTTGTTTAATATTCGTTTCTGTTAAAAGTAATGGCATCAATTACAGCAGTAAATAGCCCAATTCCTGTTGTAGGCCACGGCCAGCGTCGGTATTTTCACTCAGTCACTTCATGACATAGTAAGAATTCGGGAAAGCCGAGTGATCGAAGAAAACGTGTGGAAATTACGTACGATTCGTTATAAATTTCAGCCTCCTGCAAGATGTAGAAAATGATCACTAGCCCTAATACTGGAAAATTCATCACTGCTACTCAAAAATGAAACTGCATGCAGATCTAGATATAAGACTATCTATTTAGAATGACCATCCCTAAATATTCACAAGGGGTATCTATAGCTATTATTAGCTAAAGGGAAAGTTACATGTATTCCACAATATAATAGCACCTGTGCTTGGACAGTAAAGTTAGAAGTAATATTATCAGTCCATTAATCCTACTGAAAAGCATTGATTTCTAAGAATGTTGAAAAGTATGGGTTGGTTAAACCCTGCTAAAAAGAATTGTTTTCTAAAATACAAAAAAACTCAATTAATATTTTTGAGCAAGTTAGTTCAGAGAGAGTGTTATGTGAAGTTGATTTATTATAATTACTGGGAGCAGTTGTGATAGGCCTTTTGCAGGAAACAGTCATGTGCTGGTATAATACTTTGTGAACGAATAAATTGAGCTTGTGACCTGCAGCCATGGGAAAGACATTGCCATGGATGCTGGATGGCAAGCTATCTTTAAAATAGTTGTGTACAAAGATTGGCAATCGATTAGAAGTGGAAAATAGCATTTACAAACAGGTTTTGCTAAAAACACTACTGATCACGTACAAGTGCCTATATGAATTAAGATTTGTTTGCCATCTAGTACAACCATGTGATTGCATTCCTACAGGTTATTGCCATTATATATAAATGATCATGAGCATGAACAGTGAATCAATAGACCTAGTTAGCTTGCCTGTTTGTTGTACAATTTCAGACCACCTGACTCCTTCAATAATGCATTTATATTTTCCTGTAACCCAAGAGGAAATGTACCAATTTCTATAATTGGAAAACAAAGCACTGAATCTTCTGGAGAACTATCACATGGTTTGAAATGGGGCAACAAACAGGCAAGCTGACGACTTCTATTATCTGCCTACCCTAGCACAAACCATGTATGACACAAAAATATGTTGGAACTCCATGAACTACATGTTTTCACCTATTCCTAGGTGGCCCGAGTTAAGGCCACTCAGAGCCTCTTGTTATATATATTCCCAGTACCGTACAATCAGCCTTTCATCTTGTCTTGATATTCAGACACTTCAAACCTGGACAGACATGGTAGTGGGTCCCTATCAATCACTTAGTGGTGATGACGTAACGATGACGTCATCGGTCACACGATTTTTAGTATATACCAAAATAGCTCACTCACCATCCACGCGAGTTGCCCTTAGGGGCCCTGTTTGATTTTGTAGTCACTCTAAAGAGTGTAGCTTGGTCACATATACCACGATCCAAACAGACACTAGCTATGACGCAGATTACAATTTAAAGCGCAAATACTCCCACGCTCAGCAAGAGGTATGGCAGAAATCTCGTATTAATAAAAATATATTTTGAACTGTTTATGTTATAGCTAAATATAGTTGTCTACAACTTTAATTCCCATTTCTAATATTCGTACTTCGTAACATAACCTTACTCGGTTTCAACAGTCAAAATTAAATGTTAAAAGAACTGTTTTCAATAGGCTTCAATATTATTTTAACACTGAAAATCTACATCTCATTTCTTGTCGCAATTACTCATTTATTTATTTTCTTCCACTCTCTAATATCAATTTATTAACGAAATAGTGGCTGCTACTTTATATCATGACTATGAGGTTTGATCCTCGTATTTGGACGAATTATCTGTTTTAGGCCCTGTCCACACTAATCCGGATAAACGGGATAAATAAGAAAAAGAAAAAGTCGGATCGGTTTTCCTTTTGGATATGCCTTTTAAGTAATAGATAAAGAATGAGTGGCCGATCTTTATCCTTTATCTCGCTTTCAGCTCGAGTTTGTAAATCGGATAAAGATCGGACACGAATTGCTTATCAAACGTCTAGATGAAGAGTCATGTTTTCAGTTATTTTGGCGATACGACTTATTTCGGCCGAGAAAATCGAAGTCAAAGTTTATGTAAATCAGGACGAAATCTGTATCAGATTTAAAGTCATCACTTATCGGTCACTGATTTCCTTTGTTTTTGCTTGATGAAATATTAATGAGTTTGATAATTTCGGTTAAAGAGTAGTTAGTAATGTCACCCTGTAACGGGCTCCGGTAGTGTTATGCATGGTTGGGCCTGGTGAAGTTTAACTAATTTTTAGTGAGGATTGCGAGGAAAATGAATATTAATAAAAACTTTGGTGAGCAATGAATATTTTAAATAAGTTAATAGTGTGGTTAACTTCAACTTCAATTTTATTTTCACTCCTAATATGATTTTAAGTTAGCACTAACCCGCAAGTAGCAATGGCTAATCGAGGCGGGTAGTGATTAATATTCGACTAAATACATATTTAACTAGATTGCTGAGAGAATAACTCATATCATTTAAGAAAAAGAAAACAGAACGATTTAACAATATAAAATAAGTGTAAGACTCAGAAATATTTAGTTACAATTGAAAGTGCAGATAGTGGATTTATTGAGTACGATATTATGGTAACTTTTGATGGGCGATTTATTTGATTTTCGATTTGGATCTTGACTGATTTACACCGCCACCGACGATTTATCCTGTTATCAAGATGGTGAACAGCAAATAATTTTCTTCTAGTAGCCTTCGACATTTACAACTAGAAGTAATCATAGATTATCAAAGTGCTGGGCTGATACAAATTAAAATACACACCCTTTATTGCTACAGTGGTCACAAGAAAACCAAGCTCTGTTTGTGTTTTAAATTATAAGGGTTTGTATGAGATTTTTAACGAGTATTTGGTTGTATCCGTTAGGGCAGAAATACTGAAATTATGTATAGAAGAACAGATAAAGACTACAGGTAAGTTTTCATTGACTTTATTTCTGCCCTAACGGATACAACCAAATACTCGTTAAAAATCTCATACAAATTTACCCTTATAATTTAAAACACAAACAGAGCTTGGGTTTCCTGTGCAGTGGTGTGGACATTGTTTAACCATGTGGTGTATAGCATTCAGATGACCAAGGTGGCTCCACAATACTGACTAATGTTGGTGATTACACTCCAGTGTAGAACTTAAACTATATATTTATTCAGAACATTCAAATTATTATTCAAGTGAGGTAAAGGCTACCTACAGAATATTGAGTGTCCATTGTCATTGCAGAATAATTTCTGATCAATGCTGGTAGATTAATTGTGCCCACTGTAAACTTGATCTTTGCTATTGATAGAGTACAGTACATGCACGTACACAGCAATAGAGTACTTTAAATTTCCCTCACTTTGTGTTGATATTTTTAAAAGTTCCTTGACTTGTATTCCAACTCCAAGTGTGATTTTAAAATTCATTAATAATTTATAAGGGTGCTAACCAATCCAAATGCAGCATTCGAGTCACATGGATACCTCTGTAAACTATATCAGTAACTAAAAGCACGGGGAGGGTTTGAATAGACAGCAGGGAAAGGCTGAGGTTGATAAATTAATTAATACATAATCGGGTAATTAGCTTAATTAGTATTCTGTAATTTTGATACAGAATACTAATTAACTTGATTACTATTCGGTAACAATTTGATATAAGCATCCCAAGTTTCATTTCTATTACATTTATTTGACAGTATTTAATACAGCAACAGCAAAAATGGAAAGCAAATGTGCGTGTAAGCAGTATTTTTAAGGCGAGAACATCTTCTTAGAATCAACCATAAAATTATCTGACTATAATAGTGCAATTGCTAAACACTGAATTTGTGCAAATATTTTGAGTTACACTCTGGCATTGACAGATTTGATAAAAGTTCGTCTGACAAATAAAATAAATCTGAAAAAATATCATCGCCAGTAGATAATTCCTGCGCTCTTTTTACTTCTGCTTGTTTCTGGTGTTTTCTAAACAATTATAGCGGCAACGAGAAATTTAAACGAGGAAATATGTATTGTCTTACCTTCGATCAGCTTTAGGATATTAAAATGGTCTTCGCATTTTACCTCCGCCAAATAACGAGCGGGTCAGTAAATACAGAGTCTTCGTCGTATACCGATCACCACTTCGATTAGAAAAGCACAAATGAATTCAATACAGCGAGCAACGGAATATTTGATCGCAGATTCACTCGTCGATAGTTCAGCACAAATTATGGCCGAGTGGATTCGACTGTTCAACTTCGTCTACATGCAAGTGTTACACGATAGAGAGAAACCAAAAAACACAACTTTTTGGCGTTTCTTTTAACATATTTTGGCGTTATTAAAAAATATATAATCAATAGAGGCTTGCCTCCTAGGGTAATTACTGTAGAGTTTCCTCTTCTGACACAGATGTCATTATTGACATTTGGCGTTGGTTTGAGGACACTCTAAGTGGACTAATTGAGATATGGATGACAAGGATCAAATGACAACTTAGGGTAGATATAAATACTCGCTTTATTGTTTGCTTAAGGTGTTGTTCCTATCTAGTCATGTTGTTCCTTTGGTTCAAGTTGGTTACGGTTTATAATTACTCAGACCGTTTACGGCTTTTAGATTTGCTTTATTAAAGTCCGTAGGACTATCCTTACACGTATTGGTGAAATATTTTGTCCCTGTCAGTATTCCATGTTTCCTTTCTCTTTTAATTCTACTCCGCATTAAATGTTACCTGCTAGCTTCGTAATTATTGGGTGACAATCAAAACATTTTGCATCGATATTGTTATCTTCTAATAACACGTACAGATTTAGCAGAACTTTGCGCGTACAAGTTGTGCAAGTCCACACGAACAGTGAATGAGCTCCCCCTTGAGCACGTCATTTTTTTTTGTCATTGACTAGAGCGAGCTTTACCTTTTTGAATTCACTTGTTTTCGATTCTAACCTAGATATTTCTTCTTAGACAGTTAATAGGTCTTACTCTCTTAAACGAACATTGTTAAACTTGGTTAGTTTCCTAACTCTAAAATACTGTATTAAGGTTCGTTTGGGCGTACGATTTTACGTTACGTCATGAAGCTATATATCTGGTAGAACAGGTTTATAACTTGTTTCCCAGCATAACTTGCAAGCTTGAACACGCGTGTAAGAGTATTATTATTTAAGCAGTAGCACTGTAAAATTTAGTTAGTTGGTTGTGGTGCGGGAGGACCGCACGGTACAAACGAATAAAGCGAAGTTCAACGTCCAACTCAAGTCTCGTCTGCTCTCTGTTGAGTACGATCCTGGTTCCTGCGAGAGAACGCCATTCAGAGAAAACTCGCGAAACACAAGTATATCTTCAACCGTGCCGACAAAACAGACCATGGTTGACTTGATATAGTTCGAACAACAGACTTTCCCAATGCACCAGAGTAATACACACTTTCGTACTTGCGAACTTAAAGTACAAATAATGAATTACAAATATTAAAAAAGAGATGTAACATAATAAAGGAATATACAAAATACGTGTGCAGAAACCAAAGTAGCAGAAATGCTATCGAGTTGGCCACCGTCTATGTTAATAGTAAGGACGATTGAGACATGTATATTACGTGAAAAGAAAGAAAGAAAGAAAGAAAGAACCAGAGCTATTGAAATTATAACTTAATTGCAGTGACTATGACTACTAGATAATGATAATAATCAACAAGATGAGTAACTAGTATATACAGATATAGTAAGTAAGCAATTAAGTATATAATGATATAGCTATACATTCATTAAATGCTTGCTATACATTCATTAAATGCTTGTGAAAAGATGTAAGGTGTTTTTATTTGTTTGCAATCAGATTTGGTCATCCAAGAAACTTTTTGTATTTTTGTTTGAAATCATGGGTGCGCGCCTCTGTTTTTGTTTTGATTTTCATGAAATCGAGGCTTCTATTGTTTTCGCCTCGCGCGCGATTCTCTCGGCTTGCCGATCGATCAAATGCGAAGTACAAAATCGTCCTTCTACTCACCTTCGTCATTTGTTTGTATGTCTGCAAAACACGGAAATGAACTCTTCGTTATCAACCGAGTGTTGGTAGAAGATTAACAACATAGTTTATAGAGTGCTTACGGTTCCATTGTTGCAGGCGAAGTAAACATCTGTGACATCGTCGGTGTTTCCTTTTTTCCTTATACTAACCAAGAACCCATAATAACAAAGCCAAGTACAGTGCCGAGGAACGGGGGAAGGGGTGCTTGTATGAAGTTTTGCCAAATGTATCAAAAGACAGAAGCAAAAGTAAAAAAAAGGTAAGCTAAATAAGGCAAATTGTTTTAGCACAATCTGTCCATTTTTATGTTGTTCTAATACTAGTAATAGAAATATGCTTTATGGGAATTTTTAAGATAACCAGCCCACTTTGTCCACCTTTTACATTGTGGTAGTTTAAATTGAACCCTCTACCAGTCCAGTAGTCGTATCATATTTGAGGTTGCTTTCCTCTTTTTTTTCTACAAACAACATTAATATTATTGTACCATTCTTTGTTTCAGGAAAAGTGCATGCATTGTTTTCTTCAATAAGAGGAAGTATGGACTTTGCCAAGAAATTGACAATAAATAGTCACCACCGTCAGATTCACCACTGTGGTATATATTATGCAGATAAATGGAATTGTCTGCTCGAAGAGCATCACCTCCTACAATTTTTTTACTAAGATTATTTTGTGTAGATTGGGACATTTTGAAGGTCGACTTGAGTTATGAAGACTGCAAGGCTGATCGGATGGCTGAAAGTCCAATGCCATACATGTGTGTTTGAAAGATAAAATTATGGTATCCGGGTATCCCCTTACAGCACAGTCTGGACAAATTAGACTAAGAAATTATTGATCAATATCATCTATATTGTTGTTTTCACTTTGAATACAAAAAATCAAGTGATTACCAACTTTGTGTTGAATATGTTTAGCTTATTACAGACACACAGACTGTATTACATACTAATCACGAAATGCTAGTAACTTGAAAACATTGCATATCAACTATTATATTCCGGGGGGGGGGGGGGGGGGTACTCCCATTTATAGGCTATACAGGTATGTGCCGCTCGACAGGGTATGGTTTTTGGCAATTCTTAGTCTGGAACAGCTGGGTATATAAATCAGTTTTGGTCTGGAACAGGGTTGTAATTTTTTGGAAGGGCCTCAGGACACTTTGAGTTATTCACGTTCCCTTGCCGCTGCAAACACAGAGTCCATTTATCTGTTTATGATTCGAGTGGCAAGTGGAGCACGTCTCGCGCATATCATATCAGTCGCTAGCCTGGTCTGGAACAGGATATATTTTTGCCATTTTGCCTGGAACAGGGTGTTTTTTTGTTGTTTCTAGTCTGAAAGAAGGTACCTGTTTTGCCATATTGTCTGGAACAGGGTTGCAAAAATACAAGGTTTATCCCATGCCAATCTAAATGAAGAACTGTGACCTCACCTGGCACATGTGCTGCATCACAGATTCCAGTTAGTTTTCCTTCCTAAATATTGTGATGAATTCACATACAGCACATGGTGGTGGAAAACAACATTTGATACAACCTGTGGGATACCGCCAAATGTGCAACAGCTTTCCAGACTTCTGACTCGCTGTATTTTTCATGGCATGAGGTAAATATCTATATCCCTTCTGTCAGGTAAATCAGAAATATACAAACAAGAGCCTCCTTCGAGACTAAACTTGGGCCTGTGGACAGGCCTCGGTCAGTTTGGGTAGAATGTTTGGATGCTTAACGCAAAGTAGAGGTAAAATGGCAGCATAAATAATATTGGCCCTAAGATAGCCAATTGGTTGCCAGTGAAATATTGGACCACAAAAAAACATTTGCAGTTTTTACTTCTTGGGGAAGATAACACTGATCCTCAAAATCAATAGTATGTTTTTAAACATTTATTTGCCAATATTCTACTGAGTTACATGTACCTTCATAACACATGTTGAAGATACGAGTAATGATTGAAATGGTGACAGTAAGTAGGGTGTATGAAACATTAGGTATTTTTTTATTTCAGCACTTTTACCAAAAACCTTAATGAATTGCCATGTTTAGTTATCTTAGTTATATTTTTATATTGTTCTGATTTATTTTCCAATTAGAACTACTGAAATACCAAAACAAATTGCATACACCATTCTTGTTGCAGATCCCCCCTCCCTTCTGTAGGTAGCTGGGATCATGTATTATATGACTTCAAGGCCAGAAATGAAGAGGGAAGCGATAAAGTTAATATGACTGAAGTTTTGTGGATAAAGTCAACATGTCATTTTCCCTGCTAGCAGGTCTCTCTCTGTCTTGGTAAAATGGAAGGCGAGGGGAGACCACTGCCGACATCCAATACTCTCTCTGTCACGCATGCATGAAGTTTCCTTGGCAACAACTGACGCGATCTCATGTGTACTTAAAGCTATTTCCGGTAAAACATGTGTTTTCGAAACTGGTTTGACCCGTCCATTAATGTGGAGGGCAAGCGTCGGATGTCGGCAGAGGTCTCTCCCTCGCCTTCCATTTCACCATAGTTAATAGAGTGGAATGGTTAGGAAACCCGGCAAACTTCAAAAGGGCTAAAAAAGGCGCTGCGATTTAGGTTGGAAGGGGTAAGACAAAAGATTGTGCACGATCATAGTTCATTAGCGTTCCCTGAACGACTGAACTCACACGTTTCTATTGGCTGATTGATTAACATGTTGGAATTTCTATTGTGTTTTGTGCACGGTGGTGGTTGAAAAAAGCTAACAAAGACATATAACAAAGAAGGTCCCTGAGTTTCCTAACCATTCCACTCTATTAACTATGATTTCACCAAGACAGAGAGAGAGACCTCTGCTAGAAGGGAACATGTCATTATTTTAATCTCACTCCAGTATTTTATCCCTTTTTCCTAAAACTTGAAAACTATAGAGCAGAGTTTGAAGCAATGATATAATCTTGACGATTCTTGGGTTTTTTGGTAAAACCTGTCATTCTGGGCCGGGTTGTTCCAAGCCCGATTAGTGTTAATCCTGGATTAACTCTGCACAGAACCTATTGGTTGTCATGGAAATTAACCCTTTGAACAACCGGGCCCTGTACTCTAATATTACAAGTTAGAAATGCAGTACTCAATGCTCATTAAACAGAGTTTTTTTTTCTAAAATCTGCATCCTTATAGTTCAAAATTTGTAGTGCTTTGTTTATGAAAACATGCTAGTATAAGCATTATAAACACCCCAATTGTTTGCCACTCCAAGTTAGAATCAACATTTTTATAAAACTACTTTGCTATACTGTGAAGTTTCTAATATTGTCCTTCCCAACAGTCTCTCAAAATGTTTGGGCTATATTCTTTCTCACCTACAATATTTTTACTATAAAATTCATTCCTTTTTGCACAGCAGTACCATATTTCAACTATAATAATTAATTTAGTCGTAAATTTAGAAAAGTCTCTGGTAAATTGTTGTAATAAACTAACAGTACTCTGTCATTTTACCATTCATTTACATAGTTTGTTGTTGCTTCAGTTCAGTCCGCCGAAGGCGAAGGTTCACATACATGTAATTACAGACAAACTCCCACATCATGCCCATCGGCCCGTCAAAAAGTACGCTTAGAAAATCCACTGTACTTCTCCAGCATTGACTTGCAACCTGCCAGGATAGTAAAATGGTCCCTTTCCTCTTTGACCACTCCAGTCAGTGCCAGTCACAGTGAATCTCTTTCGGTGAATCACTCGATCCAGTTTATAAGATCACCGTTGATGACAGTGGCACAGCACAACGCAAAAAACACTGATACTTTTCCCTGCAAAACCCATATGTTGCTTCCTCTTGTTCCGACGGTCAAATACAGAAGAACAAAGTCTTATTTGCCGAACAGAACGAAGCTAACGTGGTCTTCCTACCGACGGTTCCGCCATGATGCCCTCTTCATAAACGTAGATCACATCCTTCGTAACATAAATTTCACCTACATTACAACCTAAATGTCTTTAAAATGCCACAGAAATGATGCCTTACAATTTGGCAACATGTGAAAATAAACATACTGAAAGTCAGATTGGAAAAACGGCCGATGGAAGTGGATTGCACAGAGCGATCGAAGAGTGCATTTTTCGACTCTGACAAAAGATGGCGGCCAGCGTCTAAGCGCGCAAAGCGTAATGGTCCGTCCTGGGTCTTTAAAGTCTGTTGGTATAGATTCCCAGAATTTGGGTGCGGAGGACCGAAATGTACGAATCCCAGAATTTGTTCTCATTTCAGGTTTGTAGAAATTTTGGCAGCATATCTGCTGTTGTAGGAATGAATTTCGGATATTGGTGTAAGGATGTCAGAGAAATACGGCTGGAATCCTGTTTAATATTTTGCATTTTATGTGTAAAAAGTGACATTTTAAATGTATGGATATTTTCAAATTTTAGAATTTCAAGAAGGCTATAATATGGGCTAGCGTTTTCCCTACTATGAGCAAATAATATATTTCGTATATATTTATTTTATTTGCATCATTGCATTTGATGAATTTCCGGTGTTCAAACTTCACCGGGGAGAACAGCAGTTTTGTTTGTGCTGGGAATCTTAAGAAAATGTCGGGAATTGGTATAGGTAATTTGTGTAGGTAATCAAATGGGGACGGAGTGAAATTAGGGATAAATTTCACGCGTGTTTGTCAAAATCGAAGTAATTCCCTCGCCGTTATTTTAGTTACTATTTGATTACCATTAATATTATTGAGGGCAAATTACGATCCAGAAAAAAAAAACATTATTTTAAGCGCGCGTAGGCGGCGTTTGAAATTTCACATGTGAAATTATAATAACGCGTGAAATGTCAAGTTGAAATTAGGGATTCTATGGTATTAACACATCGCCTAGAATGCCGCGACACATCGGGGACATTTAAGATTCAAAAGCTACGCAATGAATAGTAAGCCAAACAATAAAGAAATGTGCTCAAACGCACGAGGTAGGTTATGATTTCACTCATTTTTTGAAAAACTATCCATTTTATAGTTTAGGTTTCCACTGGCTTTTGTAGAAGAGATATCAATACACAATTTCCACCCTCAATCAACTTATTCGAGTAGGTGCAAGCATTATCGGTTTTGACTTTAATTTTGGATTTTTTTAAAGTATTTACAGTGAAAAATGGCACTTGTTTCATTTTGGAGTCAATTTTTACATTGAATATTAGGGTATTCCCACACCGATTAACAATAGCCAATCACAATCGTCTTACTGAATAATTAACTATATTATTCGTAATTATGCCGACCTCGCTTAAACCTCCTCCTTTCGACCGAGTGAATTTTTCCGTCCCTTCCCTTCCCCCCCTCCCTCCCTGCTGCTATTCTGCTCTCCTTCTACCTGAACTCGGGCGACACTGCCCATTCTTATTACACGAGCGTAAAGGGAATGATTCGAATAGGACACTAAAAGTTAGTGACGACACTCCTACATTAGAATAGCTCAAGTCAAGAACTATACAGTATTTTAAAGTTCTTTCACACTCATTTAGCAACATGGTATTCGACTTTGATAATGACTTTGTCTCACTACCGGTTTCATTTTCTACTGGCAAAATCAGTTGAATCGAAGTCATATATTATGATTTTTTTTGGTTCGTATCTCGGTAGAGAGCTTGCTTAACGAGTTGATAGTTCCGAAAAATACACTGAACTAAACTGTAAATTGATCCGTAACGGAAATAAACATTTTATCTGTGTGCAAAGTCGATCGAGTCACTGCCTCTTAGGCAATTACTTTGTCTAATGCATATTTGCAATTATAGAAGAACGCAAATGATATTCTATTAGATAAAAATAAAACGTTACCTCTTCCCTCGTTAAATTAGAATCTCCTTCTTCGATCGAATAAATGATATCAAATTTGTCCATCTGCAACATATGGAAAGTCCGCCAGAACACCTTCAAAATGTTGCTCTTCTATTGGAGTTAAAACTATCCAAATGACATATCGGTACTCATTCGGAGTCTGATTTTGATTCATTATGGCTCGATTTGATTGACATGTTGATACAGTCTATAATGCTTCTCTGAGGCTGATAAAATATTGCGGTAATGAAGAGGCTCATTCGGGAAGGCGCAATAATTAACACAACGGCATCACCTTCAAAAGTGAACTGAAGGCAGGTGCATTTCGACTGTTTTTCGCATTTTCACTTCAATGTTCAATCTTTAAAGCTAGATTAGTCCAAATCTCCTCAACTCCCGAGAGATACATTTGTTAAGTTTCAAGGATTAAACAATGCTTATAACTATAGTATAGATTAGAATAATATTAATTAGACAGGATAACCATGGAAAAAACACTAATTCGCAAGTTAAATTTTGGCGATAATGATAAACCATTAAAGCAAACATCTTCACCAAAATATTTACAAATGCTCCAATTCCTATTAAACAATATCCGGTCCTGTGATAGTTTTTGTCTGAGCACAACGTTGGCAAGCGATAAGTATCAATTATTCTAGCCTCCTCCGCAGGAATGTCTAAGTATCGGAAACCGTGAAGAAGAAAAATCCTAAATTGGGTTACAATTTAGGAGTTTTCTTCATCACGGTTTCCGATAGGCTTAGAGATGCCTTCGGAGGAGGCTATATACGATTATTCCTACATATCAAAACATATATATCGAACTTTTTTTTCCTTTCTCACTCTTCTAGAATACGCTATAGATAGAATTGCTTTTTTCATACTTTGATAAAAGTTTACATTAGAAGCAAAAATAAGAAAATAAAAGTATTTTAGGCAGAAAATATCGATAGTGAACTCGTACGAATGCATGCCTTAATTTTCATGTCCCACGTCAAATTTCAAAACCTGTTCGACGCTTTTCCCCCCGTTTACGTTCACATAGTAATATCAAACTAAGCAACATTGCCTCTAACCTAAGTAGTGCCAAAAAGCAAAAGCTATTTCGACGGAGATTCGATAAAAAATACAGACTTGTGTGAAATTACGAATATTATTTATCACGGTCAGATAGGTGTAATTCGCATTTTCATAGGAATTGTCTGATATACGCCAGTAAACTTAAGACCTGATATATGAGCCAAAGTTTCTTAGTGTGCTCGTGTTATTTTAATCAAAATCGGATTTCTCTTACGCGAGATATATAAATTCAAAGTTGATGAAACCATCTGTCGATAAGGAAAATAAAAACAAATTTAGAAGATGGGTATCTGCATTTTGCTTGATATCTTAAGAACGCAAATCATGATTAAAAAGAGAAATGAAGGGTTTGTGGTCGCTTGTATACAAAATACTCCTACAGTAAAAGGCTTTAATAGTACCTTTTTGTATTTGGCAAGAGTTCGAGAGATTTGACTGAATGTTTTTGTCGACACTCAGTGCTTAAATTTACATAATAAAACATGCGGCAAGAAACTCTACTGGCCGAAAAAGTTTAAAATTGGTACTAATTCAAGCGTTATTTATTTAATTAAAATAAATAGCTTACCGTAACTACTATAATTCTGAAATTGCATTCATGTTATTTTAAGGAAAATCGGATTTAACTTCGCAAGATACGGTCTAAAACATTCTGGCTGTACTATTTGTTTACAACCAAAAATGTCACACTTTCAGATTTTGTTACTATTATTTCAAATAAAATCTAAATTCTTCACGGTGCGATTGCCAAAACAATTACCACCATTAAGGCATTTTTGTCTAGAAAACAATTGCAATTGCCGACTAATTAGATTTGATCGCAGTTATAGTTTTTCTATAATGGCGATGAATATGAGAATGGCATATCTATGACAAAAATAACATAAATTAAGCAGAAATTTAAGGGTGAAATCAATGTTTGTTCTTCTCAATTGACCGATTTAGCTTGTACATTTGTTTTCCCAATTCAGGTCACCTGACTTTTCCCTCGAGTAAATTTTTTTTCTGTATCAAGAGGAAATGTATTACTTTCTCTAATTGGAAAACAAAGCACCGAATCCTCTGGAGAGCTGTCACATGATCTGAATTGGGACAACAAATGTACAAGCTAAATCGGTCTATTCTAACTGCAAACAATAATCAGAAAGATAAAAACCATAAGGAAGCCATTTCAATGTCACGGCGATGCCGTGCGGTAACCGTGATGTAACAGAGTCATTGCCGTAATGGCGGCCATGACTTACATCACGGCCATCTTGGTTGACGTTATCTTCTCTTGTTAGATCAACCAACATGGTCGTCATCTTGGTTGACGTAGTAAACAAGACTCCTCGTTAGTTTCTCTTGTTAGATCAACCAATATGGTCGTCATCTTGGTTGACGTTAACAAAATATTGCGTGTTAGCTTCTGTTGCTGGATCAACCAACATGGCTGCCACGTCTTTCTTATCTGTATCTCTGGGGATTGATTACACTCCAGCAATAGATGGGCTGTACATGACGTCACGGCGGCCATGTTGGTGTAACTTTAACAATAGATTCTTCGTTAGTTTATTTTGTTAGGTACTCCAACATGGCCGCCATGCCCTTTGTCATTTGAATCTCTGGGGATTGACTGCAAACATCTATAGGCGAAAATATATTCAACTTGAAAGCGTGCCCGGATTTTGCAACCGCGTGACATGTGAGACTTTAAGCAACTACGGCAACGTCTACGAAGGCGGCATAAAACAATAGCCTTAATTACAAAATACAATAGCTAAACGTGAAAATGCACGGTCGCCTACATTTCCACCGTTCTCTGCAAAAACACTACGTGAAAACCCCAAATTGTACGTTTTAAAGAGAACGCGAACGTAAGAAAATAAATAAATCCGTTTTTCGTTCGGCGTGAACTGAACTCTACTCGTCGTATTTTTCGAAAATCTGGTTTGTGAAAAACAATTCAAGGTGAACAAGGGAAATAGTAGACACCAAATTTCGGGAGAAAACACTTTTCTACGTCCCGTCGTCATTGGTGTCGCCGTTCTGGTTGCTTAAAGTCGCTAGTGTCGCGGCCTGTACGATGGGAAACAAAGCTACGACATGCCGTGACCTTTCTATCCAATCAAAGTACAGAATTACGGATGGCACGGTCACGGTAAGCTACGGACTGCCGTATTTTTGTACTACTCTGCTCTAATACTCATAATGCGCAACACAGGAAAGAAAGACAAAAGAAAACAAGAGCAATATGAGTTCAAACTCCTCAACATTTTAATTTCCGTACAGAATATTTACTTTTCTCCTTTTCCTGAGATGTTTACACATGGAGGTAAATAAAAAGATATTTGGATATTAGTTGTGCTGTGGAAGGAAGCACAAACGCTGTCGAAGTATATATTCCCTGCTTGCTTCTGAATGGTTTATTACACGCCCTTACAGTTTAGCGTTGTAGTGTTTGCCATCAGCTTGGCTCTAATTTTCTATGCCTGACGAGGTAATTCCACGTTAAATTGCACGAGAAAACCGATATCGCCCGAGTCGCTTCGACGAATATCGGTTTTTCGAGTGCAATTTAACGTGGAATTACCGAGTCAGGCATGTGATTTTCCTTGAATCGCATAGTCCGATGAATTACTTGAAGATTTAGTACTTTTGTTGATATTTTGCCAAGTTATAAATAGCGCGCGCAGTCTACAGTGGTGATTCCATTTTTCTGATTTCGAAAAATGCACCGTGCGATTCAGCTTTGGCTATGCGATTCAATACCGGTATCTGTTAAATCTCCTAAACAATGGATTATAGGCTGCACGTCCCGAGTTTTTACTTTCTTCACCCCGGGGAGCCGGGGTGGCGCAGAGGTTAAATTGCACCTGTCTATATTTTTTTATAATCATAAATATCGATTGTACATCAAGTTTTGAATACTTCTGTGAAGAAAGTTTTGGTTTACAGAGAATACTCTTATTCTATGCGTGTTTGAAGTAGTGAAAATATATCTTTCCTGATCCATGACCGCGTAAATAAAAGCCTGGGTCGATTCCTGGGTAGACGTCATTCATTAATGCCTTATTTTCCATGCGCCTTTCTATCACAAAAACATCGATTTTAGATAATATACACAGTTTGTGAGTTGTTAGTAAAGGAAAAAAGTCATTTCAGTCAAAATTATAAGTATTTATTCAAATTATTAGTCGAATTAATTAGATAACGTCTACCCATAGATCGACCAAGGCTTCTACTGACGCGGTCATGGATCAGGTGACGTTTTCACTATTTCAAACAAGCGTAGAAGGGAAACCAACACTTTTTTCACAGAAGTATTCAAAACAAGATGTAGAATCACAGTTTGTAAGTTGTTAGTAAAGGGGAAAAGTCATTTCAGTCAAAATTATAAGTATTTATTCAAATTATTAGTCGAATTAATTAGATAACGTCTACCCATAGATCGACCAAGGCTTCTACTGACGCGGTCATGGATCAGGTGACGTTTTCACTATTTCAAACAAGCGTAGAAGGTAAACCAACACTTTTTTCACAGAAGTACTCAAAACAAGATGTAGAATCGATATTTATGATTTTCAAAAATACCGTTAGGTGCATTTTAAGCGTTTCGCCTCCGAGTCTTACCGGGTTCGATTTCTGATCGCGGCGCCATAGACGAGTTGAGTGTGTTGATATCTCGCCCTTGCTCCAAGAGGTTTTCTCCGGCGGTTCTCCGATTTTTCTCCCTTCACCATAGCCAACACGCTACATTCCAATTCGATCTGTGGTTTAGCCGGGTCCTTAACTTTGATCAGCTTCTATGGTTATTTCAGTGCCATTAAAAATTCTGAGCATAAACATCCGACGTTCGTGTGTCACTGACGGTATCCGAAGTCACAATTTCCTTTTTGGCGCATTTTGTCATTATATCACGTCGGTAACGTCACAAAACAAGAATCTTCCCGTCCATGCTAATTTGCAAGAAACCACTACGAGTTAAGTAAGAGGACTTCCCGTTGCCGTCCGTGACTGGCGAACGTCTGGTGCTAGAAGTGCCACTACGACGAGATGTTTACACATCACATGCTTCGGGAGAAAAATAAGGTTGGCACCTCGCAACCATTCGATATTTTCACGATCCTCACTTGATGTAACTACACCCTTTTCACTGCATGCACATTAGGATAAATGCATTTATACTCGCATTTGGAAACTAAAATAATATGATTTCCGCAGCACTCAATATTAGAAGACTTCGTTGTCGATTTTTTCAAAGTACCTGACCACATCGATTATTTTTAACGAGGAAGAGAGGTAATTAATCATCTATTGAGTTTCCCGCATGGAAAATTTCAAGCTGTTAAATTGTTATTTGTCATCAATTATCAAATTAAATGTAATAAATTAAAATAATAAAAGCTCATTTCTTTTAAGTCAATGGTTGATGAACGACACCAGCTGTTGTGCCACGGCCGAGTCCAAGCACTCCATGAAGGACTGGAACCGAGCGTCTCCATGCACGACTTGACTCTCGTTTAACCTATCCCTGATATACTGCCACAGGGGGACGCGGTGGACTGGATCCGATAAACTCAGCTGATAATGAAAATTCGAAAAAAAGTGTTTATTTTGTAAAGCTGTCTGACCTTAGACCTACCGTTTGTGCAAGTTCATATTTCTTAGTGACAGCGCAGTGTTGTTCCAGAGGTAGGTTAGACTGTTAGCAAGTCACTTCTATTCCGCTATTCTTTTAGAATGGCGAAACATGATTCAAGATGGCTAACCATGGCTAGACATGGTACGACATGTCTGGGCTTAGAGCTATATTATATATTATCTAGCCATCTTGAACCATGATTAGCCATTCTAATAACGGTTAGACTTCACTGTTCTGTAGGTCGTATAAACGGTGAAGTCTGCCCCTCTAAAAAAAATTGCGGAATAGAAGGGACTTGCTAGCAGGCTACCCTACCTCTGGAACAACACTGAGCTGTCACTAAGAAATATGAACTTGCACAAACGTTTCTTGGAAAATAAAAAGATAAACTGCTCAAGGAGAATGCTGCTCTAGAACATTATAACATTTCTCGTACGTATTAGGTAATATTATTTGTAAATTATGGATATTTTTGCTAACTCTATATTATCCTATCAGTTCTTAACTCGTGGATGCGCGCAAGCGCAGAACGAGTTATTAGGGTTAGTGGTTCGAGCTAATTTATTCATCGTTTTATGATTACTGACCTAGCCTCCCGGTTAGCTCAGTGGTTAAGCGCCGGTCTGTTGTGCGGGAGATCGCGGCTTCAAACCCCGGCCGGACCAACACTCAGGGTCCTAAAATAACTGAATAGAAGGTGCTGCCTTTGTGAAACAATCTCGTTCACGAACTGCAAATGGTTAGACCTTCACGTCTTCTCGGATAAGGACGTTAAATCGTAGGTATCCCGTCGGCCTCAAGTTTATCAGTCTTTCAAGACTGTTACGAGTTACCAACCTTAAATAAGGTCGCTTTACCTTTTTTTTTGGTGTGTAATTCGTTTTTCTGTGTACATCGGGGACTCTCCGTTGCCTGTCCGAATAGTGTTCGATTTTCCGAAGATATATTGACGTTGGCAGTTTTGGGAACGTTTTGGATGCAACAGAGATAGAGATGGTAATGTACACTGAACTGTTTTCGCGACAAAGCTCCCCGAGTCTCATGGCACGTTCATAATACATCCCTAAGCTCCGAGATAGAACTTGCTGCACACTTTACTCGTATTAAAGTTCAGTTGAACGACGAGGAGATGTTAACTAACATCGATATCTCCCCTGCTCACTGGGTAATGAAAGCCAATATTTTGGAAAGTGAGGAAAGCAAAGCTAAACAAAGCCATACAATAGCCAAACAAAAGCTAATGGAAAAGCTTATAATATACAGAATAACAATAATGTGATCAGTTCGAGAAATGATACGGTAAATATCACTGAAATGTCACGTGATTTGAAGTACATGCCCATGTCTCCCTCATTTCTAATGCCAGCTGGCTCAAACCTAGACATACATGGTAGTGGGTTGCTATCAATCAGTTAGTGGCGATGACGTAACGATGACGTCATCGATTACGTGTTTTAAGTACATGCCCATATCTCCTTCATTTCTAATGCCAGACAGTTCAAACTTGGACAGGTATGGTATTATTTTCCCACGATTCACTTAGTGGTGATGACGTCGTTGGTCACGTGATTTTTAGTATATACCAAAATAGCTCACAGACCATCCACGAGTTGCCCTATGTTTAAAGTTAAAATAGGAGAGCCATAGTCTCGCATTCATGTGAAGACGCTTTTGTGTGGCAACGTGAAGGCGAGGCTAAAGTCTCCAGGACGATACCTATTTAAATTGGACGCCATTGATGCAATAGATCTATTATGTAAACTTCTGGGGCAGCAGTTATCAATGAATACCCTTGTTAAATAAAGACTTGTTATTATTAGTTATGATTTTCCTAACAGGATGAGTACGTAAAATGAACAAAGTCAAAGCCACACAGCGGCAAAACGCTATGCTCCGCTGGCCTAAAGAACGAAGGCTCTGGAGTTCAAATATAAGTTTCCGAGCTCTTTAATAAATAATTTTATAACTTAGTAAACTCACGGTGAATTACGAATTAAGAAAACTTAAATCTGTTAGACTCAGGCTTATCTTTTAAAGTGCCACTATGATCAAATTTTGACATATCAATGTTTTTGCATATTCATAAAGTAGAGTTGATATATTATTACCAGTTCAAATTGTTTTTCGATACAACGACAGGAAGTCTTATTTTTTGAGCTCCGAATATTGAATCTAAACGTCCGTCATTACTGGAGGCCGTTCCCTTTGTTAAGCTTTAAACAAACACCGGAAGTTATGTCATACGCTCGCCTACAAAACACAACGCCTGGATGCATATTTCTACTAAAAACGTCTTCACGTACATAAGAACGTTATATTTATCTTTGCAAGGTTGGTTACTCGGCTTCCAGTAAGGATTTTACCGGAAACTCTCCTAAAATTTTGTGGTTTAACATGCCCATTTGGGAATTTTTACTATTTCGGATATTTCTAATACTGATTGACCTATTGACACTGAAAAAGTGGCAAATCGAAATGGTAAATTTTCGTCGTAGTGGCACTTTAAGTAGTTTTTTTATTTTTCGCGAAACATTTCACGTAGGTTGATTGCCTCTAATTTCTTTTAGTTCAGACGCGTGCGGATCGTCAACAGCGCATGTGCGTGACGTTTTGCCGCGGTGTGAGTCAAAGCACACATGTACCTGTCTTTTTCTAGAGTAGTTTTCAGTTTCGGTTTCGGTTTCATCGGCTGGAAGATCATCGCCAGCAAAAAGCACAAGACAACTGAAAAAGAACCAAGGTGTTAGTACTATTAGTAATTAGTAGAATTATGTGCAGTTCTTCATTACAGGCACCAACAACAATTATATGACATCATAGTCGGGAAAAATCCTGTAATCTGATTGGCTGAGAGCGGCCCAGTTTCCAGTTAATTCAGTGCATGAAGTTGAAAGTCATGGTTGCTATAGCAACATCGCGCTCGCCCTAAAATTGGCTGGAAAAAGAACGCCATGGCAATGTTCATAATTCTATCAAATAAAAACAGTTGTCTTGCCTTCACTTGTATGATTTCCTTGACAACGCGCCTTTGCCGTCCGAGTAAACTAAATTACCAGATATTTTTAGTGAAATGATTAACAAAGACTCGTCTGGTTTTTGACGCGGTTAACGGTAAATACCGCTCGTAATATTTCAAAATTTCCCAATTGCAATTTTGGTGAAATTGAAATATTACGAGCGGTACTGATTTATCGCTAAGGGACCATTCATTATTTATGCCAGGGGGTGGGCTGGCAAGATCCATCATAAGCCTAAACAAAACCTCTTGACCCCCTTCCAAGGAAAAGCAAAAACTCATGACCCCTCTAGATGTAATTTGTAAAATAGCCCTCCACCCCCACATTTGTTTCCATATTTTCTGATGACCCCCCCTCGAGTGTCCTGAATTTATCGTGCCCCCCCCCCCCCCCCTAATTCTTGCCAGCCCACCCCCTGGCATAAATAATGAATGGTCCCTAATTGCATACCTTCCCATGGCGAGAAAAAGGAAAAGGGAAGAGATATCTGCCGGTGTTGGTCGCTTTCTTTGATATATCGTCGTTCACAACCGTCCAAACCAAACCGGTTTGTTACCGGAAATGCGTGATGCGCATGGAAAACACAACGTCGTTTACATTATTTGAGAGGAGGAATGAGGATAGGAAGAGGACAGGAGGGGGTATGGGGAGAGTGTTCCCAGTTACCCTCTCCTCCTCTTCCTCTCTCGTCATTTCCCCTCCCGCCCTCACCCCCTCCCCCTACGCTTGCCACGCAAGCTAGTACAAATTTGACTAGTACATCAAATAACAGTCTCCACTTACTCTGTGTATACTCCATTTTCACATCTATGGATTTCGTGCAACACATCGACAGCAGCATCCAAGATAACAGCGAATCGGTCCGTAACACATCTAGTACACAAAAACACATCTTAACATAGTATAACACAAGATGTGACAACTAGTAGTGATCTGTACGACAACACATCGACAGCAGCATCCAAGATAACAGCGAATCGGTCCGTAATGCATCTAGTACACAAAAACACATCTTAACATAGTATAACACAAGATGTGACAACTTGTAATGATCTGTACGACAACACATTGACAGCAGCATCCAAGATAACAGCGAATCGGTCCGTAACACATCTGGTACACAAAAACACATCTTAACATCACACAAGATGTGACAACTAGTAGTGATATGTACGACAACACATCGACAGCAGCATCCAAGATAACAGCGAATCGGTCCGTAACACATCTGGTACACAAAACACATCTTAACATAGTATAACACAAGATGTGACAACTAGTAGTGATCTGTACGACAACACATTGACAGCAGCATCCAAGATAACAGCGAATCGGTCCGTAACACATCTGGTACACAAAACACATCTTAACATAGTATAACACAAGATGTGACAACTAGTAGTGATCTGTACGACAACACATTGACAGCAGCATCCAAGATAACAGCGAATCGGTCCGTAACACATCTGGTACACAAAACACATCTTAACATCACACAAGATGTAACAACTGAGTGAAAGTTGTCTGCTCAACAGGCATAGATATAGTTGCTCGATTTGCTCCGGCAGTTTAACGTCGTCTCAGCCTTGTCGTGCAACTGATATACATTTTCTTTCTTTTGTTTGTTATATTACTTTTTCTTTTTTAAGTTAAGAATAACATTTTTTTAACTCTCTAGATCGAACTTGTAATAAGACTGACATCTCAATGCTTTCTTACTTTGACTGAACGGGAAGAAGCGACGACAGCGCCATTACAGTCAGCTTTCTCCGTTCAAGTCTTGTCATGGAATCAAGCTAACAAACAAAACGCAACATTATTAACATCATCAGTATTAGGATCAATCACGGTTTATGGAAAATCACCCTATATTTAATGGTTAATCATTACTGCTGACCAATCTTCATCTTTGAATCCTTCGTAAAAGAGCCTGGGGCACGGATTGTTAGTACAACCAGGATTGTTGAGAAACAAGTAATGATTCAGCTAAGAACTGTAGTAAGACAATAGGCTGCGGCAATGAGCATATCCCACATACGATTTTGCTTGAATATGCCTGAAGTGCTGTATGAGATGTCTACAATCCAAACTACACCCAGAAAATAAAGTATTTTTTCATGCTATGGGTTCTTTTTACTGTGAAAACTCAAAGCCACCACCATCCAGCCAATCGGAAAGGGAGAAAACAAAAGATCTTTCAATCTCAAATTTGATAACTTTCCCACATACGATGTTCTTCGAAATTAAACCGTAGTTAGTTTGATCAAAAATAAATTCAAACTTCAAAAATTATCGAATGAAAATGCATTATTTCGATGGGTTTCTATTGAAATTATGAGTATCAACCAATGAAATTACGAGAAAGAAGAATAGAAAATTAGCACATTTTACATTCCTTTGCCGTTCATGCTGTTGTTCTTAGCCGGAGCATTACTTAAAACAGAGACAAAGACGTATATATAAAAATACCTTATCTAGCCATGTCTCCAAGAATTTTCCTAAAAGATCTTCGCTCTGTGATGAGATAAATAAATAAATAAAAGATGCTTTAAAAATTAACCTCTTCTACCTCGCGCCGCTTCAAGTAAACACCCGTTAGCATCGGTTATTAATTTACAGCCCAAACAGGCTAAAGTCCTGGACACAGTTCCTGTAAGCCTGATCCAGGATTAAGGGAAATCTTTAATTCGTTTCAATGGTATACGTAACTCGTAGACTATACTGATTTGAGATTAAAAACTTATTGTTTGCTGAGGAATGAGTAGTACCTTTCTACTTATTCAAATTCAAAGACCGCACAACAAAACAGAAAATGGATTTAATGTGTAGAAGAGGCTTTAGGAAGCCAACAAAATGTTTGTCAATAAACGTGACGTCATGTTGCATTATCCAATCACAATTCAGTCATGCACCTTTTACCAAGAGAACCAAAATCCTCGGTTCAAATTTAATCCAAGAATAGGAGCTGGGATCCGGACAAACGAACAAACATTGCTGTGGTAACATTTGAGAATTTCAGTGTTTCCCAAAATGTTTCCTAGTTTGCGCATGCGCGAAACATTTGTTGAGGAACCCATTCTCGACCCCAGACCCTTCTCTTATTTCTTACTGTGCATGCGCAGTAAATAAGCGAAGGGTCTGGAGTCGAGAATGTTTACCGTTTACTCACCGAAGCAACACAACAATATAAGTTTTGTACCATCACGTGATGGCAGCCATGTTGGTGGCAGGAACAACGAAATTTGTTTAATCATGTGAAAAAATAAATCTCAAGGAATAACATTCTATTGTTCCTGCCATCCAACATGGCTTCCGTATATTGTTCCTGCCACCAACATGGCTGCCATCACGTGATGGTGCAAAACCTCTAGTCTTTTTTCCCGCTCGTCTGATCACCCAAGAAACATTATAAGCTAATGTTTCCGAAACATTTCCTCATTTTAAATGCCTCACGAAAGCATGAGTTATCAATGAGTGACCATTATATGGTGTTCTGTAATAGAACATGCAAACTACCTCGGGCTAAACCTAAGGTGATCAAGGTTCACAGTAGCCTGCGAATACAGCCGCCTCACATCGGGTGGAAATAAGCCCCCCGAGAGAGACGTCTGCGAGTTGTGTGTAAAAATTCCATACTGATGACGTAAGTTCGTCAAGAATCCGGACGAACGCGCTGATTGGTTGCTGATTATATATTTGCATATTCATATCGCGGCTGTGAATTTCAAGATGGCGGATGTTGTTGTATCGCGGACACGTCTTCGTGATTGTGTCGATTCATTAGTTTCCCTCTTTAAAATATCGTCTGTCACTGATAACTAGTTTGAGGCTTTGTACTGGTTTATATCTGGAAAGGAAGTTTATGTTAGTTTACCCACAGGTAGTGGAAAATCTTTATTTTTTCATGTGGTTCCTCTTGTTCACATGTGGATGTATGACAACGAAGACAGCAACTCCTGGAAAAAGGTATAAGCATTCAGTGTGCTTTTAAGGTTTATTCCATGTAATTAATTAGCACGTTCACTCTGTGAAACGTGATTAAATAAACTACTACTACTAGGATCCAATTGCCAATGGGCCATGCCATTTAAAATCCGCTCCCCCCTATTGAGGGGTTCACTTATTATTAAACCCTTATTATTATTATTCACTTTGGCCCTTCAAAGTCAATTCAAGCTCTGTTGTTGTTCAATGGCTTAAATTTGAAAGTTGCCGATGTTGACATGAACGAATATGTGAAAACAGATAGTTGTAGAAGAAAATTGCTAATGCCTGTAATGAGGCACTTTGACTGCCCACTACCTAATTTACCCAGTGGACACAACTGCTGTGATGTATGCAGTGAAAAGTGTAAATGCCAAGGTGAATACTGCAATCAAGACATGCACCTACCTACTGATGCAGAATTGTTGTCACCAAATCATCACCATGCATGTAGACAGGTTTCACAAGAACAGAAAAGTACACTACTCTATAAGCTAAGACAGTTACAGAAAAGGCTTGTGATGAAAGCAGTGATTGTCAATGAGGACTACACTCCTACTGTTATTATTACCCAACTGTACTTTTAGAACTTGGTAAAGAACAAATTAACCAAGTTGTGGAACACTCTGACATAATATTTACTCTAGAGGATATCTTGAAACATGTTGACATACCGTAAATCTTCTATTAAGCGCCCCCTCTCAAATAAGTGCCCCCCCTCTATTAAGCGCCCCCCTTTGGAGCCATTTTGTACTAAACGCCCCTCTGACATAAGCGCCCTCTCTTCTAATAAGCCTCCCCTCTCCCAATCACAGAACATTAACATGCTCATTTTCAATAACATTTAATGACAAGCTCTATTCACATCAATCAGTGTGATTTGTGGTTTGCTTAACAAGTACACATGTACAGGCTTTGAAAATAGGTTCTGCTGTATTTGAAACTCGAAATACGGATAGCGTTTCTGAAATACTGCTTTTTTGTCTTTACAATGTATGGTACATTAACTTTTGTATGAGACACATACTTCTACTAGTATACCATAAATGCGGGTGCGTTGACTACGATAATTTCAACGATTATCGGACATACCATTGCGTTACATTTCATATTGGGTTTGTTTGTTGATAATAAAGTTTACGAAATACAGTACTACTAAGAGAATCTGAGGGTTTGGTTTAGGAAATTAAATAAGTGCCCCTCTCTATTAAGTGCCCCTCTTCCAATAAGCGCCCCCCCTAAGGCCTCCGAAATTTAAGACAATTAAAACTCAAATTTCCATACCCTGTTCAAGACAAAGTGTTAAAATTTTATATCCCTGAAAAAGACAAATAATTATACTTGGATGTCAGTGCTTGTGATCTTGTATAATGAGTGTCATAACTAAAAAGTATTCACCAAGCATTAGACTAAATAAAGCACTAGATAAATAGCATACCCTGTTCAAGATCTGTCAAACGGATGTGAAAATGGATACCCTTTCTAAGACCAGAAACTCTAAAAACCATACCCTGTCCAGCAGATCATCCCCATATAGTCCATATATGGGAGTACCCCCCCCCCCCCCCCGGAATTTACCCCAGAGCCTTGTACTGTATTGAAACTTTGTGCATGACAAGTAAAATATATTGAAAGTGGGCTATTGGGTCATCCTATTTTGGTCAGGTGCATGTACCTTGATACCCAGTGAAACATGGAATTTGTCATGTGCATGAATCTTGATGTCCAATCAAATGACAGATCAAGATCTTAAGGGTTTTGATCTCAGCTGAAACAAGATCAAACACTTGCATTTTAACTAAATTACAAGGATTATATCATACGTTTCAATTTCATGAAAGAAACCGAGGGAAAAGATATAAATTGAACCACCGACCTCATGAATGCCCCCAACTCCTACTGTCTTGCCCACTAACCGTATTGGGATGCTTGTTGAAATGAACCATACAAATTAACAATGACAAGGTTTTTGATCAATAATTCTATTCAGGAAAACACCAGGAAAACAATACATCTAAGAATGCATAATTATTGTTTTGAGAAGTCATATCAAAAACTTGTTCTGCATGTTTGTCCATGGTCTCAAAACACATCGAAAGCATAATTGAGATTCATGGCTTCTAGATGTTTTGATACCATGGTCAAACAGTTGAACACATTTTTGATATATAACTTAAATGTATCATTGCCATATTTAAAGAGTATGTACACATTAAATCATATTTTACATTGTTGAGCCTTTTTTGGCTCCGGGACCATCGTCACATTTGGAGGAGGGGAAGGAAAAGTTAAGTTTCAAGGTACATGTATATAGTTTTTTCCTAAAACCTTGAAGGGTCTCCTACTCCGAGATAGCTGTCTATAACTTCTTCCAAGTGGATATGTTGTAGTTCAAATATATACAAACCAGTTCAAAAATAATTAAACTGGTTTAAATTTTTTGAACATTTTAAAACTGGTTTAATTTTTTTGAACATATTTAAACTGGTTTAAATATCAAAGTTCCCTTTTTAGAATCTTGAAATTCTTAAACCAGTTTAATTTGTTTTGAAAAAATTAAACCAGTTTAAAAACTTTAGAAAAAAATAAACCAGTTCAAATTTTTCAAAAAACAAATGTATATATTTGAACTACATGTACAACAGATATGCTGTGGTTCAATGAACTGCATTACCTTACTTTTATTTTATGTTGTTTCATGTTCATTATTACCAACACTCGAATAAAGTTTAAACCATACAATAATAATTATTGAACCACAATAACCAGCACTTAACTGACCTATAATTAAATCGTATGTGCAGAAGCTAAACCTTCTAAAGTCCCTGTATTTTCTTCCTGAGCATGCTAAGTTAGACTTCTACTTCGAGGTTATTTTTCCTGCTATCACTTATGGATTTCTATGTTGGGGATCGTGTAATACAACACTTCTAGAATCATTAAACCGAATTCATTAGCGGGCTGCAAGGATATTTTTTGGACTCTATTGGCTAACACCACGTGAGGACGTAACTGCCTCTGCCAAATGGAAGCCACTGGACTATTACTATAACCTAAGACTTGCCTGTTTTGTACATAAATGTTTTCACAACCTAGCTCCTCCTGTACTATGTAGTGCCTTTCCTAAGAGAATACTTACATACTCCTTGCGTAACACTCACTGTATCAGTCTACCCACACCGAAAACCAACTACCTGAAATTGTCAATAACGTACAGAGGTACGAGGCTTTGAGGTCAACTACATCACTTAATAGTTTTAAAATTAATCTTAAAAGAAACACTGAACTACTGTAAATTAATTAGTTTTATTATTATTATTATTATTATTATTAGGAGTTAGGAGTTGCTGTCTTCCAGGAGTTGCTGTCTTCCAGGAGTTGCTGTTTTCCAGGAGTTGCCACTACCTGTGGGTAAACTAACTGGTAATCAGTGACAGACGATATTTTAAAGAGGGAAACTAATGAATCGACACAATCACGAAGACGTGTCCGCGATACAACAACATCCGCCATCTTGAAATTCACAGCCGCGATATGAATATGCAAATATATAATCAGCAACCAATCAGCGCGTTCGTCCGGATTCTTGACGAACTTACGTCATCAGTATGGAATTTTTACACACAACTCGCAGACGTCTCTCTCGGGGGGCTTATTTCCACCCGATGTGAGGCGGCTGTATTCGCAGGCTAGGTTCACAGCTTCAAAGGTTTTGATCCATCTGCTTTTGTTGCTGATCTTCAGAGCCAACCATGGGATACTATCTATTTGACAGCCCTGAAGATGCTTGGTTTGGTATGGAAACGTTTCTGAAGGATGTTTGTAAAAGACATGCTCCTCTACGGACGCTTCGTGTACGAGGTACTCAGCCCGCGTGGATGTCAGACAAGATCAGATTATCAATGAAACAACGAGATAACATTAAGCGCAAAGCTGTCAAGTCTAAATTGGATCATGACTGGGTCAGCTACAAAAACCTGAGAAACACGGTCACTCGTCAAATTGAACTAGCCAAGCGTGATTATTATAATGACTTGCTCACGGAACATGCCAATGATGCTTCCAAATTATGGTCTGCTCTCAGAAAGCTTATACCTAAGAAGAACAAGGTCTCTGTGCAAGAGGTTACGCTTGACAACAAGATCTATTCGGACAACTCTGGAGTAGCTAACTGCTTTAATAAGTTCTTTACATCAGTTGGTGCACGCCTCAAGAGCACTGTCTCGATACCGAATGTAAGCGGGCGCAGAAACTGTTCTACATCTCGAGAGGTTCCAGATTTTGCGTTCAAAAACATACCAGTTGATTTTGTGCGCAAAGAACTATCATCATTGCATGCCAATAAATCTTCTGGGTTGAAGGATATTCACTCACGCATACTTAAAGCCGGTGCCAGTGTTCTAGCTGCCCCACTTACCCACATCTACAACTTATCATTGCAGCACAGTGAAATACCCAAGTCATGGAAATCAGCTACTATTACTCCTCTCCATAAGTCCGGGTCACTTTCAGATCCTAATAACTTTAGACCGATTTCAGTTCTCCCAGTCGTTATGAAGATCTTTGAACGTGCCATTCATAAGCAGCTCTATGACCATCTGTCTACCAACAAGCTGTTATCACCATACCTATCTGGCTTTAGGCCTGGCCATTCCACCTGTACTGCCCTCCTAGACGTCTCAGACTATATTCTGAAGAACATCGATAACGGAAACCTCATCGGAACAATATTCTTAGACCTTAGCAAGGCCTTTGACATGATTAACCATTCCACTCTTAAGGTTAAACTTGCCAACATTGGTGTTAAAGGACACGCCTTGGACTGGTTCGATAACTATCTCTCAAATAGAACTCAGTCTGTCATTATTAATGGAACTCTATCTGATACTATAGAAATAACACTAGGAGTACCCCAAGGCTCGGTCTTGGGGCCATTACTATTTATCATTTTCATCAATGATCTACCACATAATGTTCACCATTGTAAGGTAGTAATATATGCCGATGATACTGCTCTCTTTTTTGCCGATAAGGATGTTCAGATTATACAATCTGTACTTCAGGATGAACTTAGTGCTCTTAGTAGATGGTTTACTGATAACGAATTAATTGTAAATTGTACTAAAACTAAAGTTATGTTATTTGGTTCTAATCAACGTTTAGCAAGATCACAGAAGCCTTCTTTGTCATTATCAGGAACACTATTAGAACTACCAGAGACTGTTAAGTATCTAGGTTTGTCTTTCGATGCTACAATGAACTGGCATGACCATATTGATGTCATTGCTTCTAAAGTATCTCGTAGACTTAACCTCCTTGGGAGGATCCGGAAATATCTTAATGTTGACACTTGTAAGCTTCTGCATGGAACTCTCATTCAGCCGCTGTATGAATACTGTGATGTAATCTGGTCTAATGCGGATAAAATTAACCTTGATAGACTCCTGAGGTTACAGAAGAGAGGAGCGCGCATCATACTCCGGAGGAAAATCCGAGAAGAACGCACAGAGCAGTTATTCAGAGAGCTTGGTTGGGTCCCCTTACTTGATCGATGGCACTTTCATAAATGTCTTACTGTCTTTAAATGTTTGAATGGACTTTGTCCACCTTATCTTAGGAATTTGTTTTCTCGTAATTCTGATGTCCATAATTACAATACTCGCAATAGGTCTCAGTTCAACCATTAAGAGCTCTCATTCTATCAGAACCTTCAGCGCCAATTACTGGTTGGACTCATCTGCCAGATCATTATAGTTTATCATTATAGTTTATTGTTATTATTTTATCAGTAGTTTAACATTATTATTATTATTATTATTATATATAGTTACTTATTAGTAGTTAGGTTTTTTTTTATCTTAGATATGATTGCTTGTCTGTATTTATTGTATGTTTGTATTTGTATTATATCTTAGACGCACAGCTTCAATGTAAATAAGTGTTAGCTTTTTTTAATTCTGTGCATAATAAAGTATCTATCTATCTATCTATCTATCTATCTATGAAGATTTTCAGAAAATGCTTGTTAAGCACAGGTAACCCACCTAAGTCGTTCTCACCTGTTTACCAGTCATCCCAGCCATTGACTCTATAAAACTTGAGAAATACGAAGGGTTGCGAAGGATAATCTCACCAAATATGCACAGGTATATCACCAGTAACGGGGTATACTCCTGTAATATTAATAATTATATAAAAAATATGTAAGTTATCGATAAAATACCAGTGTTTCTCTCTTTCTAAAAAGTGATACCGTATAGTTCCAAAAATAACGTTCTAGTAGTTACAACTGTGCATGTGTTTCCATGTTCGTCACAGTTTATGTAGGGATAGCTTGGTCTATATACGGTACGCGTACGGTACGGTACGTATACGGTACGCGTTTTAGCTCCTCGAAAGTAGCGACTCCTCGAAAGTAGTGACAGTAGAAGGCTGCTTTTTTTTCAATTCTTTATTTGCTCGTATGGAATAATAAATTACAAAATACAATACACAGAAAATATAGGCATGTTTACAAAGAAAAATCTGAAACAGTAAAGTTAGGAATCAAGTTTGAGCCTAGAGGCTAAGTAAACCGGTAGGTTTTTAAGTTAGCCTCCAGCCATTTTTAGTCAAAATATAAACAGAGTAGCTAAGTAAATCAGAGAAGGAATACCAAAATGTTTACTAACTGACTTAAAGGGAAGGGAAAGAATGATATAATAATGATATTTCGAATATTGTTCTGACAGTAAATATTGTTTTATTTGTTTTGAGAAGGAAAATACATTTGGTCCTTGAGGTGACCGGAAGCTTTTGCCAAAGGTAAAACCGCTAAAACCGAAAGTAATGACCCTCGTTAGTTTAAGGACTTTACGGTATCTTCACACGTGAAGCCTTTTTAGTAAGGAATGATTCTACATATTTTATTATTTTAGACAATTTTATTCAAAATAGATGCTACTTTTACCTCATCCTTGAAAATTTCGTGAAAAATCTTGACTAACACAGGTTGCATCAGCTGTACTCCCTCCACAGGGTATGTCTTCACTATGGTCTCAATTACCTAACATCGAACATGAAACCATTCAAAAGCTGGTAAGTAGAATATCAATCAAATGAGGCACACAGCGGCAAAACGTCACGCGCATGCGCGTTTGATGAGCTCAGCGCGTGCGCGTCAGTTTCCCGCCCAAACTGAAAGAAAGCAATCACCCATGTTTCTAATGTTAGGTACGTATGTGAAATGTTTCGTCAAAAACAACAAACAGAAACTATTTTTAAAAGGCTAAGCCTAAAACTTTAACAGGTTTAAATTTGCTTAATTTGTACTGAATTCACTGTTAATTTACTACGTGAGAAAATTATTTACTTGAACAGTTTAAGCCCTCGGAAACTTCTATTTGAACGCCATAGCCTTCATTCTTTCGGCCAGCGGAGCATAACGTTTTGCCGCGGTGTGATTGAGAGTAGACTGCTAGCAGCCAGTTCTATAGTTTTTACGCTGGCAAATTCAGCCACCTTTCTTTAGTGAATCAGCCTTGCTAGTTTGTGAAGGAAAAATGCAGAGGGCTGATACAATGTAGCAGTCTACTACGAGAGTTGAGTAAAGCCGTTGAGAATTGCCGATCAAATCAGAGCGAGTGCTTCAACTCTCGACAAATATATTCCTTGTTTGACAGTTGCGTAATAAGCTTTTTGCAGGACACGTTCACGAGCTGATATATCACTTCAATAACCAATGAATTGCCTCGTGGTCCCATGGGAAAGGCTTTACTGGAAACAGTCACGAGCTGATACATCACTTCAATAACCAATGAATTGAGCTCGTGATCCCATGGGAAAGGCTTTACTGGAAACAGTCACGAGCTGATATATCACTTCAATAACCAATGAATTGCGCTCGTGGTCCCATGTGAAAGGCTTTACTGGAAACAGTCACGAGCTGATACATCACTTCAATAACCAATGAATTGCGCTCGTGGTCCCATGGGAAAGGCTTTACTGGAAACAGTCACGTGCTGATATATCACTTCAATAACCAATGAATTGCGCTCGTGATCCCATGGGAAAGGCTTTACTGGACGTCAAACCGGCAATCTTCAAAAATGCAGTTTTAGGAAAATCGACAATCGATTGGAGGTAGAAAATAGCATTTACACACAGGTTTTGCTAATAACACTACCAATCTCGTACAAGTGCCTTTAAACAAATTGAAGCCAGGTACTTTTAGCCACCCAGTACAACCACGTGATCGTATCGTGCAAACGGCCCATAGAACATGTAAAATCATGTGAGATTAGTTGCCGGGTTTTTTCTTTTCTCGTACTATTTGTAATGTTCTAAATAAAATAAATAAATATTTTATTTGTTATAGCAGGCTGAGTATTACAGCTTAAAGCTGGTGGGGGCCTGCTTTTACTTCTCACACACTCCCCACTACATTAACTGTTTTGGATACACTACACTCGACTTACAGTTGATTTTTGCGGAGGAAGGAAAACCGGAGAACCCGGAGAAAAACCCTCGAATGCAGATAAGGAATCAACAACAAACCTAACTCACATACGGTGCCCGAGCCGGCACTGAATGATACAACTGTTCTGTTTTATCATTGATGTCTTACCCGTGCCACGGTGATTCCTCCTTCTGGTTTGACGTTACCAAGCATGCTCTCACACGAACTGACCACAGCTACCCCAAAGTTCTGTCGGTAAATCAGTCAATGACTTACTCAATGCCCTATGCACCTTATTCATACGCCATGCCCGCGCGGTAAGAAGTCTGGTAACAATGGTATCAGAGCGAGGCCAGTTGTCCCAAAGATCACAATATTGGAATCGGTCAGAAATGTCTTAGTTTCTGTCCTACTGACTGCTGCATTCTTTTGTTTCATAAGAAAATTAACGTTATTCTCCTCCATCGACTTTATATGTTTCTCCTTTTGTGACAAGCCTCGCTTTGATGCATTTATGAATAAGGTCGCCTTCCCAGTCTCTTTCTCACTGTCTTTTCATATATATATTTTTTCAAAATTAGCTGACTAACTTGTATACCTAATATACGTCGTGAATGCTGCCCCTCAGTTAAGGAAATGTATTAGAAGAAACCTACAGTAGCTCTTTGGTAGGAAAGATATATTACTGGGTAACAAAAATGTCAAGGTGTGATGTGTGTTATATGAATCTATTGTGTAGCTGTAGTTTTGGGGCTATCTTGCCTGAAGCCTGTTTGAGCTGTGGCGTGTTTTCTCAAAAGTTGTCCCGGTTAATTTTCAGTTTGTTCCGATATATCAATCATTTCCCGGTAAATTCCCTGAATCTACCAATTCCCGACATTTTCTTAGGACTACCAAGAAACTGTTGTTCTCCGGAAACAGGCATGCATATATTGGAGTCCAATGAAGCGTACACACCGGAAATCAACTGTTATTGAGATATGCTAATTTGTGTGTTACAAACCCCCCGCTGTCACTTTTCGAATTGTAACTACATGATTTGACTTAAGTTTATCGAAGGTAATACAAGATAATTATTTGTTGCTAATCATGTTGATAAGAGAAGAGATATTGCTCTTTGGAAAATAGTCATTATCTCCGCCCCAAACTATCAAACTAAATACGACTAAACGACTCCAGTGACCAATTCCAAACCAATCTGACAATAGTCCAGTTTCGTATTCGAAAATTCAGTACCGCTGAATGCAATGGCTACAGACACCAGCAGCCCTTCACCTCTCAAAACCTTGCATTTTATTGCACCCCATTTGGACTGCACTGACAAAGAATTGCATTGTTTTAGGGTTAGGGTTTGTATTGTTTCAGGGTTAGGCATTGTTTGGATAGCCAGTACTATTCCACGTTCCGAGGAGGTGAAGGCCGCCCCACAGACACATGTACGCAGGGTTAGCCTCATTCTGAAATTAAACATTCTTAAATACAACAACAACAACAACAACAACAACAACAACAACAACAACAACAACAACAACAACAACAACAACAACAATTTATTTAATACCACGCAAATAACTGGATACAAAAGTGGATAGAGTATTGCAGTAGTTGGGTATTGGCTACCTAGAATAACTATAAGAGAGCTAATCTAGCTAGGTAGCTAACGTTTATATGTATTAAATTATAGAAATAGTCGTATCACACACACACACAAAATAAAAAACAGGAGCAAAGAAAATTGCAACAATCAACGGGAGGAGGAGATTTAGTCGAAATTCAGTTCAATAAGAATCAATAAAACTTTTCTTAATTACACCTTTAAATTTGTTCAAACGGAGACTCTTGAAAGATTCTTGTGTGTCATTCCAAATGACAGCACCTTTAAAACGTAAATTAAATTTTCCATAGTTAGTTCTAGCAGATGGAATGCAATAAGTTAATCTTGAAGCTAGCCTGGTTTTGTACCTGTGCCTTGAAGATATATGTGTAAAGAAATTATCAAAGACAGAGGGCAGCGAATTAAAGTGAAACTTATACATAAATATGCAGTTTAAATAGTAGATGACGTCAAGAAATTTTAGAATATTTAAAACTTTGAAAAGAGGAGAGGAATGATCTTGAAATTTAGAGAAAGTTATAATTCTTACAGCTTTTTTCTGTAGTATAATAAGTGGTTTTAAAGTTGAGTCATATGTATTTCCCCAGATAATAATACCATAAGTAAGGAAAGGATAGACTAAGGAATAATATAGCTGAGTTAAAATTTCTATAGACACAAAGTGACGTAGCTTAGAAATAATTCCAACACCTCTTGAGGTTTTCTTAATTAATTGATGAACATGTTCTTTCCAGTTAAGATTTGCATCAATAATAATTCCAAGATATTTGATATTCTGCTTCTGAGTAATTGTTTTTTTGTTAATTTTCAGAAAAATTGATTTGGAACATTTCTTTTGATGTGGATGGAAAATAACAAAATTGGATTTATCTATATTTAGAGACAATTTGTTTGCACATAACCAAGTGTGAACATTTTTCAGTTCAGCATTAACACTCAATTCAAGTGAATCTAAGGATTCATCTGAAATGAGCAAATTTGAGTCGTCAGCAAACAGGTGGAAATCAAATAACTTGGAACAACGGTTAAAATCATTTATGTAGAGGAGGAACAGAAGGGGGCCAAGCACTGAACCCTGTGGGACACCACAAGAAATTGAAGTATATGATGATGTGGAGTTACCTATTGATACAAATTGTTGTCTATTTGATAAGTAGGAGGTAAACCAATCTAGAGGAACTCCACGGATACCATATCTCTGCAATTTATATAGAAGAATATTATGATCAACAGTGTCAAATGCCTTACTAAGGTCTAAGAAAATGCCACAGGAGTATTGACCACCTTCAATAGCTCGTTGAATTTTGTCAGTTATAAGGAGCAAAGCGTGTTCAGTAGAGTGATTAGCACGAAAACCAAATTGCTCTGAATAAATAACTTTAAACTTAGTAAGGAAATTCATTAACCTATTATACATTAATTTTTCTAAAATTTGGTTGAAAATAGGAAGAAGAGATATTGGTCTATAGTTAGAAAGGACTAGGTGGGAACCAGCTTTAAAAACTGGGATAACTCTGGCAATTTTAAATGAATTGGGGACAGTGCCGGAGGAAAATGAAAGGTTGTAAAGTATCTCTAAAGGTTTGGAAATAACTGAATTAACTAGTTTAAGCAAGGGAATAGGTATGCTATTAGGTCCAGAAGCTTTCCCCGATTTAAATCCTAAGATTATGTCTTGGATTTCTTGACAATATGTGGGGGTGAGGAAGAAGCTTGTGGGTGATGGTAGTGGAAGGTATTGTGAAAAATTAGTATTAGCTCTGGGGATATCCTGACTCAAGTTTTTGCCAACATTAGCAAAATAATGATTAAATTCATTGGCAATTTTGTCAGTATCTGTCAGAACTACATTTCTGGAATTTATAATTTTACTTGGAGTGACATAAGCCTTAGATTTCAGGGATACTAATTGCTTTATGCCTGTCCATATATTTTTAATGTTGGATTTATTGTATAAAAAGTAGTCTTCGTAGTATTTCTTTTTACTAATGTTAATCAAGTGCTTTAGCTTGTTTCTATATAGTTTATATTTAGCATGGGCACATTCACATTTGGAATGTAAAAAAATTCTATATAACTTATTCTTTATGTTAATGGCAATTCTAAGACCAGATGAAATCCAAGGCTTCAATTTGAATTTGATTTCTTTCCTAGATAGCTTTCTGAGAGGGACATGCTTATTTACTATTTCATTAGATGTATTTAGAAACATACTAAAAATATCATTAATATTATTAAGACCATAGAAACGAAGGTTCCAATTGATTTGCTCAAATTCACTTAGTAAAGCCTGTTCATCAAGTCTTGAATAATCCCTTTTGAATACATGTCTTTTGCTTGGAAGAGAACAAACTGCATCAATAATTAAGAAGTTAGGGAGGTGATCAGATAAGTCATACATAATATTGCCACTATAAGTGAGATGCTCTAGGGAATTAAAAAATATATTATCAATTAGTGTGGTTGAATGGCTAGTTATTCGAGTAGGTTGAAGAATATGAGGTTGGAAAGAATAAGAAGAAAGTGTATTAATAAACTCATCAGTTTTACTGTGGGAATCGCAATTGAGTAAATTTATGTTAAGATCACCCATAAAGACAGCAAGTTTAGACTCCTTGTGAATTTTGTCTACAGTACTATAAAAATTGTCCAGAAATAACTGAAGAGAACTGTTAGGGTGCCTATAAATGATGCCACAAATAATATTCTTACCACACTGATTAATAATTTCAATCCAAAGTGATTCATGTTGATCTGATGTAGAACTGAGGTCTTCACGAATATTAAAACTAACATTTTCATCAATAAAGAATCCTACACCTCCAGCACTAAATTTAGTTGGTTGGGAAATAAACTTGAATCCAGGCAAATGAAAATTGCCCAAAGTGTCTTTATGTGTTGTAATCCAGGTTTCTGATAAACCAATTAACTTGAAAGGATGGTTCAAATTACTTAAAAAATTCACCAGGCTATCAAAATTTGCAGCAAGACTCCTAATATTACAAGACTCCTAATAAACCAGCGAGAAGGTGCAAAGCGTGAAACTACAACAATTGCTTGTTTAACTTCAGAATGAGGCTAAACCCTGCGTACACGTGTCTGTAGTCATTGTTTTCAGCGGTAATTTTCGAATACGAAACTGGACAAAACTGTCTACCAATCTTCCAATTCAAACTTCCAATCTGTACAAAACCAGGTATTTGCATGGCGTCTAATTTCTACTATTAGTTCATTGTGTACCTCAAGAAATTTCTTGCCGTCGAGGAGAACGTAGCGTTCGATGATTCCAAAGCAAATACGCAGGTGTTCACTTCCTAGTTCTGTAGCAGTAAACAAAGTAATAGAAGTAAATAGCACATATAGCACCTGAATCCACCAACACCAATGTACAAAGCGCCTCCTGAAACAGTCCACAACAATTTTGACCATGCTGTCATGCAAAATTAAACGTGGTAAATAAGAGGGCATACCACGGTTGTTCTCTGAATTTTAAGGGACCTGAAACAACCATGTCAGGCCCCAGTCTAACCAACATCGAATTGGAATTTAGCGGGTTGTTTTTTGTTGGAGGGAGGAAAACCTGAGAACCCGGAGAAAAACCCTCGGTTGAGCAAGGGCGAGATACCAACAAACTAAATTCACATATGGTGCGCGATCAGAAATGTAACCCGCGTCACAGAGGTGAGAAGCCACGTGCTTGCCACTGGTGCCACCCTGGTTGTTGTAAAATATCAGGGGCATAGCCAGGAGTTCCGCAAGGGGAGGTTACGAGGGGGGAGGGGGGTTTCGAGGAGGAGGGGGGGGGGGGGGAGGGGGGGAGGGAAGCCATCATCTTACAGAGATTTTTACCCTTTGGAAATCACGATGGGGAATATGATTTGAAACAGTACAAGTGACATACCAAGCAGAGACGGCATGTTGTTGAAGAGGTGAAGAAGATCAGGCGTTACACTGGGAGCATTCTCAAGAGTTTTCTGCCTGCAGATTAGAAGGAACATGTACTTCATGAGTAATGTTTTCAAAAAATTCACGTCCCAAAGATTATCAATGGGCGTTTTGCAGGAATGCAATCACGTGGTTGTACTGGACAGCACAAAAATCCAGGGACCATCGTCGCAACCTAAAAATAAAATTCCCTGCCTTCCTCCCGACTTTGACAAGAAATTTAGAATTTCCCTGATGAGATGCAAAATTCCCTGACTTTTCCCTGACCTTGAAAAAAAAAATGTTTCCCTGACTTTTCTCTGACCTGTGACAACTTTTCTCTGACCTATAGTAAAACCTGTTTGTAAATGCTATTTTCCACCTCCAGTCGATTGTCGATCTTTCTAAAACAGCGTTTTTAAAGATAGCTTGCCGTCCAGCATCCATGGCAACGCCTTTCCCATGGGGATCACGAGCTCAATTCATTCGTTAACGAAGTATTATATCACATGTGACTTTTTACTACAAAAGGCCTATTGCTTACCAAAGTTCCAAGCCATCTTCTAACAAGTAGACATGTGGTGGCTAACAAAACAAAGAACAGACAAGTCAGTGTAAAGTACGCGGTATGGTCAAACAACAGAGACGGATTGGCACACGTTCTGCAATAATCCAACACACAGTGAATAATCCACTGCACCGTGTATAAAAAAGATGGCGGCTTCTACTTTTACCCACAATCCTTTGCGCGCGAAAATCTTTAAAGCCATTATAAAATCACCGTAGACAGTTTTAAATCTTCAAATAAAGAAAGAAGAAGTGATTTTGCCAATACATTGCAATTTAAAAGAATAGAGGATTTCTATGTGTTATTTTGACTGTGTTAGGTTCGCAATGGATTGTGGTCAAATATACAGCTGCCATGGTTTCCCGTATGGTGCGTATGGTATGATGCCTTGTCTATTTTTAGAGTGCCTCTATATGAAATCAAAAGAAAGCATTCTGGGTCGGGTTGTTTGAAGCCCGATTAAGCTAATCCACGATTAAGGGCAATCTTTAGTTCGATTTGCTAACTTGTAAACAACATCTTTGAGGTTGAAAACTTGTTCCTAGAGGAGAAACAACAAGTACGTTTATACTTGTCTCGCTAGAATTGGAAACAAATACCTTCTACCGAGAGAACCAAAACCATGGGTTAAGACTCATAATCCAGGTTTAGCGCTAATCGGACTTCGAACAATTACTGGGCGTTATAATAGAAGTCACACATAATAATAATAATAATAATAAATGGTTTATTTTACGTCGAAGATACAGGAAGCCGTTACCGTGTCTCCCAAGCCAGAGGCTTATACTTAAGTATCCCGACGAACTGCAGGATTGAATTGGAATATAGGTTGGTTTTTGAGGAGGGAGAAAAACCAGAGAAACCGGAGAAAAACCATCGGAGCAAGGGCGAGATACCAACAAACTCAACTCACATATGGCGCCACGTCCGGGAATCGAATCTGGACCACAGAGGTGAGAGGCGAAGCGCTTAACCACTGCGCCACCCTGGCGCGCCACCCTGGCTCACCACACCAAACTACGGTTCTTTCGGCCAGTGTGACTACTGACTAATATTGATAAAATCTAGGTGATTGTTGCCTGTCCACGCTCGTTCTCCAAAAGTACCGACTGTCGATCAATAGTCTGTGGCAAAGCAGTAGCCAATGAGATTGCGAATTTAAAGGCTTTTGGTGGTATCTTTGAATCTTATCAATCTGGAAAATAAAAAAGCTTCCTTTAAGGTGAACGTACGTGTAGTTCTACTTGTTCTCCGCGCAAGTAACAGAGAAATGAATAACGTAGAATCCCATGTATAGTTCCCATGTAGACAATCAGATGGTTACCTTTGTGACGTCAGTACTCAACTGGATGATAGGCAGTAGAAACTGGTACAAGTTGACACTATCAGAACCAAGTCCCTGAAAAACAGAATAATATGCATAACTACCTGGTCAGTGAATCGGTCCGCTCTCCAGTTTTTGCATATACCGGCTTCCTCCTCATGAAACAGCAAACCATTTAACCCAAGGAAACCATTTAACAATTAGACCCGCAGCCCGAATAGGCTACGAGTCAATAGCCCATGAGGCACAGCCGAATGGGCCATTTATGTCGTAGCCCATGGGGGCGAGAGGTCTAATTGTTTTAGTATAAACTAACTAGTCGGACAGTAGAAATAATATAAAGAAAAAAAATGAACTTTATTTTTTTTGTTATTTCGTGAAAATGCGTGCGGTTTTTCTCTACCATGGGGGCAATCCCTTTATGTGGGACGACACGAATTGTTACCAAAAAATACAATAGAAAACAACACAATACAATTCAAAACAACAATAGAACGCAACACAATACAATACAATAGAATACAATTTGGTAGCAATTCGAGTCGTCCTACATGAAGGGATGGCCACCATGGGCTATGACAAATAGACCTATAGTAGGATAGCCAATCAGAATGCAGGATTCGTAATAGTTAACTAGTTGGTTTATACTAAGGCAGTTTATTTTATCGACCCCATAAAATAAACTTACTAAGACAATCTTTCGTCATTTGCATTACCCGCGCTATCTTGGCTCCCGCAAAAAAAAAACTTACTAAGACAGGTTATTTTATCGACCCCATAAACTAAGACAACCTTCGTCATTTGCATTACCCGCGCTATCTTGGCGCCCGCAATCACGCTGTTACGGTTCAGTAGATGAACGCATGCGCATGCGAATTCCCTACCCTTATAAATCAGATCATTGCACTACGCCTTATACACGCGGCGGAACAGCACTACGCCTTATACACGCGGCGGAACAGCACTACGCCTTATACACGCGGCGGAACAGCACTACGCCTTATACACGCGGCGGAACAGCACTACGCCTTATACACGCGGCGGAACAGCACTACGCCTTATACACGCGGCGGAACAGCACTACGCCTTATACACGCGGCGGAACAGCACTACGCCTTATACACGCGGCGGAACAGCACTACGCCTTATACACGCGGCGGAACAGCACTACGCCTTATACACGCGGCGGAACAGCACTACGCCTTATACACGCGGCGGAACAGCACTACGCCTTATACACGCGGCGGAACAGCACTACGCCTTATACACGCGGCGGAACAGCACTACGCCTTATACACGCGGCGGAACAGCACTACGCCTTATACACGCGGCGGAACAGCACTACGCCTTATACACGCGGCGGAACAGCACTACGCCTTATACACGCGGCGGAACAGCACTACGCCTTATACACGCGGCGGAACAGCACTACGCCTTATACACGCGGCGGAACAGCACTACGCCTTATACACGCGGCGGAACAGCACTACGCCTTATACACGCGGCGGAACAGCACTACGCCTTATACACGCGGCGGAACAGCACTACGCCTTATACACGCGGCGGAACAGCACTACGCCTTATACACGCGGCGGAACAGCACTACGCCTTATACACGCGGCGGAACAGCACTACGCCTTATACACGCGGCGGAACAGCCATCTTGAATAAAACCATTGTTCACGCCGGTCCAGCCTCATTCTAAAACGTGTGTAACCGAGGCTGGACGAGCATAGAGACTGGTTTTAATCAAGATGACCGCGGTGTGATAAAGATCTATTCAGGATGAGTTTGTGTATGCAAGAAGACAGGTTTAGTAGTCTCCTGGAATTAAATATGGCTGCCGTGTGAATAAGGACTACTGTGTATGGAGACTCTGTATTACCTGTACCAAGTGGATTAGTGTAGCCAGAATGGCACACCGTAGCATGTTGTGTTGGTCAGATTCTTGCCATAGATGGGGGAGGTACAAGGTAAGGGAATTGGCCTGTAAACGGACCTGTAGAGTAGAATAATGGTTTTCGATTGAGAGTCGAAAACAATAAGTGATTGCTTTGGTTTTGTGTTTCCTTAGCTTTTCTATGCACACACATTAATTATCTGGGGAGAGCACCTCCCTTTTGTGCGATGAAGCTAGTCTAGCCGATTTACTACCGCGTCGCTCCGGGACTCTTTCTGTGACCCGTTATATACTCTTTACCGTTGTAGAAAATTTACAGAGTATAACCCTCAGGCGCCCCACCCACCCTCCCAGGTATAGATCTACCTTGACAACCTCATCTCTTCCGTCTCCACACACGGTCGAGTCTCCATTACTCTCATCGCACAAGGTAGCTCTTACCAGGTGGTGTGGTGGAAATATAGTACTATTGGCAGTGAAAAATGTTATGTTATTATCAGCCAATCAAGTTCTAAACTAAAACCATGCATAGTTTTGGTCCACACGCAATCAATAGACCATTTTCTCAAGTATCCGCACGCAACAGGCTTGACGGGCCGGTAAATACTTCACGTGGGAATCACGTAGTGGTTTCCTATAACCCTCCCTATTATTTCAACCAATACTAAATCCAAGCTTTTTTGCTCTGACGAAGGGCTAAAGCTCGAAACGTCAGCTGCTACTCGCTTTCCACGGCGGTTAGCATACCTCAATCGACTTTAGTTGATTACACACCAGCCTAAATCCAAGCTGCCTACATGAAGTATTTCTTGACGGGCCGTGAGTTTTGTTAGCTTTTGTTAGACTCGTTCTGATGCGACAGCCTTTGTTATTCAAATTATCGGCTATTGTTCAAAAAATGGCGGCTATTGTTCAAAAAGCGATTTGGCGGGCCAATATTGCGTACGCATACCTGAGAAAATGGTCTATTGTGTTTACTTTTCCTTGTGATTGGTTGAATTCCTTCAGTTCGTGATTGGCTCATTGTGTTTTTACTTGCTCCTGATTGGCTCATTGCGTTTTTACTTCTTCGTGATTGACTCATTGCGTTTTTACTTGTTCGTGATTGGCTCATTACATTTTTACTTGTTCGTGATTGGCTCATTGCGTTTTTACTTGCTCGTGATTGGCTCATTGTGTTTTTACTTGTTCGTGATTGGCTCATTGCGTTTTTACTTGTTCGTGATTGGCTCATTACATTTTTACTTGTTCGTGATTGGCTCATTGCGTTTTTAGTTGCTCGTGATTGGCTCATTGGGTTTTTACTTGCTCCTGATTGGCTCTGTAATTACTTTGGTTTTGGTTTTACGACACTCATCGAAAACCGCTTTAGTGTTGTTGACCTGGTTTGTGCGAGTGTCAAACTGAATTATTCAACAAGTACTTAAGGACTTCCCAGAATTCAAGTCCTTTTCAATGAATGTTTTGTGTTCGAGGACGTTTTAAGATCAGCACTCAAATTCAAGGGCTTTTCAAGACTGTACGGATATGTGTTGAAGGGAACTAATGTGAATTAAGTGCGCATGCGTCAACTGAACAAAAAAACGAAATACAACCAATTGGATGTTTTCAGAAAATGTGATTAGAAAACTATGATTTCGCTATTGCCCACCTTAGTTCCAACTCTTTCAATGAGTAGAGATAAGACATGAAGAACATGCATCTGAAAAGAATGAAGATCACAAAGTTAGACACTGCCCGCTGAACGGAGAACTGGTCCTGACCAATCAGAACGCAGAGTTTTTCAATGGCCGACCATCGCTCCATGCTCTTTTTCATCATAACTGCACGGTCCTTTCGTCCGTGTCACTGTCAGCTAGATCGAGTTGAATGCCGAAATATCGTGTAAAAACGCTCATATTTATTCCGTTAAGCCACCAGTTTGCTGACTGAGCAGCCGTGCGATGGACCCGTTATTTTGTCCCTTCATGCTTTGCGCGCCCGAATCTCCGTTCAGCTGGTGAGTTGTATCAGAAGTCCATAACTAGAAGTGTCCATCTCCCACTATAGGGTTTGGCCCATCAGTTTACAGAGAAGTCTATTTATAGAAAGCTTTTCCCGCCATCTCGCAGCCAATCATATTCTTCGAAATTTATCAGCAGTACCTGATTGGCTAATACAGCGATTTCCTTTGTTTGTAATATTGTACAGTTATTTATATATGCGACAAAATTTAGCCGAGCGAATGCTATTTGCTAGTGTAGAAACTTCTTGATAATCAGCTATTTCTCATTTATAACAGGCAAGAACTGGTGAGCACCATATGTTCAGGAAAGACCATTATAAATCAGAACATGTGGTTCCTTTGTAACCTTTTATTTTCCCGTTTCATCCGTTTCAGACTTCGTGTTTACAGCACTTGTGTGATGTATACAGAACGAAGCTAAATTTTGTCTTTTGAGTTTTGGTTCATAAACACAGATTTTTGTAGTGATATTTGGCATAAATACAGCAAGTGATAAATATCACATACAAATCATGCTATTTTTGTTTATAATATGACCTAAGAAATGTACTGAAAAAGACAATCACATGTTCTCTCAAGAGTAATTAAGTGCACCGAGTTTTTTTACTTTGAGTTTGAGCTCAAGTGAACATTTGAAAATCCTGTAAGTAATTTGCGTTTGGCAGATAAAAGAACAGCCCGGCAAATCTCCAAGCAAGGCTTAATAATCGACTGGAACTGAATAAAAATAGCTATAAACTGTGAAAAAAGTTAATTTCTGGTACACTTAACACTAGCAAGAAGCGAAGTTTGATGATTTCAGGCAGTTCATCAAGCACAATCAAACAATGAAACAGTTGTCACTTTGCTGTTTTATTAAAGACACTAACTGTTGTACATCTCCAAGAATAAACTTTACAATCGAAAACTAGAAAGCTGAACGCAACTATCGCAGCTGGAAATGAAATTCCAGTTCTTAAAATTAGTACAAACAAGGGTTTTTCCTTCAGACAACCAGTGAACAAGATTATCAGAAGATTTGAATCAAATGCCTCACCCGACGGCAACGGGTCATATGCGACCGAGTTTCCAAGGCCGATTTCAATGGATTAAAAACAAAACAATTAAATAAAAAATTAAAAGTAAACTTGGCTTACTTTGATTTAATTTTGTCCTTGTATAATGTCAGTTGTTCCTGGCCAGATGAATGTGAATTTTCGGTTCCATTTTCATTCATTGTCATAATTCAAACTTTTATACTCGTCGCTAGTCAACACTTGAAGACTTGAAAATCACTTTTAACTTTCTCAAATCACCCCAAGATCCATTAGCAGAGGCACAGATGATCAGTCTATACATTTCGTTTCATTACAATTCCAATATCTTCAATTTTAGTCGTCAAAAGCCCGACATTTGCCACCGTACTTAGCTTTGTAGTTTGTAGCACCGCTTGGCGAACTTTATGTACTGAGCTTCAAACCGGGGGGCACTGCTTGCATAATAAAGGGGAGGTATGTGAGGTATCGTCTTCAGAGTCCGACCCAGTTTGCAAAATAAAATGTAATGAAGGTGTTTTTATTAACCAGAATTTCCAATCAAATATGAAAATCAACCCGAATTGATAGTTGATTTGCTCCAAAACAAGACTTAGTTTGCCAAATTGGGCTCAAACCTTTATCCGGTACTGCCGCACATCTCATTTACGTCGTGTACACGAGTGCCCCCCCCCCCCCCCCCCCCGGAGCCATGACTCTCGCATCTGACCCAATGTCCGCCATTGATTTCCCCCGCGAAATTTGATATTAGCATTTCTAAAAATAGACTACTCTGTAAACTGATGGGCCGCTACCCCAATACCAGATGGACACTTCTGGTTATGGACTTCTGGTTGTATCAACTAACAGTACCGCGTCATGCAAAAAAGGCCCGGACGATATTCGAGTTAAACAATGGTGTTCGTAATAACAGATTGAATGTTATATTGTGTTATTTATATGGAGCGCTACATTTCGTTCCAAAATAAAATGTCAACTCAAAAACTCAAAAGATTTACGTGATTTTGCTGCAAAAAAAATGACCCACCAAAATTAGGAATCCTATCATATAGGGGATAATTTTGATGTATGACATTCAGTTACTCAAATAAGGTAAAAATATTAATAAGATGAACAAGAAGATCACTTTTTCGTAAAAGAAAATTCCTGTTTTCTGTAGTCATTCTGCCGTAGCTTATATGATTTTAGCAATAGTACAAGTTATATCTTAAAATAATCGTCTGATGATAGGCAGTCATAATTGCAATCAACCCCCTGTATAAAACTATTGTAAATGTCCTCTTCAATTTCACTTGTCAATTTCGTGAAATGAACACTGCGTGTTACTGAGTAGCAAAATGTGGCGCTCGTGATGCAGATTCTAATAGTACAACAAGTATAGGAGTTGATGTAACCGCGCCTTTCAGGGGCGCGAATGTGTTCTATTTCGTCCTCGCTTTTAATGTGTTTTAATATTTAATGCTATACTTGTTCTTCCATCTCAGAAATCCTGGAAGCCTGTTTGAGCTCTGCTCATAGAGTTAGAGTGATCACATTTAAACATCGTAATAGATTCCGACTGTAGATAGCTTACTAGATTTTTATTAGATTCTGATAGTTTCTATATACTTGTTAAGAGTTTTTCAGATTATCTCCTTTTATATAATAGCCCAGTTTCCTATTCGAAAATTACCGCTGAATGCAATGACTACAGACGCATGTACGTAGGGTTAGCCTCATTCTGAAGTTAAACATTCTTAAATACCAGCGAGAAGGTGAAAAACGTGAAACTACAACAATACACAGTGTTGTGAATAGCCCACCTTCTCGCTGGTATTTATGAATGTTTAACTTCAGAATGAGGCTAACCCTGCTTACATGCGTCTGCACTCATTGCTTTCAGCGGTAATTTTCGAATACGAAACTGGACTATTCCAATCACGTTTTTTTTAACACTGAAAAAAAAAAAAATTTACAGCAATTTCAAGAGACATTTACATTTTTTGTCGTCCGGGTCCTTTTCGCGCAACGCAGCCCAGTTGATAATGGCATGTTGATCGCCGTGAGAAGCAGGTTGCAGCTGACGTTTTGAGCGCTAGCCCATCGTCAGAGCAAACCAACATGGCCACACAATTTGCCATCCGTAGGGAAGATATCCGTTACGCAAAAGTTCAACCTTTTTTAGATTACCAGTTTTCTTACCTTTGTGTCACATTCGTTAACTTGTCGTAGAAGATTGTAAAGGGATGTGAAACACGCCTCTAAGTACTGAAGCAAACAAAACAAATACATGACATGAAGCGAAAGTTAACTTACTTCCAAAAATAAATTTCCCAGTAATGAGAAACTCTTTCCTGTATTCTCACAGAGTATTAACCCAGACGAGTTTCCATTAGAAGTTCAAGCTGGGACTGACTATAATAGCAGCAATAAGTACTACTTAATGAGGCTGCCACATGAAATACTTCAAGCTGGCACCCCAGCGTGTAACAGGGAGAAAAGACCTGAGATTCGGCTATGGCATAACCAAACCTTCTGTGACTCGAAAAAAATTAAAATCAAGCTAATTGCTGACTTCCTGAAGTATTATATGAATATACATGCTAACTACCGTAGACTCCCATGTATAGTACCCCTGTAGTGATAATCACATCCATGTGTAAGGTCCTCCCCCCCTCTCCCCCCCCCCCCCACTCCCTTGCCATTAGATAGATAGATAGTTTTTTTATTTGGAGTCGTATACATCTGTACATAGACATTTATCCAAATAAATGTGCATTTCAGGTGTTTGGGGTCTTTCAGAATTACGAGAGTCGAGGCAGAATCGATCAGAGTTCTTTGAGGCCATTGTCTCTATACATAAAACATTCGTATATGAATTTTGCAACTATAGCTGCTGTCCTACTGTTGGGGCTTATATTAACATTATTTTTAGCCGACTTTCCTCGGATAACTTTTCTATGTTTATCTGAAATTCATTTTGCATTGAAGCATGGAACGCATTTCGTAAATGGTTATATTTATTGCATTTTACGAGGAAATGAGCTTCATCCTCAATCTCCTTTCTAGGCAGGCAGAATTTGCAAAGTCTTTCATCGACCTTTTTAAATGGCCTAGCATGTCTTCCTTTTTCAATTTCTAAATCATGGTTGCTTATCCTAAGCTTTGTTAGAGCCGTTCTATGCTTCAAGTTTCTTAAGCGTAGATAGTCTTCGAACTCGTAATTTACGTATAATACCACCTGTAGATAGTCCGGCCTCCCTCCTCATTGAAAGTCCCCCTTCAAAAAATTAAGCGCTCGGGTAAGCAGACGTTACTTTTTTCTTCGAATTTATGAGAGTGAAAAAATACGTCTGCATAGCAGGCTACAATATGCCCTGATATTTCGTCCGCGGATATTATCTGTTCCGAAAAGAGAACAGTTTCCAAGGGAAACTGTGAGCTTCGAGGATCAGATAATATCCAAGAACAAATATCAGGGCATATTTTGACGCCACAATGATAATAATAATAATAATAATAATAATAATAACACTTTATTTAATGAGGATATGCAGATAAAGTTTACACTTGTTTCCAATCTGGTCCTCCTAACTATTATATGCCAAGATAGAAACATGATATAATTACATTATAAGACATAATAGATAACTATTTAACTACTCAAAAAGGAATATACATTATTGGGAAGATATGAAAAAACATTGAATAAAATATAAACACTATAGCTTTTGAATTATACAATTAAAAACATATATGTAAACGAAAGGTGGTTACATGTATTAAGGGATGGATCTAGAAACATCGTTAGACATCACAGTCAGTAAAACCTATTGCTCTTCAACTCATTAGCATTAGTGAGTCTAGTTTTAAAATATTTCCTACAAAATCTATTAAATTTTGGTAATGTATCAGATTTAGTAGCAGTGACAGGAAAACTATTCCATAGCGACGGTGCTAGAAATGAAAAACAAGGCTTTCCGGCATTAGTTTTAGGTTTAGGTAGGTATAGCTTATTATTTACAACGGCTCTAGTAGAATAATGATAGGAAGGTCTTGACAATAGCTTAGCGAGACATTCCGGACCAAGATTATTTAAACATTTAAAAGTCTGCGTTAGGATTCGTTGGCGAATAGCTTCATATATTGGAATCATCTTAAGGTCCTTGAATAGACTTAGGGATGGAGTAGAGTAGTCGGCACTAAGAATGATCCTAGCAGCACGTTTTTGGGCTAGTAGCAGTTGGTCTAGGCATTCAGTGGAACAGTTTCCCCATACACTGCAGCAATATTCTAGTGTTGGTTTGGCGATGCTGTTATGGAGTAGGAGTATTTCCTTAGATGGAAGATAGGGTTTGACTCTTCTAAGCATTTCAAGTTTGGAGTTATACTTTTTGGTAACTGCTGCGATGTGGTCATTCCAGGTAAGTGATGCATCGATGTTGACACCAAGGAGCTTTTCACAGGTAGAATGAGCAATAGTGAGTCCATTGAAAGAAACGTCTAGGAGTTCAGAGTTAGTAGCAAGTTTCCTTTGGGTGCCAATGAGCATGACTTTGGTCTTGCCAGGGTGGATGGCCATTTTATTCTGAACAGTGCTCAAGTTATCAGCTCCACATTGCAGAGATGCGTTGATGGAGCGTATTGATTGATCCGATCTGGTTAACGTAGTGTCATCAACGTACATATATGTGCTACAATCCTTATTTATTAGGGGAATATCGTTAATGAATAAAATGAAGAGTAGAGGGCCTAGGGATGAACTCTGTGGGACTCCGCTACGTACTGGAAGTACATCAGAAGAGAACTGACCAATGGACACTTTTTGTCTTCTTCCTGTAAGGTAAGACGTAAACCAGCAAAGTGCAGAGTCTCTGATTCCATAAATGGAGAGCTTTTTGATTAAAATATCATGGTCAACTAGATCAAAAGCTTTTCTAAAGTCAACCAGAAGAAGCCCTGTAAGTTCGCCGTTATCCATAGAATTAAGCCACTTGTCCGTAAGATATAATAATAGTGACTCGCACGAGTGACGTGGGCGTGATCCAAACTGGGAGTCGTTAAGAAGACGGTGTTCATGAAGGAAGTCAAGCAGGTGGAGTCCACAATGGCGTTCTAAAATCTTTGACAACACAGATAATATATATATTGGGCGATAGTTATCTTTGTCTTGCCTAGAACCCTTTTTGTGGATTGGAGTAATTTTGCTGATTTTCCATTGATCTGGAAAAATTCCAGATCTTATACTCATGTTGTATATATAAAGAAGAGATGGAAGGACTTCGTGGCGGCCGATTTTAAGAAGTTTTACGTTGATGGAATCGATTCCTTTAGCTTTGTTACAGGATAAATTCTGAATTTCCTTTAATAGAAAGTCAGCAGACATCCGCGGAATAGAAAAGTGCTGATCTTCTGGTAGACGATCGGCCACAAATTGATGAAGTGCATCAGTGTTAAGGTGTTGATTGGTTGAGTCCTTTATGATGGAATCAGCGATTTGAGAAAAATGTGAGTTAAAAACATTGGTAATGTTTTGCAAGTCGGTGATAGAGCTATCATTGTGATGTATACAATTTGGAGTAGTGCCTTTAGATCTTGCATTGACGGCGCATTTTAGTACCTTCCACAATTTCTTTGAATCATTTTTATTCTCTGAAATCTGTTGTGTATAGTAGTTCTTCTTAGCCAATTTAATATTGTAAGTGACTTTATTTCTGAATTGTCTGTATAGTTCCCAGGGTACGGTGCCTTGACTAGATTTAGACTTGAGTTGATCCCTTTTTTTTATGTCAGATAGAATATCGGATGACATCCATTGGGGAAGCTGAAGTGACTTAACACGTTTAGTTCGAAGAGGTGCATGGCGGTTAACAATGTTTTTAAAGAGGTCATACCAAGTTGCAAGGGCATCAGATGGATCGTCAAACGACTCGATCACAGACCAGGGGGCAGCGCGCAAGTCTTCGCGAAACTTAGCTTCGTCAAAGTTGATGAGGGATTGGTATTGAATGGTATCGTGGCTAGATTTCTTAGTCTTTATAGCTGCATTGCAACGACGGACAATAAATATCGGGTAGTGGTCGCTAAGTGAAAGACTCGGTACATGTACAAGGGCGACATTCCTCTTCGATGAGGTGTATATGTGATCGATTAGTGTAGAAGAAACAGTAAATGTTCCATTAGTGTAGCGTGCCTCAGTTCGTGTTGGTACAGTTACTATTTGTTTGAGTCCAAGTTGATGAAGGCTCTTTAAAAGTTTGGTAGAGCGGGATTTACGACACATTACATTGATGTTAAAATCTGAAATGTAGGATATTGTTGGTATCATCCTTAAAATATTTTCCTTGACGCGCGCTTTGTATTTATACACCAGCTGTGAGCGTATTAATAACCTATTTGTGGCGTCGAAATATGCCCTGATATTTCGTCCGCGGACATTATCTGATCCGAGAACAGAACAGTTCCCGAGAGCGAAGCTCAAGGAAAACTGTAAGCTTCGAGGATCAAATTATGTCAAAGGATAAATATCTGGGCATATGTCGACGCCACAATGTAGGTTATTGCTGTTATCATCCTTCAAATATTTTCTTTGACAAGTACTTATACCCCGGGGGGACACTCCCATATAAAAGGGGTAGGGATGCTCGTCGGACATTTTCGATTTGACCCCTAAAAGGTACTAAAATGGGCGCGGCTCAAGCTTATTTTGACCCCTAAAAGATAATAAAAATGTAAATTGATAACAGCTTTTTTGCTTAATTGACACCCGACCCCTAAAAGGTACCGCTTTACATAGAAATGTTTGTGTTTGATGGTGGATACCCTAAGTGGTACCAAACTCCTGATTTTGACCCCAAAAAGGTACGACGAGCATCCATGTACCCCTCACATAAGGGAGTCCCCCCCGGGACTTATACGCTCACAGGGGGGTGTATTCGCTGATATTTCCCTCTCGCGGAGTGAAAATATCGGGTCACGTGACGCATTCAATCAATCATGCGCGAGAGATTATATTTTCCATCGTTTATCACTGATTGTGATCTAATCCAGTTGCAGTATCGCTACTTACCGGCACGAAATCGTCTAGGTGAAATTCCACGTCATCTATGGTTACTTATTGTCAAGGTTCAACCATACACTCGATTATCATATTACTACTCGACAAAAAAAAACGGCGTGAAAGTTGCAATAAATAAAACCACGTCAAGTCACATGAGATGCATGTAGATGTGCATGTACGTATACATCAATAAACATTGGTGGCTACTGTTTTAAACACTTTTGCAATCAAACTAATGACTATGGTAAGGATATCAGTTCTAAGAGTATTCGCTGCCGTAAGTCGAACCTGAAAAATAAAAGTTACAGAAAATATTAGACTCCAACAATTTTAAGGATTTAAATATGAATGGCGACACTACCTGCTATACATCTGCACGTCATGCCAGACCTCAGCCTCTGATCAACCGAGAGGATTTCGTAAACGTAGATAAAAACTACGGACCGTATAACAGTGAGTGCATACGATTGGAACGGTTGAAGTACGGACATGCAGGCGCTATTCGTTTCTATATATACGTTTCTCTAAGCGCTACTTACGACCAAGTCCTCGTGCTCTTGCATGAGATGCAGCAGGGATTCGTACAGCACTGGACGAACAGAACGTGACAACTTGACGTTAACCCACTGGCTAACCAACCACGGCACGCGGCGACGAAGAAGCTTATACCTAACAAACGTAAAATGCAGCATATCACCTTATCGTCTTCTTCGACTTTTACCACAATAATGATTTTAGTAGTGCTATTACACGCACGCCCTAGTATGATATACTAGTAAAGTTGATAAAAATATGAAGAAAGCTACATGTATGTACTTCTTTACCCAGATATTCACGATATTCCACAGATCCACTGTGATTTTTATCATTAACGTTTTTCTCTCAACCAGAGTTCTTTCCGCAACTTTTGTGACTGCTTCCAGCTGTTCCGAAATCAGAATACCACGAAATCCTGCAGATATATCCGTCCTCTGAAGTGTAGGAAGTAGTTGCTACTTTTCAGTATGTCCTTTCGAAATTAATTTCCGTGTTACTTTGTTAAAATAAACAAATGTTTTTGTTGGTGTACTCATTTTTCGGAATACCAGCAATTTGTCACCCAAAACGCACCCTTGGTTACCTGTTTTCCAAACCAATTCTAGTTTATTTCACTTGCGCTTTCTTTACCTTTTTTATCAGATACAGGGTTATAGTCAACATGTGCCCTTAAATGCTTCACTTTGGCTCGAAAATACAGGGAGCCGTTAACAAGTATCCTAAGCCAAAGGCTTATGATTAAGCATTCCGACGAACTCCAGGATCGAATTGGAATTGAGGTTGGTTTATGAGGAGTCCCGACTATCGGAGAACCATCGCATGGAGAATGGGCTATTGGCTAACAGCTACAGACACGCATAGCATTTACACGGCGACACTTGGGACAAACTAACTTATACAATCGGATGTTATCCGATCGCTTTCGTACAATTCTGAATTAAACACGCAGAGGTGTTCAGGATAGATCTGGTTTATACTACGTTTTCTGCAGTAGTTGTACTACATCCTGTGCTCAGCTGACAAATCGGATCCAATTTTTGAGGGGAGATGTACACATCCTATTTTACTCAAAACGGTAAAATTGTATGCTAACATTGCAAAGTTACAAAACTATTTCTTACCTTGGCGACTTGCTGTGCATTTCTCGCACAAGATGATTCGTAAACCAGCTGTCGAAGTCTACTTCCTCAAACAGGTTATAGGATGCTAGGCCGGCGGCAGTATAGACTGTGGATAAAGCAAAGGAGATGCTGGCTGTCATGCTGTGCTTTTAGCCTATGCTGGTAGAATATGGGTATAAAAGATTCTCAACAAAAGAAACGAGAGAAACGTGGGCATGAAATGCAAGCGAAATTCACACATTGTTCAATAATGGAGAAGCAATTCAACCTACCGGCATCTTTTTGGAGAAGGACGTTCATGTCTTCGGAATCGGGGGAAGCTTAAATGCCAAAATAGTTGTTAGATAATATACGAAACAGCAGTCAAAAAATGTCGGGTTGCGCGGAACAAAATAACACCACATTAACACCACCTTGTACAATGTGAATCATATTGACAACAATCTGAATGCCTGGACCCTCACACTTTTACCCACCTTGTACTGTGTGAATCATATTAACAACAATCGGGGTCACAGCACTGCGATATTCAGCGAACAGAGTCAGGTACAAGTTCTCTACGCTGGGCTAGAAAGGGGATAACATATGTGAGGAAAACGCTCGCAATATTCACATGGCAAAATACCATGATGTAGTGTGGCCGGAAAACTCGAGCTTCAGTCATTGCAGAGGCCATTTTGTTAACATTGGTTTTGGTTTTACGACACTCTACACTGAGAAAACCGCTCGATCTACTCTTGGTACGACTGGTCTGTTCTCTCGTTGAACCTCTGGTAAGTAATAGCTCGCAAAGTCTTTCAATCACTTCAAAAACTTGCGATGATACATACATGTAAATGCAATAAGCCTTGTGCAGGAAAATGGTGACGCGCTGATATATCACATCAATAACGAATGATTTGAGCTCGTGATCCCATGAGAAAGGCTTTACTGGATGGCAAGCAAACTTCAAAACGCTGTTTTAGAAAGATCGATTTGAGTTGGAAAATAGCATTTACAAACAAGGCTTTTCTAATAGCTACCGATCTCGTACGTTTTGCCACCAAGTACAACCACAACGTGATCATATCATGCCAACTAAGCAGTGTAACGCAATCTCTTAAGTCTGGTTCACACTAGTCATGCAAGCACAAGCACAACGTGATCATATCATGCCAAACTGTTGGCGTTACACTGCTTAGCTAAGCAGTGTAACACAATCTCTTAAGTCTGGTTCACACTAGTCATGCAAGCACAAGCAACATACGCAGACGCAGTGCCGTATTTCTCATTAGCAGTACTGGTTCTACTCAGGTGTGAGATCAGAACAAGCACCGCTAATGATAAATTGTATTTCCCGAGGGTGCAGAGGACTAGAAACCAAGAGAGTGAAAACAGTTGATCGAGGGTACGAGTTGCGGCTCGTAACACACCTTTTTTGCTACCTTCTCCTTTCAAGTTACTTCTCCTTACGTAAAGAGTAAGCTGCCCAATACTTATAAGTACTAGGAAAAGTATGACGCAATAAGTCGAGGGGAATATCTATATAAAAATGCAAGTGGTACATATATACATATATTAAATCATTGTTAAAATGCAAGGGGGATAATCACAGGCAGCCCAAGCTCAAAGTTTGAAATCAGTGGTTTCACGTTATGAGAGAACTATACAAGGCTTTGTATGGGAATCCAAAAACTCGGGATTTTCCCCCGTATTTTAGGTCCTCATCTCCTATATGTACACATAATAAGAGAATAAACTTTACCTTTGGATTTTTGGATTCCCATACAAAGCCTTGTAATTCTCTCGTAATGTGAAACCACTGATTTCAAACTTTGAGCTTGGGCTGCCTGTGGAATAATAATATTAAGTAATAATGTTCGCGTAAGAACATGAGCAAGATCTATTGTTCCTCGGCAATGAATGTGATTTCACTAATCCAAAATAGAAAATGGTTCAATTATACACTAAAGATATCTCTTGACTAGTGGTATTAATGTTCTCAAATTAAAATGCATGAAATTGCTCGTTGTGTATATGTTTTTGATTCCAAAACCAATTCATCCAATAGAAAGACACTAAAACAAAAGCAGAGATATTATAAAATATTTCAATGTTCCCCACATAGGATTCCTTTCTCTCTTTTTACATAGTTACATATTGTCCGCTTCAATCATTTTCTTTAAAAAAATTAGGTGAAATCAGAGTTCTTTCCTATTTTTAGGAGGTTTATTTTGGTTTAACCAATGACATATCAAGTTTCAATAGAAAAATTAACACCTTTGTGCATTCCTGGCCGTTGGGTGCTCCTGTTCTTACGCGAACCATTACATAAATTAAAGAATTGTTAAAATGCATGGAGAATATATATTCCCCCGCAAAGAACAAAGACACTGAGGTGTGATGTGAAAATATGATATATTCCCCTGAAAGGATAAACAGATCAGAGCCATGTGAAAAATAAACAATAAAAATAACGGAAAGTTATCATCTGTCGAATGACTTTGTAAATAGTTACCCTCAGCTGGTATCTCCACGATTCGCCAACTTCTTCATTAACTGTAGAAAACGTTTCATTGATCAGTTAGTAAGCAGTTTATTTAGGTTTTTACTACCAGATAGCGGTTTTCGATTGTGTTGCAAGTAATTCGGTAATTGCTTTGGTTATATACCCTAAATGCTCTAATAAGTCTCCCTCTCTAATAAGCCCCCCCCCCCTCTCCTATAAACCCCCCTTTTCCAGGGTCAAGTTTTGAAATAAGCCCCCCTTCTCTAATAACCCCCTCGCCTCCCCAAAATAAACTACATTAGGTGTTCAGGGGTATACGGTATTTATGAGCTTCACATTTACCACTTCCAGCTTCATGTACTCTGGAACAGGATTTCCTTGAAAACTCTTTTATGCATTGACTGAGCTGAATCACAAACAAGGACATACAAAGTTGTTTATTAGTACTTTAAACGCGCATTTTGTTGACAAAAAAATAATAATCTGTGTCGTCATTCTGCGATTTTAAATAAAGTCCCCCTCTCTAATAAGCCCCCTCTCTAATAAGCCCCCTCTCTAATAAGCCCCCTCTCTAATAAGCCCCCTCTCTATTAAGGTCAATTTTTTAATGAGCCTCCCGGGGGTTTATTAGAGCATTTACGGTACGTTTGCTTAGCTTTTCGATTGGCTGTGAAAAATGTTTTGTAATTATCAGTCAATCAAGTTCTAAACTAAAACTAAACGTTGTTTTGGTCCGTCAAGCAATCAATTTTCGTTTTAGCGAGTTATCCACGTTTGCGTTGACCTTTCCTCGTGATTGGTTGAAGTAAAACCAATCATGAATTACTCCAGTTCGTGATTGGCTCATTGTGTTTTTACTTGCTCGTGATTGGCTCATTGTGTTTTTACTTGCTCGTGATTGGCTCATTGTGTTTTTACTTGCTCGTGATTGGCTCATTGTGTTTTTACTTGCTCGTGATTGGCTCATTGTGTTTTTACTTGCTCCTGATTGGCTCATTGTGTTTTTACTTGCTCGTGATTGGCTCTGTAATTACTTTGGTTTTGGTTTTACGACACTCAATCGAAAACCGCTCTATATCGAAATCAGCATGCCACTCTCTCACAGAAGATAATTTAGAACTCACCGAAGTCTTCAGGATCTGATTCCCAGTTGTCAAGTTCCTGTTTCAGGAGTAAAGAGAACATTTCGTTGAGAGGTGCGATTTCAGTGACCATACACACTATGCATAACTCGCGCGGTCACAACACGAGGTCAGTAGGTCCTCTGGAATGTTGAAGTTGAAATACTAGCAGGAGGTGTGAAACGTGTTGAACATGATTGTTTAGTTGAAAAATGTTGCTAATCTGTCCTCATTTATCCTTTATTTTTCTTTATAGTAGAATCAGCCAGGAGCATAGCAAATTAACGGCATTGTTTCACTGAACATTCGTTCAGTGCATTTCACAATCTCCGGGCGTTTCAATTTCAACATTCCAAAGGACCTACCGGCCTCGTTTACATGCTAGTTACCAGGATTTATGCATAGGGTCTAAAGGCCTTTTGTATAAACAGTCACGTATACTGATGTATCACTTCAATAACCAATGAATTGCGCTCGTGATCCCATGGGAAAGGCTTTACTGGATGGCAAACGAACTTCAAACGCTGTTTTAGAAAGATCGACAATCGATTGGAGATGAAAAATAGCATTTTCAAACGGGTTTTGCTATTGACACTACCGATCTCGTACAAGTGCCTGTAAATAAATGAAGTCAAGATTATTTTGCCATCCAGTACAACCACGTGATTGCATTCCTGCAAAAGGCCATTATTTGCAGAACAGCGCCGCTATTGAGTCTGCTATTTACTCACCTCGTGTTTTAGTAGGAAGTAGTGCATAATGATTCGCTGGATGATCTCTGTCAGTACGGACGGTGTAAAAAAGGACATCTTGGTCTTGAAAGAAAAACAACACATGCCATATCAGTATCACTGGTATATGGGGAAGGAAAGGAGAATTTGACAAGTTTTGTCCGAATTAAACCAGCAAAAAAACAGTGGTAATTTTCAATTTCGTGTAGCCCTAAAAATGAGGGTGAGGTTTTTCGTTCTTTTTCTATTCTCTTTTAAATTCCCGCCTACTCTATAAAAAAATACACACGTACATGCAACCGCGCCTGGGAACCAGGCAGAGCGATTTTCAGTTGAGTGTAGTGAAACCAAACGCAAATTACCCACAGCCGGCCAATCACAGGAGCGAGTAATCACTAGTAACTCATAAATGACTTCTCTTTGAGCCAATGACAAACCAAAGCAAAACCAAAACCAATTTGCGTTTGGTTTTACTTTGGATTCTGATTGGTTGGTTTACTTTCTCAGCCAATAGGAGAGCTTAGTAAACGCAAAACCAAAACACTTCCGATATTCAATTGAAATCCGCTCTATAGAAGCGGTAAGTGATTGCGGTTCAGTATGAAAACGGCGGGCCATTCTGATGTACATGTACTTAAAGAGGTATTCTCAACCGTGATCCCTCAGGCGTATTATATTGTGTAAATCTGCGACATTGTTCTGTGGGACTGCTCGTTACGCTACCATTGTTCTGTGGGACTGCTCGTTACGCTGCCATTGTTCTGTGGGACTGCTCGTTACGCTACCATTGTTCTGTGGGACTGCTCGTTACGCTGCCATTGTTCTGTGGGACTGCTCGTTACGCTACCATTGTTCTGTGGGACTGCTCGTTACGCTACCATTGTTCTGTGGGACTGCTCGTTACGCTACCATTGTTCTGTGGGACTGCTCGTTACGCTACCATTGTTCTGTGGGACTGCTCGTTACGCTGCCATTGTTCTGTGGGACTGCTCGTTACGCTACCATTGTTCTGTGGGACTGCTCGTTACGCTGCCATTGTTCTGTGGGACTGCTCGTTACGCTACCATTGTTCTGTGGGACTGCTCGTTACGCTACCATTGTTCTGTGGGACTGCTAGCTATTCAAAACGCTTGAATCGCTATTTTTCGTGAAGGAGAAAATGGCTTACTAGACGCGAGAAGGATCATGGTTGACACCGACTCTTTCACAAATAGATTTCATTTTGATGTGCGTCTGTCCTCGATACACAGATGACGTCACAACCACCCGACTGCGTCTCGTGGCGCACTTCTGTTCTCGTCACGTTGTGACGTCATCTGTGCACCTCAAAGAATACAATAAGCGAAAAGTAGGTTACGAAATTATTTCATGCAAAACGTGACGTCATCTGTGCATCTGTGTTCTAATAATACACTGGCTATCGACCAATGAGAGTTTGTGCTTCACACTGATTATTCTATAAATGATGCGGCATGCCATGGCACTAGAATGGCTTCCCCACCGTTTTTAATTCTGTTATCCAATCAAATTGCAGGGTTACAGAAGACTGACGGTCCTCTTCTCACCTGATGTGCAGTCAGTGTCTCCTGAGAACTACTGTCTGGAAGGAATAAAAAAAACAATTACAAATTAAAAAGCTACATGTACTGTACTTACTCAGGAGCCATTACCCGGAGCGTCCATCTGTCATATATTCCTGATTCTGGGACTGGGCCATGAAAGGTCTTAAAAATCAAAGCTTGTTCTTTTCTGTAGCAATGCTTTGAAAGTCAAAATTTCAAGTGAAAATTCAACTAAAATGATGCGCGCGAGCGTGATTTCCCGGGTGAAATTCACGCATGCTCAAGTTTAAGTAAGTAAGTAACTTTATTTAAGTGTCAAATGTATTTAGCTTTGCAACTAATTGGGGAAACTAGTCCTACGATTTTACGTCCTTATCCGAGAAGACGTGAAGGTCTAACCATTTGCAGTCGTTTCACAAAGGCAGCACCTTCTACTCAGTTATTTTAAGACCCTGAGTGTTGGTCCGGCCGGGGCTTGAACCCGCGACCTCCCACACAACAGACCGGAGCTTAACCACTGAGCTAACCGGAGTGCGGTACAAAGTGTTTTGCAGACCTGTCATGTGAGCCTCCTCCGCAGACACAATGGGCCTTTAGCAGGATACAATGACGTGGTTATACTGGACAACAACAATATCTCACTTTATTTATTTAAATGCACTTGTACGAGATAGGTAGCTATTAGCAAAACCTGTTTGTAAATGGTATTTTCCACCTCCAATCGATTGTCGATCTTTCTAAACTGCAGTTTTAAAGATTGGCTTGCCGTCCAGCATCCATGGCAATGCCTTTTCCATGGGGATCACGATCACGAGGCCTTTAATATTCACAGTTATTTTCTTATGAGCTGACGAACCTCATGCACATGTGGGATCGTTAAAATCAAAGCAAATATGCAATAACGACCAACAAACTGTGTATATACAATCTTCAAGCAAAATATTGCGTATCATTCCAATCAAGCATTGAGCTAAAGAGGAGCGCTATGGTCGCCATTTTCTCACAGTTGAAAAGTCGGTTTTGCACGAGTTGTCTTCCTATCTTTTGAAAATCGTTACAGTCCTGTTGTTTTGTGTTATAGTTTCAATTTGAATCTGCTTTGGTTGAGCCATTTTCCGTAAGTTTATAACCAGTTTACAGCCACCAATCGAAAATTGACTCCATTCATGTGCAACACCATGACATAGCCCACTTAATGCCACTCTAAGTGTCGTTTGTACCTTTGATTTCCTTGGGAGGTCTGTAGGACTGGCAACGTAAAATAGACCTCATGATATTACAACACTGGACGAGTAGTAACTCGAATGAGAAACCTGAAAGGAAAAAACCGAGACATGCAAACTCATCTTTAAAAATAAAATAACACATTTAACGAAAATTTGTAATGAAGACCAAACTGTGCGGGAGTCGAATCACAATACCTATCTGTTCACCACCGAAAAAAAGGTTTTAGAATGGAAGCGAACTGTGCCAACAGGTTAGGCATGATTTTGTTGAGAAGCATTCCAATGTGAACAGAACCAAATGTCCGGGGGAGGGCTCGTTTAGTTTGTGGTCGGGAGAACTCGTCGTATTTTAGGGGTTGAAACTGGCGCTCCGATATTTTACGGCTTCTAAAATCAATAATTATCGCCGAGTTTTTCAAGTTTTATCCACTAGTTATTTGAACAAATCGCCCCAAACTACATTACAATAATCTAAATAGAGCAGATTTCGTGTGAGTGGGCAAGTTATGGGAATGACTTGCGGCACGGTTACATGTACGACATTGAAATGGTTACCCTATTGTTGACATTGTTTTTGCCCTGCTGATCCAATCAAATCACAGTTACGGTACGGCATGGTAACAGTATGGTTACGGTATGCTACGGTATTTTTGTTCCATTCATACGAAATCCACTCTAGTGTTGATCAGTGTTCAGTAAGCCAACAATGGTGAGCCAGTGGACCGCAATAAATCACAAATTCTTCTCAAAATCTATTTGATACTTTATCAACAATTTATTTAACCTGCTCGTTATCATCCACGGTAACTCCAATAATTTTTGATTTAGTGACTTGCTTTGTTAAAGGAAACCCTGTTGGAACAAGTTGCTGTTAAATTGTTGACAATATGGTCTAAGTTGAAAATATGTTAAAGTGCAAGTATAATGTCAAAAAAATAAAAACATTATATTCTACTATTGTGTTTGTTTCTCACAAAAAGATATCAATCTTGCAAATTTTGTAACATTTCTGGCATTTAATCCTTATTTTGGTTAGTTTTCATGGATCCTGTGATGTCATAAGATGAATCAACTCCCTCCCAAGAGAAAACTACTACAATAAAATCCCGTAGGTTTCCATTGTGACATCACAAGATGAATCAATCCCGCAATTCGGGTAACTTTTATTCTAGTTGAATTGCTGCTCCAGTCTCTCGAAGAAAACTAATTTAGACAACTGAAGTATATTAAAAATAGAATTTGGAGCAAAAAGAGTTAATGTTGTTTTATGGCTTTGCTTGCACTTAAAAGAAATTTGAAAAAAATATATATTTAAACAAATTGGACACGAGTATGAGCCACTTTGGCCACCTGTCTTGGATCTGATGGGGTTTCACAGCGGTCCCTATTGGAATAAAAAACAATAGCTTTAGTCGTGTAACAATAAGGACCGCCGTGTGACGTCATCAGATCCAAGATGGCGGCGCCCACACTAAGATGGCTCATGCTCAAGTCCAATTATTTTTAACAAGCTAAAATACATTTTCCACATTTTTCAACATATTTTCAACTTAGACCATATTGCCAACAATTTAACAACAACTTGTTCCAACATCCGCGATTTCCTTTAAAGTCGGGGTCCATTTATTTGCTCTTAGGCCCTGCTTACGTCCAGTCTAGTCAAAAGAATGAAACTGTTTCAATAGGCGAATCCTTGCTGACGTCATTGTTACATGTTTGCTTCATTAGCATAAATTAAACTTCAAGCTACAAGCAAACAGACTACATCAGTTGAAGGAGAATTTTAAACTTAGTAATCACCGAAAATTTGAGATCGATATGTTAAATATTTACGGAGAAATTGACTTTTCAAAACTGTAAAATGGGCTGGGGGACAAGAGTTGCTGACAGCCATACATTCTTTGTAAATTTTGAGCTTTTTAAACGCTCATTCCTCAAAATATATTTATCATATCACTCTCAAATTTTCGGTGATTATCAAGTGTGATATCTCTTTCCATTTATGGACTCTGTTTGTACGTATGTACGTCGCTTGAAGTTTGGTGTATGCTAATGAGGAAAAAATGTAAACAAGGATTCGCCTACAGACGAAATGTGTCACACTTACTTGCTACTTCTGTGTTGAATACATAAGTGACAGCAAATTCCAAGCTCTGTCTCAGCAAAGGGATGTAGGATAGCGGGTGGTGCTCTTGAGTTTCAAGAAGCTACGGTGAAATAATCCCAGAGGGAGAATATGTCAGAGTCAATAAATCAGAGAGGACTGAGACATAAAGCTGAACTCAACTCTGAACTAAACTCTGAATTTCTAACGAGACCTGAAACAACCATGGGGATGATCAAAGCCAGATCCCGGCTAATCCACAGATCGAATTGAAATTTAGCATGTTGGTTTTTGCGGAGGGAGGAAAACCGGAGAACCCGGAGAAAAACCCTCGCAGCAAGGGCGAGATAACAACAAACTCAACTCACATATGGCGCCGCGTCAGGGAATCGAACCTGGGTGCGCCACAGAGGTGAGAGGCGAAGTGCTTAACCACTGCGCCACCCTGGCAACCCTGCAGTCCTGGACATAACATATGCAGGGAAATGTTCATAGTTCACTCGACCGAGTGTTGACAGACTGACTGACGGTTGAGTGTGACACTAGTGGTCGACAATTGACTGCCTAAAGTACACATGATCCGGCTAAATTGCAGAATTTGGGTTTCCTATGTTAGTATCCTCTTCACCACAGGTAACCCAATCCTGATGAGTAGAGTTACAGCACACTGCGGCAAAACGTTACGCTCCGCTGGCCGAACGAACGAAGGCTCTGGATTCAAACACAAGTTTCCGAGGTCTTAAACTTTTTAGTAAATAATTTTATAACTTGGTAAACTCACAGTGAATTACAAATTAAGAAAACCCCAACCTGTTAAAGTGCCACTACGACGAAAATTTACCATTTCGATTTGCCACTTTTTCAGTGTCTATAGGTCAATCAGTATTAGAAATATCCGAAATAGTAAAACATATTCCCAAATGGGCATCTTAAACCACAAATTTTAGGAGAGTTTACCGGTAAAATCCTGTCCGCCATTGCTGGAAGCCGTGCCCTTTGTTCAGCTTTAAACAAAGGTTTATTCACCGGAAGTGATGTCATACACTTAACACGACAACCTCGTGGCGCGAAATAGCATGCATAAAAAAGTAGCCAACCTCGCAAAGATAAATATAACTTTCTTCTTATGTACGTGAAGACGTTTTTAGTAGAAATATGCCTCCAGGCGTTGTGTTCTGCAGGCGAGCGTTAAGTGTATGACATCATTTCCGGTGAATAAACCTTTGTTTAAAGCTGAACAAAGGGCACGGCTTCCAGTAATGGCGGACGTGTAGATTCAATATTCGGAGCTCAAAAAATAAGACTTGCTGTCGTTGTATCGAAAAACAATTTGAACTGGTAATAATATATGAACTCTACTTTATGAATATGCAAAAACATTGATATGTCAAAATTTGATCGTAGGGGCACTTTAAAGTTTTAGGCTTAGCTTAAAAGTAGTTTTGTTGTTTTTGGCGAAAGAGTTTACATACGTACCTAATATTAGAAACAGCTAGGGCTGATATTGTTTTCTTTCATTTTGGCGGGAAACTGGTGGGACGTGCGCGGCTTCGCTCATCAAAAGCGCATGCGCGTGACGTTTTGCCCTGTGTCAAGAGTACTGTTGCCTGCCGAGGAGCGCACGTGTTACATTAAAAATATAGCCTCTTTTGTTAAACAGACCACACTGCCGGTCTGTCAGTGCAGTCTGTCGTTTGTTTAAAAAACGTTAATGGTGATTTCAAGGCTTGGAAAAAGAAATTTCAACAAGTACATGTGATTGTCCTCTAGGCATGTTACAGTCACATTATACTTAAAATTAGTGATGAAGAGATGGTAAAATCTTTCGCTCTCTTGGGGATTTCAAAGTTGGCTTTGGAGCTACTATATGTCATTATCCAGGATTGTCGCTAGGATTTGTGGGTAAGGTCAAGCAAAGTCAGAAAAGAAAATTATGGGGTGGGAGGATGTTCGGCACGGCAACGTCTATGACGACGACATAAAACAATACTATACACGACTTTCATAAATGTGATTTCCCGTTTCGGTAGTTTATCCACATGTATAGAAAACATGAACATCACCATGTGAAAGAGCATGTCAACAATAGCGATCTTGTGATATTAGTATAGACCTTATTCAAAACTGCGTATTTCTGTTTCAATAGTTTATCCACATGTATAGAAAACATGAACATCACCATGTGAAAGAGCATGTCAACATTAGCGATCTTGTGATATTAGTATAGACCTTATTCAAAACTGCGTATTTCTGTTTCAATAGTTTATCCACATGTATAGAAAACATGAATATTACCATGTGAAAGAGCATGTCGACATTAGCGATCTTGTGATATTAGTATAGACCTTATTCATAACTGCGTATTTCTGTTTCGATAGTTTATCCACATGTACAGAAAACATGAACATTACCATGTGAAAGAGCATGTCGACATTAGTGATCTTGTTAAATTTTGAGTGATGTAGTTTAAAAAGCAATGAATTAAGTTACAGCCATTTGAAATTAGAGAGGTTTGTAGGAGAAAAGGCAACGGAGACCTTGCTAGCCTCGCTTTCATGTTTGTTTCTACATTAGAAATGCTCATAACTCAACAGCAATTCACCACATTGCTCTGAAACTCAAAACAATTACTAGTTTTAATGTGATCTTTCATGTGGTAGCATTGGTTTCCCTCTACAGATTAATCTACCCAACGGAAAGGGAAACGGAGCCTGCCACCCCTATTTGACCCTCTGCAAAATTTGGTTGCCAGCCAGTATATCTTAGTAGTCCAGTTGGCGACTAATCGGTAAGTTTTAGTTGCCAAACATAATGTTTTAGTCGCATTGGCAACCATATTGGTCGCAATCAAGTTTGAGCTCTGCTCTTTTACAAAGGATGTCTGAAGCCTTCAGACTCTGTGTTAACTACACAATTGTATAATAACATTAAGATATTTTTTGTACCCAAGTAAATTAGTTAAACAATACTGGAAGGAAGAAAAACTCACAGCTTTGCTGAGTAGCTTTGCAGCTTTTTCGAGCATCTCTACGAGTTTTGTGTTCTGGTGCATTTGTTTTCCTGATGAGAAATGACATGCATCAAAATGCATCCACACTTTTCTTCAGCTTTCAATACAAATGATCAATAAAAGCACATATGAACATGTTTATATATAAATACGATGTATACTCACTACATTGTAGGAATAACTTTCAATACAAATGATCAATAAAAGCACATATGAACATGTTTATATATAAATACGATGTATACTCACTACATTGTAGGAATAACTTTCAATACAAATGATCAATAAAAGCACATATGAACATGTTTATATATAAATACGATGTATACTCACTACATTGTAGGAATAACTTTCAATACAAATGATCAATAAAACTTCATATGAACATGCAGTTCACATTATTGTTTATATATAAATACAATGTACATATACTCACTACATAATGTAGGAATAACTTTCAATACAAATGATCAATAAAACTTCATATGAACATGCAGTTCACATTATTGTTTATATAAAATTATACATGTAAATACGGTGTATACTCACTACATTGTAGGAATAACTTTCAATACAAATGATCAATAAAAGTTCATATGAACATGCAGTTCACATTATTGTTTATCTAGAAATACGATGTATACTCACTACATTGTAGGAATAACTTGATCTTTTCAATAGCAGCATTTAAGAACTCCTGAACGAACAAAATAAGACATATTCATCTGTACCTTTTAGCTTTAAAGCAAAAATTACATAAATGTGGAATTGGAGAGATCCATTGTAGATATATAAGCATTTTCTTTGGCCTTGTTTTTCATCATTTTTCTGACAAAGTTCTACCCTGGATATCAGAGATTCTACTGCCTCTTATACTATAGTTAAGGCACTAGTTGTTATAAATACAATGAAACTTCTTCATGAAACTGTGTAGAAGACTGAAGTGAGTTTCACGAGGGGTGTTACAAGTACATGTACGTAATGCAATGGTTGGCTTAGGAAAGGTGTTTGTATTGCAATTTCACAAAAAAGTACAAGGCAGTTCTACTTTTCATGAAACTGCCTTGCTGTAACTGCAAATGTGAAAGTCTCATTGCATCATGTAAATTAACATCCGGAAAGTTTCACAAACAAATTTCACTGCATATGTATTGTCACTTGTTCAAGTCATTACACTGTATATTGGAATATAGAGAATCAAGGGTGTTGTGTTGCGCTCTGATCCCTTGAGCATCAAAAAAGTATTCATTGTTTTCAGTTTATGTTTGGGAGGCAAAATAACTGGAAGTGAAAATTCCTGGCTCAATCCTGGTTTCTGGGAACACCCACCCCTCACTTGGATATGCATCGTTCTATTTAGGATGGTGGCCCATGTGGGCATTTTAGGTTACATATAGGGCTATCGAAATCACCCCCCAAAAATGGGGGTAACCATTTATTTATTTATTTTTTATTTAGGTATTTATCCAAATAATTATGAGTCAGAAGACTCGAAATACATGTAGGGTGTCCTTGTGGTCAGTGCCATAATCGACTTTGACAGGTATCCAATTTTTGGTTTAAAATTCAAAGATACCGGTAATCAGTTTTCTCTCTAAACTAAAATATTTCCAAATGCTAAACTGTCTTTCTGCTTTAATTTTATAACATAAATAATAGGGGTCGCCATGCATTTTAAAAGTTACAAAGGCCAGTTTCTCATTTTTGCAGCCTATTTCTGCCAGCCTTGACAATTCTATATTAAACCCTCCCTGGCGAGAATAACATTTGTCTTATTGAGTGTTGCATGCTGGGATATTCAATATGCTGGAAAACATGCTTTATTCAAAATAGCAGGATTTGCTCGCAGACCGGCTCCGGCACCGAAATACATCGCTTCAGCCAAGTTCGAGAGAATTTACAGTTCCGCTTTCCTTTCTGTCCTTTGAGAGATATACTAATTTTATCCAGGCAGGATAATGTGAGAAAAAAAAACGTGGGGAAAAAATGAGGTCAACACATTTTCCAAGCCCCTGACAAAATGTTGCAATTTTTATTTTATTTGCACAATCAAGCTTACGCGACTACGGGTCAACTCATGGGTCATTCTCGTTCCCAGTTCCTCCTCAAAATCGGAGGCTCTGGTAAGACATAAACCGGATGTCCTAGATTCTAGGACTTTGAAACTGCGCATGCCAGTAGGAAATTTTACTTCCATCCGTTAAAGTGCAATTCAAAAATCACTCAGAATTGGAACAATATTATGCAGTGGACAAACAAAAACAGAACGGAAATTACAGAAAATGATACGCCATGGAACACTCAGGTTTACTTAACAACATTGTTTGCATCTCTTCTTCTATCCGCCATCATTCAGTTTCGGTTTCAAAACTCCAGCTTTGTCTTATTACTACTTTGCTGAACTGCACAGAAATTACCGTTCAATACATGTAAATCTACCTTAATTTATACGAAAGAAAGCTTTGATCTTTACCCTCGAAGAAGGGAATTTATTTTATTTTCCTCGCTTCGCAGCGTCCTCTTGTGTCTGGCTGTTAACAATATAATAGGAAATGAACAATCTGAAATCTACAATGTTTACCGTCTCGTTTTTCTCGGTCAATGGAAATCGAGATACAGGGCAACCGTCGGGGTGCGTGAAGTGTTTTAACTTTTTGAACATCGCACAGCCATTGTTCAACAGCCAATCACAACCTTGCCCCATTTGTGTCTTACCAGAGCTTCTGATTTTTCAGTTAAGTTGAGAAGGCACTGGGAACGAGAATGCTCGCGGGTCACCCATACTGAGGCTTATGCGCAGAAAATATGCGCACTAGCAATAGGGGCCACCGTCCTTAATGATTAACCATTAAAGGTTAGGGTGACGTGTGGGGGAGGGGTGGGGGTTTCCCAGAAACCGTGATTGATCCAAATGCTGTGGGACACAGGCAGCACTAAGCTAACCAGGAGGTATCGACATGTGTGCTAATTATGATAAGAAGAGGGTAATATATAGTGCAGTATATTTAACAATTGGACTGCATGCTCAAGATTTCTATTGTTGGATAGTTGGTGAGGGGGGAAGCCTCAAGTCAACTTAATCAAATTTGATAGAAACGAAGTCTCTGTAATTGTTTTTTAATTACCATTATAACCAAGCCACCACCACCAACTGCAATTTGTTTCTTTCTATTATTTTCTTCTGTCCAACTATGTGTAGTTAGTTTATACTAAAACGATTAGACCTCTCACCCTCATGGGCTACAAGTTACATGTAAATAGCCAATCCGGCTGTGTCTCATGGGCTATTGACTCATAGCCCATTCAGGCGATAAACTAACTAGTCGGACAGTAGAAAATAATAGAAAGAAACAAATTGAAGTTGATTTTTTTTTTTTTTCGTGAAAATGCGTGCGGTTTTTCTCTACCATGGGCTATCACAAATAGACCTATAGTAGCGTATCCAATCATAATGCAGGATTTGTAATAGTCCACTAGTTGGTTTATACTAATTGTTAAATAGATAGTGAGTATAGCTTAGCCAATCAGAGATAGAAAACTTGTTGGTTTCTACTAATGATCGATAGATGGCACCTGGCAAGTTCCCCAATAGATGGTGGATATAAATTATTATGGTTATATTGCTTTAAAGCCTACGATTACAATCAACTTACCATGGGTTTAGAGCCAGGAGTGAATCCTTTAAAGCCATGAACTGTGAGTTTCCTGAGAACTAAATAGTAGATAAAAGATTCAAAGCAGAGCAACACAATGCAAAAGCACCTTTGAGGTCCTTCAAAATTTCATGTTTTTCATAAATTAAAAATACATGTTTTAGGGGAGCTGGAATGGCACATACATGTATGGTAACTGCTTTATTGCCTCTCAACACAGTCTGGCCATTTCTGGGTTCAAGCCCCATTAACATGCAAGTTGAGTGAGTGTGGTTTAGCTGGGTCCTGACTTTGATCAGCCCCTATAGCTGTTTCAGGTCGCTGCATAAAAAAATGTTCAGTAACCGTAAAAATTATGTTAGTTTGAATTTTTACCTTTTGCTGTCAAAATGCTGAGTTCTAATGATTCTTCTAAATTTGGTACCTGCAATAAACAATATTATGAAGTATAAAAGATATCCATACGTCATTAACACGTAGTCTCAAAAAGTCTATTGATAAAAATTTCCTGATATTATATGTCAGCTGCAAAACACAATGCGTAAATTACACTTGGATACAAGATTATTTGACTGCAGGATAGAAAACGTGATAGAAATATACAATGTATGTAGTGACTACTTATATTACAGTCAGACAAGCCCATACATGTAACTTGTTTTAGTTATGATTGGTAAATTTGTGGTCCATAACTTCCTGTACGGACCTTCGATCCACCCACTTCCGGTCTCAAAGAAAATGAAGAAGGCATGTAATAATTAACATCTTATTAACCTAATGTTTGCTCGGTTCATACATGTACGTGTGGGCCATAAAAAAAAAAGAGGATAACCTTGGTCCATAACTTCCGGTATGGAGCTCACACTCAGTTGGTTAATAAGAGGTACATGTATTTAGGTGCATGTTAAAAATACATGTACAGTACTGTAGGAATTACCTGTCTATGTACACCATCAAGAAAAACTGATGTGTGACCCTGCCACATATCCAGGATATGGCCATAGATATTACTTGACAACTGTAGGTTAAGAGGATGCATTCATGAACACACCCATGTAAAAATAAAGGCGGGATCCCACCTGTCCCACCCGGGATCCCGGGTGGGAATGGCGGGATCCCAGGTGGGATGGCGGGATCCCGCCAATCCCACCTGGGATCCTTAGGCAATCCCACCTGGGATCCCACCTATCAGGTGGAATATATGTATTCCCACCCGGGATCCCGGGTGGGAATGGCGGGATCCCAGGTGGGATGGCGGGATCCCGCCAATCCCACCTGGGATCCTTAGGCAATCCCACCTGGGATCCCACCTATCAGGTGGAATATATGACTGTATTCCCACCCGGGATCCCGGGTGGGAATGGCGGGATCCCAGGTGGGATGGCAGGATCCCGGCAATCCCACCTGGGATCCCACCTATCAGGTGGGATATATGTACTCCCACCCGGGATCCCGGGTGGAAATGGTGGGATCCCAGGTGGGATGGCAGGATCCCGTCGATCCCACCTGGAATCCTTAGGCAATCCCACCTGGGATCCTGCCTATCAGGTGGGATATAATTATGTACTCCCACCCAGGATCCCGGGTTGGAATGGCGGGCTACCAGGTAGGAAAGTGGAATCCCACCAATCCCACATGGGATCCTTAGACAACCCCACCTGGGATCCCGCCTATGAGGTGAGATCTATGTACTCCCACCCAGGATCCCAGGTGGGAATGGCTGGATCCCAGGTGGGAAATTGGAATCCCAGCCGGGATCCTTAGATGATCCCACCTATCAGGCGGGATCTATGTACTGCCACTTATAGGATCCCGTGTGGGAATAGCGGGATCCCAGGTAGGAAAGCGGAATCCCACCATGAATCCTTAGACAATGATCCTCTCTACCAGACAGGCCACCTTGTGGACCTACGTACTCCCACCTGGGATCCCGAGTGGGATCTCAGGTGGGAAAGTAAAATCCTGCCAATCCCACCTGGATCCCTTCTATACCAGGTGGGAATGGCAGGATCACACCTGCCAGCCTTTAACAATAGGCTATGAAATTAAGGTACTTTGAAAACTGTGTTACAGTGTAAATACTAATATAAATCTTTTCATAGGATACACATTGTACATATGCAAAGTTATATGCAGCACTTGCTTCCAAATTTGCATGCAGCTAGAACATTCATGAACACCCTTATTAACCATCACATGGTAAAAATTGTTGTGGATTTCACAAGGCAACGTTTGTTTGGCACCTGACAGATCCATGTCCAGAGGAAACATACACCCAAACAATTCTTGATAGAACAAATTGGAACTCCAACCAATAATACATTGGCTTTCAAACGATCTAATGTTATACTCACAGAAGCGCAGATTTCATAACTTTCTCTGGGAAAGAGGAACGCTGATAACTGGCTGAAACATTATGAGATTTATACAGAAATGAAGTACAAGTTGCGTGAGTTGGCAGGAAACCGTGGCAGTATATTTAAACTTGATGTCTACAGGTACGTACAAATGTACATGCTCAGCGATCGATCGAGTGGACTCGACTTATAATACATGTATAATAATTTCCGTTAGAAACAGCAAAGTCCTGATACAACTCATTGCTGGTTGCACTATATGTCAAGGTTTCGTGCAACCAGAAAAGGAGAAGAAAACATATAGGTTGGTGTTTGTGTAAAACTAATATAAAAGTGAGTTCTGACAGGCCCAGCCAGCATGCAGCCTCGGGTGTTAAAATGGCCTTATGACTTACATGCTTTCCCAGGCAGACACAGCAAAACAGATGAAGAGGAGTTGGTTGACCAGTTCATTAGCATTTAGATTCCTTGATTATTATAGCCAGACCATTTCGCAAATCAATCCTCAGATGAATGAAGCTCCGGTAAAGTTCTCAACAACAAACAAAGATGGCGGCCGTGAAATAATCCCAGGATGCATTGCTTATCTAAAGACCACTGACCTGAATTGTGCGGGCACATCGCGCCATTTTCAAAACTAACGATTTCGATTCGGCGGCACAACATGTGATCTCTTGTATAATATGGCTTCCAGACTGAGCAAAGGGTTTTCAAAACACATGGGAGATAAGAAAACTATAAAGGTAAGATGTGATCATTCAATTGTTGTGGATTGTAACAAGAAAAGGGAATATAGCGCTTGGTTATCATACTTTTAGTTCAGCTGTTGTTTGAACGGGTTCGATCATGTCTCGTGCACGTGGTCTGCTTGTAGTTGTATCTTAACTATTTCAATGACGAAATCCATAGAAAAAGTTTACCAAGTTTATGTAGAATGTAGAGTGAATCTTTTAGCTAAAAGATCGATCGAAATCTTGTAGTCATGGAGTACTACTGTTCGAAGGAATCCGTTCGAAGAGAGTGAAATGTCTCACTTTTAATTTAAGACAGTGTCACTGAGTGTCAGTGATATTTCACACTTCATAAAACAAAATGTAATATTGCTTTTTAGAAGTGAAATTGCACGTGCTTATACATTGCAATTCAAACAAATTCAGTCAATACTTTTAAGTTCTTCTGTAAATTAGTGGCATCGTGAAATTGCACTTCGAGGAGAAATACAATTTCACCTCAAAACTTGACAAAAGTAAAATTTCACTTTTTAAGGTTTATTTCACTTCACCACATTACAATCTTTTCGAACAGTGTGTGTATAAATAGAACACTTCAATTTTGGAAAATAACTAGTGCTACATACATCCCTCGTATTCAATAAAATTAATTATAACACTCTACTGTCTTCCATCATAGGCACAGCAGATTCGGCACATGCAGCACTTTGTCACTTGATCTCTCACAAGTGCTTGAGCAAGGAGAGGTCTATCTATTTGCAGATCAGATCAAGTACATGAACTAGAAATTGTGTGGATTCAGTTTTAGTGAGCCAGTGCAGTATGAGACCATGAAATATAATGGACATCAAGTTAGTTTGCAATAATTATGCCATGTTTTGTGGTAGAGGTCTTTTATTATGTTTTATGTTACCAGTCTATAGCCAGGGGCTTAATCATACCAGAAGAGAGTATAAACATGATTTATTATAATTATATATATACCAGGGCAGCAGAAATCTTACCTGCTCTTAATACTATCTGCAACCCTGAATATCATAATTATTATCAATTTTTGCATTTCAACAGACAATGTGTTGAAATGTATTGACATTTTTTGAATGCATTATGTACCAGCTAAGGAGTCCATTTCATAATAATAAAACAAATTCGCTTCATTAATTTGTGATATGTATGCTGTCCTGGGATGGATGTAGGTGGGATCCCGTCTGGGATGTAGGCGGGATCCCGTCTGGGATGTAGGCGGGATCCCACCTGGGATGTAGGCGGGATCCCACCTGGGATGTAGGCGGGATCCCACCTGGGATGTAGGCGGGATCCCACCTGGGATGTTCCATAATCCCGGGCGGGAGGGCGGGATCCCGGGTGGGAGGGCGGGATCCCAGGTGGGAGGGCGGGATCCCAGGTGGGATCCCACACAGGATTGGTTGGCGGGATCCCACCTGGGACGTTCCATAATCCCGGGTGGGATCCCAGGTGGGATCAAGGTGGGATCCCAGGTGGGATTGGCGGGATCCCGCCTTTGATTTTTACATGGGCATACACAACTGTACGTTGTACACAAAAAGTCAGTGAGACTTGCACAGTTAGTCATGATTGAGTCATTGCGCAGTAGTACGTTTATGTCCACGTACGATGGCAAATAAAAATTCAATAGTGCAACAAACAGTGTCACATATTTTTTTTACTGAGGGATGTATTATTATGTCTACCATTTAAAAAAACAAGTACAGTAACCCCAAAAATAATCATTAATTAAAAGCAATTAAAGTACATGGATTAATTATTATTTTATTAATAAAATAAAAACATGCAATTCATCAAAATGTGTAGCTCTGAAATGTATCAGGCATTAAGAATGGCAATGAAGGAAAATACAGTTGAAGCGACCACCCTCGAGTCCAGGAAAAGTGGTTGCTTACGAGAGGTGGTCGCTTACGAGAGTAGCCACCACAGGAAACCCAAACTTTAGTAATATGATATCGGGTCTCTAGGTACAGGGAATATCAATACAACAACATATTTTATCATTATACAGAGGGAAATGTCTGCATTGTTCATGGGGAAAAGTATTAAAGCTTTAAGTACTTCTCTGAACAGTATTCTGTCACAAGCCAGTCGTTTGGATGCCAGCATCTTCATCACATGATTTAAGATAAGAAGAGATCTATGCTGTAGGAGGTGCATAGGACTTCTGATGCCCTTCAAAGAGATAATAAGGACTAGCATAATTATTATTAGTGTGCGATATTACATTTTAATATGAAATTATCGATGAAATACAAGACCAAGTGTATATTTCTTTCTAAAAAGTGATATTGAAGATATCACTTTTGAAAATGTGACTGGCTTACAAACATTTCTAGCCTTTTTAGTAAGACATGAAAACTGGTATTTCATTGATAATTATATATTAAACAAAACATTACATGGCTGCTTGGAGATACGAATTTTGTCTTCTCGCTGCGATCACTCGTAAGATATTTCATCAACACTCGAAGATAAAATCCGTATCTCCACACAGCCATGTAATATCCTCTATTTAATACATTTAATGTGAAACTACAGTTGTGTTTAATAGTACATTTGTACATGTATTAAATCAAACAAACTGGAAAATGTTCTAAGTACATGTACCATAAATACCCAGGTATAGGCCATACTAGGGCCAAAGGGATCAATCAGGGTTTCTGGGAAACCTTGAACGAATTTCCTACACAACAAATGACAAGGAAAGTCATAACCATATTCAAAGTTGCGATGGCAGTTGGCATGACTTGGACTTGGAATGACAACAATGTCTTCTGAAGAAATTTTCCTTCAAGTACAAGCATTTATGAAACTTCTAATTTTTTTCAAAAAAACAATGCATCTGAGGTCGCTTTCCACTTACGAGAACTGACTGGTCTGACCAGCCAGTTCTTAAATGGAATGCATCAGTTCTAGGAACTGACTGGACCAGTTGTCAGAACTTAAGAACTGTCCGATCAGACCAGTCAGTTCGCGTAAGTGGAAAACGCGCCCCTAAGTTTGGGGTGCAGTCTATACGCAGGTATTTATGGTAATGTAGATATTGCCTCTACATGTAGATTATTTGGTTCACTCATTCAAACATGCAAATTAACACATAATTATTAATTTTGTTGTTGATGCTGCTTGAAATCCACCCCAACCCCGGCCCCCTTAAATACCATATAAACATTTCCCTTCAATAAATCATTTAATTTTACATGTAATTGTACCTCAAACAAAGCTGGAAAAAGCTCTGGCCAAGACTTGAGCTCAACTCGGGCAATCTTTGAAATAAGTACAGCAATCTGAGTAGCAATCTATCAGAAAAGGAATACAAAATCTGTATTATAATTATATACTATAGTCTGAGTGACATTTACAATGTAAGTGAAGTGCATGTATATACATATAATTTATGTACATGTTCAGTATCATACATGTATGTACATGCTTTTGGAAGTAAAGATTACCCAAGAAAAAAGGTAAAGAATGCAGGAAGTACAACAAATATAAGCAGGAACTTGGTGATATCAAGTCCTTGCTTTAAGGTTTATTTCTCAGAGTTCTCCAGTTTTCGTCCCATGATCAATCCACAAATATGTATAACTAATGAAAATGATTAAATATTAGCCATTGCAAGGGAAATGGACAGTGTGTAAATGTAATATAATCAAATTTTAAAAAATATTAATGAACATGAACTACCGTAAACACCCGTAGATAAACCGCACCTTTTCACCCAAAATATTCATTCAAAATCGGAGGTGCAGCTTATCTTCGGGAACACCTAGAAATGAGACCCAACATTAACATATATTTACATATCATGAACCTGTATGAAGCTTTTATTATGCGACTGTGCGTATATTACAATCAGGTTCAAATCGTATCCGATCGTGTAATATAGCAATTTAAGCATAATCATTGAAGAAAAACCCACGCAGTTTGAAAGAATTAAAGCAAAAACTCTTCTACATTGTAAGACCCACCTTAGACCTAATATATTTGAATTTCGTGAATATTTAAACATGATTAAGCTTATTTACCTTCCAAAACACGCTGATTTGCAGCGCTTGTCAAAGCAGGCATCTAAACAACCAGGCATTCTTCGCAATTTTACACGTGGGAAATTGGCACTGGTTAATGAAAATCCAGGATAGCGGACCTCAGACCTACTCATGCAAGTATAGTTTCGCCAGAAAACCTTTCTTGCTTGACTAGCGAATAAAGGAAAGTGGTTCCTTGGAATTAAAAGCAGAACCATTCTGGAGTGATTTAAAGACTGCAGGTTAAAATATACACAAGAAATGACAAGGCAAGTTGAACCATATTCGATCGAATTAAAGTTGCAATTATGTATTTATGACAATCTGATGAAGTTTTGCTTCAAGTACGAGCGTTTATTAGCTCCAACAAAAGATTATTCTTTTTTTTGGAAGAAGTTTGGCATCAAGTACAAGCATTTATGAACTCGGACAAAAGATTTTCTAATTATGTTTTGTATTTTTCAAAAAAGGTTTTTTTCCTAAATTCAAACTTGAAAACTTGGGGTGTGGCTTATCTACGGGTGCGGCTTATACACGGGTGTTTACGGTAATTTATATCACATCAACATTAGTACAAGTTTACCAAGTTTGAAGGTATTTGAGTATATAAAATAAGTACATGGTTCACATACCTGTATAATGTCTTCATGAAAATGAACAATCATGGTATAATGTACTTAATTATAGTATAACCCAGATAGTATGAGCGCTCTGATTGGCTAATAGACTCAAAAATCTATGGTCTATTGTGCTGGTAAACACATAGAAATCGGCACGCCTGCTTGTGTCCTAGTTATATCATAAAAGCTATAGACCACACATTCCAATGTGTTTACTGGTGAAATAAAGCACCTGGGATGTTGGGAGAACACTTGAAATGCTTGAAAATCACATGCCTTGTGTTCTCCCAACATCCTGTGTGCTTTATTTTGCAAGTAAACACATTGAAATGTGTGGTCTATTGCTTAAATGCATGTAAAACTGTGTTTAAATAGTGTACATGTATGCAGCAGAAATGTACGTACAATGTACCTGTGGAACTGGTTCATCAAATGAGGACAACAAGTGGCTTTTCATGATGAGCTTATCTGGTTCTGGAATGGCACTGAAAATACACCCAATCGTCAATATAAAGAAAATTCAAAACTGAAAACAGTACAGTGTAGATTGTAAAACTGTTAAATAATTGTTGGGATCCATGCAAGAACAGCATAAGTGACTACTGATCACTTCTAAATTCTCCTTTAGAGAACAAAGAATATCAACTGAAGGAGAATTTGAAACTTGATCAAAAGTCACTTACGCTGTTCTTGCAGGAACCCCTTCAATTAGCTTTTGAATCACTACAGACAGCACAGTCTGTCATGAATATCACCTACTGTGGGGCAGTTCTGCGCCAGTATCTGTCAATACCATTCTTAATGTAGAGAACAGCCAGCCAGCGAATATTCACATCCAAGGATCGATTGGAGAAGATTTGCTAAAAAAGAATGAGACTGCATGATGTACATGTACATGGGATGTTTTTTTTATGGAAACCTCTCAGTTCTGCTGTATTTTTGTGTCCATTAAATTGTAATCACAATGCCCTAACATTCCCTTGCATTAATACTTTACATAGCAATTACCAAGCACTTGCAGTATATAATCTTAATGCTTTTTCTAACTTTTGCTTATAAATTGTTTTAATAGCTTCCCTCATTTTGTAATGCCATCCACCCCTAATCTACATGTACAAGGTACCAGTGTGCATGATTTTTTTATTTTTGGGAAAATTTTAGAGACTATTTAGAATACATTATCCTGCAAGAAAGAGAAATCTTACTCTCAACTTTCTGTCAAATGCAACTTAAAGGGAACCTCTACTGAAAAACAATGTTTGTTCTCTCAAAATAATGTTTATTATGGATTATGGATTATACCTACATTTTGTATATCTGATACTACCGGTACTTGTTTGTTCTGGCTGTAAATTGTAAATTGTCCATAAAACTAATTTGAATTTCCTGGGCACCACTACCTTGGATCTTACGATATCATATTGGTTACATGTCCCTATTGTTACATAACAAAATAACAATAAGGGCAACTGTGTGATGTTATAAGATTTGGGATGGCAGTGCCCATGAAATACAGATGTGTTTATGGCCAGGAAGATTGGTTCATACCTGACACCTAGTGTACAATTTACAGGAAACAAACACATCATTAGATTTAGGTATCCATAACAAACATTTGAGAGCAAACACTGTTTTTTTTTCAGTGGACATGCATTCCCTTTAAGGGGAGTGGTGCCTCATGTTCAATCTGCATGGTACCATATAATTCCTTGATATACGTTCCATTGTGTACATATTATACATAATTCTGTCATACACAGTTTGGTCATGATTTAATGTGGGACATGTCATGTCTGGTGTACATGTACAATGTACATCACATACAGCAACTGATATACATTGGCATGGATTGATACAATGTAGTTTATGCTATACTGGCACTAAAAAACTGAAACTAGGCAATTTGGCCACATTTGTAAGAAATAATATGGTTCTATGAAATGGTTTTGGCAGAAGTTTGAATGGAATCTCTGCTTTAATTGCAAGGCAATTAAATATACATTGTACATGCATAGAATGATATCCCCTATAAATCTATGATTGGAAATCTAATAGATAAATCGATAAAATTAGCTGACTGATACAATGTACCAAATTGGTATCGGTCAATCGATGATCAATCAATAGTCGCAGAACAAACGTTCATCAATTAATATCGATTGGTGCCTAGGGTGTCATATTTCAATGTGCCATGTTTTAGTTACTACCATTAGATCATGTTACAGCAGGAAAACAAAGTCCATATATGCTGCTCATCAAATGATACCAGAGCTGCCCTTTTGAAGTTAGGGAGATATTTGTGGCCCAAAGAGAGAAGGGTGAATGCAAAAACGCAATGATCTATGAAATCAATACTGTACGTTTGATACTAATCAATACCAATCAATATGGTCACAAAACTTTGCTTCATTGATTATCAATATCAATCAATCAACTGATATTGATTGCTACTGATTTTAATTGATCATCAATTTTATTGATTGACTACCACGGGAAATATATGTATACACCTTACCATTAATGTGGTATAGAATCCATGATGTGTTTCCCATGAATGAAGTCTCTCTTCTGCTGGTCTCAGTAGCTCAGGCATCTGACTGGAGCCCTGCTGCAAAGTCTCCAAAACAACCTCAATCCCTACGTTACTTGCTTGGTCCATCCTTTTAACGCTGACTTCGTACAATCATTGATTCAACTTTGCTGTAAGTTACTTTATCTTGTATATTTAAAGTTGCAAAGTATTAAATACGGTCGCAGTATCAGTTCCCACTACTACTATTATTACTGTGCTGTGAATTATTGGATTCCTGTTGTTCATGTACTTGCTACGTTCGAAGTACGGGGCAGTACGACCCGGACTGCCGGAGTACGATGAAGTCTTGATTGACTTGAACTTGAAGTTGAAGCTAGAACAAGCGCATTCACGTGCAGACGAACAACTCTCCAATTTAAGGTAGCAATCCAACTTTGAACCCTTAGAATCCAATAAGTGAGAGTAGCATACCAATGAGTGTTGTATTTTTAAAACATCAGAAGCTTGCCGCCTGTTTGTAACTCCGTTCAAGCATCAGATTCAAGCGTGCCACAGTCCGCCATTTTGTTTCCTTACTTGGGTAGGTACTTCATATATGATATATATCGTGTACTGAATATAGCTATAAATTCTACTGTATTCTCCTGTATTCTCATATATAATATATATTCATTCGTTCTACTATGTTCCCCTGTGTTCTACTGTGTTCTCATATATAATATATATTCATTCGTTCTACTGTGTTCCCCTGTGTTCTACCGTGTTCCCCTGTATTCCCCCTGTGTTCTCCTGTATTCCCCCTGTGTTCTCCTGTATTCTACTACGTTCCCCTGTATTCTCCTGTGTTATACTGTGTTCCCCAGTGTTCCCCTGTTTTCTACTGCGTTCCCTTGTGTTCTCCTGTGTTCTCCTGCGTTCTCCTGTATTCCCCCTGTGTTCTCCTGTATTCTACTGTGTTCCCCTGTATTTTCCTGTGTTATACTGTGTTCCCCTGTGTTCCCCTGTATTCTACTGTGTTCCCCTGTATTCTACTGTGTTCCCCTGTATTCTACTGTGTTCAGTGTGTGTTCCCCTGTATTCTACTGTGTTCCCCTGTATTCTACTGTGTTCCCCTGTATTCTACTGTGTTCCCCTGTATTCTACTGTGTTCCCCTGTATTCTACTGTGTTCCCCTGTATTCTACTGTGTTCCCCTGTATTCTACTGTGTTCCCCTGTATTCTACTGTGTTCCCCTGTATTCTACTGTGTTCCCCTGTATTCTACTGTGTTCCCCTGTATTCTACTGTGTTCCCCTGTATTCTACTGTGTTCCCCTGTATTCTACTGTGTTCCCCTGTATTCTACTGTGTTCCCCTGTATTCTACTGTGTTCTCCTGCGTTCTCCTGTATTCCCCCTGTGTTCTCCTGTATTCTACTGTGTTCCCCTGTATTCTCCTGTGTTATACTGTGTTCCCCTGTGTTCCCCTGTATTCTACTGTGTTCCCCTGTATTCTACTGTGTTCCCCTGTATTCTAATGTGTTCCCCTGTGTTCTACTGTGTTCCCCTGTATTCTACTGTGTTCTCCTGTGTTCCCCTGTATTCTCCTGTATTCCTCTGTGTTCCCCTGTATTCTACTACGTTTTCCTGTGTTCCCCTGTATTCTACTGTGTTCCCCTGTATTCTACTGTGTTCCCCTGTATTCTACTGTGTTCCTCTGTATTCTACTGAGTTCCCCTGTATTCTACTGTGTTCTCGATGTATTCTACTGTATTCTCCTGTATTCTACTGTGTTCCCCTGTATTCTCCTGTTATCTCCTGTTATCTCCTGTATTCTACTGTATTCTCCTGTATTCTACTGTGTTCCCCTGTATTCTCCTGTTATCTCCTGTGTTCTACTGTGTTCCCATGTATTCGCCTGTGTTTTCCTCTGTTCCCCTATATTCTACTGTGTTCTACTGTGTTCTACTGTGTTACCCTGTGTTACCCTGTATTCTACTGTGTTCTCCTGTGTTCCCCTGTATTCTCCTGTATTCCTCTGTGTTCCCCTGGATTCTACTACGTTTTCCTGTATTCCTCTGTGTTCCCCTGTATTCTACTACGTTTTCCTGTGTTCTCCTGTGTTCCCCTGTGTTCTCCTGTATTCCCCCTGTGTTCTCCTGTATTCTACTGTGTTCCCCTGTATTCTCCTATGTTATACTGTGTTCCCCTGTGTTCCCCTGTATTCTACTGTGTTCCCCTGTATTCTACTGTGTTCCCCTGTATTCTAATGTGTTCCCCTGTGTTCTACTGTGTTCCCCTGTATTCTACTGTGTTCTCCTGTGTTCCCCTGTATTCTCCTGTATTCCTCTGTGTTCCCCTGTATTCTACTACGTTTTCCTGTGTTCCCCTGTATTCTACTGTGTTCCCCTGTATTCTACTGTGTTCCCCTGTATTCTACTGTGTTCCTCTGTATTCTACTGAGTTCCCCTGTATTCTACTGTGTTCTCGATGTATTCTACTGTATTCTCCTGTATTCTACTGTGTTCCCCTGTATTCTCCTGTTATCTCCTGTTATCTCCTGTATTCTACTGTATTCTCCTGTATTCTACTGTGTTCCCCTGTATTCTCCTGTTATCTCCTGTGTTCTACTGTGTTCCCATGTATTCGCCTGTGTTTTCCTCTGTTCCCCTATATTCTACTGTGTTCTACTGTGTTCTACTGTGTTACCCTGTGTTCCCCTGTATTCTACTGTGTTCTCCTGTGTTCCCCTGTATTCTCCTGTATTCCTCTGTGTTCCCCTGGATTCTACTACGTTTTCCTGTATTCCTCTGTGTTCCCCTGTATTCTACTACGTTTTCCTGTGTTCTCCTGTGTTCCCCTGTGTTCTACTGTGTTCCCCTGTATTCTACTGTGTTCTCCTGTGTTCCCCTGTATTCTCCTGTATTCCTCTGTGTTCCCCTGTATTCTACTACGTTTTCCTGTGTTCTCCTGTGTTCCCCTGTATTCTACTGTGTTCCCCTGTATTCTACTGTGTTCCCCTGTATTCTACTGTGTTCCCCTGTATTCTACTACGTTTTCCTGTGTTCTCCTGTGTTCCCCTGTGTTCTACTGTGTTCCCCTGTATTCTACTGTGTTCCCCTGTATTCTACTGTGTTCCCCTGTATTCTACTGTGTTCCCCTGTATTCTACTGTGTTCCCCTGTATTCTACTGTGTTCCCCTGTATTCTACTGTGTTCCCCTGTATTCTACTGTGTTCCCCTGTATTCTACTGTGTTCCCCTGTATTCTACTGTGTTCCCCTGTATTCTACTGTGTTCCCCTGTATTCTACTGTATTCCCCCTGTGTTCTACTCTGTTCTCCTGTATTCTCCCTTTGTTCTCCTGTATTCTACTACGTTCCCCTGTATTCTCATGTATTCTACTGTATTCTCCTGTATTCTACTGTATTCTCCTGTATTCTACTGTGTTCCCCTGTATTCTACTGTGTTCTCCTGTATTCTCCTGTTATCTCCTGTATTCTACTGTATTCTACTGTGTTCCCCTGTATTCTCCTGTTATCTCCTGTGTTCTACTGTGTTCCCATGTATTCGCCTGTGTTTTCCTCTGTTCCCCTATATTCTACTGTGTTCTACTGTGTTCTCCTGTATTCTCCCTGTGTTCTCCTGTATTCTACTACGTTCCCCTGTATTCTACTGTATTCTCCTGTATTCTACTGTGTTCCCCTGTATTCTACTGTGTTCCCCTGTATTCTCCTGTTATCTCCTGTATTCTACTGTATTATCCTGTATTCTACTGTGTTCCCCTGTATTCTCCTGTTATCTCCTGTGTTCTACTGTGTTCCCATGTATTCGCCTGTGTTTTCCTCTGTTCCCCTATATTCTACTGTGTTCTACTGTGTTCCCCTGTGTTCTCCTGCGTTCCCCTGTGTTTCCCTGTGTTCTCCTGCGTTCCCCTGTGTTCTCCTGCGTTCCCCTGTATTCTACTACGTTTTCCTGTGTTCTCCTGTGTTCCCCTGTATTCTCCTGTATTCCTCTGTGTTCCCCTGTATTCTACTGTGTTCCCCTGTATTCTACTGTGTTCCCCTGTATTCTACTGTGTTCCCCTGTATTCTACTGTGTTCCCCTGTATTCTACTGTGTTCCCCTGTATTCTACTGTTCCCCTGTATTCTACTGTGTTCCCCTGTATTCTACTGTGTTCCCCTGTATTCTACTGTGTTCCCCTGTATTCTACTTGTTCCCTATCTGTATTCTTCTGTGTTCCCCTGTATTCTACTGTGTTCCCCTGTATTCTACTTGTTCCCTATCTGTATTCTTCTGTGTTCCCCTGTATTCTACTGTACGTGTTCCCCACGAGTGCACAAAAAGCAGATCGAACTTTAATAACGATCTTAATAAGAACAAAAACATTAACAAGGATTTAAGGCAAAACAATAAATGCCAGAGGACCGATATTCACATGGTTGGGCAATCATTTACATATGGCAGTCTCCTTTGAGAAAAGGGGCACTTATTTGGGAGGGGCCGCTTATTTGAATCATTACGCATGTCTGCTGATGAAGAAATTGATCGAGCCACCTATCTCTTTATCGTTTACCTTTGCAAATGCATAAATACATTGATAATTGATAATGATATGTTAATTGCCCCTTTCTCAGCCACCAAAAACTAGCAACAACCCTTTAAAGACACAAATAAATGCATGTGCATGTATCACTTCATATTATGTTTATTTAACAAGTGCAGGTAATGATAAAAAATATTATACCACTGCAATCATTTAAAAAATAAAATACTGTACTTTCTATAGTTACAATATCCTCAAATTCTGAAAGAGGAGCTTAGGTTTTTATATCAATTCAAAATAATGGGATGTGCTGTCCCAATGAAATTGAGACAGCCGGGTGGTGAAGGGGTCATACGTGATCCGAGAATCAGCCCAAATTTCGTCATGATTCGTGAAAACTGCCCAAATTGTTTGCCATGATTTCTGAATTACCCTTAACAGGGCTGGCGATCCATGAAAACAGGATAAAATGAAAACTGTGATCTGTGATTTTAAGAAAATGTGATTTGTGATTGATTACCCCCTTGACCACCCTTTTGAGAGAACTAATTAAGCTTTTGATGATTCTAATCAATATATAGGGTGTAATCACCCCGGGTAATCACACAGCGGTCAAACGTCTGCGCGTGCGTATTACGGTCAGTCTGGTGGGCGGCCGCGCGAATTTCCCGAGAAAAACGAGAGGCAAGTATCGCACAGGGTATTCAATCCAGCAACGTGAACAAACTGCGCTCCAAGGCCGACGATGCAGGCAAGTCGAATGTGATTGACAATGCGATGCTGGCTGTATATGGTAGTAAGTATAGAATACCTATTGATCATGATATTATCACGACCTACGGCGTCTTTTATCCGCATGCACTACACGAAGTCTTATCCTTCGCATTGACTCTAGCGCCAGCCGCAGACATAATAGTTGGATCTGACAGCACGAAAATAGGTACATATCAGCTCACAAACATCGAGCTCGAATACCAAACCATCGATAGTTCCGTTCTTGCAGCGCAGACCGAGCGAGTCTACGATTTTGGTAAAGACTTCATGTACAACCACATCGCATACTTCAGTACCATTACAGTCAACACCTCAACCGACACACTCATAGCTGCAAACGTAAACCTCCTTCGTCGCTCATTAACTGGACTTCTTCTTCTCTTTGTGAAGCCCCATACCGCAGGAACCCGAGACAGCGAGAAGTTCGTAAATCCGGGTATCACCAAGGTCGAGATTGACGTAAATGGACGCCCTAAAGAGCTCTTTCCTAATGGGATGCTACCAGAAGACTTTTGGGAGTCAGCAAAGAATTGGTTTTGTGGAACAGTGACCTCTGGGTCACAAACAACTACATCCATGACACCGCAAAAGTTTTACGAGAACAAGTTCGCTGTACTCATTGACTGTCGTACCTCTAAAGATAGTAATACTCATGGAGATGGTCTGGCCCAAATAGGCAGTGGTCAAAATCTACAGCTAAGGATTTATCGTACGGGCGACTTAGGAATTGTTCATATGCATATATTTGTGCTTGCTGATGCGCAGGCAACTATTGAACGTGGGAGGCTGTTAAATATTAAATATTAACCGTTTGCAAGGCAAACAGATGGAGGCACTAGTAGAACGAATCCCATTTAATGCCCTGATTGTGGGGCCAACGAATTGTGGAAAAACGGCTTTTCTTGTGGAACAGCTTCGCGGAGCCTTTCGTGAAAAAAATGACTACATCGTATTGATATGCCCCACATATCACCACAACGAAACCTATCGCGGCTTTGCTATAGGCGACAAAAACTTTCGCGTCATATCACCCTCACAGGACGCCATCAATGCTGTATTGGGGGTGTGTACCACCTACTACGAAGGAACCAATACTCTCTTCATCCTAGATGATTGTGCCGCTTCAAAGGATGTAAAAGGAAGAACTAGCAATCTTTCGAAACTTGGCTTTTCTGCTCGCCATATTGGTATTTCGGTTTGGGTGCTCACCCAGCAACTCACAAGTATCTCCAAACCCTTTCGTGAAAATATAGCCATAGTAGTGGCCTTTCATTTGGTGTCGGCTATAGATGGTAAGAAACTTTTCGAGGACTACGGCGAAGGTATAGAGGTAGATGAGAAAAAAAAGTTGCAATCTGAACTCAAGTCCCACAAGTTCTCTCGGCTATGCTTTTGTTTACGAAGTCCTTTTACCGTTGTGTTGGAGCTACCTGCTCCTGTGATATACCACCACATACTATAACATGTCGGATATGGATAAAGCCCTTGAAGACGTATTAGGCCCTCCACCCACAACCCGTAGCGGAGCACGTAGCGGAGCTATATGCGAAGCTTGCCATGCAGTACACTGCGCTACCACCGATGAAGATCACAGCATAAAAATAGGTGACTATCGGGAAGCTCTTTCTATCCTAGCTGTGACTGGTACGACAAAAGAATATCTGGGGAAGGATTTTTCTATTGGAGACATTTCTAAGTTACCTGATAAAGACATAGAACGCCTATATCGTAGATACCAAGCCGTCTTAGCAAAACAAATAAATAACTGCTTAGTGGATAGAGCACTAAGTCTAGCAACTCGTGTAGTCGCATATGTGGTGCCTATAGATTCTCGACAAGAACTGTTGAAAGATCTACGAGAAGACCGCTTAGTCCGAAACGAGATATCTGCCCTGGCTGGATCATTGTCCTACGCAGCAGGCCCATTCGTAGCACTAACTAGTGCCTTTTGTCATATTGTTAGCCATTATACGTCGGCGGAACAGGATGCCGAAGTCAGTGAATATGAAGTGGCTACCCCACAAATCGATGAATCACTTGAGGCATATTCAAATTTTAAGAATCTTTAGCGTAATCTTAGCGTAATGTTAACGTAATTAGAGGCAATTTTAACGTACTTAGCGTAATGTTAACGTATTGAAGCTAAACACAACGAAGTTATAGTAAGCTATGGCTGAAGTTGATCAAATTACTAATACGGACCCGAAGCCCGCGCCTAAGGAAAAAAATCCAAACCGCGTGGGGGCTGGGAGAAGAATGGCAGAAACCAATCGCCTTGGTAGAGAGGCTCTTCGTGAGAAAGAGGAGGCTCGACAAAGCGGTGGATCGATAACTTATCTGCCAATACTACGCTCACAGCTATTGGCGTAGGCGCTACGTTAGTAGGTCTATACTACCAATACAATGCTGGGTCTCGAGTGGCATCACCGAAAAACACTGAAGACGCACGGCCTACCCATTAGGAACGAACACGCGTAAGGTCTACAATGGAGTAAGTCCATTTGAAGTCATAATATAATGAATGGATGTGTATGATGGTAGAGAATACGTTGATGAAAACATTACAGGACGCCGTCGTATTATCTGGGCTAGCGGCAGGCATTGGGTTTTTAGCGAAAAAGATAACCAAAGAGTCCATGCTTAACGACCCTTCAGCTTCAGTCACAAACTACGCTAAGTGGACTGCCGTATTAGCGGGAAGCCTTGCAGCAAAGAAATACCTCGAGGACAAGGGGTATTGGAAGCCCGTTGAGTAACCGATTCGTTTCGAATCTCCATGGGAGCGGTGATTGGTACCGCGGTGGCTTTTTCCGTCGCAGGTATAGCCGCGCACTACGCCCAAAAAGCGATTGATGGTAAAGATCCCGACTTGTTGGCCGTAGAGGCTGAAAGATACGACAAAGCCCGCGAGAAATATCAAGCTGCTTGGGCTACTTACCAGGAGAATCGACAAAAATTGTCCGACTGGATACAATTGCAGATACGTCTGAAGCGCTACTCTCGCGAAGACCTAGCCAATTTGGATCGAGCTTCCTCCTTATTCAATACGAACCAAGTAGGGCTAGACCACATACGTCCTCAGGATCTGAAAAGGCCTAATTTCTCCGATTACTATCGACCATCTAGTTCACATAGAACTGCTGAATTAGTATTCGTAGGTGGTGGATCGCTCGCGATAGGATACGTTGCCAGTCGATGGCTATAATGAAGGAACCAAAAAAATCGATTTGAATAAACGTATGCATACGTTCATAGTAGGGGTAACTTAAAATGAAACGGCGGATAGTCGCCCCCTCGGGGAGCATGAAAAGCACATCATAATATTTAATGTTAAAGCAAAGTGGAGAAACTTCATCACCACTTATGCTTTACTAGCTCTCGACTCTCCTATTTCATATTGTACGAATTCGCTCCTAACCGAGCTGGGTTTCGAAGGCGAGGTAGAGTCGGTGGATCTCATATCACTAAAAGACAATAATCTAACTGAGGTGGAGTCGGTAGACTTAGTAAATCTAAAAATGAAAACTACTATGGGGGACGCAATCTTAAACCTTCACAGCGCAGTGGTTTGCTCAACTGAGCTTTTGAATACGATATGTAGCGAATCCGAAATAGGTTTAGTAATAGGACACGAACACGTCGAAGACTTTCCCATTGATGAAGATGTGAGAACGCTGACGTTAGAATGGAACCTAGAGCCCCGCCAAATCGAAAGTCTACTCCATATAAAGGGTGGGTACTTAGACCTAATACCAATATATTTATAGAAAATGGATGCTAAACTTGCGAATACCTTCTACGGCCCTATGGGCTATTGGAAAGGCCGCGCAGCAATTAGCAAACTCTCAGTGGTGGCAAAGGTATCAGAAGACGTAGCTAAGAGTTGGTTGGAAAAGCAAGCCATATGGCAAATATATCTATCACCACCACGCTACGTACAACGACCACATTGGACTGTATCGAAACCAAATGAGGTTCACCAAGCCGACTTGATATTCCTACCACACGATCGACCTGGACGTGGAAGGAAACTATATAAGTATGCTTTAGTCGTAATTGATGTAGCTTCTAGATATAAAGAGGCTGAGCCCTTGGCATCGAAAGATAGTGGAGAAGTGGCTGCGGTATTCGAGCGAATCTACAAACGCAGTCCACTAGAATGGCCAAAAATATTGCAAGTCGATCCTGGGAGAGAATTCATGGGACGTATGTCTGAAACCTTAGAACTACGTGGTACGAAAGTTCAAAGAGGTGAGGCAGGCAATCACAGATCACAAAGCTTTGTCGAACGAGCAAATAGAACGATAGCTGAAAGATTGTTCGGATATCAATAATATATGCACAAGAGATGGTACTTACTTCGGAAGGATCAGATGCGCGCAGTAGAGAATGGGTATTGAGGCTTCCTGAGGTTATCAAGGCCATGAACAACGAAGTTACTCGGCTAACAGGAAAGAACCCATCGAATTCTGTAGAGGCACAACAAGTAAACATAAAGACTCCTACATATATTCTCGAACTGTTGGATTGGATGAAAAGCGACTACCATTTGACGTTTTAGTTCGATATCTCTATGCATCTGGAGAATTGGAAGGGGGAACTAAGCGAGCGACCGATCCTGTATGGAGTTTACAGACATATATCATTTCACGTAGTGCTATATCTCCTAACCAACCAGTTCTGTACTATTTGACCTCCGTCCAAGGGGTTTCAAACGTTGCTCCGCAACCACCAAAGCGTGGATTTGTGCGTGAAGAACTACAAGTGGTACCACCAAATACTGAACTACCTCCAAAGGGAATTCTGTTCGTACCCAACCGATCTAAGATAGCAATTCCTCAATAAGGCCATCACAGTTCGTTTGAGGCAAACAAATATCTTTATGCCCATGGGCTAGGGTATCGATTCCATTTTTCAGTTGGAAATCCAACGTTTTGTGTCCAGAGGCGAAAGTGATATTTTATTAACTCGCAGACCATAGATCTGGTGCCCAATGCTTCGCAGCATATTCATTGCATGTCTGAAGGTCTTCCTATCGAAAAGAGACTCCTTATACTGCTCGTGTCGCATGTGCTTATTCACAACATATTTCCGTACTCCTTTAGCCTTGCGAATCTCCTTGGTGTCTGCACATACGATCGAATACATCTTAGGTCGAAGTCCAACGTACTCTACGATGGCAACGCCTGCACACTCATCCTTCATCTTTCCAAGAACCTTTTTATTGGTAGTGTCATATAGTGGATGGTTTTTTGGGTAATTACTTGTATCGTATAGGTCTGCATTTTTGGCCATGTCGTCGTAGACGTCTTCGGTTTGGATCTCAAGCAATAGCGAATCTGTGTCCGTGTAGAGAAGTTCACATCGATTACCATATTGAGGCTGAAGTTGGTTGTAATAGAAATCGTACATCAGGTGTTTGGATAGGTCTAGGATGCTCATACCAACGTAAACTGGGCGGTTAAGTACGAGCCTGCTTTTATGCATGTGTAGTGCTACGAGGCCATCATCGAAGATATTCGATCTAGCAAATGTTGGACTCGATATCAGCCGCCGAAGCTTGTCATCCTCTGTCGCACGCACCAGCTTCACATCCACGCGCTTACGCAGATTCTCCATGGTCTTACCAAATACTGAGTTGTTCATCAGTTTGTAGAGGTCTTTCTCGAAATTGCTCGTAGCCAGTTTACGAAGGTCCGTATTCATACGTATATATGGCTCCATCCAAGGACTTTGGTTGAATCTGAGTGCTCGGTGCACCTTTTTCAATTTCATACCAAGAGAAAGATATAATTGTAGATTTCTATAGTGTAGGACGTAGCGTTCTTTGTCGAATAGATTAGGCACAAGCTTTTCGACTTCGATTGGGAATACTTTTTCACCTAGTAGTCCGCATTGGTACTCTGACATCCATTTTTTCTGTACTTTCATACACTCTGGGGCTAGTGGATACGAGTTGTGAGTGTAGTGGAGTTCTAGAGAATACTCAAGGTCTACCTCGAGGATATAACCTTTATCCGCATCTTTCGCGATATCAAGGATACTCAAGGTTTGTAGCTTTGCTACGTCACACCACTCAAATCCTCCTGTTGGTAGCGCTTGGCTCATAGCCCATCCGTATAGGTTGTTTGCATCCAGATACTGTATGTACGTAGTGGGCTTGGTTTTGTCGTACTCTGCCGCATACGGATTGTTGGCCTTTGCATGACGTCGACTGACCATCGAAATGCCGCCTCCGCCATCCCTTTCTCTATGAAAAGATGCATATCGTAGTCTGTGAGCAGCTCAAGTTCTACACCAGTCTTCTTTAGCAACGCATCCCACGATAGACCAGGGCTCGTATAGTAGTGAGCTAGGTCCAAGCCATAATTTTTCATACATGTCGCTCGAAAGCCTTCGAACGCATCTGCGAGTAAAAGTACATCAGTTCTAAGATATAGGTCGTGGTAGTCTCCCATAGTTTGACAACCGAATGCTTCCCAAACCTTCTGTGCGTGAGTATAGTCCTCATCTGAGATTACTTCATCAGAAAGCTTGCTATAAAAAGTATCGCGTGGTGGTAGCTCGTCCTGAAACCGCTCCCAACTGTCCATGTATTCATATGGGTAGACGCCCTTGCGCCCAAGAAGATGTGCATTAAGGGGTGTATGCGAAACGGTTATCGGAAGGCGAGACGGATCGAGTTGCTTTATGCTCCCTTCTCCACACTGTGGGCAAGTCCCCACTAGCTCCCAAGCCTCGTTAATGACAACCAGCTCGTCCTTATTACATCGTTTACATTCGCCTGCTGCCTCTATAGTACCACAAACCAATTTGTCTAGCGACCCAAAGAGAAATTGCGCGCTATCAATGAATCGGAGGTTGCCAAGTGAGAATGAAATGTACTTCTCCATGTTATTTGGTATGCAATTTATCTGCCCCTCTACTTTGGAAATAGCCTGCATCAAGAGATGAGAATCGTATCCCCGCAAATTATGGAAGACTACTGGTATTATGGTCTTCTTTGGGTCTATCCGCAGGAGTAGATTACAAGCATTGTGTGCTGCTCCACGATACTTTCCAGTGATATGACAGTGATCGCGAACCGAATCCCCATTAAGAGATTTCTGACAAATGTGACAAAGGGTTGCACCGCGGTGGGCTATAATGTCCTCTCGAGTCATGCGTAGGACTTTACATTTAGATAGGGCTGCCTTAACTTTCTGTTCTTCTTGTTGTATTGCCTCCAGGAACATTTCCGTAGTGTTGGGCCCTCTATAGACGACTGGAGTCTCCGTATGGCCATCACATCTCACCACGATGTAGCCGAATCCGCAAGCCTCATGTAGTTGAGTTTTCTGGGTGTTGCTCTTATTTGGATCAAGCTCTGGTCCTTCGATCTTGGTTGTCAGCGCCTCGAAATCGGCGTAAATGATGTAGGGAACCTTTAGTTGTTTGTGCCAGTGCTGAAAGGATAGCTTGTTCTTACCCTCTTTAGGCATCTCAACTCTAACTGCTGTCTGTCCTATACCTTTGCATTCTGGAATGTGTTCTTCAAGGAGGTCTTCTCGGCAGTATCCGTGGAGACACCTCTCGCAGAAGTGCTTCCTTTCGCGGTGCTTGCTCTGATCGTAGAGAAGCCGATTCAAATCCTTGATCCAGACGTAGTGATACTTTCCGGATTTCTCTATTAACAGCAAGTTAATGCGTTTGGTGTCCCCACATTGCTTGCTAATCCTGTAGACAACCACACCTTTCTCCCAGCCGAAGACATTGATTGCAAGGTTGTTTTGCTTCTCGACTCTGCAAATCTGTGATATGGGGGTTGGTGCATTGATTTCTGTGAAGTCTAGGCCGTCGTCTATAGGATACCTAGATGTTCTGTATGCATGTCCTCCGTGGAGAACTGGAAATAATGATGACCGAAGGGCCCATCGTAGGCAGTTATCATCCTCATTTTGGACATTAACCACAGCCTTCTTTTTTTGGACTTCTTCAGGTAATGGAATGTATGAGCCTCCTCGTAATGGTTGATATCGTGCGATGTCTAGATAAAGCAGAACTACTCGGTCTACCACCCAACCTGAGCCTATATGTGTCCATTTCTCCAGGATCTCTTGGATCACAGGAAAAGACTCGTCTAGCGCGGAATTGATTTCGTGGGCTTGCAATACGGCCTCCTGGTTGTGGCGAAGTATTGCCTCGATGAATTCTTCACTACCATCGAGTTTGTACTTCATTAGATGTACTTTCAAGGCTAGATGGAACTTCACCCCTTTTAGATTGACAATCTCTTCCTCCAGCTTTTCGCGTATTGTGTGGCGTACACCATTTAAGAAAGCCATTGGGTCTGCACCAAGTTCATGGCCCTCTGGAACATCCATCTGCCAGCCTCGTAAGAAATTACCAATGACCCATGTAGTGCGTTTGAATACTAGTGCACCGCTCTGCTGTGGGGCTGGATTACGATTCTGTCCATATACATCTAGTTGGTCTGTCTGGTAGTTGTTGTACGACCAAACGGGCTTCTTGCGTAATGGTGGATCGAATTCCTTCAAGACATCCTTTAGCTTATTATGAGATTTCTGCAAGACCTCATTAGGCTGAGTTTGGTACTGTGTCGGAAGTAAAGGTCGTAATAAAGACCTCTTCACTGCTTCCGGAATAGGCTCGTCTAAGATGTTTTTTACAACGTCTCGGATAGCCGATGGCTGCATTTCTTTAAGTAACTGCTCAATATATTCGTCCATTTCTATGGGTATATGATATATGTCTCACTACTACGAATATAATATTAGTATATCTATTCTCTAATAGGTAAATTCTTCGTAACAAATTCGGTCAATACGTCGTCGAAATCCTTTCTAGCCCTCCTACCTATACGCATCAGTTCCCTAATAGGTAAATTCTTCGTAGCAAGTTCAGTCGATACGTCGTCGAAATCCTTCCTAGCCCTCTTACCTTTACGCATCAGGTTTATCTGTGCGTTTACATTACCACACGGGCGACAAAGTCGCGTCTCTGCTTGAGTCCCAACTCCACACGAGCGACAGGGGTATGGCTCAAACGATCCTTCTCTGATCTGGTGTCGATGTTGCTTACAACACTCAAATAAACAACTCTTACCACAAATAGTTCTCCTGCCAATCGTTAACCATCGGCACTGATTATGTCCTCGCATTTTGTGGCTGATAAATTTTGATATATTACTGTGATATCACCTCATAATATAACGGTACCATTTCTCTAATAGGGATTTCTTAATGGTTACATTAAATGTGCCGTTTTTTTTATCAGTTTTGGTATTCGGTTTTTTTCTTCTTATGGTTTTAAACTAAATCCTCAAATGAGTACACATTGGCGGATGTCATTACCACGAATTAGCCGTTTTGGTAACTAGGTAATAGGTGTATCGTTCACATCTCATCGTCAAAATGAGGTTCAAAAATCATGGATGTGTAATCGTACCTACGAACCATAGTGACCTCCCCATCTTCGTAGGCCTCGTATTCTATATAATCGGAGTATTCATAATACTCTTTGGTGGGCCGAAAACGCTTAGCGAGCCACTTGGTGGTATCGTAATGCCCACTTTCGTAGATCTCATATATTACACAATCGAAGCCTTCATCCTCTACGGGGGGCTGAAAATGCTCAACGAGCCATTTAACGATATCGAGATGACCATTTCTACTGGCACTTAATATAACATCGATAGCGACTCCATCCTCTATGGTGAACTGAAAGTATTCAATGAACCATTTAACGACATCGATATGACCATCTCTACAGGCATCTAGTAAGACATAAACGGTGTATTCATGGTGGTCACCCCCTATGGTGGGCTGGAAGCGATTAGCTAGCCACTTAACGACATCGATACGACCATTCATACAGGCATCTAGTATAGCATCAGCAACACAATCATCTTCTATAGTGGGCTGAAAATGCTCAACGAGCCATTTAATGATATCGAGATGACCATTTCTACTGGCATCTCGTATAGCATATTCCATCAAATCGTCATCTCTAGCGATCTGGAAGTACTTAACTAGCCACTTAACGACATCAAGATTACCATCTACGCAGGCATCGAGTAGTGCCAAATCATCGTCGTCGTCGTATGCGTCATTCTTGGAAATACTGAATTTCCTAACCAAATTATCTCTCTCATCATCGTTATGAGCAGACATAAGCCCTAATAGGACTACTCGTTTACGGACCTTTTGATCTACATTTTTATATCGTGCTATAGATGCGAAATCATTTAGATGTTTTGAAGTCGAAGCAATAGCGGCAAATGATGTGGGACCGGCATACTCTACGATCTTAGTCAAGATTTCTATAGGAAGGTACAATATATTAGCCATAGTATACTTCCGATGTTTCGATATAGTAATTGTGGTATAACCTCATAATATGATGATAACATATCTCTAATAGGGGTTTCTTAATGGTTGCATTAAATGTGTAATGGTGGTAGTTCTTCCTGGGGGAATCAGGGGGGCTTATATAAGGAACATGTGTGTTGGATATGGGCATATATAAGCCACATGTGTGTTGATTATGGGGCTTATAAAAGGGAGATATAATGGGGAAAAGAGGGCTTACATAAAGACGTGGCCCAGACCCCCCATTATATATACTACTAATGGATGTGCCTGTGGCAGTTCTAATAATCAGGAAATATCATGCAAAGATGGGAAGAGAAAATGCAAGTGTCCATGTGTTGCAGGAGGCTTGGGCTGTACATCATTGTGCAGATGCAACAATTGTGGTAACATTTTCCAGTCACGGGCAAGTCAAAATACATGTACAGATACCCCTGCCATGAAAAGAAACAGGGAGACAGTTTCTCCCTATAAAAGGAAAAAAGGAAATGATTACATGCATGCCCAAGGAGTAGAGATCAAGAGAGGTCCTTGGAGAGACTTAGAGACACTATGCATCATTGTGTGTCATGAGACACTTACCCTCAACAATCTGGAAATCACCTCTGTCAATCTGAGCACATTATACAACTTTATTGCAGATACTAATGTATCAAAGCATATGTCCCTTGAACTAGGCAGTAAAAGTACAGCACAAATAGCAGCTAAAATGTCAACTTTTAAAGATTTGTGCTGATACAGAGAGTATTGTCATCATGTTTAAATCAAAGGTGGACTGTCTATTATGCCAAAAAAATACTGTATTTCCTTGTATATTACATATAGTTTACAAGTTATGACAAAAGATTGGTCCATGAGATAAAAGGTGGTTACATGGAAACCTGTCTTTTAATTTAATATTTAAGATATTGGGTGATTTCAACGAATGTCTTTCTCTAAAATAATTTTACTGTTTTTGAAGCCTTAACGTCTAGCATCATCAATATTTTTCCACAATCATGATGTTCGTATTTAGCTAAAGTGTATTGAATTAATAGTACAAACTTTGATCCAGTCCCCTGCTTGATTTGTTATTGGCCAATTCCTTATATTAATTGTTGTTTAAAAAATGAGTTACATTCTTTATGTTATTGTTTAAAAATACCATTATCACTACGTCTATTTGAACTTTTGATATATGAATATTAACAGGGCTTGCATTTCAGCATGAAAATTTGCACATCAATTTTGAAAATCTCCCCTTACAGGCGGGTGAGTTAAGTCTCCCCTCCTCCCCTCATAATTTTTTTTCCATTTTTAGGAATAGCGGAGACGCGCTCCCCTAAATCTTTAAGTGAAACGCGAGCCCTGAATATATACATTTGTGCACTATGTAAAATAACTGTTATTATTACACCCCACACAGCGGTCAAACGTCTGCGCATGCGTCAAAAGTCTTGCAACAACAACATATTCCAAAACAAATTCAAAGCGAGCAGGCGGCCGTCACTGTTCACACACCCATTTTCAAACCTTGAGAACTTTTTTGGTAAATTACGAAAACATTTGGTAAACTCACAGTTTGGTATAATATTTTTTATCATTACCTGCACTTGTTAAATAAACATAATATGAAGTGATACATGCACATGCATTTATTTGTGTCTTTAAAGGGTTGTTGCTAGTTTTTGGTGGCTGAGAAAGGGGCAATTAACATATCATTATCAATTATCAATGTATTTATGCATTTGCAAAGGTAAACGATAAAGAGATAGGTGGCTCGATCAATTTCTTCATCAGCAGACATGCGTAATGATTCAAATAAGCGGCCCCTCCCAAATAAGTGCCCCTTTTCTCAAAGGAGACTGCCATATGTAAATGATTGCCCAACCATGTGAATATCGGTCCTCTGGCATTTATTGTTTTGCCTTAAATCCTTGTTAATGTTTTTGTTCTTATTAAGATCGTTATTGAAGTTCGATCTGCTTTTTGTGCACTCGTGGGGAACACGTACAGTAGAATACAGGGGAAGACAGTAGAATACAGATAGGGAACACACTATAGTACAACACAGGGGAACACACTAGTACAACACAGGGGAACACACTAGTACAACACAGGGGAACACACTAGTACAACTGGGAAACAGTAAAATACAGGGGACAGTAGATAACGGGAACACGGTAGAATACAGGGGGATTACACAATTTACAGGGGAACACAGGATACAAGGGAACAGTAGAATACAGGGGAAAACAGTAGAATACAGGGGAACACAGTAGAATACAGGGGAACACAGTAGAATACAGGGGAACACAGTAGAATACAGGGGAACACAGTAGAATACAGGGGAACACAGTAGAATACAGGGGAACACAGTAGAATACAGGGGAAGACAATAGAATACAGGGGAACACAGTAGAATACAGGGGAACACAGTAGAATACAGGGGAACACAGTAGAATACTGGGGAACACAGTAGAATACAGGGGAACACAGTAGAATACAGGGGAACACAGTAGAATACAGGGGAACACAGTAGAATACAGTAGAATACAGGGGAACACAGTAGAATACAGGGGAACACAGTAGAATACAGGGGAACACAGTAGAATACAGGGGAACACAGTAGAATACAGGGGAACACAGGAAAACGTAGTAGAATACAGGGGAACACAGAGGAATACAGGAGAATACAGGGGAACACAGGAGAACACAGTAGAACACAGTAGAATACAGGGGAACACAGTAGAACACAGTAGAACACAGGGGAACACAGGAGAATACAGGGGAACACAGTAGAATACAGGGGAACACAGTAGAATACAGGGGAACACAGTAGAATACAGGGGAACACAGTAGAATACAGGGGAACACAGGAGAATACAGGGGAACACAGTAGAATACAGGGGAACACAGGAGAATACAGGGGAACACAGGAGAACACAGGAAAACGTAGTAGAATACAGGGAAACACAGAGGAATACAGGAGAATACAGGGGAATACAGGAGAACACAGTAGAATACAGGGGAACACAGTAGAATACAGGGGAACACAGGAGAACACAAGGGAACACAGGAAAACGTAGTAGAATACAGGGGAACACAGAGGAATACAGGAGAATACAGGGGAACGCAGGAGAACACAGGGGAACGCAGGAGAACACAGGGGAACGCAGGAGAACACAGGGGAACACAGTAGAACACAGTAGAACACAGTAGAACACAGTAGAATACAGGGGAACACAGTAGAATACAGGGGAATACAGTAGAATACAGGGGAACACAGTAGAATACAGGGGAACACAGTAGAATACAGGGGAACACAGTAGAATACAGGGGAACACAGTAGAATACAGGGGAACACAGAGGAATACAGGAGAATACAGGGGAACACAGGAGAACACAGTAGAATACAGGGGAACACAGTAGAACACAGGGGAACACAGGAGAATACAGGGGAACACAGTAGAATACAGGGGAACACAGTAGAATACAGGGGAACACAGTAGAATACAGGGGAACACAGTAGAATACAGGGGAACACAGTAGAATACAGGGGAACACAGTAGAATACAGGGGAACACAGTAGAATACAGGGGAACACAGGAGAACACAGGAAAACGTAGTAGAATACAGGGAAACACAGAGGAATACAGGAGAATACAGGGGAATACAGGAGAACACAGTAGAATACAGGGGAACACAGTAGAATACAGGGGAACACAGGAGAACACGGGAACACAGGGGAACACAGGAAAACGTAGTAGAATACAGGGGAACACAGAGGAATACAGGAGAATATAGGGGAACGCAGGAGAACACAGGAGAACGCAGGAGAACACAGTAGAATACAGGGGAACACAGTAGAATACAGGGGAACACAGTAGAATACAGGGGAACACAGGAGAATACAGGGGAATACAGTAGAATACAGGGGAACACAGTAGAATACAGGGGAACACAGTAGAATACAGGGGAACACAGAGGAATACAGGAGAATACAGGGGAACACAGGAGAACACAGTAGAATACAGGGGAACACAGTAGAACACAGGGGAACACAGGAGAATACAGGGGAACACAGTAGAATACAGGGGAACACAGTAGAATACAGGGGAACACAGTAGAATACAGGGGAACACAGTAGAATACAGGGGAACACAGTAGAATACAGGGGAACACAGTAGAATACAGGGGAACACAGTAGAATACAGGAGAACACAGGAGAACACAGGAAAACGTAGTAGAATACAGGGAAACACAGAGGAATACAGGAGAATACAGGGGAATACAGGAGAACACAGTAGAATACAGGGGAACACAGTAGAATACAGGGGAACACAGGAGAACACGGGAACACAGGGGAACACAGGAAAACGTAGTAGAATACAGGGGAACACAGAGGAATACAGGAGAATACAGGGGAACGCAGGAGAACACAGGGGAACGCAGGAGAACACAGGGGAACGCAGGGGAACACAGTAGAACACAGTAGAACACAGTAGAACACAGTAGAATATAGGGGAACAGAGGAAAACACAGGCGAATACATGGGAACACAGTAGAACACAGGAGATAACAGGAGAATACAGGGGAATACAGGAGAATACAGGAGATAACAGGAGAATATACAGGGGAATATACAGGGGAACACAGTAGAATACAGGGGAACACAGTAGAATACAGGGGAACACAGTAGAATACAGGGGAACACAGTAGAATACAGGGGAACACAGTAGAATACAGGGGAACACAGTAGAATACAGGGGAACACAGTAGAATACAGGGGAACACAGTAGAATACAGGGCAACACAGTAGAATACAGGGCAACACAGTAGAATACAGGGCAACACAGTAGAATACAGGGCAACACAGTAGAATACAGGGCAACACAGTAGAATACAGGGCAACACAGTAGAATACAGGGGAACACAGAGGAATACAGGAGAATACAGGGGAACGCAGGAGAATACAGGGGAACGCAGGAGAATACAGGGGAACGCAGGAGAACACAGGAAAACGTAGTAGAATATAGGGGAACACAGGGGAACGCAGGGGAACACAGTAGAACACAGTAGAACACAGTAGAACACAGTAGAACACAGTAGAACACAGTAGAACACAGTAGAACACAGTAGAACACAGTAGAACACAGTAGAACACAGTAGAACACAGTAGAACACAGTAGAACACAGTAGAACACAGTAGAATATAGAGGAACAGAGGAAAACACAGGCGAATACATGGGAACACAGTAGAACACAGGAGATAACAGGAGAATACAGGGGAACACAGTAGAATACAGGAGAATACAGGAGAATACAGGAGATAACAGGAGAATACAGGGGAACACAGGAGAATACAGGAGAATACAGTAGAATACATGAGAATACAGGGGAACGTAGTAGAATACAGGAGAACACAGGGAGAATACAGGAGAACAGAGTAGAATACAGGGGAATACAGTAGAATACAGGGGAACACAATAGAATACAGGGGAACACAGTAGAATACAGGGGAACACAGTAGAATACAGGGGAACACAGTAGAATACAGGGGAACACAGTAGAATACAGGAGAATACAGTAGAATACAGTAGAATACAGGGGAACGTAGTAGAATACAGGAGAACACAGGGAGAATACAGGAGAACAGAGTAGAATACAGGGCAACACAGTAGAATACAGGGCAACACAGTAGAATACAGGGGAACACAGAGGAATACAGGAGAATACAGGGGAACGCAGGAGAATACAGGGGAACGCAGGAGAATACAGGGGAACGCAGGAGAACACAGGAAAACGTAGTAGAATATAGGGGAACACAGGGGAACGCAGGGGAACACAGTAGAACACAGTAGAACACAGTAGAACACAGTAGAACACAGTAGAACACAGTAGAACACAGTAGAACACAGTAGAACACAGTAGAACACAGTAGAACACAGTAGAACACAGTAGAACACAGTAGAACACAGTAGAACACAGTAGAATATAGAGGAACAGAAGAAAACACAGGCGAATACATGGGAACACAGTAGAACACAGGAGATAACAGGAGAATACAGGGGAACACAGTAGAATACAGGAGAATACAGGAGAATACAGGAGATAACAGGAGAATACAGGGGAACACAGGAGAATACAGGAGAATACAGTAGAATACATGAGAATACAGGGGAACGTAGTAGAATACAGGAGAACACAGGGAGAATACAGGAGAACACAGTAGAATACAGGGCAACACAGTAGAATACAGGGCAACACAGTAGAATACAGGGGAACACAGAGGAATACAGGAGAATACAGGGGAACGCAGGAGAATACAGGGGAATACAGGGGAACGCAGGAGAACACAGGAAAACGTAGTAGAATATAGGGGAACACAGGGGAACGCAGGGGAACACAGTAGAACACAGTAGAACACAGTAGAACACAGTAGAACACAGTAGAACACAGTAGAACACAGTAGAACACAGTAGAACACAGTAGAACACAGTAGAACACAGTAGAACACAGTAGAACACAGTAGAACACAGTAGAACACAGTAGAATATAGAGGAACAGAGGAAAACACAGGCGAATACATGGGAACACAGTAGAACACAGGAGATAACAGGAGAATACAGGGGAACACAGTAGAATACAGGAGAATACAGGAGAATACAGGAGATAACAGGAGAATACAGGGGAACACAGGAGAATACAGGAGAATACAGTAGAATACATGAGAATACAGGGGAACGTAGTAGAATACAGGAGAACACAGGGAGAATACAGGAGAACAGAGTAGAATACAGGGGAATACAGTAGAATACAGGGGAACACAATAGAATACAGGGGAACACAGTAGAATACAGGGGAACACAGTAGAATACAGGGGAACACAGTAGAATACAGGGGAACACAGTAGAATACAGGAGAATACAGTAGAATACAGTAGAATACAGGGGAACGTAGTAGAATACAGGAGAACACAGGGAGAATACAGGAGAACAGAGTAGAATACAGGGCAACACAGTAGAATACAGGGCAACACAGTAGAATACAGGGGAACACAGAGGAATACAGGAGAATACAGGGGAACGCAGGAGAATACAGGGGAACGCAGGAGAATACAGGGGAACGCAGGAGAACACAGGAAAACGTAGTAGAATATAGGGGAACACAGGGGAACGCAGGGGAACACAGTAGAACACAGTAGAACACAGTAGAACACAGTAGAACACAGTAGAACACAGTAGAACACAGTAGAACACAGTAGAACACAGTAGAACACAGTAGAACACAGTAGAACACAGTAGAACACAGTAGAACACAGTAGAACACAGTAGAACACAGTAGAACACAGTAGAACACAGTAGAACACAGTAGAACACAGTAGAATATAGAGGAACAGAGGAAAACACAGGCGAATACATGGGAACACAGTAGAACACAGGAGATAACAGGAGAATACAGGGGAACACAGTAGAATACAGGAGAATACAGGAGAATACAGGAGATAACAGGAGAATACAGGGGAACACAGGAGAATACAGGAGAATACAGTAGAATACATGAGAATACAGGGGAACGTAGTAGAATACAGGAGAACACAGGGAGAATACAGGAGAACAGAGTAGAATACAGGGGAATACAGTAGAATACAGGGGAACACAATAGAATACAGGGGAACACAGTAGAATACAGGGGAACACAGTAGAATACAGGGGAACACAGTAGAATACAGGGGAACACAGTAGAATACAGGAGAATACAGTAGAATACAGTAGAATACAGGGGAACGTAGTAGAATACAGGAGAACACAGGGAGAATACAGGAGAACAGAGTAGAATACAGGGGAATACAGTAGAATACAGGGGAACACAGTTAAGAATACAGGGGAACACAGTAGAATACAGGGGAATACAGGGAAACACGTACAGTAGAATACAGGGGAACACAGTAGAATACAGGGGAACACAGTAGAATACAGGGGAACACAGTAGAATACAGGGGAACACAGTAGAATACAGGGGAACACAGTAGAATACAGGGGAACACAGTAGAATACAGGGGAACACAGTAGAATACAGGGGAACACGGTAGAACACAGGGGAACACAGTAGAACGAATGAATATATATTATATATGAGAACACAGTAGAACACAGGGGAACATAGTAGAACGAATGAATGTATATTATATATGAGAATACAGGAGAATACAGTAGAATTTATAGCTATATTCGGTACCTGAAAGTGAACCGCTGTCTCATCACTGGCTCTGAAGTTGAGGTCCACAGGGATCCAACAAATCGTAGTGGGGAGGTCTGATGCAAAATGGGGGGTTGAGCATGGCGTTTTTCCGATTTGCACCCCACCTCCCCCCACGTTATTATTGGCCAGTCCCTTATTGACCATTGTATGGCATTTTGCAGTCATGTATACACCTATTTTGCAAAATGTCAAAGTTAAAGGTTTTAAGGAGAAAAATGTTTTCCTCTAAAAGAGGATGTTTATGTACGTAAACGATATTTGTCTGCCAAATAATTAATTATTGACGTTTGTGAATCTGAAAAACACATCAAAACGAGGCTCTGCATGCATGACTGCAAAATCTATAAATCCCACACTTCTAAAACTGATTTATAGGTGCTCTTTGAGGTGACAGTGGCAGGAGCCTTTAGAGATCCGGTCCAGCTGTTTGCTGATCTCAAAAATCATCGAATAGGGTGTGAATAAGGTGTGAATAAGGTGTGAATAAGGTGTGAATAAGGTGTGGTTAAGATATGAATAAGGTGTGAATAAGGTCAGTGTAAATAAGGTGTGGATAAGGTGTAAATAAAGTGTGAATAAGGTGTAAATAAGGTGTGGATAAGGTGTAAATAAGGTGTAAATAAGGTGTAAATAAGGTGTGGATAAGGTGTAAATAAGGTGTAAATAAGGTGTAAATAAGGTGTGGATAAGGTGTAAATAAGGTGTGGATAAGGTGTATAGCCACCAAGATACCGTCGTTTGCATCGATCTAAGCGTGAACACGGAAACATGTTCTAACTGGGTATCAAACATAACGTGATTCGTCATCAAACTTGCGAAGTTTGAAGGTGTGCTAGACGAACTTTCGCGCCCAAAATATCAAGCTAGGCTCGAATAGTGAGGATATTTACGATAAACAAATACAGCCGTAGCTTCAAACCAGATGTGCCTTTATTTCGGTACTTTTAGAAATCAAGTGGTAGAGCTGGTTGGAGAATTATCGATACGGAAAGAGAATAATTTTCGTCCGAGCACGCCTTCAAACTTCGAAAGGTTAGCTCAGTGGTTCTGTTGTGCGGGATCGGAGGTCGCGGGTTCAAACCCCAGCCGGACCAACACTCAGGGTCTTAAAATAACTGAGTATATGAGGTGCTGCATTTGTGAAACAATTTCGTTCACGAGCTGCAAATGGTCAGACCTTCACGTCTTCTCGTAGGCCAATCAGTGGATGAAGAGCCACCTCGTGGAAATGCCATTGATTAATCCGTTATTATTATTATTATTATTATTACTAGTAGATACCGCCAACGATAATCCAACATGCGTGTTAGATGTTACCTACGTCATAGCGCGTGTTGGGTAGTGCCATGCAACTTGCATGGTAGTGATCATAGGTGTATGTTTATTTTCCACCTAATAAGGCTCAACTGGAATTTTGGAGCACTTCTCGTGGAAATAAGTAGCCTAAACATCAACGAAAAAAGTTTCTCCTTGAAATGATTGTTATTTTCCATCCAAGTGCATTGAATGTCATCACAAGCTCGCGAACCGACAGCCTTCCGCAGTTCATGCCGCATGGCAGTTGTCGCGTCGAGTTCAGAAACCATGGTTTTAACTCTGCCACATCACTTAATCCATTGTGATTTTAGCGCTGTAACTTCATTCAAGCCAATTCTAATGGGGAGGGCACCGTTATTAACAGGAAAGGCATAGGATTTTCCACCCCACCCCTCTCAGTTTTGCATGGTTCGCATATCTTACCCCAAATTTGCAACCAATATATTGTGTTCGTCGTGTTTACTACCAAAACTGTGATTTTAACGCTGCAACGTTATTTAATCCAGTTCTGGACTCGGAAATAGCAAATGAAACTGTTCCATCATGCTTTGCGGCCAAAACGGAAAGGGCGATGGATTTTTACGGGTAGAAAGGAACATCGTAGAGACATGGGGTTTTCACCAAAATGTTACCCATGGAAAACTACAGGGGTCTTCTTAATTTGGTTGACATTAAAGTTCAGGGGGGAAATGACAGCCAAAATAAAATTTCAAAACGCCTTAACCCCCCCTGAACTTGATTTGCGCGAGCGTTACATTAAAAAAAATCTCTCTGTGTGAAATTACATCAGATAGGCTTACTTTTATTTTCCCTAGCTATGTGCAACATACCAAACATTTAACCACGAATTACAAATATTCCGGCCCTACCCACTAGGCCTGTCCCGATTGCGCTGGGCACTTTTTGAGCACTTTTTCGATCTTGGAGCACTATTTTATATTTTGAGCTCCCTTGAGCACTTTTTCGCAATTTGGGCTATATTTGAGCACTTTTTTCGGATTTGGGGCAAGTTTCTAGAAAACATTTTGTCTTTTGGAACACTTCAGCAAATCTGTTATTTCGTGATCGTGAAATTGAATAATTAGTAATGCTGTAGAGAAAAGAAAGACTGTTGTCATGGAAATGCACGTTTTAAGCATGGGAACAGTAGATTCTGATTGGCTCATGCATGATTTGCAGACTTTGGCGCTTTTTTGTGTATGTCCGGGGCTGTACACAGGAATTCTGTTTCGAATCTGTTAAAAATTTGTCAGCATTCTAAACCAGTTTCAAGTGCAAATATGGAAGAACTAAACCAGTCAGAAGACATAAACGCTGAAGAGTCAGAAGAAGTAGAAGTAATTGATCCAACTGCACTGGCAGGAGATGCTGGAGCGGCATTAAGCGCTCCAGAAAGAGCTTCGATAGCACGAGACCGAAAAGTTCCGATCAACAAAGGGAAGTACAAGCGGAGGGGAAGCGTAAAAACTACCAGCGTAAAAACTACCAATGTGAGTGCATGGGATCGTTTGAAAGAGTACCCGGTCCAGCACTTTGCCGTGGTAGGAGGAAAACTTAGATGCCATGCTTGCAGCGAAGATCACAGTGACAAGAAAACTTCTATTGAGAGACACACGAAATCAAAGAAGCATAAGGTGGGCATGGCTAATATTGTGAGAATGTCTGCAGAAAAGAGCCAGACAGGAAAATGCGAGTGGATCGACGTTGCCTTCAGATATGCAACTGTATCGGTACGAGCTTGTTGAGTCTGCTCTGTTGGCAGGAGTGGCCGTATCGAAAGTGGATGCGCTGCGACCTTTTCTTGAGAAATATGGTTATAGACTTACCAGTCGTACCCATTTTAGTGAGTTCATACCTGCTATACTCGATAAAGAAAAGGAGACTTTAAAAGAGGAGCTCAATGCTGTAAAGGAGATCTCTGTCATTTTTGACGGGAAGGCCAGGCTGGGAGAGGCGTTGGCGATCGTGGTGCGTTACATACAGGAAGACATTTTTAAGCCAACTCAGCGCCTCATCCGTTTAGAAGTGCTCGCAAAGGTGCTTAAAGGAGAAGAATTGGCTCAAAGGTTGATGTCGTGCTTGGCTGTAGACTATAACTTTGGTCCGAAGGCAGTCATTGGAGGGATCCGAGATGGTGCATCTGTAAATGGAGCCGCCTTGAGACATCTGAAGTTTTTTTATCCAGACCTTTTTGATGTGATATGTTTTTCTCACACTATTGACAATGTGGGATCTCACTTTGAGTTTCAAGTCTTAGATTCGTTTATGCGCTTTTGGATAAGTTTGTTTTCCCACAGTTACAATGCCAGGCTTACCTGGAGAGAGAGAACTGGGCAGTCAATCCGTACTTTTAGTGAGACAAGGTGGTGGAGCAAATGGGAAGTACTAGTCAAGCAAGTATTAGACTTCTTTGGAGATGTCGAGCCTTTCCTCCGCGAGAACGAGGAATTTTCTCCAGCAACTCGTGGGCATCTCCTGGAAATATTTAACGATCCTCAGAGCCTGCAAGACCTACGCTTGGAGCTGGCTGTTCTAATCGATGCCGGAGTGCATTTTGTAAATGCCACTTACTTTCTAGAGGGTGACGGCCCTTTGATTTTTTCTTGCTATGAGCGTCTTCAAACTGTAGCGCATCATTGCTGTTGTAGTCGATCACTACCCAAACACCGAGGCGGTTGCTCATGAAATTGCGAACGGCAACGTCGCTGTCTACAATCAGCTCATGTCACAAGCAAAGGCCTGCATTCGACCTGGACTGAACTTTTACCAGCAAAAATTTAGCGTGCAGCTTCGTGACACAGTAAGAGCTTTTAAAGCTGCACGACTCTGTTGCCCGGTACAAGTGCAAGGGTTACGTCCCACAGCTGCTTCACTGGAAGATCTAAGGAATTTCCCTTTCGCTAACAATGATGCCACAATAGCGAATCTAGCGAGAGAGCTTCCTCTGTATATTGCTGCAGCGGATGGCGTCACAGTACAGAAAGACACGAGGAAGACAAAGTCACTTGGTGGGCTGCTCACAGGGATACGCTTCCACACTGGTCTGCGATTGTTAAAAAGTTACTGCTAATACAACCAAGCTCGGCTAGCGCTGAACGAGTTTTCAGCCTTCTTGCCAGTGCCTTCACATCTCAGCAATACTCTGCCCTACAAGATTATCTTGAAGCTTCTGTAATGCTTCGATATAACAAGGCAAAAAGAGTATAAGACTGGTACAAAAGAGGGCGGAACTGTTACACGAGAGTCTGAAACTGCTAGACGGAAAGTGTGAAGTGACACGGCTGAGAACGTGAGCCTGCGTCTCTTGCGTTCGATGGTAAAGCAACTTGAAACTTATGATGTCATGCTTCAAACTCCTAATAAAGCTTTGTTAAATTCGAAAAATATTGTTGTTCTATTTCTTTCAACATTTCTTAACATGAAAGGTTAATTTGGTCAGTAAAACTAGGCATATTTATGAAAAGCTTAAATTTAATTGTTCAGAATTGAAAGCACAATTTTAAAAAAATTGCGCACTATTTCGAAATTTTGAGCAATTTTTTTCAATTTTGAGCACTTTTTTGGCCTTTTTTCGAGCACTTTTCTTGAATCGGGACAGGCCTACTACCCACCCCCCTGGAAACGGTATACCAATTTGGTTTGGCAACATGTCTCGGGAATATCATTCATGATGAAACTGATCGGTTTCTAAGTTTTCATGTTCAACACCGAACGACAGAATTGACGTTAAACAGTTGCCCAGGCCCGCTCCGCCAAGCAAAAAGCGAGAAAAACAGCCTTAACCCTCCTGAACTTCATTTGCGCGAGTAATACATCAAACATTTGTTCTAGTTGGGTGAAATTACTTAAGATAGGCTGTTTTTTATGACATTAACTATGCGCTAGATACCGAACATTAATTATTTAATGATCGTATTATTTCTATGATTATCGTTAGGAATTATTATTATTATTATTAAAGGTTGATGACGAATCACGTTACGTGTGATACCGGCCCAATTAGAACATGTTTTCGCTTCACGCGGAATTTGACTCGTTTTTACAGCCAATGTATGGAAAACTGAAAACACGATTGCACGCTTCCCAGCACAGCTACATCCCTCAAATTTCGATCAGTTAATCTTTTACCTGGTATCTTAAGTTTGTATCTCAAGAATATTTCATAAATTCGATTTTACGGATTTTATTTGGCATCGGATTCGCATCGATTCCCATACAAACACTGTTAGTATTTCGCGCCATGTTTGCACCTCTTTCAAAATGTCGGAATTTACCGCGAGCTGGTTTATTACTTCCGATTTTGTAGAATGTTTTAATTCAGCGAAATACAGGAGTTGTCCTCTTTCCTGTGGAGAAATGAAAACACTGATGTATGGAACTGATGAACTAATTTTCGAACTAATATATCGCGCCGATACAGTTGGTATTTCTGGCGTAATTTATTATAAGCACCTTTCAGCACATATATGTTAATTTAATAGCTATATATATTATAGGCGCTAGCTACTTGACAAACTCGTCAACATTAAGGTAAATAACTAGCCACTTTGTGAACACCTGGACTCAATCTCTCTTAAAAGCAGTATTTCTCATCCACTCGAATCTTTGCCATCACATCCTTCATCAAAAATGACTCAAATTTTCTCCAGTATACCTAGAGAAAGCATACTCTGCTAATCTGAGTAGTTATTTTTTTGCAGTTTGTCTTTCGTCATGAGAGAGTTTTTCATTTGGTGGTTGACTGTGCCCCTCAAGAGCTAGTATGCTAACCTTAACCGCCGCGGGAAGCGAGTAGCAGCTGAGGTTTCGAGCGTTGAATACTGAAGAAGTAACGCTAGAAACGGCGACAGCTACTCGCTCCTCGTGCATGGCGGTTATAGCATACCTTAATCGACTTGTATAGCCTTGCCCGCCAGCTACATTTCAATCTCTGTATATTGTGTATCTTTATTCTAATTTTGTCGGTATCTAAAATATCAGCTCATAACTTTGCACAGTTGGTAATTTTAATATGCTCTCTTCAAGCATGTTATTAGTTTTTGTCTCCGACGAGTTTTCAAATTGCCTAAAATATTCCCATTGAGGACTTCGGATTCTGGGCTCTCAAACATGCCTTAATCGACTTTCAGCCTTTGCCCGCCACCTTCACCATGTTATTAGTGTTTATCTCCGATGAGTACTAGCTAGTTGTGACGAGTTTTCAAATCACCTGCAATATTCCCATTAAAGCCACTCTGGGCTCTTAAAATAATCTAGCTATCGAATCCCGCCATGTGGGTCACGTTTTAGGGGGAACCCTAGCTGTTGAGTTAGGATTAGGGCTGGGTTAAGTTGGGTTAGGGTTAGGTTAATCCCCCCTAAAACGTGACGGGTATAATCATTAAAGGGAAGTTTTTATTATTGCCACTAGTGTATAGCGAAAACGCAAGGTCATTTTTTTTTTTTTTGTTTGTTTATAAATGGATATGTCGCCGGGTCATTTTACTCAACTGGGAAGTTTAATTGCGTGCTCTTGTGTAAGATGACTCAGTGGCATATTCATTTATAAACAAACAAAAAAATGACCTTGTGCAATGATAGAAACTTCCCTTTAATGATACATGCACATGCCCAGTTTTGTTTCTTGGGGATCGCTTGCTTCCTCAGCACAAAAAGGTGAGAAGAACAAGCGCCGCGAATGATAAATACGGCCGACTGCGTCTGCGTATGTTGCTTGAATGTGCTTAATATGCTTATGTCGCTAGTTTAAACCAGACTTTAACACCAAGTGTGCGGTCAGTCAAGAATGTGTTTTTAATATATATTTTTACAACTACTTCCCATTTTCTCGCTCTCTGATTGGATAATTTGTATCGTCAATAAGAAGACAACAACGCTGATGCGAGGCGCGCGCGCGCGTGCACGACCGCATAAAGAAGGTGAAGTCGCCCACATTTTCCATTCTCTGTTGTCGTAAAAAAACGAAGTTAGTTTTTCATATGACTGTCCTAATATTGAAGATGATTTCGTCATAACAAGGTCAAAATGGCTGTAGATATTTTGGCCGCTACGTTATGACGAAAATTATAGTCAAAATTTAATATTAGGACAGACACATAACAAGCTAACGTCACTTTGTTAAACAGGTGGGAAAAATGCGATATTTTAATAATAACCAGAAGAAGTTGAAGAAGACAAGGCAAAAAAGGCCTGTCAAGTGGCTTGTCAGATATTTTAATATATAGATATTTTAATGTAGGTGTATGTAATTAGTAGAGGGGTGGACGTTTCCCTCAGCTATCGATATCAGGTATATATCACACGTAAATAAATATATTATTATTAGCTTTGACCTAATCATATGCGGGTTAACCAGTGCTTTCAATGGCTTTTACGGACAAAATGCGGCATAAGATAGTAGCGAGATCAACCACACTTTTATAGAAGAAATCCCGCACTTTTGGTATATTTAAACGAACTATGGGGAGCTGGTTTGCCCAGTGTATAAAACCGCTTGCCTATCGCTGCACTGTGGCCATATACGCATGATTTAAACTATTTGTTTATACCTGTTTACAAGTTTTATACTTTATACCTGATGGCTATCTGTTAATGACTTATTTGAATCGATTAACCAATTCATAGTTAACTCACCCACAAACAGAAACACACTGCTATTCTTAGAAAGGTTTTCAGCATTTCACGGGTTTGGTGATGATATATGATTAGAATACCTGAAATTTAATCAAGACATTTATTTTCAGTTTTTTTGCAATCAAGTTATTTTTTTGCGCCATTTTGTGGTAAAATCCGATGGCTTGTGGGCGTAGCTACAGTAACATCTATGGAGTTGTGGAACTATCAATATGAATGCAGGATGGGGGATGCAGGTTGGCGCAGTGGTAAAACACTCGCCTCTCACCGCTGCGGTCCCGGGTTCGATTCTCGGTTTAGGCACCATATGTGAGTTATAGGTGTGTTGTTGATTCCTTATCTGCATTCGAGGGTTTTTCTCCGGGTTCTCCGGTTTTCCTCCCTCCATAAAAATCAACCGTGAGTCGAGTGTAGTGTGTCCAAAACAGTTAATGTAGTGGGGAGTGTGCGAGGAATAAAAGCAGGCCCCCACCAGCTTTAAGCTGTAATACTCAGCCTGCTATAATAAATAAAATATTTATTTATTTATGAATGGCTGTACATAACCTCTATATTGTTTTGATATTTTTCTATTCTCGCTTTCAAATAATTTTAATTAATGATACGGCTTCTTGTTGTTGCTGTTCCTTCACTGAAATGACGATGTTTTTCTCTTCTGTTTCGTCATAGATTTTATCCTTGTTTATTTACCCACCTTTTATTAAATTCATTTCTAGTTTTCACTAACTGGAGATTCACCCAACACTTCACTCGAACACGATATCTTCCTCAACAATCCTCTACAAGATTGCTGAATGTCTTCTATCTTCCAAATGTAGATGAACGGATTTATAGAAGAATTGATCAGAGCGAGGGTCGACGATACGTAAAAAAATTTCAGACTTTCCGAGGTAAGACCTTCAATTTTGAAAACAACCATCGAAGCTGCAAGGGGAGCGTAAAAAATCAAAAGCAATCCAAGTAACATTACCATAGTGTTGAGCAACTTCCTGTATTTCATGGCGTCAATCCCTTGCGATGTGGCAGGTTGTGGTTGGCCTTGTTCTGTAGGCGGTCGTATCTGTAAGCAGTGGTTATGTAGCGCTTTGAAAGCTTTAATATAGGAGAATAAGATCACCGCAAAACAAATTACGATAATAACGGAAAAAATGCTCACCAAGTCTCCGTAATTAAGTGTATTAAAAGTTACACCAGAACCCACAGAAATACTCCATAGTAACCCAAGTGCGATAAGAACTCGTCGGCTGGTTACAATCACTCTGTATCCAAGCTTTAAATGAATTGCTAAATATATGTCTACACTGATCAAAGTAACGGTTAGAAACGAGGCTGCACAAAGCATGCCAGTGAAGAAGCGAGCAGGGTAAAGAACCTTGCAAAAGGCGTTCAACTGGTTATTGGAGATGAAAAACATTAACGCACTGAAGAGAGGCTGTCCAAGTAATCCTACTCCAAGATCTGTAAATGCCAGGTTTATCAGCATCAAGTACGACGGGGTTCGTTGGGTTGGAGAAGAGAAAATAGCTGCGATGACAAAGGCATTTGTTGTTGCTGTCAATATCGACGAAATTATATTGACGATAAAAAATATTAAGATCCAACCGATAGTTGTTCTTTCAGTCTCCGGTCTGTTGGCGAAATATTCAATATAGTACAGTGGACAATATTTGGTGCTATTCATCTTCTGAGCTGCTTTCTGTATGCCGTTAATAAATAAATATGTCTATATTGTGGATTAATATGTCTAGGGAATAGGAATGAAAATCGTGTTCTTAAAAACACTTTGAAACGATTGTTTCGACTATTTCTGTGGGATGTCATGCATTATAAAATGTCTTTACGTCATCACTGATTGAAACTTATTATCATAATAATGACAGAACTGACAGTAGACAGTGATAGACAACGAATTTTAAAAATGAACTTTCTCCGGCGTTATTCTCACAAAGAAAGAAAAAGAGAGAAATATTTAATTGATAGAAACCGATGTTTATTTTTCTTTCACCCATATTAATATGCAAGATGCGGACAAAACAAAGTTAACTACATGGTAAGTGATGTAGCTATATACACCTGTTTCAAAAAAGGTTGATCAGAACGAAGAACTAACTACAAGTATTGAACAATGGAGCTCTATTGTCTTTGAATCACTGAACCATAGAGCCCTTTGTTCAATGTTTGTAGTTTGTTCTTCGTAATGATCAACCTTTTTTGAAATAGATACATACTTCTAGTTTAAATCAAAGGAAGAATGCATGTAGAGCATTGTATAGAGAATTGCATGTACGCTACGGATGTCAATTAATAATGGACCGATCGAGAATTGCATGTACACTAGATGTCATTTATGGACCGATCTTCCTGGCCATGAGCTTATTGGAATTTCCCTCGTCCCCAGTGTCTTCTCGGTCAGATCCAAGATGGCGGCTACTCCGAGAGAAGACCCTGGTAAACGCTGGATCACGTGATCAAATACTCCCAGATTTTGGGAGTATTTTGTCACGTGATTTGGCGATCTAAGATGGCGGCCGAGCTAGTAAATATGGGAATAGTTTATGACGTGTACAAACCATAGGTATCCCAATCCACAGTGAGCGAGATGCGATTATTAAAACGGTATTTCCATGTACATAGGGCTGTATAGGGGTGTATTGTGATGTATAGTGCTGTATAGGGCTGTATAGGACTGTATATGACACGGCGAACGATGCAGTGAAAACAGGTCAGCTAAATGGCTCGAAATAGAGTTTAGGCTTGGATAAAGAAACAGTGGAATGGTATTACAATGCTACCAGGATGTATCTAACTCTAGAAGAGAATCCTAAAAAGCCGTTACTTTTCCGTTAGCGTTGAAACGAAGCACTCGATAGCACATGTTAAGATTTATTGGCTTCTCCTAGCTTTCTCACTGATGAAACTTAATAAATAGCAGAAACCTACCCAGTGATACACTTCATCTATTGCTTTACCTATACAACGTGTTTAAAGTTATTTAAAATCATTTTATTGATAAAATTTGAGCAATCAAATCTATATATATACATGTTCATCTCTCTGGACTCAGTCCGTTGGGCCAACGAGCAACCATTGTGTCATAATCGAAGAGCCAATCAGAATACGTAACAGTTCAGCGTTTACCAGGGTCTTCTCTCGGAGTAGCCGCCATCTTGGATCTGACCGAGGAGACACTGGGGACGCGCATGCGTTTTGCTATTTCTTGTCCGCGCGCGGCCGCCCCCAGTTTCCCGCGAAAACTGAAATGAAACAACAGGTTGAAGTTTTCTTAATTTGTAATTCATTGTGAGTTTACTAAGTTATAAAATTGTTTACTAAAAAAGTTCAAACCCTCGCAAACATGTATTTGAAACCAGAGCCTTCATTCTTTCGGCCAGCGGAGCATAACGTTTTGCCGCGGTGTGCCTTAGGACCACTCTTAGGACAGGAATTGCCCAACACATATCCAAACTGCCCTTGGCCGCTAAAGGACTGGGCACTAATCAAGAATGAGCTGATAATTTGTCACATTTCTTTGTTCGTATCACGTTGGCTTTGATTATTCGCAACCATAAAACCTCGCGTTTTGTTCTCCCTCTAATTTGTTTCTCTCCTATTTACCTGTGACAGTCTGCAACCCTAGCCCTAAAACCTCGTCATTTACCTGGGAACTTGTTTCCGTTCCGGAGTGGTTAGGGTAACTAACCCTATCATTTTGTTTCTTGACTCTCAAAATTTAGTGAAATAAGACTCTCTGTTTACCTCTTGAAGATGGCGTTCCTTCCTCGTGCTGTACTTTATTGCAGTAGTTTCTCCCACCGTTACGACATCTGCTCTAGAATTCGTTCACATTTAATTTACGCAAGTCGTGTTTAGTATTAATATCAAAGAAACCGTAAACGTACATGAAAAGACAATCGCATGGCCTGTTATCGCTCCCATACCGCGTTCCCCCGAGATACTCAGGTCCCTTTTGCGGGGGATCGACGCAGCAGTGAGTCTGCGAAACTGACAACCGTCACTATTCGAAGCGAGTCGAAAAGTCGAAAAGTGATTTTTATCTTGTACTTAATTTTACTGCACATTGAAACCCAAAATACGAGCTATGTACTGTTTAAAGAGCAGGTGAACTCCGAATAATAAAATTTCTACCAAACATTTTATTCGTTTTGAATTCAAGGGCGAGCTCTACAATACTTGATATTTTCAGTCCGCGCCAATGATTACTGGGCCCATAAAAATATTATATTAAGGTTAACATGATTTCCAAAAACTAAATCCATTCCATTTACTAAAAGAAACTAATATATTACATCCTTACAGTCATCGTATAAATATAAATAATCGAATCTATGGATACTAGACAAAGTTACAAATGTTATATTAAAGACAAATTAATAATTCCAATTATTCCTAATTAAAAAAATCCTAATTAAAATTACACGTTTAAAAGTGTCTATATTGTTAGTTGACCTAGCAGACGCGGGTAAGTTGTTCCATAAAATAGGGACCGCAACCATTAAGGCTCGGTCACCCTTGGTTTTCTTTGTTTTAACATATAATAATAATAATAATAATAACTTTATTAACGTGTCAATCTTATAGCCGACCACAAGTAGTCTACTAATCGGGGACACTATATAGTTAAAATACACCTAATATATATCTAGGAACGCTATTAACATTTACAAATATATGAGTAAGAAATATAATACGATCAGCATAATATAGCACGATTTAGTGTTAAACAGAATAAAATCTTACATAATGGTAGTTTGAGATAAAATGATTAAAATAACACAATGGTTCCTGCAAGGGCTAATTACCTCCCATATGTGTATATATATAAATATGTAAAACTAAGTTTAAAATTTGTCAAGGTTATCTATAAATACTCTATTTACAGTCAATGATCTAGATAAAAGGACACCACTGACGTTGCGCTGTAAACTGTAATGTGATGATGGTAAAACAGAAACTAAATCCTGAAGGTACTTAGGTGCTAAACCATGTAGAATTTTGAAAGTTATTAAGAAAATCTTAAATTCTTAAAGTATAGGAGTTATACGGCAAAATTTCGGTGCGCAAAAAATTAAGCGAGCGCTGGCATTCATTACACGTTGCGGATTGATAGTCCGGAAGTCCGTAAAGGAGACTATTACAATAGTCCAGTCTGCTAGTTATAAAGGCATGGACAAGTCCTAGATAGATATTTTCTTATGTGACGTATGTTGTATAAATAGTAAAAGGCACTTCCACAAGTTTTGTTCATGTGGGTTGGCATGTCCATTTGAGAATCGATATATATATCACCATTAGATAGCTGGCCTAGGCTTTGTATGGTTTGCTTAATTTTATAGCTCCCAAAAACTGGGTTGTTTGATTGCATACTGTCGGCGAGATACATAATTTTTGTGAGCATTGGCTCTTCCCTGGTAAGCAATTTTGTCCAATAGTTAATACTTCTGAATGTTGATTCATGCATATCTCAAAGGATATCTACCAAGCTCACAAGCTCAGTCTACTCTACATCCATTATTGACTGATGTTCTGCTGGTTCCTAACAGTAACTTGCAAAATTTTGTATGCACTATTTCTATCGGGTCATTTTCGTTAGATCTTTAGCTATCGGGCTCCCAGATTTCGCTTCCATAGAGCAAGATTGGTTTTATCAAAGTGTGGAAGAGTTTGATTGCCAGTTTAATATCAGATCTAAAGTGCGATCCCATTTCTTGTTTTAGTTTAAACATTGCCTTCAGTGCTGATTTTTTAAACATTAAAGTTGCCGGATGCGCTCATTTTCTAATTGTTAATTTTTATAATAAAACTGAAGAATAATTGTTCATTCGTTTACCGTTATTATTTTTTAAAAACGATAGCTTTTGTTTTCTCTATATTAACGGTTAATTGGTTGGTGTCGCATGCAATATATACCCTTCAAGGCCTTCCAGTAGGCTTTGTAAATCATGTTTATTTTAGCTTAGATACTAGGACTAAATCGTCTACATGGAGTAAGTTGCTTATATTAGTTTGACCAATACGTATGGGATACTTTACTCCTAATTCGTCTAACACTTGAGGCAGATCACTGAGGAATAGATTAAAGAGGGTGGGGCTTAGCATGCATGCAGCCTGTTTGACTCCAGTGTAACATCTAAACTTTTCTGTACTAACGGCATTTTCTATTTTAACTGCTGAATAATCGTCGGAATACATCGAGTGTAATACTCGGAGAACAAATTACCTTCAACAATACCTGCCTGTTTTATTTTCTCGAAGAGCTTTTCTCTTGGTATCACTGTCAAATGCTTTTTAAGAAATCGACAAAGCAAGTAAAATGTTATTTTTCTTGTTTGGTTTACTTTTAACATACTTATCGATAAGGCCTTTCAAAACAAAAATGCTATCAACAGTGGAATGTCGTTTTCTAAACCCACATTGCTCGACTTTCTTCAGTATTCCTTTATATGTTAGGTAGTCGTATATAATCTCTGGTTTAAAATTGACGTAAATAGTTTACTAAGCGCAGGTACAAGCGTAATACCTCTGTAGTTCTCTATTTCTGAATGGTCACCCTTTTTGTGGATGGGAGTGATAAGGCCTATATCAGTCCGGCCATTCTTGCGAGTGAAATTCCCGAAGAAAGTATCTTATTGAAGAGAGATGTTCACTGATTCTCAGCTAAAGTGCCCAATTGACATTTCAAAAGACAAAAAAATGAAATTCTCATAAATCCGTTAGTAATGATTGCAAATGTGACTTTATTTTCTCAAAATATGACAGTCATATCTCCATTTCCACCTGACATATCTAGAATTTTGTAAAGGTTATTCATTATAAAATATTAATGCCTTTTTCAGCAATAAAGCTGGGGTATAATATGGTATGAAAACATGATAAAGCAGTCTTAATTTCTTATTCTTAAAATATTGCGAAAAGTTTACTAAGGATATCCAGATTCAATGCTTTACATTTTCAACATAACAGCGTTATATTTTCAGAAATATCACAATTTCATTTTAATAACGTTGCCTTTAAAACCACTATCTCAAGCATTGCTTTTTTTTATGAAAGGTTTCGTACTTTGATTTTAATATATAACCGCCATCGTTTTGAGAAATATCACATGGCAGTTGATGAATATAATGCTAATTCAAGCCGTTTATAATTAACTGTAACTTACAAAAGAAATGAGTTCAATAAGGCAATAACTACATTGTAGTTCGATTACCATAATGTGTAACATCGCTTAAGGTAGCATCCAAAGTAATTATTCCATTTAGTTTATTTGATTTTAAAATAATGTTGTTTTTCTTTACCATTCGACAACGCATACTGCTGCTTGAAACTGATTTAATAAGCGTGAATGCGATTCCTGACAGTCACTGATAATATAGATTTCTTACTAATCAAGTATAACAGAAGTATCCAACACAAGGATTACTTCTGTTTCTATCATAATAAAAAGTGTCAATATTCCTCCATTTTCGTTTAATATTTTCTTACACTTGCTCACACTTTTGCAAGAAATGCTTCGTCTTTGACCTGCTTCGGCTTCTCCCTTTATAACCTCTCGTATTTCTGCTTTGGTTTCCTTGCCTCAGACAGACTAGAAATATAAGACAATCATGCAGAAAATGGAAATAGAAAACAAAACATGTGTAACTTACGTTTCCTATAAAAAATGTCAACCTCGTGACCAGGGTCTTCTCGGTCAGATCCAAGATGGCGGCTAATCCGAGAGAAGACCCTGGTAAAGGCTGAATCACGTGACCCAAAATCTCCAGAAATCATGCTGTGCGACAGAATCTGCTTCTAACCACGTAAAGTAACCACCAACTGCGCATGCTCATATGAATGGCAGCGTCCTATATTCGTGCCTGCACGAAGTACATACCTACATGTACCCAAGATGGCGGAGCACTTGATGCAGCTCAGCGAGGAGATAGCCTTCTTTGCAGCCGCTCTTACTCTTAGTGTCGGTCCCTTCCCAGCGGCTGCAAAGGAGGCTAGGAGGTATACTGATATTCCCACTACTTGGTTTTTTTTTAATAATATTTGTTAGTATTTTTACTAGAACATTTATCGAAGTTTAGATACGTTTTCTGATCTGCCGTCACTGCGTCAGACTCAGAGGAATCCTGGTTTGGAACAGCCTGGCTGAAATGAAATTGATAAATTCTCCAAACCAGGATTCCTTATCCAAACCAGGATTCCTCTGAGTCTGACGGCAGATCAGAAAACGTAAGATATTTCTTCATAATAAAGCTGGAGGTTTATAGTCAATTCCAGCAATTCCCATCCTCTCCCCGGGCCAATCCCTGGGTATTAATCTTTTTATCCTTCAAATTCCCCACGGTGGGGACAAGCAAGTTGTTCAAATGCCCCACACTCCACCCTAGAGCCAAAGAAGTAAAGAAAATGACCTATCCTCAGGCACATCCATAATCCCATATGATCCCCATTATTGCTGGAATTGATTGAATGTGTACATGTATGCAGTAATGGCTCTATCAATTCCAAACCTGTCTCCAAGTGCTCTATCAATAACAAACTTGCCCCCCTGCATTTATATTTGTAGGGCATTTGACATTTTTGAATCAGAGCATTGCAAATTCCCCTCCCCCCCCCTAACCCTAACCCCCCCCCCCCCCCCCATGGGGCATTGGAACTAGTGCAAATCTATTATAAAATTTGCAATAATTATTTTGACTCATGACCAATTCCCGATTTCCCCCCCCCCCCCCCCCCCCCCCCCCCCCCCCCAACTTTATTTTTGCTGTAAACTGCCCCACCACCAGGGCTGGGTTGTTCGAAGCAAGGTTAACTTTAATGCTAGGTTAATGCTAAATCTGTAATATTATTGTAATCTGTATAGTTTAACCCCAGGTTAGCGATTTAACCCTGTGCTTAACCTTGCTTTGAACAACCAGGCCCAGGAAAACAACAACAACAACAGCCTTTTATTAGCTCCTCGTACAAAGATGTACATTGGACTAAATATTGCTAATAACAATCAAGTAAAAAATAGTTGTGATAATATCATACTAGCAACTTCAAGGCATTATATTTTGGCTATTGGCTGATTGTGTTAGATTGTATGCAAAACCAGTCATATATGAGCTTTGCTGCAATTCTTGAGATTCTACTTGGGGGATTTATGGTCATAAGAAATAAATTGTTATCTGTTATATGGTGTGCACTTACAATGTAGATGGGCTGGAGATGGGCTGGTTTGAAATTGATAGACATTAGACATAGACAATTAACATATTTTAAGAGTCATTCAGCATGATTATAGTCATAGAACTTAGAACAGTTAGATGTTTTGCTAGCCTGTCACTAGTCTGATATCTTAAAATCCAGTGTAATGTCAAAGGTAATTTATTTTCACATTTCTAATTGAGCATCCCCAGGGATGCAAATTACAACTACAATACCTTATTACAGTTTTCCAGCCAGACTAAATCATTGCAGAATTCCCGCACTAAAAAAATAGATGGCCCTTTGAAAAATGTCAAAAGCCAATATGTTTTTTTTATTAAATTGCTCCCACTCTCCTACATTGTACTACAAGGAGAATTTTTTTCTTATGTGGAAATGATTCTTAACAGCCCAATATTTTCAAGTAAAAACATTATTTCTCGATATATTGAAGTTACATCTCAGCTTTTTCTTTCCGAGGAAGTCTGGCACTATCCAGCCTCATTTTGAGAACTGCATGCTTGCCCATGCATGCTCATGGGTAAATAAATATGGCATCTTTTAAAAGCTTCTTTTCTCTGTCTGCTGCTTGTTGGACAAACCCAAGTACTGTACTGAATCAAGTTGAAGAGAGTGAGGAAGAAGAACCATGGTGGAAGTTGCTGTTGCTTGTTTTATGGTTTGTATGTTTGTTTGTTTATTTCCTTCTGCATGTTACCTTCAGAGTGTTGTCAGTGGAGTATTTAGTAAACAGATTTACAGTGTAGGTAGACTTTGGTTGTTTTTAGCTGAATTATTTTTTCTTTCTTTTTACTAAATGCACTATAGAGTTTATCAGCACCTCCTTATATTATTACATGTAAGTAAAAATCAGAGTATTTAATTAAAACATTGAAGGCAGTGAAAGGATCATAAGACTGAAAGCCCTTCTCTGTGAAGAGGTCTTGGTTACACCAACTGGTAAATGTAACTACATTATTATACTAATAAATTATTGTAGCTCCTTTTAATTTATTTGCCTCAAATAAGAATCTGGGTTAAAGTCTAATATTGATAACTTCATATTTGCAGGAAATTGACATTGATGCAGGATGATCATGACTTTGATATGACATCAAAGTGAAAAATATCCAAGGAAAAGATAGGTGATTGACATATCCAATTTATAAATCTGGTGAAAATGTTCTGCATGGTTCATTTATGCAAGCCATGTATTGTGCTGCTACAGTGTATGATGGAGTCATCGATTGAATGACTATAGATAATTAAAATGGAAATGTTGCTGCAGGTTCTTCTTTCTAAATCGAACAGTCAAACATTATTTGGGCTAAAGTGAACAATCTGCACCGAAAAAAAGTGGTTGGTAAGTGGTTGGTAAGTGGTCGGTAAAACTGTGTCGGTAAGTGGTCGGTAAGTGGTCGGTAACTTGTGAACTCGAAATTTACTTGTTTGTCATTTCTTCACTAGGTCCAGTTGAAATAAAATACCATATAAGAACACTTAATAGGTTCACTCGGTTTTCCTTGTTCATTTCGGGGGAATATATCACTTAACTCCTGCCCAATTCCAATGGCAGAGGGAATCTCACAACATATTCCCCTTTTACTTTCCTAGTACTACTTACTAGTATTACTCCTAGTGAAATGATAAGCAGTAATGTAATGCAACAATAAAGCAAGCAAACAATGTTTCCTAGTCATTTATGAAAAGAGATCATTATTAACTGCTTATTAACTGAGCGCAAGGTCTGTATGAAGAAATATCAGACTGAGGTATTTTATGTACAGACAAAGCCGTTAGGGGAGGTCTCTACAGAAAAGACCAAGGTCTGATATTTCTCTGTACAGATCGAGCAAGCAATAAGTGGTTTATTATATGACTCATTTACTTGTATTATTTATATTGTTGGTCACTTCGGGTTACCAGTGTTTCTATTTCCGGAATTAGGAGCGCGCATGCCCACATGCACCTTTTTCATTTTAAATGCAAAGTGGTCGGCCATTGAAGAATCGTTTGGAATGTCAAAGTTTGACATATGGGTTCGATTCCCATAAGGTTCATAAAGGCCTGCTGACTTTCCTTTGGGAGAAAAGCTGCGCTTAATACCACAAGGCAATCTATGAATGATGAGCATGTTGCTATACTCGATATTAAGAGAAACAGAAAGTAACCACCAAAAACTGTTCCCTTTTTATAACCACGGGCCATACCACTGTAATACCACAAGGCAATCTATGAATGATGAGCGTGTTGCTATACTCGATATTAAGAGAAACAGAAAGTAACCACCAAAAACTGTTCCCTTTTAACCACGGGCCATAGCACTGTAATACCACAAGGCAATCTATGAATGATGAGCGTGTTGCTATACTCGATATTAAGAGAAACAGAAAGTAACCACCAAAAACTGTTGTCTTTTAACCACGGGCCATAGCACTGTAATACCACAAGGCAATCTATGAATGATGAGCGTGTTGCTATACTCGATATTAAGAGAAACAGAAAGTAACCACCAAAAACTGTTGTCTTTTAACCACGGGCCATAGCACTGTAACACCACAAGGCAATCTATGAATGATGAGCGTGTTGCTATACTCGATATTAAGAGAAACAGAAAGTAACCACCAAAAACTGTTCCCTTTTAACCACGGGCCATAGCACTGTAATATCACAAGGCAATCTATGAATGATAAGCGTGTTGCTATATACTCGATATTAAGAGAAACAGAAAGTAACCACCAAAAACTGTTCCCTTTTAACCACGGGTCATAGCACTGTAATACCAAAAGGAAATCTTTGAATGATGAGCGTGTTGCTATACCAAAAACTGTTCCCTTTTAACCACGGGCCATAGCACTGTAATACCACAAGGCAATCTATGAATGATGAGCGTGTTGCTATACTCGATATTAAGAGAAACAGAAAGTAACCACCAAAAACTGTTCTCTTTTAACCACGGGCCATAGCACTGTAATACCACAAGGCAATCTATGAATGATGAGCGTGTTACTATACTCGATATTAACAGAAACAGAAAGTAACCACCAAAAACTGTTCCCTTTTAACCACGGGTCATAGCACTGTAATACCACAAGGCAATCTATGAATGATGAGCGTGTTACTATATATACTCGATATTAAGAGAAACAGAAAGTAACCACCAAAAACTGTTCTCTTTTAACCACGGGCCATAGCACTGTAATACCACAAGGCAATCTATGAATGATGAGCGTGTTACTATACTCGATATTAAGAGAACCAGAAAGTAATCACCAAAAACTGTTCCCTTTTAACCACGAGCCATAGCACTGCAATACCATGCACAAGGCAATCTATGAATGATGAGCGTGTTACTATACTCGTTATTAAGAGAAACAGAAAGTAACCACCAAAAACTGTTCCCTTTTAACCACGAGCCATAGCACTGTAATACCACAAGGCAATCTATGAATGATGAGCGTGTTACTATACTCGATATTAAGAGAAACAGAAAGTAACCACCATAAACTGTTCCCTTTTAACCACGAGAAGGAACTACCACCCCCATTCCTCCACTCTTTTTTCATCCATTCTCAACTGAAATGCCCAATTGCGTTTCGTTTCCTCACACCGCTGGGTTTAATTGAGCAAGAACGCAAGGACGCTACTCGCAAGCAGTATTTATAATGAGGATATTGCGGAACCCACGTGCAAATGTATATTAGCATCAGTCATTTAATATTTTAACTAAAATTCCACCATACTTATCATTACGAGCGTTGTGAATAGGTATTCTGATTACACACAAACTTTCCAACAGGCTATAGTAGAATATTCTAGGGTATAATCTGCCACATCTTGTCTGTCAACTTGCTATCATTATTAGGAGACACTGACTCTACGAGATGGCTTGTCGGCTGGGTTGTCCTTCGAAGGAACATAGTAGAGGTGTGACGATATGTTCAGCTGTGACGTAGTGTAGAAGAGGTTCTTCAGAGCATTGTTGAGTCGTACACTCGTTCCATGCTTGGGTCGATCACCGCCTGGTTGTCCACCCACGCATCTACCCAAGCGTTAGTCAATTTATCCTTACAAGCCAGGAGCACTCTTTCAACAGCTGTAGCCTCCTTAGTTGCAATGTCCAATACTCGATATTAAGGAAAACAGAAAGTAACCACCAAAAACTGTTCCCTTTTAACCACGGGCCATAGCACTGTAATACCACAAGGAATCTACTGCTACTCTGGGGAATTATTCCTTTTTCATTCTAATCATAATGCAGTCATGCCTATCTGAATAAAATTAATTTTCAAAGAGTCAATTCTACAGAGTAATGTGTGTCTACATCACTGACATGATCTGAATTGGGTGGCAATAGAGTTAGCCGATTAGGTACCTCTATATATGACTTAATTGGCATGTTTGATAGAAAGTAAAAACAGCGAAAACACAGAAAAAGCGACTAAAGTTGCTCTGAATGCTCAATCAATCAATCAATCAATAATTTTTATTTAAAGTGCCTATCACCCTTTTGCAATTTTGATAGCTTATGAACCTCCGAAACGTTTTGAGTACTTCTGTGAAGAAATGTTTGGTTTAAAGCGAATACTTTATGTTCTACGCTTGTTTGAAATCGTGTAAATGTGACTTTTCCTGACCCATGACCGCGTAAGTAAAAGCCTGGGTCGAAACCTGGGTAGACGTCATCTTGACGTCATATAATTAATTCGGCTTTGCAATCATGTGAAGAAATACTCAACGTGTTGACTAAAATGACTTTTTTCTTTACTAACAACTCAAAAATTGTGTATATTTTCTATGCATCGATGTTGTTGTGATAAAAAGGTGCCATGGAGAATAATGCATTAATGAGATGACGTCTACCCAGGTTTCGACCCAGGCTTTTACTTACGCGGTCATGGGTCAGGAAAGGTCACATTTACACGATTTCAAACAAGCGTAGAACATAAAGTATTCGCTTTAAACCAAACATTTCTTCACAGAAGTACTCAAAACGTTTCGGAGGTTCATAAGCTATCAAAATTGCAAAAGGGTGATAGGCACTTTAAACACGATAGTATTTCAGCCTTGCCGCTTGTGGGATCGTGTGTAAAAAGTTCAATTATCTAACTAACTAATTATCTAACTACGTTAAAAAACTACTATGGTATTAAATTATTCTATTGTTAAAATTCTAATATACATACATTATTTATAATATATTTTATAGTAAGCTATAGTCATTATGAGCGAGAGTCATTTGTACAGAAGAACTAGGGTACTAAAAAGCTAAAACAAGGCGAAATGCTATAAAAATGCAGTGTAAGAGTAATAATTAAAACAGTAGAAAATTGTCCCTAACATTGTGAGTTGATTGAACAGATAAAACATTAAAATATAGCTTAGCTTATGCTGTGAATGATAAAACAATTATTGGACTCAGTTATCGCAAAATATCGTGATTTGTTAGTGTCTAGCAATAAATTGATTGCTCGCCGCTATTTTTATAGAAGAACTCAAAAGGAGTTCAATGCAATCATTGATGTTAAGGTAGTGCGGACTTTGGTTTTTGCTGTCAAATAGTACAGCCCCATTTTGTACAAAGAGAAGAGAAACGTAATGATACTGTTCAGTCCTAATGAGAAGGCGCTTTGATTTGTGTGCAGGTACCCTTGAAGAGGTTATCGCAAATATAATGATAACAGTGAATTGTTTCAGCATCTTCCATGTCAGGCCTCAAGAGTGGGATGAGATGATGATCAACACGCTTGAAAGAATATTCCTTTGTGCGTGCAACCTGTTCCAGCACCATTATACTGTAGTCGCCATTCAAAGAACGAAGAGCTTCTAGTGGATAAGCAATATTGCCTACGACTTCTATCAGTTGTTTCAGCCATAGGTTGTCAGCAGCATCGTCGAGCTCTTCTGCAGAAAATGGCTGACCATCATAAACTGTGAGGAAAAGCCTTGGCGTTGCATAACGTAACCAACTTTGGATATTAGTGCGTAGCACGTTCGTACCTCAGACAAAGTTGATTTACTTGAATGTTTACCAATTACGTTCAAGATGTATAGTAAATTGCTCTTTAAATGTTCGTTTTCGTCGTCACCTTCCACTGTGCTGTTAATTAGATCAACTACCTTTTTAAGGTAATTAGTGAATTTGTTATTTTCTGATGACAACCTTGCGATTTCAGTTAGAACCCTTTCCTTAAGTTCTGACATTGGTAAATCTTGAGCTTTACTGGAATTACCAGGTTTCTTTGAAGAACCTGCTGTTGCCATGGATGAAAAGGTCCCAGACCGCGCGTGGGGAGGCGATAAAGGATCTAAGATTGAAGGTGGTGGTCGTTTTGGGCCTTTGTCCGAGTGGGGTAGCTGCGAACATTTGGTTACGGATTCGGAAGTGTTATTGCATTTGTCTGAGCCAGAACTTGACGGGCGAGGGCAATCAAACGCAGTGGATGTGGATTTCAACCTTTTTAACTTAAAGGCATGTATGTCTCCAGTATGTCTCCTCTTTGTTGGTGTCCTTTGACTAGAAGGAGGAACATGAAGGCCTGTACCTTGACGTTTGATTGCAGCACACTTTGCTACTGATGCTTTTGTTGGCAACGAATGTTCAAGGGAGAGGTGCAGACCGTTAGTGCTATCTTCAACTATCAGCCCACTTCTTAGAGAAAACTCAAGTGCCTTTTCCTGGCAACAACCATGACCACACTCTTGTTGATCTCCTGAAATACAGTCTAGGCATCTGTGGATTTGATTTTCTTTCAGAAAGCTTGAAAGGATCTCTCCCAGATGGCACTTGCGCTCCCGCTCCCATGACACAGTTCCATACAGGAAGTAAGGGAAGTGTTTGCCCTTGAGGTAAGCAATGCCAGAATTGAACTCTTTATAGGAGGCTTCCTTCTTGTCTTCCATTGCGCTTGCATCATACAGGACGTCATATTGACGTCATAACACGTGATGGACGTGGTTAATTGACCAACCATGGTCATTTTTGATCACGTCTCATCGTGGACATTCTTCTGATACCTGTTTTGTCTAGCTGTGATGACTTTTTGTAAATTCTTAACCCTAACCCTAATCTCAGCTTCAATTCCCATATATTACATTGTTAGTAAAGAACAGCACTTTTACCTGTTTTGATGCAAAAGTCACTTTTTTCAAAAGTTCATCAGAAAAGGACGACTTTAATGTCTCATGAAAGATCTCAGTGAGACGAGTTGAAAAATATGTCTAACGTGTCTCTCGACCACGCCCATCATTATTTGTGACGTCATCAAGTTAAAAACTCTGAAATTTAGAGTTTAGCCAATCGAATCGAAAATGATGTCAAATGAAAGCCTTCTTACTCTTGAGTACAACGTTACATTGAACATGCCTCCAAGTTAACATATTTGGTTTCAATTTTGAATTGTTTCCATAGTGGTGTCAAAATCATACTTGTCTGATTCAAAGACTCATATCTTCCAATATCTTGGTGATATCGAAAAATAGTAAACGACGTTAGATTGGTGTATGAATGGGCTTTCATGTGACATCAATCTTGTCATGATCGGATGAATCTGAAAATGGGGTTATTTGATATTGTTGACGTCATAACACGTGATGGGCGTAGTTAATTGACCAACCATGGATATTTTTGATCACGTCTCATCGTGGACATTCTTCTGATACCTGTTTTGTCTAGCTGTGATGACTTTTGTGAATTCTTAACCCTAACCTCTTCAAGTCCCATATATTGCATGGTTAGGTTAGTAAAGAACAGCACTTTTACCTGTTTTGATGCAAAATTCACTTTTTGGAAAAGTTCATCAGAAAAGGACGACTTTAATGTCTCATGAAAGATCACAGTGAGACGAGATGAAAAATATGCCTAACGTGTCTCTCGACCACGCCCATCATTATTTGTGACGTCATCAAGTTAAAAACTCTGAAATTTAGAGTTTAGCCGATCGAATCGAAAATGATGTCAAATGAAAGCCTTCTTACTCTTGAGTACGACGTTACATTGAACATGCCTCCAAGTTAACATATTTGGTTTTAATTTTGAATTGTTTCCATAGTGGTGTCAAAATCACATATGTCTGATTCAAAGACTCACATCTTCCAATATCTTGGTGATATCGAAAAATAGTAAACGACGTTAGATTGGTGTATGAATGGGCTTTCATGTGATACCAATCTTGTCATGATCAGATGAATCTAAAAATGGTGTTATTTGATATTGTTGACGTCATAACACGTGATGGGCGTGGTTAATTGACCAACCATGGTCAATTTTGATCACGTCTCATCGTGGACATTCTTCTGATACCTGTTTTGTCTAGCTGTGACGACTTTGGTAAATTCTTAACCCTAACCCTAAACTCAGCTTCAAGTCCCATATGTAAAGAACAGCACTTTTACCTGTTTTGATGCAAAATTCACTTTTTGGAAAAGTTCATCAGAAAAGGACGACTTTAATGTCTCATGAAAGATCTCAATGAGACGAGTTGAAAAATATGCCTAACGTGTCTCTCGACCACGCCCATCATTATTTGTGACGTCAACAAGTTAAAAACTGTGAAATTTAGAGTTTAGCCAAATCGAATCGAAAATGATATCAAATCAAAGCCTTCTTACTCTTTGTGGTTACTTTCTGTTTCTCTTAATATCGAGTATAGCAACACGCTCATCATTCATAGATTTCCTTGTGGTATTACAGTGCTATGGCCCGTGGTTAAAAGGGAACAGTTTTTGGTGGTTACTTTCTGTTTTCCTTAATATCGAGTATTGCAACACGCTCATCATTCATAGATTTTCTTGTGGTATTACAGTGCTATGGCCCGTGGTTAAAAGGGAACAGTTTTGGGTGGTTACTTTCTGTTTTCCCTGATATCGAGTATAGTAACACGCTCATCATTCATAGATGCCTTGTGGTATTACAGTGCTATGACCCGTGGTTAAAAGGGAACAGTTTTTGGTGGTTACTTTCTGTTTTCGTTAATCAGTATCGAGTATAGTAACACGCTCATCATTCATATATCTTAATATCGAGTATAGCAACACGCTCATCATTCATAGATTGCCTTGTGGTATTACAGTGCTATGGCCCGTGGTTAAAAGGGAACAGATTTTGGTGGTTACTTTCTGTTTTCCCTAATATCGAGTATAGTAACACGCTCATCATTCATAGCTCCCTTGTGGTATTACAGTGCTATGACCCGTGGTTAAAAGGGAACGGTTTTTGGTGGTTACTTTCTGTTTTCTTTAATATCGAGTATAGTAACACGTTCATCATTCATAGATTGCCTTGTGGTATTACAGTGCTATGACCCGTGGTTAAAAGGGAACAGTTTTTGGTGGTTACTTTCTGTTTTCGTTAATATCGAGTATAGTAACACGTTCATCATTCATAGATTGCCTTGTGGTATTACAGTGCTATAGCCCCTGGTTAAAAGGGAACAGTTTTTGGTGGTTACTTTCTGTTTCTCTTAATATCGAGTATAGCAACACGCTCATCATTCATTGCTATGTCCCGTGATTAAAAGGGAAGAGTTTTTGGTGGTTATTTCCTATTTTGTTTGATATCGAACAGTAAGACGTTCATCTTCATGGATTGCCTTGTGGGAATTAAGCGCAGCTTGTCTCCCAAAGGAAAGTCAGTAGGCCTTTATGAACCTTATGGGAATCGAACCCATATGTCAAACTTTGACATTCCAAACGATTCTTCAATGGCCGACTACTTTGCATTTGGGAGTTCTGAGATTAAAAAGTAAGAAATAATAATGCTACAATTTTAGAGGTACCAATGTAGTGCTCTTTAGATCATAGTACGTTTGTATTGGAAAGTGGATACGGAGAGGTGCTCATGAATGGTTTAAGACTTATTTGTTGATATGAATGGTGTTCACTGTACTACCACTAATACTCTCTGTGGCATTCCTCGCTGGTCAAATTTAGAACCCCTACTTTTTCTCATCAAAATCACATCTTTTCGACGGCACAAAATTCAAATGAGCTACAGCGAGCATTAAACCACAAAAATAAAGCATGGCAAATAAAACCAACTGTTAAAAGATACAAAAACAGAGTTCTGAGCTACCTAAAACAAAAGATAAGTTCTCGGCATGAACGAATAAGTGATGACGAACATTGTCGGAGTGAGTTTTATTACCCTGATCGGAAGTAAAGCGACAAAACGTTTTGCCAATATAGTAAAAATAAAGAGCAACACGAAAGTCAGGACAAAGAGTTGGTGAAGTCAGTGAATTAGTCTGGAGCAACTACAGAATAACACGCAAACGAAAAGACAACCCCCGAGGCTCTGTGGGAAAATGAAGCACAATACGCTTCGAATGGAAGAGGTGGACTGAGGCTGTGTCTACACAGCCTCAGTGAAGCTGTATTAATTCTTGACTTCAGAAATAACAAAATAACAGCCATCAAAGTCGACAATCTTTTGTTTCATTCTTCTCTTTCATTTCGGATAAATAAAATGAAAAAGGTGCATGTGCGCATGCGCGCTCCTAATTCCGAAAATGGAAATACTGGTAACCGGAAGTGACCAACATCATCAATAATACAAGTAAATGAGTCATATAATAAAACACTTATTAACCTTGCTTGTTCGGTCTGTGCAGAGTAATATAAGACCTCGGTCTTTTCTGTAGAGACCACGTCTAACGTTACGGTCTGTACAGAAAATACCTTGGTCTGATATTTTTCCATACAGACCTTGCACTCAGTTAATAAGCAGTTAATAATTATCTCTTTACATAAATGATTAGGAAGCATTCTTTGCCAGGACACAGGACTAGTAACCAAGTGACTGAAGGATCAAGTTCCACTCCGTACACATGCCATTTTTTCATGACTATTGTTCTAAATTACTTCTCTGTATATATATAGAGTAAGTAGAACTAGGAGTAATACTAGTAAGTAGTACTAGGAAAGAAGGAGGGGAATATGTCAGGGGTTAAGTGATAAATTCCCCGAAATGAACAAGGAAAACCGAGTGAAGTGACAAATAATGTTTGACTGTTCGATTTAGAAAGAAGAACCTGCAGCAACATTTCCATTTTAATTATCTATACAGTCATTCAATCGATGACTCTGTCATACACTGTAGCAGCACAATACATGGCTTGCATAAATGAACCATGCAGAACATTTTCACCAGATTTATAAATTGGATTTGTCAATCACCTATCTTTTCCTTGGATATTTTTCACTTTGATGTGATGTCGAAGTCATGATCATCCTGCATCAATGACGTCAATTTCCTGCAAATATTAAAGTTATAGATATTAGGCTTTAACCCAGATTCTTATTTGAGGCAAATAGATTAAAAGGAGCTACAATAATTTATTAGTATAATAATATGGTTACATTTACCAGTTGGTGTAATCAAGACCTCTTCACATAGAAGGGCTTTCAGTCTTATGATCCTTTCACTGCCTTCAAGGCCTCGCTCGGCCCACAGGTAACCCAAACCCAACCCGAAAACTAACATTTCCGAAAAACCCTGAGAGCCTGTAAGCAGGCTAAACGAGCCTGGATAGTGCCAGACTTCCTCGGAAAGAAAAAGCTGAGATGTAACTTCAATATATCGAGAAATAATGTTTTTAATTGAAAATATTGAGTTGCAAAGAATCATTTCCACATAAGAAAAAAGTTCTCCTTGTAGTACAATGTAGGTGAGTGGGAGCAATTTAATAAAAAAACATTTTGGCTTTTGCCATTTTTCAAAGGGCCATCTAATTTCTTAGTGCGGGAATTCTGCAATGATGCACTCTGGCTGGAAAACTGTAATAAGGTATTGTAGTTGTAATTTGCATCCCTGGGGATGCTCAATTAGAAATGTGAAAATAAATTACCTTTGACATTACACTGGATTTTAACAACAACAACAACAACAACTTTATTTACCCTATTACTTACATATAGTATTTAGAGAAAAAAAGAAATTGGAATATTTAAAGGGTACTGGCACCCTGAAATAACTAGAAAGCTAAAAATGCCAGGGAGCCAGTTTACATGGCTGAATTAAATTACTAGGTTGGAGAAATAAAAAAAACACAGATACACAGAAAATTCTACCTATTTAGTCTATTATTTTATACCATAAATATTATAGATACATATATTTGGGAGGAGGAAACCAGTCTTGATATCTGACTAGTGACAGGCTAGCAAAAAATCTAACTGTTCTATGTTCTATGACTATAATGCCGAATGACTCTTAAAATATGTTAATTGTGCAATGTCTATGTCTAATGCCCATCTCCCCCCTGTCCTGGTGAGTCTAAGGTAATGGATTTTAATAATTATGGCAGCAAGAAAATGAATAAAGTATACATTTTATTTCTTGGATTAACCTTCAGTACTAGTGGGAACCTGAAATTAGCCAGAGAGGAGCTTAGCAAAACTGCACTCAAAGCTGACTATATCAACTTTGTAGAGAAATGGGCTCACACTTTAGAATGGATATTCTAAAGTGGGCAGATATGGGCATGTACTTAAAATCACGTGACCGATGACGTCATCATTATGTGGTCGCCACTAAGTGATCTGTGGGAACCCAATACCATGCCTGTCCAAGTTTGAACTGTCTGGCATTGGAAATGAGGGAGATATAGGCATGTACTTAAAATCATGTGACCGATGTCACCATCGTAACATCATCACCACTAGGTGCATGATAGGGACCCACTACCATGTCTGTCCAGGTTTGAAGTGTCTGGTTTTAGAAGGGCACCGTCAATACATCTTTTCCAGCATGACCAAATTTGGATGCATACCATAACAGTCTGTCAATATATCTTTGGAAAATCAGACGTCATTTCGCGAGTCGTCGATCCACAGAAAAAAACAATGAATAAATTATCTTGCATCCACCTAAACCCAATAACTGGTTCTGCACATGCATGCATGCATCCACGAGTGAAAAAGGCAGATATGCCAGGCCTTATGTAAAACCTGGAGACAGAATCTGCCTCACTTGTTTTAAGGAAGTAGAAGATGAATTGCACTTTATATCAAACTGCTCAACATATGCAGACATAAGAAAATAATTTATGAGCTCTTTAGAGCAACCGTTGAATCTAAGTGCACACCATATAACAGATAACAATTGATTTCTTATGACCATAAATCCCCCAAGTAGAATCTCAAGAATTGCAGCAAAGCTCATATATGACTGGTTTTGCATACAATCTAACACAATCAGCCAATAGCCAAAGTATAATGCCTTGAAGTTGCTAGTATGATATTATCACAACTATCTTTTACTTGATTGTTATCAGCAATATTTAGTCCAATGTACATCTTTGTACGAGGAGCTAATAAAAAGTTGTTGTTGTTGTTGTTTTCCTGGGCCTGGTTGTTCAAAGCAAGGTTAAACCTGGGGTTAAATCGCTAACACAGGATTAAACTGTACAGATTACAAAAATATTACAGATTTAGCGTTAACCTAGCATTAAAGTTAACCTTGCTTCGAACAACCTAGCCCTGATGGTGGGACATTTTACAGCACAAATAAAGTTTTTTTTTTGGGGGGGGGGGAATGGGGAATTGGTCATGAGAGTCAAAATTGCTAATTTTATAATAGATTTGCACTCGTTCCAATGACCCATTTGGGGAGGGGGGGGGGGGGGGGGGCATTTGCAATGTTCTGATTCAAAAATGTCAAATGCAATCAATTCCAGCAATAATGGGGATCATATGGGATTATGGATGTGCACGAGGATGGGGCATTTTCTTTACTTCTTTGGCTCCAGTGTACATGTGGAGTGTGGGGCATTTGAACAACTTGCTTGTCCCCACCGTGGGGAATTTGAAGGATAAAAAGATTAATACCCAGGGATTGGCCCGGGGAGAGGATGGGAATTGCTGGAATTGACTATAAACCTCCAGCTTTATTATGAAGAAATATCTTACGTTTTCTGATCTGCCGTCAGACACAGAGGAATCCTGGTTTGGAACTGAGCCTGGCTGAAATTAAATTGATAATCTAAACTTCGATAAATGTTCTAGTAAAAATACTAACAAATATTATTCCAAAAAAAAACATAAAGTACATGTACAAGTAGTGGGAATATCAGTATACCTCCTAGCCTCCTTTGCAGCCGCTGGGAAGGGACCGACACTAAGAGTAAGAGCGGCTGCAAAGAAGGCTATCTCCTCGCTGAGCTGCATCAAGTGCTCCGCCATCTTGGGTACATGTAGGTATGTACTTCGTGCAGGCACGAATATAGGACGCTGCCATTCATATGAGCATGCGCAGTTGGTGGTTACTTTACGTGGTTAGAAGCAGATTCTGTCGCACAGCATACCTCTGGAGATTTTAATCACGTGATGTGGGCATCCAATATGGCGGCCAAGCTAAATATGGAAATGTTTAACACGTGCCTACAAACCATAGGTATCCCAATCCGGAGTGATCGAGATGCGATGACGATGTTGTGAAAACAGGTCGACTAAACGGCTCGAAATTGAGTTTACTTGGATAAAGTAACAGTGGAAGGGGGGTGTCTAGATAACGAAGACCTAGAAAACGAAGACCGAAGATCGAAGACCCTAGATAACGAAGACTCAAAAACGAAGACCCTAGATAACGAAGATCTAAAAACGAAGACCCACCTAGATAACGAAGATCTAAAAACGAAGACCCTAGATAACGAAGACCAAGATCAAGATCAAGATCAAGATCAACTTTATTTAAAACACACGCAGCACCCTCACAACTAGAAGCTGATTTCCAGAAGGGGCGTGCACTACTCGTATAAATAAAATAATGTTCTAAGCTAAAAACTAACCGAATACATGTCAATCTATGATAAATACTACTATAAATACTACTATAAACTGCTAACTACTATATTTAGATACCCCTGCATATAATTACGCTAATAGGCCGGGGGAAATCTTTGAGCGAAACTGGGCTAATGACTCAGAGGTTCTTAATTCTATAGGTAATTCATTCCATATTTTGGCTCCATTGTAACTAAGGCTCTTTTTTAGGAATTCAGTTTTAGGAAGAGGAACGGAAACTTTTTTACGTGTATTCCGCAGGTCGTAGTTGCAATTGACTGCATACGAGTCATTGAAGATGCTAGAGAGCCAGAAAACGAAGACCCCCCTAGATAATGAAGACCCGAAAAACGAAGACCCTAGATAACGAAGACCCGAAAAACGAAGACCCTAGATAACGAAGACCCGAAAAACGAAGACCCTAGATAACGAAGACCCGAAAACGAAGACCCCCCTAGATAACGAAGATCTAAAAACGAAGACCCTAGATAACGAAGACCCGAAAACGAAGACCCCCCTAGATAACGAAGACCCGAAAACGAAGACCCCCCTAGATAACGAAGATCTAAAAACGAAGACCCCCCTAGATAACTAGGGTCTTCGTTTTCTAGGTCTTCGTTATCTAGACACCCACGCGGGTGATCTAGATAACGAAGATCTAAAAACGAAGACCCTAGATAACGAAGACCCGAAAACGAAGACCCAAACAAACTACCATTCAGTCTAGCGTTTCAAAGCTTTTTGACAACAGATGGCACGTGACTCGTTGGCCCATAGCAATTATTAAACGCCATACTGGGGTTGACCCGTGGCCGTGGTAATTATTTGTAGCTGGACTTCGAAGCGTTTTTCTTTCTTTCTTACTAAATTCTTATCGAAATAAGCCTGATACAGAACAATAGTAAAGGTTTTTCTTTACTTTTGATCCGGTATGTCGACAAATAAGCTGAGGAAAATAGAGCTTAGACGCTCAAACGAACGAACTCTGCATGGCATTTGCCAAACATGGCGGCCGCTCAACAAGGTAAAGTAGTCATAATTAAACGAATAGTATTGTAATAGTTGAGCAGATTCCTTCTTTCTTTTATACTATATTATATGAAGCCGTAATTACGGGGTTAATACTTCGGATAGTACACGAAACATTGACGAACGGCACCATGAGTGATGCAATGATCGAAATGACCACAGGAAGGCCAAGCTCTGTATTTGACAGTTTTCCCATATTAGAAGAAGAAAATGAAAAATAAATAAAATATTTAACTTTAAAGAACTTGTCTTGTGTTCCAGCCGTTGCCAAACTGGTCCCTTTTTCGGGACTCTTTTTTCAATAGAATAGCTAACTTGTGGAATTGTATTCCAGATACTATTAAAGCTGCTCAGTCCTCTCACTTCCTTCAAATGGCAACTAAAGTCATTTAATTTTATGTGCTTACAGAATGTTTTTGATGGAAATAATATTAGATCATATAAAGTAATTTGTCCCAAATGTTGCTGCATCAGCCTTATGTTGGCTGTAAATAAAAATGTAATTAATGATAAGTAATACTTTTCCCTAAGATGCCATTCTTCTTTCCTAGTATACTGTTGCTTCCATGTAATTATCTATCTTATACAAATTATGTCTAATTTATATTATTTAATATATTTAACTTAGTATTAATTAGTTATTAATGGTTATAATGGTGTATGTAAAATACAATTTTTACCTTTTTAAATGTATTATTAATTTTGTATTATTATTTGTATTTTTTGTTTGGGTTAACTTAATATGAGACCCTTGTCCTTGTGTATTTCCCTTCAGCTAGTCCATTTGTCCTAATGCATTGTATTTAGTTTGCTGTGTGTGTCTATCATGACTAGTTGTAAAGTTAATAAATATTTAAATAATAATAATAATGTGTAGTTCCAGAAAATATCCATACCCCAAAAACTCAAAAAAATTGTATATTTTCTATGCATCAATGTTGTTGTGATAAAAAGGTACAATGGAGAATAATGCATTAACAAAAAAAATTAAAATTATAACTTTCTGTTCTTTTCGTTCAGACTTGGCATTAATTGGATACTCACTAAGTAATCAATTGTTTGACCAATTTTTTTCTAGACAGGAGCTATGAGCAAAAATGTGCTTCCCTATTCTTCTCTTATTGGACACTAATTCAGAGCCAAACCTAAGGTTAGAGGGGGTGGTTCAAAGTTCAAGTTAATTGCAAAGATTTGTATTAGGCACAACATATGTATCTTCAAGTTGCTGAGACTTCATTTTTGGGAGACATGTGCTAACGCATCCAATCATGTGATCTGCCACACCATTTTCTTGTCCATAATTGGGATTATTGCTTTCCAATCATAGATAACCTGTAAAAAATTCTCCTGTTTAAAATATAAGGTCATTTCACATGCAATTGACATTATTCAACTACAATGGATGCTAACATCCTGTAAAATAACTTTGGTTGCAAACAGAAGAGGTCACATGACATGGGTAGGGTGGTGATTAATGAGATGACATCTACCCAGGTTTCGACCCAGGTCTTTAATTACTATGTCTATGGTGAACTCTTTCAATTGCTTGTTTTAATGCTAGTGAATAGTCGGACAAATACAATATGCTTTTGCTCAGAACTCAAAAGAATATTGGGATGAATATCGTTTACTCTAGGCGCTCGTACTAAAAAAATCCTGTGTTTAACTTTAAAGTCAGGTCCAGCTACAAAATATTGATTTCATAAATGGTGGAACATGTTGTAATATATTTCAATGTTCGTCTCCTTTCCCTCAACTTAGAAAAGGACAGGCTATGGCTAGCTACATGTACAGAATTATCGTAGAATATTATTTTAGTTTGATACTGAACTGAGTGGGTGTTGTACATGCAAAAAGTACAGCAGATGCAAATGATCACTGCATGCAGTCATGTTATTTATATGTAATGTAATTAAATCTTACCTGAAAATAACCTGTGGGAGTTACATATCCAGTTTTGAAGCAAAGAAAAATATCGGATTTGATGTTAAGATTTACATCCCTTATACTTATAGTCAATCACTCAATGCAGAGAATGTTATATATTTTGTTTCTGATTTGCCAATAACAGGCATACATTATATATTAACCCCTCACTATAAAATTTTAAGAGAACTTTAGAGCGACTTGAAATACTGTATCCAAAATCAAGTTTATAGCATTAGCTTTTGTAATCCACTTTGCCATCCTTTATAAAAAAAAATGAAAACCATATTGGGTATTACTCTTTGGTTTCAAGATGTTATTTTTGTAGTTTTGTTTAACAGAAACTTGAAGATTCAATTCCAATGACAGTGCCCCTTTCACATCCACTACACCATGTAAAAAATATACTAGGTTAATAAACACTATCAGACCCTAATTCTTTAATTGTTTGGTTTTATATATATGCCAAACCAATTTTTGTGGTTAAATGCTGCTTCCTAATTTTCCAGCTACCAGTCATAATGGTTAATTAACAGGTACACATGTTTGTGGTGTAGTTCCAGAAAATATCCATACCCCCCCCCCCCCCCCCCCCCCCCCCCTCAACGGAAGGGACTGGAAATTCAAGATGGGGGGGGGGGGGGGGGGGGTCAGAGGGACCACAAAATTACAGAGTTTCTATGGGAAAAATTGGAAATTCCAGAGGGGAGGGGGGGTCAAAGAATAAATCCCTTCCGTGGAGGGGGGGGGGGGGGGGTCGAGGCCTGGGTCGAAACCTTGGTAGATGTCATCTCATTAATGCATATTCTCCATGGTGCCTTTTTATCACAACAACATCGATGCATAGAAAATATACACATTATTATTATTATTTATTTATTAACTTTACAACTAGTCATGATAGACACACACAGCAAACTAAATACAATACATTAGGACAAATGGACTAGCTGAAGGGAAATACACAAGGACAAGGGTCTCGTATTGTGATAATATTCAATTCGTTCATCCATGTGTGGTTTTGGCTTCATATTGGACACGTGTTATTCTAGCGTAGTTTTATGTAAAAAAAATCCATAAGCTTGCCGTAAATTTCATAAACCCACGTGCGACGCTTCCCAAAACAACTTATTAACCCCTTCCCCCCCCCCCCCTGCCCTAATAAATGAAAGCCCCCTAAAAGTAGATTTTATGACTAGAATCAGTCGAATGACCTCCCTTTTCTCGTGCGAGCACGCAAGGGTTTTGGTTATTATGGGGAAAAAAACATTCGTTTCTTGGCAGAGTTTATGTGAACATGACTTCTATAGTCTGCTAAGTATAAAATAGCTTCGTACGAATGACTCGTAAAGTAGACAGCCGTATTAGATGTTTAGCCGACTAACTATTAAACCTATTTATTTAGCGTAATTGTTTGAGTTTCAGGTACTCACTACATTTCGGTTGACGAACTTAATCGACGAGGGCAGTTAACTTATTATCGGCTTTCAATGTTTTTTCTGGTTTGTAAGACCCGTGGCTTTACCGAAATGTTATTTGAGTTCCATTAGGGCCCCGCCGCAAGGCAGGGCGACAAAAAATTCGTCTATAGACTCATTATGTTGTTCTCCTCCACGGAAATCTTTAGTAAAAGGCGAAAGATTTATACGTTCTGAAGGAAAACCAGAGTACAGAAATTTTCCACGAGGGTCGAACCGATCCTGAAGAACGGTCTAGCACATGTGGGATGAGATCTAATACAGCGGTTGTTTATCAAAGGCCATGCGCAAGATATTAATACGTATTTTTTGCCTTCAATTTTCAAAAATCGAATCTGTTCTTAATTTATCACAGTTTTAAAACTTATTTGACGTAATTTGATTAGAACTTCGTGGTAGAATAGAAAATATGATTCGTGTGTTGATGTTTGCCGTCTGTAACACGTGCAGCTACGTTTGCGCGGCATCGACGGACGTACAGGTGTCACGTGACTACTCATATTCATAAGGTAACTGAGCAACCTCATCCCCAGGGTCTTCTCGGTCAGATCCAAGATGGCGGCTACTCAGAGAGAAGACCCTGGTAAACGCTGAACTGTCACGTATTCTGATTGGCTCTTCGATTATTAACAATGCTTTTTAGTGGACAAACATAAATTTAATAATAAATTTAGTATTTATATTGCGCGTGTTCCATTGGCAGATGCTCACATGCGCATTACAAATGCCTATAGGCTTACGTACTAATCCTAACTAAGTAATGTATATAGTATATCTAAATCTAAATCTATCATAATTGAATATATACAGAATATAAATATAGACGTGTTGTATAACAATGGTAAGACGATACTATTGTTGAAATGCTTTGCCGAAAAGATAAGTTTTTAGCAACTTCTTAAAAGTCGTAACACTAGAAGCATTACGAATTTTAGCGGGCAGGACATTCCACAGTGTGGGTGCCGCTACCGCAAAAGAGCGGTCACCCAATGTGATCAATGTTCTCATTCTTGGTCGCTCTAGCAGAGGTTCTTTAGACGATCTAAAGTTATATCTTGAAGTAGTCTTACATTTGATAAGTTCAGTTATATATGCCGGAGCGAGTCCATTTATAGCTTTGTAGGTAATAAGTAAGATTTTAAAATCAATTCTATGTTTAACGGTAGCCTCCTCCGCAGGCATCTCTAGTTAGTAAGAAATAGTAAGCTTGGGAACCCTGTGGAACTGGGAACGAAAAGGAAGAAAACGAAAGGGAGGGGGAGGGGGAGGGGGAGGGGAAGGAAAAGAGAAAAGAGTTGAACAAGGTTTCTGCGGTCCGCGCATATCATTCGCGCATCCCAAAATCCATTAGTAGGGGAGAGTAGTATTTTTTTGTCGCTTCCAAAATTTCTCGAGCGGGGGAACACAGACTGATTTTGCGCCTGGCAAGGAATATAAAAATGGCGGAGAGCGATGAATTGTTGAGAATCTGCGAAGCTTTGCAAAAACTATCTAGCATTCCATGTATAGATCCTAAGAAGAAAAATGTTTTCAGAGTCACGGAAAGAGATGTTTCAACTTCAGTCGAGGCTAGTTCCCTTTATGAATGTGCCATCAAGTTTTTGGACGTTGGTCGACTTCATGAGCCCTCGTGCTTAAGACAAAGGTGTGAGATCGTCGATTTGGACACATCTGATAGCTTCCACTACGAGATATCCGTAGCTATGGGGAAGATAACAGCTAAACTATTGAGTATGGAGAAGGAGAGCTTTCCTGAAGTTGATGTTGTTGAAAATCAAACGGCTCAAAGACCGTTGAGACAACAAAATGTCGGCGGCGTTTTCGGAAGGCAACAGGAAGAACAGATCACAAACGCGCTACGCTATTTTGGGCATTCAAGTTTCAAGCCCCTTCAGAAGGAAACGATTGTGGAAACTTTGTCTGGCAATGATGTCATTACTATTATTGGTACTGGTGGAGGCAAGAGCTTAACATTTATGCTTCCAGTTACGAAATCGCTTATCGTCGACATGCTGAGTAGAGCGAATGACTTAAACATTCCAGCCTGTAAGTACACAAGCGAAGTTACTCTCTCTGAAAGACAGGAACAGGATGCCAAGTTTTCAGAATATAAACTAGTATTCTGCACTCCTGAATTGTTGCAAGAAGGCAGTTTGGCGGAAAAAGTCCAACAAGTTGCCGGAAATGAAGGCATCGAGAGGATTGTCTTTGATGAAGCCCACACGATTTCGTCTTGGGGCACAACCTTCCGACCAGTGTGCAAAGCTGTTTTCGAAAAAATCGTCGATTTGAAGTGCCCCAAATTACTATTGAGTGCAACTGTTTCTGAGCGAATCCTGAAAGAACTTAAAGAGACACTTACCGACGCAACGGTAATAAGGCAGCCAATATTCAGGGAAAATCTAGTCCTTGAAGCGAAAGAAAGGGGCACAAGTAATAAGTTTCTTTCAGAATTATCAGAATTATCAGAATTCATTTTAAAAGGCCCAATGAAAGTGGTATCGTCTACTGTGTTTTGGCAAGTGATGTCAGTAAAGTTCATGCTGAGCTGCAGAAAAGGAACATTTCATGTGTAAAGTATCATAGCCAGCTGTCTGATACAGTGAAGGAGGACAGTTTCCAAAGGTGGCAGTCAGGTGAATCTCGTGTAATGGTTGCAAATGCTTCATTCGGCATGGGGATAGACAAAGCAGATGTGAGGTATGTAATTCATGCTCGAGTTCCAACCTCAGTGGAAGAATACTACCAGCAGTGTGGACGAGCCGGAAGAGATGGTCAGACTTCTGTTTGCCGCATATACTACAGCAATGCTGACAAAAACATTTTATATAAGTTATTTAGGAATCAAGGGGGAAACTGTGAAATACAACATGAAACTTTGGGTGATTTAATTGTAATGAAAGAAGATCCAGTAAGATGTAGGCATCAGCTGATAATGAGATACTTTGGTGAGGAACGAGAGTCTTTTCGATGCTTAACCAGTTGTGACAACTGTGGAGTGCGTGGGCAATACCACAGTATGGATGGTATGGTAGATGCGTTGAAGGTATTACAAACAGTTGTAGAAATGAATGGTAAGAATTACAATTGCAATACCCTGAAGCTAATACTTATTGGAAGTCATCAGAAAGCAATTGTTGAACAGGGATATGACAGTCTTGCAAATTTTGGTTGCTTGGAGAAGAAATTCATACCTGTATCTCTTTTGGGGAAGTTCTTACACAGCCTGATTCACACAAAGGTCCTTGGAGAAAATGTTGTACAAGTTGCTGGAAATAATATAGCAGTATATATGAAACTAGGAGAAAAGGCTCATGATGTTCTTGCTCTCAGATTGAGCATACATAAGTTTGTGAAATCTTAACTGTGCTTCTGACAAGGATAACCAATAATAATAATAATATTTGCAATGTGAAAATCGTGCATCGGTAATTACATTGGACCAGGGCAATCCCATTTTTCTAAGTCTGATTGTTCCTTTCACCCCAAAGGTGTGTTTCTGAGCTAATTAATGCAACTGGATTGCAAATATCCTAAGTGATAAATAGGGTCATGGCTAGATTACATCCGCCAGAAGAACGCAATCCCAAAATGCACTGCACGAAAAAACTTAACAGGAAGCTGGTGTCTAATAAAGTAACGCCTGCTAATGAAACAGCATGCAGCATAAAAGTTATAAAAAAGCAGTTGTTGACAGCAAATCCCTCGTGGCATAAGGGATAGTGATGGTTAGGGTTTCAGTTAATAGACAGGTTAGGGTTTTGGTTCGAGTCTTTGTGTTTTTAATAATTCGGATTAAGGTAAAAAAATTAAATTAATGTACATTGTATGTGTTTAGATTACATTCAGAGACTGAGAATTGAATTTTGAGAGTAAAAAAGTGTCCCAAAGCATTTAAAACCAGGTAAACAATTTGGTCCACAACATACTGTAAAACCTAATAATAAGTCCCAGGCTTATACAACTCAGTGGTTTTGAATACCGAGAAGGCTTACAACTGGGATTTCAAAAACTTTTAAAAATCTTTCAATGTTCACCCCAAAAATTAATAATATTCTATTAATAATTAGTAATGTTGTAAGGAAGATCATTCAATTGGTAAAATGTGAATCAGATGAACATTGTACAAGATTTCTTATGCTAATTGCTGTTTCCTTAGTAATGACTTGAAGGGGAGGGGTAGCGTGGGCTTATAACCAGGAGGAAATGGGTGGGCCTATAACAGAGTGGGCCAATAACCTGCATATTATAGTATGCAATGCAAATAAATGTGTTATGGTTATAGCTATATGTACCTTTTCCCCCCAGTAATTTGTCAGCATTATTAAACAATCATAATACATAATTTTCTTACAAAAAAATATAAGTACTTATTTGTGAGTTATGGCATCTGTTTATTGCCTGTTAACCCCGAAGCAAAATGTAATAGTTATCTTGTAAAAGTCAAAAGAAAACAATACCCAAATCCTTGGGTACATGCATCTTTAGATGATAATCTGAGATTGGAAGACAGCAGTCAGAGGCCTGATAATATCACTGCTATATATGCAGACCCTGGAAACTTACATTCAGGCATTCTTAGTCAGAACATGGAATACATTTGTTATTATTTAAAGGGCTGTCATGATCAGAGCATTTATATTTGATGTACAGCCGAACACATTTATTTTAAGCAATTTTCAGGGATTTCGATAAGAACTGATGAACCCTCTCACCCATGTGGGATGCTTAAATATAAAAAAAAAGACAAATTACTTTCAGACAGTCTGCAAGGCAAATAGTGCCAATTAACGGCCACTATTGAACATACATGTAGCCCCATTAATTTGTTTTTCCTGACATTTCAATTTTGTGATAGTCCCTTCCATTGCTAAATGCCATAAACTACAGTAACTACTTTCCTATGGTATTAGATCCAAAAAGTTGTTTGAAAAAAGACTGGGCATAACTCTGACCAACGCTGTTGGAGCTCGAGACTTGCATCAACATTGTTTCTTTTGTTCCGTCTCCCGATTACCGGTATTTTCTTTGAATAACCGGAATAGGCCCTCGGCAGGACCTGGTCACGTGTCCTTTTTAGACTGTCAATCAAAAAATAATTGGCGCTAGAACAACATGAATAGAAATGGAAAGACTGGAAAGCAAGCTGTGCCAGTTGGCAAACTCAGTTAAATTAAGCTAAATTATAGTTTTCAAAAGTTTTGGCTTGCTCTTTCCATTTCTGAATTCATGTTGTTCTAGCACCAAATCTTTTTGCAGCTAGCCGTTGCTAAGCGTGTCCAACTTCTCCCAGTCACGAATCCCAACGGGCGAGTTTCTTTGACATTGTGTTCGATTTAGGCTCGAGAAATGGGGATTACTTCAATTAAATGGAACGAGGCTCTTGGAATAGATACTGTTGTGCTATTATTTGAGGACGTCTAGTTGCGGTTCGCATTGATTTTGGATGAAAATTCGAGCGCGATGTTCGAGTGATTGGGGTCGAGAAATGGCGGTTGCGTCCGTCCTTGCCATCTTTCTTAGTTGGAGAGGGCGAGGGGTAAAAATTCAACAGAATTCGCTGTAATTGCATACAGAACCCAATGAAGAACAGATAAAGACTACAGGTAAGTTTTCATTGATTTTATTTCAGTATTTCTGGCCTAACGGATACAACCAAATACTCGTTAAAAATCTCATACAAACCCTTATAATTTAAAACACAAACAGAGCTTGGGTTTCCTGTGTACATACTACTGGTACAAACATAGTATACTAGTACAAAAGGCATGAAAAACAGTGAATTAAAATATTCGAGCAGACTGAACTATATTGATCCTTTCTACTCCATATTAAGAGTTCCATGTAAGTTTTTTAGCTGACTTATTTTGTAAGTAACCTTACTATATATGGGAACTAACTATGAACTGGCTACTTACTCTTTCTTCTTCCCTCTGTAAACAAGCTGTTTCTTCCAAATAGAAGAAACTTCCTTCAATAGTACGTTCCTGCTCAATGATCTTGTGGCCTTGCAGCTTTGCAGTCTGTCCAGCAGATCGTCAGCCTTGAGATCGTTTTTTGAAATCTTGATATTTTCCTGTAGAAATGTGCTCAAGACTGATTTGAATTGAATGTGCGCTGGACGAACTGTTGAATAAAAAGACAACACATATTAAACACATGGCCAGCCAGTCATGAACTGATGTTCAAAGTCCTATTATATGGACGATAGTGTTTTCATAAACCACTCAGGACTCTTATAAAACTACATCCGGGTATTGAGTGTGGTATTTCACTGGTGAAAATATCGATGACGTCACGTTTGCCGCCTTTTGAACGTAACTACATATTTACAAAGATGGCGGCAGATTTGTGAAGATCAGGAAGATGTAAACAGCTTAAATGAGCTGCATGACAATGAATATTCCGAGCAAAAAGCCACCTACGTGTAAAATCCACCTACGTGTAAAATCGTCTATTCATGTGACAACAACTCTTTATATACATCATTACATGTATGAAATATCAATCTCAAAATCCCAAAATCATATCCTTACCCTTCCTCTTAGTTCCTCCTGGTGTTCGTATAACACTCCTTACTTCGCTTTTGCTATACGGCGTTTAGTTTTTTTTCCTCTGTCTTACTCTTCGGCTGCGTTAAACTTAATGCTCCAATACTGTCGCATATATCCGTTTTTTGTTTCAGCAATACTACTAGCTCAGCTTCCTTTTTCTCGATCGAAATTTTGTTTGCCTTGACTTCCTGTAGTGTTGCTTTATAATCTCTGCTGAGAATGGGGACTTTTGTTCTCTGATATCGTGGAATTTTGGATTTCTTCGGAGCCGCTGGAATTCCCGCTTCCGCCATGTTGGAATCTCATCTCTGATGGGATCGGAGAACGAAAACCTTAGGGAACCGGTGAGAGAAAATGTATTTACTAAAAGTACCGTGGGGACCCGGGGTGAAGTGAGAGGTCCATTAGGGTGAAGGAGCCTGCTGAAACCCGAAGAGTGTGGACCGGCATCTCTTTCTTGCTCATATTACATTTTTCGCCCCAGGGTTCCTCGCGCGCCCACATGTTCGGCCACAGGGTTCCCAAGCTTACTATTTCTTACTAACTAGAGATGCCTGCGGAGGAGGCTAGTTTAAAGTGCCTATAACCCCAAATTTGAAGTATTTTTAATAAATTCTTTACATCCTTCTTATCAATAATTCGAAGAGAAAAAAAGGAAAAAAGTAAGAGTTCGACCTTATTTCTGGGGTCAAACATTGTAAAACAACCCGATTTGGGCACCCTGTCCCAAATGGCCGTCAGCTGTAGTCTGGAAGTAGACTGGGAACTAAACCGGAAAGCAACGTCATAGTAGTGAGAGAAAGCGAACAACCAACAACAAAGACAGTAAAAACAGGGCGAACCGAGCGAATAACTCGATTTGAAATGCCAAACAGATGTGTATTTGGGGGCTGTAGGAATGAGCCAGACTCAAAAAAGGATAGCTCTAACACAAGGTCCCGTTTTTAAGCGATGATCGGCCAGAAGCAAAGAAGAGAAGACGCCAGTGGTTGAGGTTCGTGCGAACAAAGCGAGCGAAGTGGGAACCGACGAAGAACGTTTGTTTGGTTCACTCCAAGCCGGAAGACTTTATAAGATTTTCTTTAGTCCTTGACTCTACGCCAAGACTGAAGTCGGTTGAATATGGAGTTGTTCCTATTCCATCAGTCCATGCCATCGAAACCGATTTAAGCCATTCTCCGATTTTGGTAAGTGCTTTTGTATTTAGTTTGCATGGCAATACAGATTTATACAGTAGCCTCCTAGTCCTATAGCAGCCGTTGTGTAGCGCTTCCGTTCACTCCATTCTCCGGAATGGAGTGAAATGGAAGCGCTACAGAACGGCTACTATAGGAGGCTAGCAATACAGTGGAACCTGCATGTATAAAGAAGTTCCTAGGGAAAGGAAGAAAACTTCATTATGACCGGGTTCCACGTACTGAACATTGTTTTCACCACAAGTGTATTAGACTAAGAGGATCCGACTAAGAGAGTGCATGTTTTTAGTATGAGGGAAATAACAGTGAATAAATCAGACAACTTTCTTTAGATGACACCTGCACCTATGGACAGGACACCGTGCTTAACAAGCAGCCAAGGGCAGAAGCAACCCAGAAGAGACAACAAAGGATGACTGTTATAGATGTTCCTCCTTCAGCTCCAGGTAATTCAAATTGTTTTGTATAAAAAAAAATTTTGCACAAAAGTAACTATTCAAATTCTGAAAATATTCAAACAAAATCGAGTCTGTGCTAATCACACCTTCTGTGTTTGTCCTCCAATAACACCTACATGTAGCTCTTGCTCAAGCAGTGCATATACACCTACATGTATCAAACTGTTGGACATGTCATATAAAGGTATACTGCTTGTTTAGTCTTTCGAGACTAAACAAAATATTAAAATACCAGCTGGAAACGTATAATATTACACTGTAAGTTTGTATTTAAAACGAAACCAGTGCTTTATTTACCATAAACCAATATATATATATACCCATAACTAACTTAATAATAATTGTTATTTTTGTATTTTAGTGCCAGAAGTTCCAGTTCCACTTGCTGTGAGGCCAGAAATTCCAGTTCCACCTGCTGTAAGGCCCACAAAAACCAAGGCAAAACCCCATTGCTCAGTGTGCAAGAAACCTATTAAATTAAAATTAATTAAATTCTTAATCTCTAAATTATATATTGTTTCTTTTTTTGAATTTATTTGTGGAACTCTGTAAACTAGCTTGTAGCTAAGTATGTCCTCCTCATTAAATAAAGTATTGTGTAAACCTATTAAAGAGCATAAAGGTGTTGTTGGTTGTCCAAAGAACAACCCTCGTCCCCTTATAAGTACAGAGTGAACCAGAAATGTCTACCAGCTATCTCAGTGATTTGATATTTTATCAATGGACAATCTAGGTAGCAATATATTATACTGTCAACTTCCATAGGCTAATCACTCCTGTGACCAGCTCAGTGAAATCGATTGCCCTATTTCATTGGCATGACATCAAAACAAATAGATGAAAGCCGACATTCTTATTTTATTGGGAAAATTAGCCAATTTGAAGGAAGGCAATCTATGGCAGAACAGCTTTATTTTGTATGTCTGTTGTTAAAGACGAGTGTTTTGACCCCCTAAGATGGCAGCTGTGTCGATCATGTGACACCATAATTAAATAGGGCAATTGAATTTGAGGCTTAAAGGGGCTATGTCACGGTACTATGCATGTATGGAGTCAGTGTTCGATTGGTGGGTTAAAACAGTTCAACCCCCTCCTTCAATGCTGGATTGAAAGTACATGTATGTTCATTATTTTACTTGAATAATGTATATTTACACAATTTATTAGTCATTTTTGAATATTTGCTTTGATTTTTACCATCCCACACGTGCACGAGGTTTGTCAGTTCATATGAGAATCTCTGATAATGAGTGTGTCCGGCCCAGACATCTAATTTTACTGTTTGCCAATTTACTACTCAAACATTTAAATTTTAATATTATAATCCTATTTTCAAAATTTGTGTAAAATTATAGAAAGGAACACAGGGTGCGATGCAAGTGCTTTCCAATAGCCCAGGGCTAGTAGTTTCGCTTGTCAGGGTAGTGATTCCTGTTCACAGGTTGCCTGAATGGACATATGGACATACATGTATATGGACATACATGTAGGTTAATAGCCCACATTCGATATATGCTTGACTTCTCACACACAAAGGTTCTGGGGCATAATTAAATTCATTATTGTTATTTCATTAATCACTGCACATTATTCCCCAGAGCCTTGTATGTGTATTGAATCATTTGTATGTGACCAGTGAAGCCTATATCAAAAGTGGCCAATGGCACTGAAAGTTTGACTGTTCATTGTTGTTCTCCTTAAAGTTTATATAAGTTATGAAGTACTTTCATCTTCATCTTCTTCAAATCCAGTGAAGGTTTCTTTCCCAGCATTGAATTTTGTCCTGATTGTGTCATATGCACATGCTAGTAGAGGAATTCTATTGTTGCCCAGATAACCGTAGACTAACTGGATGTACTCTCTGTATGAGACAACTCGAAGAAATCTGTAAATAAAGAAGTTTATATGTTAATACCAATTGTTTGATACAGTTGAAGCCCTTTGTGAAACTGCCCGTGTAGTTGTAGGTGACCAGCTCCCCTCAGAGACCACTCTTGTGCTCTGTAGTAACCAGCCACTCTCATAATTAAGTGACCACCGCGCGTACCACCACCTTTGGAATTTTTCTTTGTTTTTAAACTCTTGTAAGTAACTACTCCAGAGACATGATCCCAGACTGTGCAATGAGTCAACTAAATATAAATATGCACTAGCATTTTGCAACAATATTCTTATTATATCTGACATTCATGCTGTTACAGTAGAGTAGTACAGTATTGTATACTGTGATATCAGTCGCATTATATATGTATCCCCATGGGTGTGGTGTGTGCAAGCTCTCATAAGCGAGCAACTACTCCTGATTCCAGTTCTGACTAGTTATGAGCACCTTTTCCTGATTCCCAGTGTGGTTGCTTACGAGAGCTACTATTTTTAATTAACATGCACGATAGATCAAAATACTCTGATAAACCTTCCACTTTCCTGGTCAGACTAAACATGGAACTGTGTTCATTGATTTCAATTCATACCTTGGTCATTATTGAGCATTAATGCTCGCGGACTCGCTCGTTCGAGATACGATACGAAAACCTCGTGAATAAAAACGATATCAAGCTCTTAACATGTAATAATCTCTATATATGATTGTTGCGATTGGAAGGATCACTGGATTCTTTTGGCATCCTGCATTGCTGCAATGCCGGGTTTTTTTGGGAGACCACGGCCACGGGAAGCCCATGAAGGGCTATGATAACTTATTTTAATTTTGGACAGTTTAACTCACCAGCTTTTCCTTGCTTCGAGGCCTTCCACTGAACCGATTCTGGAGGTCTCCATCTGTACTCTTCATCGGCGAGTGGCTCATCCGCGCCGGCAGATTCTTCTGCTTCAAGCTCATAGTTGATAAAATTTAGCTCGGAATTGTCCGATGAACAACTGTCTTCAGATTCGGAGCCTGACGAAGACATTTTGTCAAAAAGTCCAGCAGAAAATTACAGAACTTACGACGCAAATAAGAAAGAACGAACCAAAAGTACATGAGAGAAGCCTTTATCACGTGACATGGCTCCCTACTATGACGTACCTAGTCCCAGACCCCACCAAGTCGCTAAGATGACGGTAAAAGTTCACGGCTCTCATCTTTGAAAAGCCGTAAAAAAAAGAGAAATGCTTTAAAACCATTAATTTTTTCGGGAAGTTGCATAGAATACTTCTAAGTTTGATCTGAAAGCGTAACTTTTTTGGGGTTATAGGCACTTTAACGGGTAGCCAGTGTAGTTTATATAAAACGGGAGTAATGTGATCGAACCGACTGATATTACAAATGAGTCTAGCCGCAGCATTCTGCACACGCTGAAGTTCGTGCAGCTGATTGGCTGGCAGGCCATAGAGAAGGCTATTACAATAGTCTAGTCGACTAGTAACAAAGGCGTTAATTAAGATTCGCACAGTGTCAAAACTAAGAAATTTTCTAATTCTCCTAATGTTAAATAAGTGAAAGAAAGCTGATTTACAAGTCTTGTTAATGTGGGTGTCCATTTTCAGCTGCGATCTGAGTCCAGACAGATGAACTTGTATATAGTTTAGATTGCTCAAATTTTATCAATAAAACGATTTTAAATAATCTTAAATCACATTGTGTAGCTAGAGCAATGGGCTATTATCGCACTTCGGCCATCTTGGATTGAAAGCGAGGCTTCCGGGTTGTCGGTTACGTAGCGCTTACTATTTGCTCTGTTGTTGGTCGCGAGTTTGGATGAAAAAGCTACTTCATCTCCACTTCTGTAATTCCAATTGTACAAATAATAGCCAGAAAAGAAGATCTAGGGATTCTTTTCACATATTTGATTCCAATAAACAGCTCAGAAAGCGATGGAGTTTGAAAATACGCGGAGATGTCGACCCCACACTTCAGACTTCGATAAATATCCAGAGGTAGAGTGAGGAAAAAAAACAAGTAATACTTCTTCGGTTAATAAAGTGTCACAGGTTCCCTCAGACTCACAGCTAGCAGCGGTCTCTACAGGTAAAATAAGAAGAGAGAAACCTCACCTAGCAGGGCGAATGGAACATGTTAAGTTATTGTTCTTAATAAATATATTTATGTAAAATATATTATATATCATGTATTTGTACTGAATCAAAGGGAAATATTTTGGGAGGTTTTATTAGAATGGTCATGGGTGTTATGCAATGATATTTATCACTGTCAAATTTCTGGTATGAAATGAAGGTTTATTTATTAGTTAATCTGGGATTTTCATGTGTGATTTTCTTAGTAATACCATGATCACCTCAGCTTTCTTTGTTTGTCCAGGGACAGTTAAACTCTAAATTCCCTCATCAGCATGGATACTGGTTCTAATTTTCCCTCGTTGACATGCAAGAATGAAAATTAGAAGGGCATGCATGCTGATGAGGGTTATGGCAGGTCATTATAAAAATTAGTCCCTAGCATGCAGATGCATAAATGCATGCCTGTCAACCCTGTACCCCTACCTATTTTATGGCTCAAGAAAGGTCTTCTCTTCATTTGTCAAACCCACTTATTCCATACATGTGAGATAATTATACTTAAAACCACAAACATGACATGATTAAACTCTATGTGTGCTCCTGGAATATTTAGTCAGCCACATATTACATTTTATTTTTACATTTTACTTGACATTTTATTTATTCTTCACAAAATCAACACACTTGCAGAGTCCAGTTCAACCAATGGTGCTCAATCAAGCATAACAAAACGTTTAAAAAAACTCCACTATGGTAACTTTAGTTTAGGCAGAGAAAAACTAAAGTCCTCTGAGATTAGTTTCATTAGTCAGTGATAATAGTATTACAAAGTAATAGCATGAAATTAGCTAGTGATTAAATTTCCCCTTGACCCTTGGGACGATTTATGCAAATTCTCCCTAATCCCCCTTAGCCATAAATCCTCCCTCAGCTCTCGGGGGAAATTTGATAACTAATTGACCTTATGCCATGCCATTACTTATAATAATAATATTTTGGAGTTTGGACTGATTTTACTTACCAGTAACCTGACTGTTAGGTCTATTCGATTTTATTAAACAGGGTTTAAAAAATCTGCTCTATCTGTGAATAAATTCAAATCAAGCTATCCTCCATAATTTCTGTGGCTTGGCTTGGGAAAGAAATAATATTAATTATAATAAATTGATAAAAAGGATGTAAATGATGCTGGAGTACCCATCCAGCTAGCAGCTACATGTAGGTTATAAAAAAACATAGTTGCATCATTGCAATGATTATGGCAGAAGAAAATATATTGTACAAAATGTTGTAACATACCAAAACAGACAACTGAGACAGTGTTGGGTCTGGCAGTATTTATTAACATAATATAAATTATTATTACAATATATTTTAATATGTTACAATTTATTTACATGATTGAAATATAATATTAATAGTGATACAAAAGCTGGATGGTATATTGTTAGTATGGCTGCTCCCCTAAAGCACGAGATAGTTGGTTTACAAAATAGTTACTACCGAGACATACAAGGCCTAACCCATTGGCTATATCCAGCCTGATGATAATTTTACAGTATTGCTCAACTAAAAGTAGGCTGTACCCTGCCAGACTCCAACCTGATCAGCTGATTCTGAATATCTAGATTAATATTCACTTCAATTATAAATTATGGAAATTAAAATAATTGTACAAAGTTTGAAAACTAAAGTTAGGTGATTTAAAAACAATTAGGTAGTCATTGTTGCACTTTTTATTGCCATTATTAGCAGTGACTGTCATCAACATCAATATTGTTTTGCATTAATACCATCACCAGTACCATTTACAATTACATTGTCACTATCATCATTGTACAAGGTCAAATGACCCATATTTCAGTTTCTCTACAGGTAATTTTGGTCAATTTCCAAGTATAGCCATTTGTTGATAATGGCCCAACATTGCAAGTCAGTAATACTGTCATTATCATCATCTTACATACACTACCTGGTATACATATATATGATATATGTATCAGGAGCCATATTATGTATATATGATATAGTTACAGTACCAATGCAATGTTATCAGCCATCCATGCAAGTGAACCATTTTGGTTCATTGATAATGCATTTTCTCAAATCCTCATACAAACCTTCTAAAAACCTAACCCAAAATTTGCCAAAAACCCTAACGATTTCCAACCCAAATCATTCCTAGAACGAGTACACCCAAGCTATAAAATTATGAAGGATTTTTCACAAGTTTTCAAGTGATCATTTGAAGTGGTAGGGTATACTGCAGTGAGGTTTCTCTCTTTGTTTTTTACGTGTAGAAAATGGACTTCTGCTATCTGTTAGTCTGGGGGGACCTGTCACACTTATTTAAGCGAATAAGTATTTTATAATCAGCTGTTTTTTACTCACTGGATATTTTAACGATGTCTGAAGTATGGGTCGACCTCTCCGCGTATGTTCAAACTCCATCGCTTTTAGAACTGTTCATTGGAATCAAATATGTGAAAAGAATCCCTAGATCTTCTTTTCTGACTATTATTTGTACAATTGGAATTACAGAAGTGGAGATGAAATAGCTTTTTCATCCAAACTCGCGACCAACAACAGAGCAAATAGTAAGCGCTACGTAACCGACAACCCGGAAGCCTCGCTTTCAATCCAAGATGGCCGAAGTGCGATAATAGCGAATAGATGAAGTGCATTACTGGGTAGTTTTCTGGTAAGTTTCATCAGTGGGAAAGCCAGGAGAAGCCGTTAAACCTTAACATGTGCTATCGATCGCTTCGCTTCAACGCTAACGGAAAATGAACGGCTTTTTAAGATTATCTTCTAGCTTAGATACATCCTGGTGGCTTTGTGATCGCCTTTCCACTGGTTCTTTATCCAAGTAAACTCCATTTCGAGCTATTTAGTAGACCTGTTTTCACTGCATCGTTCGCCGCATGGAAATACCGTTAATCGCTTCTCGCTCACTCCGGATTGGGATACCTATGGTTTGTACACGTCAGGAACTATTCCCATATTTAGCTTGGCCGCCATCTTAGATCGCCTAATCACGTGACAAAATACTCCCAAAATCTGGGAGTCTTTGATCACGTGATCCAGCCTTTACCAGGGTCTTCTCTCTGAGTGGCCGCCATCTTGGATCTGACCGAGAAGACCCTGGGGACGAGGTTGGTAACTGAGAATATTGATGATATTTCTTAGAAAAAGGAATGAAATCGTACTAAATATCGTGAGGGGTTTGCATGTTTTGGTCAGACCCAAAACTTTTGCAACGGCGCCAAAACTCTCCCCCCCCCCCCCCCCCCCCCCCTCTCTCTCTCTCTCAAACAGATAATAAACGAACAGCCCCTAGAGTAAGAAAACGTACACACTTTGCCGCGACAGGGTTAGAAGAAAAAGAAAATTGAAATTTTCCCGAATACTTCGTTTTCACTAAGAAGCCTACTTTGGCATTAGCTCCGGGCAATCGGACACGACTTTTGTCGCGCCCTGTGGTGCTCTATTCAGTGGTCCGCTATTCACGCGCTAGCGTTGCAAAGCGTCAACTGCTTACAAAACAAAACAATATCAAAATAGAAAGCACTCAAGGTACTAAGAAACCGAGAGTACCTAAACCATCGACGCTCAATTCAAATCACCTTAGAGTAAGGAAACGCAAGACAAGGGAGTGCGAATTGCACCGGAGAGTGCAAATTTACGGGGGTGCAAATAACAAAAGAATCCGAAAATGGATTATTTTGGCACGACAAGTCCGATATGCAGTGAATGAATGATCTTTATTTATACACGGTAATCGTCATCAACAGGGTTGGTTTTCACACGAGCCGTGTCCAATACAAAAGTCTTAAAAATACAAGAATAGCTGTCATAAATACTAATAAATCTAATTATAACTACTAAATACTTGAAATAATTATTTTAACCTAAATGCTAAGCCTAAATAATACTATTAAAAGCTACATCACTAAATCTACGTTTAAAAATCATCAATGTTTCACTCTGCTTTTGTGTTTGAGGTAAATTGTTCCAACATGCTGCTCCACTTTTCACAGTTCGTGTGAAAATGGCGGCTAGTTTTTTTTAGAGTAGAAACTCTAGCAACGAGATATCTTTCGAGTGTTGTAAGACAAACTAGTCACTTATAGTAACGTTTTCCCCAGGATAACACTAAATCTGTAATTGTACTCTGTACAGTTTAACGTCGGGTTAGCGATTTAACTCTAGCGTAGCGCTGACCCTTGCTTCGCACAGCTCCTTTAACCACTGCACACTCTTCCTCTATACATTAACTTATATCATCAGCTCCTTTAACCACTGCACACTCTTCCTCTATACATTAACTTATATCATCAAACTAGGCATTTTATAATACTAATCTTTACTTAATTTCTGTGTATACTTTCAATAGTGTTTAATAAAGAAATCTGAATCTGAACAACCGAGTCCTGGGCCTGGTTGTTGAAGCTAATCTAGGCTTTAGTTCGATTTGCTAACTTGTGAACGACAACTTTTGAGGTTAAAAAATCTATCGACAGAGGAGAAACGACAAGGACATTTCTACTAGTCTTACTAGATTTGGAAACATACCTTCTACCAAGAGAACCAAAACCATGGGCTAAGACTTAATCCAGGGTTGGCACTAATCAGTCTATTGTAAATAAATACCTTCTACCAAGAGAACCAAAACCATGGGCTAAGACTTAATCCAGGGTTGGCACTAATCAGTCTATTGTAAATAAATACCTTCTACCAAGAGAACCTAAACCATGGGCTAAGACTTAATCCAGGGTTGGCACTAATCAGTCTATTGTAAATAAATACCTTCTACCAAGAGAACGGCCAAAACCATGGGCTAAGACTTAATCCAGGGTTGGCACTAATCAGTCTATTGTAAATAAATACCTTCTACCAAGAGAACCTAAACCATGGGCTAAGACTTAATCCAGGGTTGGCACTAATCAGTCTATTGTAAATAAATACCTTCTACCAAGAGAACCTAAACCATGGGCTAAGACTTAATCCAGGGTTGGCACTAATCAGTCTATTGTAAATAAATACCTTCTACCAAGAGAACCAAAACCATGGGCTAAGACTTAATCCAGGGTTGGCACTAATCAGTCTATTGTAAATAAATACCTTCTACCAAGAGAACCAAAACCATGGGCTAAGACTTAATCCAGGGTTGGCACTAATCAGTCTATTGTAAATAAATACCTTCTACCAAGAGAACCTAAACCATGGGCTAAGACTTAATCCAGGGTTGGCACTAATCAGTCTATTGTAAATAAATACCTTCTACCAAGAGAACCAAAACCATGGGCTAAGACTTAATCCAGGGTTGGCACTAATCAGTCTATTGTAAATAAATACCTTCTACCAAGAGAACCTAAACCATGGGCTAAGACTTAATCCAGGGTTGGCACTAATCAGTCTATTGTAAATAAATACCTTCTACCAAGAGAACCAAAACCATGGGCTAAGACTTAATCCAGGGTTGGCACTAATCAGTCTATTGTAAATAAATACCTTCTACCAAGAGAACCAAAACCATGGGCTAAGACTTAATCCAGGGTTGGCACTAATCGCGCTTCGAACAACTGCGAATGACCGCTTGCGTCATGTTCTTTTCTCGGATCCTTTTTTTTAAAACGCTCGGATCATGAATCCTAAGAACCGGTTTTGGATTAATTCTGAATTTCAAAATCCGTTTTGGGATTCTTTAAAGAAACTTAAAATACGTTTTTTGACATGTGGTCAAATCGGTTTCTGGAACTTTCTCTACACAGCCTTACTTGAATGCGAAGATAACAACAGCTGTAGTGTGAGTTCGCCGCGTGGTTAACGACAAGGGTCCACGACAAGAAGTGTTCTTTTTAATTCATAAATATTTTGGTTTTAATCAGAAGAGTGAAAAAAGAAAACAGCGCAGTTGTTCCCAACAGTAATACTAGCTTGTGTTTGTATACGAGCAAGAAATTAGCATTTTAAGAAACGTGCTGTAGTTTGAATAATTAGTTTTGCCTCGGTTGTTTCACATCTGCCAGTGAACAAAGCCAAACGGCGTGGGTTTTGTCTTTCGAATGATGACATTATATTTGCATTTATTAACAGAAAACTCGTGTCAAGTCTCGGTCTAAAACTGAATTACTATCTTAAAATATCGAACAAACCATTGGAAATACTTTGAGCGCAAATGACAACCGATGACAGTAAAAATACAGTTTAGTGAAATACAGCGCTGCTATGATTAATCGTGCCTTAGAAACTGTCATTATATATACTGTCCAAGTTCTAACATTCAGTTGTCGAGGTCATGGGTGAAGGAGTAACGCGCTGAAGCCAAACGAAAGTGCATTTGATGACGCTTTAGGTTGAGCCAATCAGACCGCCAGCTTACAATGTGTTTTGTCTGCTTTAAGAATGCTCTACGCATGACCTGACGTAATAGCACTCGGTTAACTCTTTCGTGTCCGGCTAGTTAAATATCCGACTTCCAGGTCGGGTAAAAAAAAAAATTCTAGCGTCGTAGTGTTACTTCCGATTGCCCTGAAACTCGCTGTACGGCGTGACTGTATCCTAAGCCAATCAGACAGCGAGTTTTATCGAAATCGATCTAACGAAACTCATGATTGGTTACTTTTTGTTTCATTGTATTTCTCCGGGCCTCGTGGAGTTAGTTCAAGAAAATGGCGTCGAACGCGAAGGCTCCCAGGACTTCAAAAACCTACAATCTCGATGAAGTATTAGCTTGTCTTGACGAGGAAAGTAGCGGAGATGAGAAAGAAAGCGGTGAAGGAATGTCAAGTGGCGAGGAATCGGAAATAGACCACCAGCTTTGCAATTCAGGCGAAGATTCGAGGTGAGAATGTGATCAAATTTTTGAGCACGTATGTTGGGAAATCACATGTTCGATTTGGTGACTCGAAAGGCATTGAAATCATGTTAGATTTGTTTGAAACCTCTCTTATTGTCTCAAGAAGATGTCTGGATATATCCTTGAGAACATATCTGGAGGATATAATGTTTTTTCAGGGCAGGAAAAACGAAATCAAAAAGCGGGCCAATTTTCCTCTATTATGACGTTTTGGGGTAGTGTGACTGTAAATATTCTTATGTCCATTCCTTTCATTCTATTTCAGCCATATTTGATGGGCATGCTTACCACTACATCAAGGTAACTTTTTGCTTTCAACTATTTACCAAACTACACATTATGTGGACTCCAGTTCAGTTTTTCTCTAGATGTCGTAGCTATTGGTCACCAATTTATGCTAATTTATACTAATTTATGTTAATTACATTGTGCCAGATGCGAAAAGTGAAGCCCAATTTTGAAAGTATATTTATCAGGCTTCATAAAGACATGCATCTTTCCATACTGTTATGAATATTGTTAATTTTTTATTATGTTTTATATGATTTTCCTCTATTATGACGTTTTGGGGTAGTGTGACTGTAAATATTCTTATGTCCATTCCTTTCATTCTATTTCAGCCATATTTGATGGGCATGCTTACCACTACATCAAGGTAACTTTTTGCTTTCAACTATTTACCAAACTACACACTATGTGGACTCCAGTTCAGTTTTTCTCTAGATGTCGTAGCTATTGGTCACCAATTTATGCTAATTAATGCTAATTTATGTTAATTACATTGTGCCAGATGCGAAAAGTGAAGCCTAATTTTGAAAGTCTATTTATCAGGCTTCATAAAGACATATAGCTGTCCATATTTTTGTTAATATGTGCTACATAACAAAATTAAATCCAAAACAACTCATTTTTTCCAATTTTGGTCAAAGACACTAAAGAGTTAATCGAAGCAGAAGAAAGCCACCTGCAGTGGATGAGATCCCACATGTATCCACGGTTGGACGCGCGTTATAAACCTTTTCACTGCGGCTTTATCCTCATACTTACCTGACGCAGGAGGTAACTGTGATCATGAAGGCAGTCCTCTCAGGGCGAGGCCCTTTCATTGCACTTCGATTGGGTTGACCCCTGCGATTACCCCAAATGTGGGTAACTCGAGCGTATAATTTCTGGTAGTGGGGACCTGCGTTCGCGCTCGTCCCCGAACAACGAAGCAAATAAAACACAGCGCGGAAAGTGATATTTTTATCTGTAATGCACAACATATCGCGAAGTGTTGGCGCTTTACAAACATAATTTGGAACAATGCAGTTAGGTAATTCTACTACTTGTGAATTTTCAATGAGCCGCTTGACTATATTTACTTGCTATCAAATCGACTAAACTGCGAATTACGTGTTTTCAGTTAAGTCTGATAAACTGCCTACCGAAGAGAGCGAAGTAAAGTTCCGGTTTCCCGAGTATGTCCGAGTGACATCCTGAGACTCAGCGCCGAGTGCTCCCCTGTTCTTGCCATGAGCGACAGCGACGACGAACCATCCGATGAAGAATGCGAGGACTCTGGGGTACTACGTCATTTTGAAATGACTTGTTTTATTTGTGAGGCTTTTTATATTACCATAGTTGATTATTTGTAATTTCACTGGATTCCGATTAATTGTCATTCTTACCGCATTGAGGAAATTTTGGTTTCACCTTGGTTTTCTATTTCTCTCGGAAAGCGAGTAGTACCCGCTAACGAAACGTCAGCTGCTACTAGCTTGGCATGGCGGGTAGCTGTCAGTCAATTATACCAGTGTTTATCTTCCCCGCCGACACACACTAGTTTTTACAGGAACTAGTTATCCATTGTTTCTATTTCTAGACTTTGTGTTTTCCTAAGGACGAGGCGATGGAAGAGAGTGAAGAGGAGACCAAACCAAAGAAAGGCGGCAAAGGCAAAAAGGCCGCGAGTGGGAAAGTGAAAAACGGTAAGGAAAAGAAGTCGGGGAAAGGTAAAAAGAGCGAGGAGAGTGAAGACGATGAGGAGACTGGAAAGAAGTCAAAGAAAAGTCAAAACGAAACAAAAAAGAGCGGGAAGGCAAACAAAGGGAAGAAAGGAAAAAAGAAGGAGGAAAGCGAGAGCGATGACGAGCAAAGTGAAGACGAAGCTGCAAAGGAGAAGAAAAAAAAGTCTGCTGCATCGCAGAAGAAAACGGATAAAGGGAAGAAAGGTTTGTTAGTTTTTCGTTTCATCTTGTAACAGTTGCGTTTTTCTTAGCTGAATTTCTAACGGGACCTGAAAAACAGCCAAAGAAGCTGATCAAAGCTAAATCACAGATCGAATTGGAATTTAGCATGTTGGTTTTTGTGGAGGGAGGAAAACCGGAGAAAAACCCTCGGAGCAAGGGCGAGGTACCAACAAACTCAACTCGCATATGGCTCCTGGTCTGGGAATCGAACATGGGCCACAGAGGTGAGAGGCGAAGCGCTTAACCACTGCGCATGCGCCACCCAGGCTAAATAGTCGGGCACATCACAGCTCGTAACTCTGTTGACTTTTTTTATAGCTAGTTGTTGAATGCTCCTGGGAATAGCGCATGCGATTACAATGAAGCGTCGGTTATGAAAATACCTGCAGTTGATTGGTCATTTGTGATTGGTTAGGTAAAACGAAAGAGAGTGAGGAGGATGAGAGCGATGAAGACTACGAGCTGGGAGATGACGACAGCGAGGAGAGTGGTGACGAGGACGAGGACTCCCTGTCAGATGATGACGAGGGGCCTTGGGTACTAGTACATCACTCATTCAATAACGACCACACGTGCCACATGGTGGGAGTGCATGAGGTAGGTCGTCCCCCCCCCCCCCCCCCCCAAAGCGTGTCTTAATGACCGGTGATTTGTGGGTAATCCCATACCACCGCTACCACCCCTCCCCTGTACTGTCCTTAAAGATAACTTATTTTAACATATCCTGGGAAGAATACGTAGAAAGTTTTGCATTTCTTGATTATTGTTTTGTCAAAACTGTGGTGGTAGATGTTCAGTCTCAGAAAAGTCATGATCGCTAACAGACTGAAGGAACGACAAAAATCCCCTTCGTTTCCGGAGGATGGGAAAAATGTAAGACTCGCTTTCACAAGGTATATAATCAACTAAAGTCGATTGAGGTATACTTTCACAAGGCTCCCACAACGTTATTTTCTAGTAGAGGCAGACGGTTGCGAAGGGTAGTGATAATAAATCGCCAAACATGAATTCAACTTCTGATTTTTACGCCAGCACAAGCTGATAATCACTTCGAAAAGGGCAGCCTCCGTGCAAATATGTGGAACATTGGTGATTACTGAAATAATTCCAGCGGTTGGGGAAACCAACTGGATCCCTCTGTTATAGAAGTCAATAATATTAAGAATTGATCCTTAATTAATCGAATGACATTAAATGTTATTAAGACTTGGGAGATGGTGGTAAGAGACAAAACAACTAAACCTCTCCTTGATCCTGTTGCTGTAATAGAGCGCGAAAGCTGGCTTAAGGTATTAGGAGTTACTTTTCAAGAAAATCCATGTAACTGGGATCTTCAAATAGACTACCTCTTGAACAAAGCTAACAGTCGCTTATATACCATTAGAGTATATGTAAATATTATGGTTACCCCAAAGATCACCTTACTACACTATTTGATAGTCTAATTATGTCACTATTTTTTACGCCATTGAAGTATGGGCGAGCGCATACGAAGATAAATACCTTAGCCGTATTGATCGCTTTTGCGAACGCACTTTTAAGTTTGGTTTTACTGCTAAATATGGCGCATTCGCTGATGTAATCAGAGATAGAGATCTGAAAATGTGGAGAAGAATCTCTAGTGGCCCGAATCACTCTCTGTATGAACTACTGCCTCCTTAGTGAGGTCGAGTCTTGCGTAATACATAATAATGCATAACTCGCGCGGTAACAACACGAAAAAGAGGCCGGTAGGTCCTCTGGAATGTTGAAGTTGAAATACTAGCAGGAGGTGTGAAACGTGTTGAACATGATTGTTTATAGTACAATCTGCCAGGCGCATAGCAAATTAACGGCATTGTTTCACTGAACATTCGTTCAGTGCATTTCACAATCTCCCCGGGCGCTTCAATTTCAACATTCCAGAGGACCTACCGGCCTCATTGACATGCTAGTTACCAGGACTTATGCATAGGGTCTATAGAGGGCATGATTTTATACTTCCTCGAGTACGCACTGAACGCTTTGAGATAACTTTTATCAACAATGCCTTTTTACCTTTATTTAATTTAATTTACATATATTGGAACGTATTTTTAGCATGTCATAAGAACTTGTTAGGTCATACCTATCTCTATTGTGTTTCATTAGCACTATAATTCATATCATTACTGAAAGTAAACTCTGCTGTTGAGTATTTAATAAAGACTAAAAAAACAAATAAGAAAGCCTATAGGCGGAGCTACAATTATATGTGATCGCGACTAGTGATTTGTTGTTATTATTATCAAAATGATAATATAGACATGGCAAGCCTATAGGCGGAGCCACAATTATATGTGATCACGGCTAGTGATTTGTTGTTGTTATTATCAAAATGATAATAAAGACATGGCAAGCCTATAGGTGGAGCTACAATTATATGTGATCGCGGCTAGTGATTTGTTGTTATTATCAAAATGATAATATAGACATGGCAAGCCTATAGGCGGAGCTACAATTATATGTGATCGCGGCTAGTGATTTGTTGTTATTATTATCAAAATGATAATATAGACATGGCAAGCCTATAGGCGGAGCTACAATTATATGTGATCGCGGCTAGTGATTTGTTGTTATTATTATCAAAATGATAATAAAGACATGGCAAGCCTATAGGTGGAGCTACAGTTATATGTGATCGCGGCTAGTGATTTGTTGTTATTATCAAAATGATAATAAAGACATGGCAAGCCTATAGGTGGAGCTACAGTTATATGTGATCGCGGCTAGTGATTTGTTGTTATTATCAAAATATAATTTGGTGAGAGATACCAGAAAGAGGAAAGAAGGGCTAAACAAAATGATTTTCAGGTAAAAGAAAACAAAACGATGTCGGTTGTGGGCTCCAACCCATCACCTTGAGAGCGCGTGCTGCCCATTGATATTACATCGATTACGTTCAGAGAAACAGTGCTACGCGAGTGGTATCAAATGCTTTCGATAGCTCGCTCTGTTTGGTACCTTCGGACCGCGCAGGAGCTCCACTATAAGTGTCCCAACAAATCCCAATCACTATATTGTAGCTCTATTGTTTTTGTTCCACTCGTTATTTGGGTTAGGGTGTTATTGTATTGTTGGGTAAGCCAAACTGTGGCTCGTTTCGAGCGGTATTGTTGAATCAACATGATGGGGGAGGGGAGTAGAAATGTTTGAAGCACTGCTTTTGATACAAGTACAACTTAACATTTCATTACGATAATAGAAACGTTTACAGAATATAAACCACTTCGAAGCCTAATATTCCTATTGCTGTGTCCTCTTTCAGCCATCAGTTTTGAAGTTCGAAGTGACTTACCAAGAGGCGTTGGTTCACCTCTACAGCAAACGTCACGAGTTCATTCCTGTCAAGAGCCTTCCTCTTGACATCTCTGACAGCATGTATCTCGTCAACTCCCGCTGTGGTCTGAGAGTCTCTTATGCACCTATCAATTGAAACCCCGACCCCCCCCCCCCCCCCACCCCGGGACAAGGTCGGGGAATGTGGGGGATTTGATCGCATTTGAAAGCAAGTTTTGCCCAAGGAGGTAGGGGATTTTTCAGGATTTGCATGGCAAATTTTACCGTGTCGGGTACTGAGGTGGGGATTTGACTCGTGCCCAGTTTCTTGGCGGGCTTCTGCACGTGGACGCCATTTTGACGCTCGTCGTGTTCCAGCTTCAAATCAGGGCTTTGAAGGTATGTTTACTCATGTTAATGTGCTTATCTACAGTTTATCTAATCCTTTTAGATCATCCTTTTGCATTTTCCTTCGTTTTTACGGTTCATTGAATACAAAATGTCAAGTATTTTAGATTGTTTTCCTTTGAATTATTTTGATCACTCACCAATCTACCCAACCGTAGTTCCGTGTCCGTCAAACTATTTTCAGATTCTCGTTCCTACTGTTCTTGCTCTTACTATATAATGTTGTAAAAAAATGTAGGTCATGATCTATAAAACAAAATGTGTTGAAATTTGTGTTGCAAATTGTGGACTGCCATATCGGGAATTAAATTGTGCCCATGTCACCGTCCGAAGCACAATTAAACTTAATATTTTAATAGTGAATCGATCCAATGTTTTTCAATTTGACTGGCCTGTTTATATGGATAAAAGAAAACAATAATTATATAATATGATAGTATCAAGAAGAGCTATAATAGGTTATAATAAATCATTCTAGCCACTTCTAGATTGACTTCTAGCCACTGAACCTGTACACCATATAAACTCTGAAAGACTGATGAACCTTCTGTTCAGAATCCATGTAGTAAGAATATTGCCAAAGTGACTCTGGAATTACACAATGTGGAGCAACATGGTTGGCCATCTAAGGGGCTTTCAAACGATAATTGTGATTATCAGAGGGGGGTGGGGAGATATTATACTTTCTGAAATTACACAATGAGATGGCAAAATTCAGAACTTCCAAACACTAACTTCCTATGGGGGTACTCCAGATCTAAAGTGATGGGGAGGTGCGAATGGGACTATAAATTTAAACCCCAAAAAATCCCTCAGGTTGAAGCGAAACCCAAAAAACTTAAAAGTAATAAATATTAAGATTTAAGTGCTTGTACTATCAATCTAGCCTACAATTTTTAACACCCCAAAAAATGCCTGGTGAAATAAAACTATCCTACAAAAAATACTAAGCAAAATTTTCTTACCCAAAAAAAAACAAATCGTCAATTTCAAACCGTTCCCTTTGGGAAGCAAGAAACTCTACAAGATTTCAGATGGCATGTATATTTCCAAGTTTAAAGAATTGTCCGTCAATGAGTACATATTATGCAGGGAACAATATTGTAAAAAGCTGCATGATGTAGAATGTGGTGTCTCTGCATGCAGTCAGTGTCGCGGTCTTGTTAATACAGCAAAGGAAATTCAAGGAAATGGAATGGTCAAAGTCAGTGATACATTCAAGAAACACTTTAGTGGAATAAAATACTCAAGTGAAAAGGCAGTGCGCAAGTTCGTGAGTCTTCCTGTTGTTATTTTTGAGTTAGGTGAAGCCTGCAAGGGGACACAAACACTCTATATGATAGAACAACGCTCTGGTATAGATTACATTAAGTATGTTGATTTAATCAAGTCTGGTAATAGTACTGTAGAAACAAGATCTTCCCATGTCATAAACAAAGATAAACTCAGGGCCTTATGTGAATTGGCATCGTCTGAAAATGATCGAAAGCTGATCAAGTATGCCATGTGTGCAGACGTTTCTGGCAAAAACGCCAACAAGTATGGGATTTCTGATTGGAACTGTCAAAAGGATGAAATAGACTGTTCTATAGAAAGGAGTATCGAAATAATGGAAGCAGTCAATGAACTAGCAAGTATAGAGGAAAAGGTGGTTCTTAGGAGCTATGGTATTGAAATAGAAAGTGACAATGAGAGCCTTATCTCCACAGAATCTGGAGACACCTGTGATTGGGTCAGTGAGAAAGACCAGGATTCAGAGGAAGAATCAGGGGAGGATCAGAATGAGTCAGAAATAGCACATGGTGATCCATGCACAAAGGATACTGAGTATAATCCTGATCCTGACAGAATCCAGAAAGATAGTACACCACTGGTTTGTGATATGCCATCATTCGACCATTTAGTTTATATTTTGCGACAAAATCATTTGAATTGGTTTTCATTTGTCGAAGAACTTAAGGTGACTATCAACACCCTTTCTGCTGAGGCAACGAGCCAGATCTTAATTGACTTTGCTAACTACTTACCCATTAGTGACTTAAGTGAGGATGAAGAGAAACAGGTGGAAAAATCCAGACAGTCATTTCTTCTATACCACAGAGAGAAAAAGGGAGAGAATCGTGAGATTGATATGCTGGAGGGAACTGTATGCTCTGATTCAGAGTCGGACAATCCTGATGAGTGGATAGATGTTCCGGATTTAGGAACTGAAGATGGAAAAAAGTTAGTTCTGAGACAAAGAAGAAGAATCAGACAAAAAGCTAAACGGCAAGCAGCAAAACGTATTGCAGAGGAATGCCTCCTAAAACGAAAAATTCCTAAACGTGTAGGCCGTGTTCTCAGAGATTTCCCAGAAATTGGAAAATATATTGAAAACTTTGTCCATTCTAGAATGGTGGGTGCAGATGCTTGGAGACGCACTGGAATTTTGACATTTGATGGAAACTTGAAGCAGGGACAGAAGGTAGCAAATAAAAGAATACAGAAACATCTGGAAGAGAAATACAAGACAACGTTCAGTTATGGCACCATTGTGCAGCTTTCTGTTGTTAGGAACAAGCGAAGATTAAGCGCAAAACGATACAAAGGTGTTGCTCGCATAACATGCAGAAGAGCAAGGAAGGGCTTCTCTCTGCGATTTAACTCTGATGCGCACTGGAGCTGCTCACTCTACAAAGGTCTAGATAAAATCGAGTTGAAAGATGTTACTAACAAGTGTGTCCTTAATCGGGATGATGCATCGGGTTTCCGCCTGGACACCACCTTCACCCACAAACAGAACAAAGTCCTCTCTGTTTCAACATCGCCAGAGGTTACAACCCGAACTGACTTTGTTAATAAATATTCGTCTATTCTACAAGTATCGTCATATTTGATCATGGAAAGCGAGAACACTGCAGATGTTTGTGCAGCTGTGGTCAAAGGCCAAGCACTATTCAACAAAAATGCAGCACAACACATATCAGATCTAACCATGCTCGAGAACACTGTACCAATGTTTACAGATGCTTTCAGCAAGGATATAGAATGTGTCAGAGTAGATGGAGCTTCGGATGAGGGCCCTGGGCATGAGAGGCATTTGGCAAAGAACAAAGCATGTACCATTGTTACTACACGACACAGTGGAGGCAGCTACCTCAATAAAGTAGAATTGTTTAATGGATGCATTTCTGTTGCTCATTCGAACGTCTTTATACCATCTACGCTGAATGGGCCATGTTATGCTGCTGATGGCTCAATTGATGAAGAGAAAGTAAAACTGAACCAAGACACTGCATCTGACGTCTATATCGACCGCGTCTCCGGCGCAACCTTCAATGGCCGGGAAATATTTTTTACCAAAGGAGCATCTGACGCCAATGCAGTTAACAACCAAAACAGACGTAAGCATCTTCTTGTATATCTGAAAGGAAGCAGGAAGGAAAAAGAAGCCCTAAAGAAAGATCAACCAACATTATACAAGTATTTGGATGAAGTTTGGATGGTCAGAAATAATCACATGATTAAAGAACTTCCAAGTCAATACATTTTTTTACTTCTCCCTTGCTATAAGGAAGGATGCTGCCATGAATTGTGCCGTAAGGGTGAACCTGAAGAAGAACGCCGTTGGTACGAGAACGGTCCACCCCTCGCATATATTCCTTTCCCCATTCCCGACCAGAGACGGCCATGGGGTGGTGATTGCAGTGAGTGTCCTTCTGTCTGTACTGGCCATTTCCTTTCTCCAGAACAAAACATCGAGCATGTTGCAAAACACGGAAGCGGAGAATGTCATTTTGCCCCACCGAGCGAGGTCATCAAGAGGGAATACAGTAAAAGAACAAGGCAAGGGACGAGGATAGACGAGGATGTCATAAGACAGTTGGCGAAGTCCACTCTTCTCAGTGAAGATGACGTTCACATATGGGTGAATCATTTGTCCTCCTTGACTGAGCACAGGAGAGCTGGCGCCAAAAAAGCTGCCAAATCAAGAGCAAATAAAAAAGGTACTATCAACAATATAATTTAATATTTGTTTGTAGTTTTCGTACTTTCTAGAAGCTATTGTTACAAGCAAAGTACACATGCAATTGGCAAGTCATGTCGGAAAAGGCTCCTTTATTCATACATTTGTAAAAATGTTAATGTTTTTTAATGCTGTTGTTTATTCCAGCTCAGAAAAAACTCTACTGCTTCTGCCAAAAACCGGATGATGGAAGCCAAAATATGATTGGATGCGACGATCCCAGATGTAAATTGGAGTGGTTCCATTTCCGATGTGTTGGACTTGAGGAAGCAGACGAAATGGTTGGCGAGTGGTTCTGTCCCTCCTGTACCTCCAGTGCAGAATAAGTAGCTTTGGGTCCCTGCTACTGTATCCTACAGCATCCTAATTACATAAGATATATACAGATGTGGTAGTTACAGTACAGTACAGTTTTAGAGCAGTTCTAGTGTCTACTGCTGGATAGTTAGCTAATGTAAAAATTAGATTACTAAATTAGTACTAAATAGTGTCACTAAATAGCTAAGTATCACGCGACCAACGGTTCTAAATTTGGCAGCAAGTACATGCTATTTCTGAACTACGATTGATGGATGTGAATGACAAAACAAAATTAACCAATCAAATATGGAAACAAAACAAAATGCGGCCTCCAGACTTTGAGGACCGTTGCAAGTGAAATTTAAATTAGTTAAATTTAGATACACTAAAAAGTAAAATTAGTTATCACCAAATTACACTTAAACTATTCAACAGCGAAACTAGATTGACTGTACCTCTGAAAATGTTTATCCTTTCTATTGTGTTAGATTCATTATGCCAATACATGTAAATTAGCACAAGACACAGAGCAAATCAATATTATATAAACATGCAGGTTTTACCACATGAACTTCTTGTTCTGCCATTATTGTAGCTCTTGTTGGAATTCATTTTGTAATAAAGTTTTTAATAACATACACTCATTATTATTTTATTAAGACTGTTAAAAATGACATAATACCATTGAGTTGCCCCACCAGGGTGGGGGTTTTACCAGAAAACATGCCCACTGGTGTGGGGGTTTATCAACATTTGTAAGGATGTCAAGTCAAATCCCCACCTTGTCCCGGGGTGGGGGGGGGGGGGGGGGGGGGGGGGGGGTCGGGGTTTCAATTGATAGGTGCATTAGACATAAAACAATAAGAATTGTTTCCTCTAGACATCTCTGACAGCATGTATCTCGTCAACTCCCTATGGTCTGAGAGTCTCTTAGACATAAAACAGTAAGAATTGTTTCCTTCCGACGTGACAGCTCCTCCATTAGGCTGGCTGCTAAGATAGACATACTAAGGAGTAAGGTCGAGCGCTGAGGATCGGTCTCGGGACTTTGCCGATGTGACCCACACAGCGGTCAAACGTCTGCGCGTGCGTATTACGGTCAGTCTGGTGGGCGGCCGCGCGAATTTCCCGCGCAAAATTTACCTTAAAACATATTACAGTGAACTTCTACCCCCAAAAGTTAAGAAAAATACATGAAAGTTAAACTTTTTATTTTCACAGTCGACGGGAAATTGAACAAACTTCAAACTGTGAGTTTACCAAATGTTTTCATAATTTATCAAAAAAGTTCTCAAGGTTTGAAAACGGGTGTGTGACCGTCACACAGCGGTCAAACGTCTGCGCATGTGTCAAAAGTCCTGCAACAACAACCTACTCCAAAACAAATTCAAAGCGAGCCGGCGGCCGTTACTGTTCACAAACCCGCTTTCAAACCTTGAGAACTTCTTTGGTAAATTACGAAACAATTTGGTAAACTCACAGTTTGAAGTTTGTTCAATTTCCCGTCGACTGTGAAAATAAAAAGCTTAACTTTCACGTATTTTTCTTAACTTTTGGGGGTAGAAGTTCACTGTAATACGTTTTAAGGTAATTTTGCGCAGGAAATCTGACCGTAATACGAACGCGCAGACGTTTGACCGCCGTGTGTGTGACCGTATGGACATCACACCGCTGGCTCGTACTTCTGAAACTGATTTAAAGCATTGTTTTCACTAGCCACATGCATAATAAAAAGCAACATACGCAGCCGTAGTGCCGTATTCAACATTAGCTGCACTTGTTATACTCCCAGGTGTGAGATAAGAACAATTAATATATAATTTTCGATGAAATACCAGTGTATATTTCTTTCTAAAAAGTGATATCTTCACACGTGAAGATATCACTTTTGAAAATATGACTTGCTTTCAAAGATTTCTAGCCTTTTTAGTAAGAGATTAAAACTGGTATTTCATCGATAATTATATATTAAACAGAACATATTACATGGCCGCTTGGAGATGCGCTCACTCGTAAGATATTTCATCAACACTCGAAGATAAAATCCGTATCTCCGCGCGGCCATGCAATATCCCCTATTTATTATATAGCTTAGTAATTTCGCGAGCTATGATTGATCAATTTCCCATGCGGAACTTCCGCACACTTCCGGTCTCAAATAAAACGAAGAAGCTGTATAATAAACATCTTATAAGCCTCGTTTGCTCGGTCCGTACACGTAAGTTATACACGACTTTCATAATGGCCGCCTCCTAATTTGCATATGTGATTTTCCGTTTCGGTTGTTTATCCACATTTATAGAAAACATGAACATTGCCATGTGAAATAGCATGTCGACATTAGTGAACTTGTGAAAGATGAGTGCTGTAGCTTAAAAAGCAATGAAGTTACAGCCAGTTGAAATTAGAGAGATTTGTATGAGAAAAACAACGGACGCCTTTCTAGCCTCGCTTTCATGTTTTTCTGCATTAGAAATGCTCGTAGCTCAACATCAATTCTCCACATTGCCCTAAAACTCAAAACTATTACTAGTTTTAATGTGATCTTTCATATGGTAGCATTGGTTTCCCTCTACAGATTTATCTTCCAAATTATGCAAATTAGGAGGCGGCCATTATGAAAGTCGTGTATGGATACTCGTTTTTATGACCCGCGTGCTTGGCGCTTGGGCAATACACTTACGATACGGACCGTGCAATCGAGGTTAATAAGAGGTATGTACCGCTAATGTTCAGGGGATGTCTGCGTCTGTATGTTGCTTATGTTGATAGTGAAAACCAGGCTTTATAACATAGCCGGTGCAAAAGCTAACACGCGTATAATTAAAATGTGTGCGTCGGTAATCGTAAAATAATTGACGCCTTTTCGAGACTGAAGCGTTGTTCAGAAGTGCCGGTTTTGTCTCCTGCCCAATCGAATATAAATAAGATCGAAATTGTTGAAGGTCCAATTGACGCCTGATGAGAAATGGACTGCGGTCACATAGTGGTAGCTATTTTGTACTCGGTTGGCAGATGGAGTTGCTAGTGTTCATTTGTTTAATAGCAGGTGGCAAGTTCACATATCAGTAAGGTTCATCATTAGGGAAGGATGGAGGAGAAACTAGTTTACAGCCCATCCTTACGTTCCACGTTATGTTTATAGTTATCAAGCGAATCTATTTAAATTTTGAATTAAATGGTTAGAAAATTGTTACAATGCGCCGAGAATGACAGGCCAAAAGTTCATAGCGTTTATTGAAACAAAATAAACTATAACTCTCACAGCGAATGAAAAAAAAATGATGTTATTGAGTGTTATTTATTTATATAGAGTACAAAGCCAAGATAAACAGTTGTTTTGCAAAATAAAGACAAACGAAAACGTTGTTTCAACACTTGTGTCAACTCAGTGTTTTTCTCTTTGTAGCAAAAGTTATTAAAGGGGAATTCTGCTGTTTTAATTTTCTGTGTTGCGGGTTTAGGAAGGGAAAATCCGAAAACCTTTCTCACAGCTATGTACAGACGGCTCCAGTCTTGTAATTTGTGACGTCAGGTAAGTTTTGCCATGCTATCCCCGACATTGAATTGCGGGACTAACTGCTTCTAATTACGGACCATTGTGTTTTATTTGTTCTGGAGGTGTGATCGTTTTTCCTTGGTATGTGTGACGTACGATTATGGGGAAATTTGCACTGAATTTAGCCGCCACACTATATAGATTTTTCAGAGGAAAATTAAATTGTATACTTATTTTCTCCTCATAGACACACAAAACAATAAAATAGCAGAACTTATTTCTTTCGAATACATGTTTGTTTCGGCGGGTTGATTTTAGGGTTCAGTTCCCCTTTACTGAGTTTTGGTCCGACGCTAGAGGTATCCATTCGCAATACGTGGAATGTAAAAAGATGCTAATTGTAGTATTGTTTCAATCGTACGGATCCCAGTAAGTGCCATGCAATTTCACCCCACTTTTTAAGCCCTCCACTTTTGGACGTCCACTTACTTTTGGACGACTGTTTTGTACTTGAGATATGCACGTGACTTTACAAAGAACCAAACTAAGATGGCGTCCACTTGTTTATGGTCAGTCTGTGTAGTTTGCTCAGTGTTTGCTCCAAGTTTAGGTGTCTTACTGCCTTATCTACCTGTCTTTCGAAGCAATATCGACGAACGAAACGGTTTGATCGAGCAATACTTTAATCAGTACTAGTTTAGGCATAAGCTACTCTGAGATCCTTGTGTTTTTGGAATTACTACACGGAATGTTCTTGAGCATTCGTCAGCTTAAGCGAATACTGAAGGATCGTGGCCTGTGCAGAAGAACGCATTGAGGAAGAATTATGTGGTAGTGGTAGTACCGTAGGATATAGGCAAATGACTCGAAGAATTGTAGGAGCAACTACAGAATACCCCGACACTCTAAAGATTCACCGCGTAGCCGGCTACTCGGATACGCAGTGACTTTTTAAGTTGTAGTTCAAGTATGCCTGACCATCCCTCCCCTTTCTGTTTTTCAAGCTCAGTGAGACCACCCCTCTCCTATTTTTCAAGAGCTCTGTAATGCCTGTTATTTTAAAGAAAGAAGATATTATAACTTTCGGAAGCTGCTCAAGAACATTCCGTGTAGTAATCCCAAAAACACAAGGATCTCAGAGTAGCTTATGCCTAAATTAAAGTATTGCTCGATCAAACCATTTCGTTTATCTATATTGCTTTGAAAGACAGGTAGATAAGGTAGTAAGACACTTAAACTTGGAGCAAACACTGAGCAAACTACAGAGAACCGTAAACAAGTAGACGCCATCTTCGTTTGGTTCTTTGTAAAGTCACGTGCATACTTCAAGTACAAAACAGTCGTCCAAAAATAGACGTCCAAAAGTGGACATCCAAAAGTGGACCGTTCCAAAAATAGACGTCCAAAAGTGGACGTCCAAAAATAGACGTCCAAAAGTGGACCGTTCCAAAAATAGACGTCCAAAAGTGGACCGTTCCAAAAGTGGACCGTTCCAAAAGTGGACCGTTCCAAAACGTCCAAAAATAGACGTCCAAAAGTGGACCGTTCCAAAAATAGACGTCCAAAAGTGGATGTCCAAAATGGACGTCCAAAAATGGAGGGCTTAAAAAGTGGGGTGAAATTGCATGGCACTTACTGGGCTCCGTACAATCGACCACCTCATTGGCTTCAACATCCTGGAATTACAATTTCAGGACTACTACTGATATCAATGACTTCAAGAGAATGATCCGCCGGTACAATTTTAAATGTTTTGTATGTGCGCGTGTTTTTGTATTGCTTTCTTGAATATATTAGCTGATATGAACTACACTGTAAATTCGAGGGTAAATAAAGTTTGTTGTTTGTATCAACATCTACCAAAACCTGAAGAAGAATATAAATTTCTCAGTTTTTTTAAACAGATTTGAATTGCATCATGGGAACATTTTAAAATTGAAAGCTTTCTTGGTTGTTGTTTTGGACTCACAAGGAAAGTAGATTTAAAACTTTTTTAGTGGATTTGTTTTAAGGAATTTATTATTTAGGGTTGAGTTGTCAAAATGAAAAATACTTAGCTTCTAACGTGAGAAAATTGTGCCGACCTCGTGCACTGTGCTGATACAAACAAGCCTCGTCCCAGGCTTTTCGTTTACGCGCGACTGGATATTGTGACGTCACTGACATCGCTTCCGTTAAATGGACGCGGGGGAACTGGGACCCTACTACCAGTCGTGACTGTTTGGCATGCGGAATGTCGTGACATTACAGAGAACGAAATTGCGAAAGAAACCTCGAGAGTACTGCGTTTAGAAATATTTGCCTGATATGGGAGCTAAATTATCCTACCCCCGTGTGGTATTCCCATCCACACACACAGTCGTCGTTACGGGGGGTAATACTGGCATAGGGTATGAAACTGCCAAGGCGATAGCTCAGATGGGTGCCCGAGTTGTGATCGCTTGCCGTACAGAGCAACGGGCTTTGGAGGTAAGTTTGACTCTTCAACGGGAAACCAAGCTCCTATTAAACTGAATCTAGTGCATATGTGACAAAAAACTGATTTTAATCTGATGTAGTGTTTTTTTTTGTGTGGAACAAACTACGGGAATGACTACGCTGTCTACGGCGCACGGTTACTATACGGCATGCCGTGACACTGAAATGGCTTCCCTATTGTTATTTCCATTACGGTTGCGGTAATGCTACGGACTGCCGTAGTTTGTAATACGTACCGTATATATGCAGTACGTACAGATTCGATATTGATTCTGGTTTGTAGACTTTTTGAATAAAATTGACCTTCCTTGCCACTGATGTCTTGTGTGATGTTTCTCTCTCCAACTGGCAAGGTAGGTCAGTTTTATTCAAAAAGCCTACAATATACCCCAGATAAAGTCGTTTACCCAGTAAAACTGGCCTCAATAAAATCCATCTGGGGTTTTATTTTACCTGGGTACAGCGGTTTACACGAATGACTGTTGAATATCACGCCCCAGTAACTTTGTGGTGCGAAGGCCTGTTGTAGTGTCAGATCCTCGAAATTTCATTGGCTGGACTATCTGGGGTCGGCAAGGGAAAGTTCCATTGTTCTTTCTTTCGTAACTATAGAAATATACCTAGGTACGTTTTCTCCTGGGGAATTCGGTGAGACACGAAAACACGGATTTACCTGGGTAAATTTCCAATATACCTAGTAAAACTGGTCTAGTGTAACCACAGCTAATATATCTGCATGGCTAGTAAACCAAGTTCGTTACGATCGCATACAAACTCTTATTTTGAATATTTCGTGATCTGAGCTTGGGTAGCCTATGGTTTGGCAAACCAAAATATTTGTAGAGTTCCTGAGCCGCTAAAGGGCTGGGCACTAATAAACCTTCTGTTTCATCGTAATGCGTTCTGGGAATGATTTGGTAAAGTTTCTCACTGCATGTTAATAGATGGGTTGCACTCAATCCCCAGAGATTCAAATGACAGGGCATGGTGGCCATGTTAATGTACCTAACAAAAGAAGCTAACGAATAATCTATTGTTTAATAAAGGTATACCAACATCAGGCTGCCATGACGTCAAGTGCAACCCATCTATAGCAATACTTGCTGTTTGTAAACACTGACGTCATTTTATATATATATTTGCATATATAATGGTGTTTGCAAAAAACCCTGCATGTTATAAGCTTCGATGAAAGGGCTTGCTTGCATTTTGGAAGAACAAGAAGAGTAATTTGGCAATGAATAAGGGAGTGTTCATTATTTATGGCTTGGGGGGAGGGGGGGCAGCATTTCATCTGCTTCTCTTGCTAAAACTTTTATGACCCCCCTATGAATGAATTAAAACTTAGATGACCCCCCTATACAATTGCTCAACTTTATTGATTCCCCCCTGACAAAAAAGATGGATGTGCAAAAAAGAATGCAAACTGCATATACATGTAATCTATTAAATTTACTATTTTAAATGTTACTATTTTAAATGTTTCTAGATTTATGGTATATTCCTTTGTTTAGTAGAAAACACATATATATATGTATTCTTCTGAAAATCGCTACCTCACCATCCTTCCCAGATGGGTACTTGAAATTGTACCATTAATTTGTGCATTATATTGCATTCTAGTGCATCAGATTGCATTGTTCCGTAGTCTCAAATAAATAAATAAATAAATAAATGAAAAAGAGCTCAGCATTGGCAAATCTCCTGAACACCAATGCATTATCTCTCCTAATGGGGATGTGCCTTTGATCATGAGCTTAGAGAATACCATCCTGCGTATAAAGAAAACTAAGCCTAATTTTTTGAGATTTTACTGCTCTCTAAAACACTGGTTTCCTGTGTTCTGGAGACTAAACATTGGCTTAGCATTACAACAGCAATTTCATTTTACATGACAGGTATGTCAAAACTTTGATGACCCCCCCCCCCCCCCCCCCCCCAAGGAATAGGTAAAATCTTTGATGACCCCCCTAAAATAGCACTTAAAACTTTTTTTTCCTCCCCCCCATTATTTAACCGACGCCCCCCCCCCCCCAAGCCATAAATAATGAACACTCTCTTAGCACCGACCTGTGATATTTAAAAGCAATTGACTGCGTTCACGCTTCGTTTCTGCCAGCCACAGAATCAACAAATATGGCGTGACTAGCCTGTGTGACGTCACTAAGTATCGCTATAAGGCCTGGTTCATTCAACGAAAAATAGATTTACAACAGTTCAAACAAAATCAAATCTCACCATAATACTAACATCCATTTCCTTAAAGTTCCTATGAAGTGGAAAAATCGACCCCGTTACGTTTTTATTTATTTTATTTCATTCAATTTTAGTCTTCCCTTATAATAGTCATTTTGTGCAATTAAAAATACATTTGAACAGCGCGAACATTGTTTTTCCTTGTCGAAGTTATGCATAATTGTCAAAATCATTTGATAATTTTTATGCCGTTAAAGTGCTAATCACATGCGTGACGTCAAGTGAATTGCATACCAATATCCGTTTTCGTAAATAATACAAAATACAGTGCGTTTTTTTGTCTAATTCTCATTCTAAATATGTCTTACTTGAGGGGCCTTGCCATCTCATTTTTTTAGGGGCCGTCGACATATTCGAAATGCCCCGCTTAACACACAACGGACGTTTAGGGGGGAGGGGGTAAGGGCATGGACGTTAGTGTGGGGCATTTAGAACAAACACTTTTTCATCAATAGAAGTACACTTTTTAATTAGACGTTTCTAGTCAGCTAGATCTACATTAGAGCGAAATTTCTGTTGAATTTCCGGGAAATTTCAACAAGGTCTTTTGATTAGAAGTATCATGAAATACCTCAAACCTCCAGGTAAATGAAACACTCAGTTTTATAGTCGTGTCCGAATGAGTATTTTAGTCAAGATCCGAAATGAGCTCGTACGGGAATTTGAGGTACTGACTGACTGTACAGTTGCAGCTATTAAAGCTTTAAGCTTGTTTTATGCTTTGTTTATAAGTGAACTCCCGTGTATTTCATTACTGTTTTCCTGACCTAAAAAAAAGCATAAAACAATGGGTGGACGTTAAGGGGGAGGGGGGAGGGGGTCTGACCTTAACGTCCGTTGTGCGTTAAGCGGGGCATTTCGAATATGTCGACGGCCCCTTATTAAAGAAGCCTTGCCGTGGGCCATAATTTTACTTTGGTTATAAATGTACACGTGATCGATGATGTCATAATTAGAGAAAGTAACCTTCCTGACATTCCTCTTTCAGCAGTGTTTTAGACACGCTTAGAAATAATGACTCTTGTAAAGATAAGGAAATATTAAGGATACAAAAAGTCACGTGACCGGGAGCCATTACCAGGAGCGTGCATCTCCCAGATTAGGTCTGTCCAACAGCAGAACTGATTATATAGCTATTTGTGTTTCCCACGAGAAGAAACAAAGGCAGTCACTTTTACCCCATCAGGATGCACTGAAAAAATATAATTAACACGGTCAAACTGCTAAAAATACTAAAGCGCAATAGAACAAAAGACAACGTAATCGCATACCAGAACTTCGCGACTATAAATAGCCACATGCCCACATCGTCTACTGTGCTGTGGGCCCAACCTCGTTCCCAGGGTCTTCTCGGTCAGATCCAAGATGGCGGCTATATCGCCTTAGTAACTCGTTAACGAAACATTGTGAATTGTAGTCTTCTTTTCTAAACTGAAATAAAAGGCTTTAACCAGTTAACAGCATCTACTTATTCTCCTCTGTTTCTGTTAAACTCGGAGCCGCGTTTTTGATTTACTGATTTCGTGGTCTAAGTCACATGACAGAACACGTGACACGTTATACTGCACACAAACCACTTAAGAAAGTCAAGCATGACGATATCTATTATCATGAGAAACTTGGCGCACTTACCGTACTCGGCTGTGCTCCGAAATTTGATCTCTGAACCAGGGGTTCGCGTCTGTGTTAGAGATTGGGTTGAAGGCCTCCAATGTTTTTGTCAGATGCTATAACCATTCTTCCATGATAACCGACATCACTGAATTGATCTCGGCAATCAAAGGATTCCTTGGGTTTCTATTTTGATTGTTTGTGGTGTACAAATAGTTCGTACCTCAAGTGCAAACCGATTACACAGATAAAACAAAATTACCAAAACTGAAAACCATTTTTCCATCGGCCTAATGACGGTCTAATGAAAACAAGTCCTTGATTTTATGTGTTTATTTCATGTATTTTGGTCAAGGTTTTGGTACAGTGATATGATCACATGAGGCGGGTTTGGATAGACGGGGCCAGCCCGGCAAACCAGGCTAGTCCGCCTCGTGGCGAGCATTATAATTATCTCACACATTGCTTTGCTTGTGGCAGCCATTTCGTAAACAACGACTTCCCGCCAAAAACATTCGCGCTAATACCCCAGGCCGGGCTGACTCGCTCCATGTATTAGGAACCATCGACATAATGCTCAATATCCCGCTTAACGTCCACTGGACGTTAAGATCGGACTCCCTCCCCCTTAACGTCCATATTTTTTGCTCCAATCTCGTTCCCAGAACTGTTTTGTTCTTCATGTCCCACACTAACGTATACACACCTCCCCTACGTCCAGCCAGCTTCGTGTAATCAGGTTCTTAAGCCCGGTTTCCATATGATCGCAGGATTCTTTTGTTCGGTGTGAATCGAAGCGTAAATTTATACGCAAAACAAAAGAATCGTGCGACCGTTGCGATCGTATGGAAACCGGCGGGCTTTAAAGAGCTACTGACAAAGTGGCAATGTAAAGTGCATTGGAATGGCGATCAGTTGCTCCGCTTTGTTCCCTTCTTTTAATAGGCCATAGAAAGAATGCAAACAGAACACAAAGAAAGCGTCTCAGTTGCAAAAACAAAACAAAACGACGAATGCTGCAAGAAAGAAGACGCTCCAGCCGCTGCTGTGGTTGATGCTCAAACAGCTGAAGGAAACATAACCAGTCAATTGAACCGAGAGCCGAGCCGTGAGGAACACCCGGAATTACTAACAGAGTTTATGAAGTTAGACCTGGGCTCTCTTAAGTCCACGATGGAGTTTATAGAAGAGTTTAAACGGAAAGGTTACCCTCTACATGTACTCATATGTAATGCAGGCATTGCAAATGTTCTACAAGGTAGATATGTGCGCTGTATATCGATCGTATTATTTAACAGAGGTCACGCCAATTGTACTAAATGTCCCGTAAGATGCCCAAAGTTTCTCCGCTTATAAAAGTATTTTTAAAAGCTCCTTTTTTATCGAATAGGCTCAAAGTGCGACCGCGCACTTTAACACGAAGTTCCGGTATAAAATGAAAGAAGCCTTTGTGGAGTAAACATCTCTGTGACGTATTGCTCCGCTTGAGTTCAGTACTGATTGCTTACAGACCACTTTACGGTTCATGTGCAGTTGTTCAAGTCTTGTTTCAACTGGCGGGCCACCATTGTCTAACATCTGCCTACCCGCCAAATAAACAAAGGATTTGTACAACTGCGCATGAACCGTAAAATGGTCTAATTGCGCGAAACTTGAGTCAATCATTGGCAGTCAATAGCTGTTATTATTCAGTTCCTAAGTATTCCGAATTTTGATTGGTTGATTCACCTGCAGATAATTGCGCGCATATAAGCGTTTGCTGCAGATATTGTTGTGAGCATGCGCAGTGCTGTTCAACAACAAATCCCAACATGGCTGCTCGGTTTCCATAGCGTTCAGAGAAAGAAATTGCGAGCATTTTGGATGCTCAATTACTGAATAATAAAACAGTTATTAGAACTGCGGCTATCGCAAAATATGATGAATTGCCTGTGTCTCGCTACCAGTTATTTGCGGCCTCTGCCATCGGCAAATAACTGGTAGCTTGCCACAGACAATTCATCATATTTTGCTCAGCCTCGTCCAATAATATTACAATGGCCTTCTACGAATAGCAATTTCAGCGGTAAGCGCCATTGAAACCATCATTCTGCATGACTAGTGCTTCATTACATCGAAGTGAGGAGTTCGGATCAATACCGCTGACACTGCTATTCGTAGACGCAACTGTAATATCAGCTATCTTCTGTTCACTTTTTATTGCTGGACTAGTAGTGTTCTCGCTTACTTTCCTAACTCAGTGCTCTTCAATTTGAATTACAAATTTCGAGTTCCAAATTTCGTATTTATAGTTATTTCCCTATATATCAACGCATTTTGCGAACGGTAATGTTCCTACCAGACCAATATATGTAATTCAGTAATAATATTAGCAATCTGGGGGGTTGATTCATCCTTTGTTGGAGCTATGAAGTCCAGTTGAGAACCATTTCCCATGTTTTTTGTCAGTTTTAAATTAATCAAAGTAACACGAAAAACACCTTTTAATTCCTACAGGTTACACCGAGGACGGGCACGAAAATCATTTTCAGGTAAAGTTTGTATTAAAACCCGATAACATCTACAGGTGAACAGGCCTCAGCCATGCACTATTATCACAATTCGGCCATCTTAGAGATTGGCCCCGGTAGCCTCGCACTGGAGGGTATCAGAACGAGTTTACCGGACGAAAACAGCTTTTTATTCTCCTGCGACTCAACATGGCCACTGCGTGATAAAAACCATTATATTCAATCAATCATCATTATTGCCAACGCAAGATTAGTATGCGTTCTACGCATGATCAACTAAAATTCGATTAAGGTGTGCCAACCGTACGTTGTGGGGAGCGAGTAGTAATCTTGCGTTGGGCTACCTGTGTATCACAGGCTAACTGCGGGTTTGGCAAGTTTTAAAATCGTTTTAAAAGCATTAAGAGGGGATTTTTCTAATTGTCGCGTAATATTTTCAGGCTGGAGGTATATAAAAGGGTAGGGATTTCACGAGTTGAAGTATATAAAAGGGTAGGGAAAACTGTAATTTAGGTATTTAAAAGGGCCTTTCAAAATATCTCGAACAGACGCACCTAACGGCTGATTCATTCAAGTATTTTAAGGGTTACTCAAGTGAAAAGTTTAGTAAAAGGTATATGAAAGGGTTACCTTTTCTGTCAAAAATGGTATATCAAAGGGTAAGGGTTTGGACCTCGGGGCGGAGCCTCCCCGTATAAAACTTTGTTGAGTTCCCCCCCCCCCCTCCCCCCCCCCCCCCCCCCCCCCGATATATATACCTTGAAAGCTGTGTCCGCGTTTGATTGACGGTCGGCTAAATGCTATTTTCCAAACGAGGCTTGAAACTTTCACAGTCGCACTTCAACGAAAACGGTAATAAATGTGACAGTGAGTGATCGTAAATACATAATTACTCGGGCTGCCTGTGGCAGCAACGAGTCTTAAAATGCAAGTCGTAATTTTTTTTTATTCAGTGTAGCAAGCGTTCTGCGCATGCGTTAAAGGTCAAATTCACACCAATCAGATCGCACTGTGCTGGTCACGTAACACTCGCCAGGTTAATTTATTTACATAATTTAATACAGTAAATCAAAATGGTCGACCCGCGAGCAAATCTCTCTCAAATTTGGAGTCCCATCTCTCAAATGTAACCAGTTTAATGTTTTATTTAACTTCACTCGTGCGAAAGCCTTCCAACAGGCTCAGGATATTGCAACTGGCGCTCTTGTCGGAGCCGAAGGACCGCGTTTTTTACCCAGATGGCCTGTGATTTTATATACGACACGACGGCGGACCTGAAGGACTCAAAGATCCACACATATCAAATTGGAATTTAGCGTTTTCCTTTCTGCTGAAACCAAGGCTTCTTCGATAGAAAGGGCAAGATGTTGTGTTTGTCTAGGAGGACAAAATATTTCTCGTTTAAGCTTCTCTTTCGCCACGGCTTTGTTATTTGAATATCTGTGGATAATAATTTGGTATACTCAAATATACTGCACAATACCATACAACTGAATAAGAAGTCTTTAACAAAGCCGAACTCAAACTCAAGAGCAAAGCTGAGAGTGAAAGTGAAACTGAACAGTGTCTTGTCAGGTCATGAATTAAGGTACGGTGAGGTTGAAATCATTGCGTGTTTATATCTGCATTTCTTTGTCGATTTGTTGACCTCGTGGCGCTGATAGATTTTGCCATCGGACGGTATTCTTGTTTGAGGTACGTTTCGTAGGTTTTATGCCTCTCGGTCATAACACATACCAGCGCAAACACCGTGATCTGTAGGCCAACATGCACTAAAATAATTTTGAGCGTGTTTTTGGCTGTCAGAAATATCCCGGAGAAATAAACACTCGCACAGAATAATTTATGATGAGCGAAGCAATATTCAACTCTCAAGGTCAACTTAAACAAGAATCCTCTCACGGCCGAGGTTTTGGTTCGAGAAATTAAAGGCTTCCAACAGTTCCCTTTATAGTTCTGTAATATAATGAGCAGATCAGTTTTGAGAAGGAGGGTATATAACCAACAGGCATTTCAGTTAATAAATACCTGATATGGACGCGAGCTGCGATAAAGAGCCGCAGGGTAGAATGAACAGTAGAGAAATATATCATATGATAGCTCCATCATAGGTGGACAGGATACAACTTATAATATGGGACAAATATAAACATATATTTGAGACACTCATCTATTAGTACTCTGAACCTGGAGAACAGCAGACTAAATTGTAAGCGTGCGGTACATGAATAAGTAGAGGTCAACTTCTTTAATTTGCATACACGAGAAATATATATACTAGGGGAGCAGAGAATGCATGTCACCGCGCTACCGGCCACTCCTAAAGACTGCTAAATTCAGCTAATAATTCTTCCCTTCGGTTATTACTAAAAGGATTTCAAATGAAAGTGTATTTCATCTTCAATCTCATGTGGCCCGAGTGAAAGCCCAGATGGGCTCTTGTTGTGCTTACAGCCACACAAACGGTATAAATGCTTTCTACACTGCCACTGCAAACAACTCGTTTTCATGGGTGGCCTCTAATTTAGCGATGCAATTATTGAACACGAAACATTTGATTGTGCTAACAGCGTATGCTGCTTACAAATAGAAATAATTATGTGTTAGTAAGATTGACCTGCTAGTCAATACTAATGCTATGTATTATTGTCAGTGGGATGTATACATAACTAATAATTACAATTTAGTATTCATAACTCGTTTCTTTATATATATTATATATACAATTTATTATAGATTTCATAATTATTTGAGATATGATTGCAAAGAAGTATGCATATTATAACATCATATTATAAGAGGAAACCAGACCCTGTTATTATAAAGGTGGAAAGTTCAATCCACCAAATAAATCGCATGCAGTGGATAAGTTAGTTGCCATCAACTCTTGAACAATTCAGTCGAGGTATATAAATGTATTTATTATTTAAACACAATTTTTTATATTATAATGAGTATATTTTATAATGAGTATATATAGGTTTTATAATACAATTTCAAATATGATTGCAAAGTAGTATATTAGAAGAATGCAGTCAGTAAAACCATGAAAGAATTTATAACTAAATTTAGTCTAGACTATAGACCCTATGCATAAGTCCTGGTAACTAGCATGTCAACGAGGCCGGTAGGTCCTCTGGAATGTTGAAATTGAAGCGCCCGGGGAGATTGTGAAATGCACTGAACGAATGTTCAGTGAAACAATGCCGTTAATTTGCTATGAGCCTGGCTGATTGTACTATAAACAATCATGTTCAACACGTTTCGCACCTCCTGCTAGTATTTTAACTTCAACATTCCAGAGGACCTACCGGCCTCTTTTTCGTGTTGTGACCGCGCGAGTTATGCATAGTGTGTATATGTAGTACTATTTTGTCTAACTATATAATAGTCTATAGGTCTAGTCAGACTATTTAGTAATACTTAGTTTAGTAATATTTAGTTAGTTGGTTACGTACTTATGACTGCACCGTATCACTGATATTTTTATTATAATATTGTTAAGAGGAAACCAGACTATTTATTTATTTTGTAAAAACACGAATTTTCCAAATAGTGGTTTTAAAAGTAAATAGAAAGTGAAAACTATACCAGTAACTTGATCTACTGTTATTTTATTACCGTTATTTAAACTCCATTTTGGAACTAGTTATTTTAACTCCTTGATAGGAGTTATTTTAACTCTCAGTAGAAGAGTTTAAAATAACTCCGAAATTGGAGTTATTCTGTCATCGTTTTTTTTTTTTTTACTCCGTTTTCGGAGTTATTTTAACTCTAAACTTTTCAGTGTGGTGACTAGTTCTCTCAGAGCTCAGAAGTCTTGAATTATAACAAGAACTTTTCTGATCCAGAAAAAAAGAAAGAAAGGATTTCACAAGTATTCCATCAATGACAGAAGTTAATCGGTGAATCAAATACCATTTGTCAAAGAAAGCTTCTCTCGGTACCCGTCCTTGTCAAGCCAGCTGGTATTTGTCTCTTTAACAATTTTAGTACATTGTCTCTATCATGGTATTTCATACCTGCCTACATGCAGTGTTGAAGCTCTTTTCAACCATGGCCGGAAACAATAAACCGTTTCAAAATCTTGGCACTGGCCACCCATCTCCATCAGTGCATGCAGTCCAAATCAGTTGTTATTCTTTTGGGTTTTGACAGTTCGGTTTCTATTTACAGATCACGACAAATCCGGCGGTTCTCATGTCATGGCTCGCGCTCTGTATGGCTTTCACAACAAATGCAGTGCACGCCGGCGGTCTTTTCTACTTTTATTCACATCCAGTTTAATTAATTTACGGTATTCCAGGTCGATTTACGGTCATCATTAGACTTAATAAAATTTAAAAAGTTCACTTACTGTACTGGTATAATACTTTGTTAACAAAAGTAAGCTATCATTAAAAACGCTGTTTTAGAAAGATCGACAATCGATTGGAGGTGGAAAATAGCATTTACAAACAGGTTTTGCTTATATTACACTACTGATATCGTACAATGTACAAGAGCCTTTAAATATATGTGTTTTTTTTTTGGCAACCCAGTACAACCACGTGATTGTGGCATTCCTGCAAAAGGCCATTAAGACTTCTCAGTTGTATAGTACTTTGCAGCATAACGTAGAATATTCCCGGGAGTATATTGCACGTGGACAGTGCAATCAGATTGGCTAGTGGCGAAAAATCTCGACTAGGAAAATAATAAACACTTGAGAAACTTGACTCAGGCGGGCCAAAGGCCTGGCCCGAGTAATTAAGAATCTTATTATCCTAGTGCATGCTCACTCTTTTCACTTGGTGGCCATCTTGGATTCAAATCGAGGCGATCCTTCGTTTTGCCATGTTATCCTCGCAGTGAAGGATAATTAGTCAAAACGAGGCTAACCTGGCAAAAAGAAAGGATTGCCAAGCTTTGAATCTATTAAGATGGCCACCAGGTGAAAAGAGTGAATTCAAAATTTCAGTTACTTCGACTACTAAATGGACATATTCAATTACTTCCTTGGTTAACAGTGTTTAAGCCCTGCCCGGGGGGGGTACTTACATGAAAAATGGGTATGTATGTGAGGCCAAGAGGCTCAAACCCTGACCCTGTTTGACCCATTCCGAGCTCCAAAACCCTGATTGCCCCCTTTTTTGAAGAAAAATAAACCTGAATGCCCCTTCTTTAACTTGTTTTCAAAACAAGGTCGGATATATATCCCGGCCGGTATACCGCGTACCGGGATTGCATGCAAAATACGGAACATTTAAAGTCGGGACGTGGCATTGGGTAAACAAATCAGCAGATGAAGTACATAGATAAGTACTGAAGTACGGGAACCTCAGTGCTTGCATGTGGGCAGGCGATCAAAATGCGGCAACAGAATGTCTTTTTTTGACATAGTAGCTAAAAAAAAACCTAACTGCCTAAAAAATACTGAACCCCGACCCTGACTGCACAGAAATTATACTCAAATCCTGACCCTGATCTGCCCAAATCAGGCCAAAACCCTGACCCTACCTGCCCAAACGGAGCTCAAAACCCTGACCCACCCGGGCGGCACATACATAATACGTCACAAACAGGAGTACCCCCCCCGGGAAGCCCTGCCAGTTATTTCTAATGAAATGTTATTTTTCAATAAATAGTATGAAAATAAGAACTACAGTAAGAAAAACATATTTTAGATTTAACGATTAGACGAATTGTTGTTTTTCTAAATATTGTATAATGCTAAGGGGTCGTCAACAAATCAAAAATATATTTCTTAACGTAACTATGATTTGTAAGTTAAAGGGGGAGGGGGTATAGGCCTGGACGTCAAATTATATTTTTTAACTTTATATAGGAATTATAACTTTATTTTACCATTTTATACGCAGTGGACGTTAAGCGGAGAGGGCGCGGAGGGTCTGGGCTTAACGTCCTATAACAACAACAACAACAATATTTATTCGCACCAGCACGGATAAGATTATTACAATAGGTAAAGATACTAAAATTATGGTACAGGTTAACGGAAATAGCTTACGCCAAACGAGTCCGATAACCATTCAAATATATAGTAAATAATACTGGATCAAAAAGATTTTTGGCACACACATACAAAAACGAAACACACACACATGAAGTTAAGAAAAAAAATTGACTTCTATCATGCATTGAAAAATTCAGCACATAAAATTAATCTTATAACTAACATCCCCGTAAAAAAAAATTGTATTATTTACAGGATATAAAATCAGCAATTCTAGTTCCAAGCAGTATCGCTGTGACTCTTTTGACGTCCCTGCTTAAGAATATGAGTTCGGAACGTCGGCGATCTCATTATTGCGTACCAGCTTTCGTACAACATTTCACAATCTTTTGTATTCATCGGATTCAAGTATCTCTGAAATTCTGTCTTTTGCTTCTTCGTTGATCATTAATCTTCTGCAACATCATTTGGGAACAAAGCCTTCATAATACTTTCTTTATTCGACTCAATCGACTGTTTCAGAGCTGATCACGTTGTGCTTCTCTTCAATTTAACAAATCATTGAATGCAGAGATTATGAAAAAGCAATATACCCGACTCTCTAAAATTAAGTGGATTTTGTTCTTGACAAATATTACTGTCAGTCAATAGTTAAAATAACAGCCTGCGGAACAGGCCCTCAGTGTTATTTTAACGCAAAGGAAGTGACACAATAATTTGGCCGCGCGAAAATGGATCGCATCACAACGAAATCGCTTCGCTCGCAAGACTTTCTGGGGTCTCTCCTCAAAGCGCCTGCTCTGCAGGCTTTTAAAATAAAGAAGTACTATTTATAACATGAGCTGCCGTGTTGTATTACTAGCTAGTTTACAATATCCCTTCTAACATGCACACAAGAGGCTGGCACTGCCAACCGAAGGCAGTAATCGTTAGAAGGCAGCACAGTTTGACGAAGTGTTGGAGAAAATAATAGTAAATAATAATGGGTCAAAAAGATTTTTGGCACACACATACAAAAACGAAACACACACACATGAAGTTAAGACAAAAAATTGACTTCTATCATGCATTGAAAAATTCAGCACATAAAATTAATCTTATAACTAACATCCCCGTAAAAAAAATTGTATTATTTACAGGATATAAAATCAGCAATTCTAGTTCCAAGCAGTATCGCTGTGACTCTTTTGACGTCCCTGCTTAAGAATATGAGTTCGGAACGTCGGCGATCTCATTGTTGTGTACCAGCTTTCGTACAACATTCCACAATCTTTTGTCCATCGTTATATATACAACAGGGATCAGCATCGAGCTAGTAAATGCAATTGAACACGTCCAGTACTCGACACAAAAGCTTGCTGTATTTTTAGCAACTTTCGAAGCTATGGATGCAAAGCCATAGGGAAGCCAAGTTAGGGTATATGTCAGAGAGATAGCAATACACGCCTTTGTGAAGTTCACCTCTGCTTTTGCACGTCTTGGTCCAAACATGTCTTCAATCTTTTGTTGATGTGCTCGTATCATCTTTGCAGCAGTTAGTAAATACGTACAAGAAATTATGCAGCAACTTGTTATCCAACTTGTCACAAGAATAACTTTAATAATTGCAGTTTCGGGGCTGTTTTGTAAGTCCAAGCCATCAGAAACAAGGGCTGAATTGAGTCCGATGCATTTCCTAATGCAAATTTCCTCTAAAGGACCATTATGTAAAATAGTGACAAAACAGATCGACGTAACCCAAGTAATCAGGACAAAAATGCAGGATCTTCTTACAGTTAATTTTCTCTGACCGAGAAATTTCGTCAAAGCCTCAAAACGATCATAACCTATGGCCGCAAGTGTTGCTAATGTTGCAAAGTTACAGGAAAACTGGAATGCCAATCTGACTTTATTCAAGATCCATGTGTACTTTTCACATTGCAAGAGAAATTGTAATCTCCATATTACAACTGAGTGAATAGGAAGGCCTACAGCCAGCATCAAAACACTCGAAAACACTAGATTGAAAATTAAGATCTTGTCTGGAGATTTTCGTTGTTTCCAATGAAGGTAGAAAGCAGTTGCTAGTATGACATTCCCAAGAATGCCACTTGTAGCGATTCCTCCAAGAAAAGCGAAATGAGGAATATTTCCTTGGCAAATTGGTCTTTTGGTGGCGAGGCTGCAGTTGTTGAAAGTGGAGTTGGATATCCGTGTAAAATTAACCATGATTGCAAATATGGAACTGATAAAGATTACCATGAGCAATAGCCATTTGGTGTGGTATTAACGTAATAAAGCACAAGCATTTATAGCGCGATCAGTGTTCTTTAGAAGAGTTTTCGTGTGATCATTATACTGAAGTGAAAGGTCTCACTGAATATAGATTTGTTTTCTCTTCCACCTGCTCTATAATTATTTTCTCACCATCGCATTATGATCGACGAGCATTTAGATTTTTTAATTAACTTTACTAGAGTCGGAATCTATGAATTTCACTCATAATCCTCAACTTTACTTACGCTCACTTCAAAGTGCAAAGCCTGTTGCTAAGCGACCAACTTCAATCACAATGCAGTAATCATGCCCCTTATTCCGTTTCTCGTAATCCATTATATTATTCGGTAGGTACCTGAGAGTGACTTCAAAGAAAGATTTCTTGAATAGCCGAACTTCATGGCTGGATGTAATTGCAAATGCTTATAAAAATGTATCTGACCCAGTTCATTCCACGGCATTTCAATTTATTTCTTGAGCCGTCAGTCTTTCCTCCTCGAGTTTGTTAATTGCCAGATATGTTTCATCCATGAATGCATCGCCAACTATTCCGGTCATGACGAGTCTGCGGTACGTCAGCGGTTTTTTTCTGTATATAAACTGTCAATACTTTTGACACTGTCAATACTCAGTATAACATTTTACATTTCACTTAAAACATTTTAGTTTTCCAATGAATGTTTCTCCATCAGACGAGCTTGAAATACCATGTACTGGATCGAACAACAGGATTTTTGAGATCGACATAAAATGAAACAGTAGATAAATGTGAAACTAAGCTAATTGATTGGGAGGTGTTAAAAGTAAAACGTATTTTTCTCCATTTCGAACAGCTTGCTTTTTCACTGCTGGTTTTGTAAAGCTAGAGATAGGAATCGTGAAGGCACTTTAGCAACACCCAGGTAGGTCTTATTAGTGTCTAACCAGATAGGAGAGCAAACTTAAGGTGAGTAACTTATAACCTCCTCCTTAGAACCCTGCGAGCAGAGCGGCCTTCTTCAAATCCCCATGAAAAGCGAGATGAAAAGAACGCTCTGCTGCATTCGTTCAAGATTCTGGAGTTGACAAATCTGTAGTAAAGCGCGATCATCAGCGCGCGACTACGTTTTTGTTTTCAGGTGATGACCATAATCTGAGCCCACTGCAACGATGGCAGCGGAGGAAGGCGACACGACTGAGTGACCGAGTGAGTCTGGGCACGAGAAAAAACCGTTGGCGCATGCTTGATATGAAAGCAACACGACCGCTGCTGAGTCTTCTTTTCTTCTCGCTAAACAAAAACAACAACAACAAATATATTTACACTCACTTTTACAATATAAAAAATAAACAAAGATTATTGAGAAGAGATAGTGCTAGGGTACCTGAAATAGCTTAGGAAAACTAAACGAGCCAGATACCCTAAGACACGTGATTAAATACATTGTATTATGGTCGAAAAAGAAAAGCGGAAGAAGGCGAAACACACACAAATTGCTATTCTATAATGTAATATATGTAAATATAAATAAATATAGATAATCATATAGAAGCACTATAAAAGTGCTTCCAATAAGAAGGTATCCGGAAGAAAAATATATATCATAAAGTAGCAAAACTCAACATCTTGCCATTTTCATCGAAGAAACCTTTGGTTTCAGCAAAACATCGCTCGCGTTTTGGCCACTGTACTCGTGTAGTGTTCGTCGTGTCGAATAAATCTCTGGGTAAAAACGTCCTTCGGCTCCGACAAGGGCGCCAGTTGAAAAATCCTGAGCCTGTTGGAAGAGATGGGACTCCAAATTTGAGAAAATTTTCCTCCGCGATGGACTTTTAATATCTCTGCCGGGTCTCCGCCATCTTGTTTTCACTGTGCTAAGTTTGTAAATAAATTAAGTGACCCGCAGGATCCCGCAGGATCCCGCAGGATCCCGCAGGATCCCATACGATATCGAATCTGATTGGTTGACCCTGTCACGTGTTGAGTCAACTCGAAACACAAAAATCTAAAAAAAAAAAATTTGCGATTTCTGACTCGTGCCGACCTGAGGCCTGGCCCGAGTAATTAACTATCAATCAAAAATTAACAAATTATTCCCTTTGTATTCTTAAAGGGGCCGTCTCACCCACAGTGCTTAGCGTGCTTTTGTTATTGTTTATATCCGAGACTTTGACCCCTTGTTCACGGCGGGAACTTCACGAACTAAGCGTATTCTTTATGTTGGTGACATGATAATTTTGATTTGAACATGGATGACCTTGATGAAACTAATAGTACCTTACAAGTTGCATGTGAAGTCAACAAAGTGTAATACAGCAGTATTTGGCTGTACTATAACATTTACCGCTCACCCGTCGTCGCTGCTGCTATAAACAGAGAACACACTCTCCGGTAGCCTGATTATCAGACGGTACGAGGTCGTCCGCTCACTTCCTCCCCCTCACCGTCTGATGGACTTCATAGACTTTCGTGTTCCTGACGTCATCAACCTTTGTTTTTACAATAAGCCAATACGAACACGCGTAAGAATTGAAGCGTGAAGTGTTGAACAGTCGTGCAGTAGCGGCTTTTACTAGTTGGATCTATCAGCTTTCATGCACTGAAAATAACATTCTACAGCTTCAAACTTCTGTCGATTTCTCAGAATGGTATCCTGTTTGAGCTGCTGTGGTTCTTTGGAGAGTAGGAACTTTTTAAACGGACGTCTGCGTGCAGTATTTGCAGGACAAGTGTATGAGAATGCATACAAGAAATATCTGCCTCGATTCCATGCCGTAAAGTTTGTTACTCATAACTTAGAACTTTTACGCTTTTACTTTTATTTTTAAAACGTTTTGAACCTTGATATGTATGCCGATTAGTTACACAAGACCCTAAAGTTGTCCTAGTGTAGGTTTTTTGGTATCAGAGATTGTTTTAACCGGACTTTTGTGCAAAGTTTAGATGCCATTGCCATACGTGAACATACGGAAGTGTGTTCATAATTCTGAAAACAGAAAGCCCGTACATAGATTCACAAACACATCGTTCCGATGAATGAATGATTCCAATGCTTTCTTCTGCTCTGGATATAGCTTCGAAATCCTGAAAACTTTACAATTTCGGTCGACACACTGCTCAAGTTCTTCCCCAACGCCATTCAGAAAAATATGCGAGCACATTCCTTAAATTCCAGACTTTGCCAAAAGTGTAAAGTTCGCTCTGATTGGCTGACATTATGACGTCAGGAACACGAAAGTCTATGAAGTCCATCAGACGGTGAGGGGGAGGAAGTGAGCGGACGACCTCGTACCGTCTGATAATCAGGCTAACTCTCCGGGTAATACTAATAATTATGAAAGCGAAAGGTTTCTCTGGGGTTTCTCTCCTCGGTTTTATTTTTACTTGCAGACAGAGAGAGATATATCTGCTAGCAGGCAATCTCGTTGGTGGCAGTAGCAGAGAACCAGTTCAAGAGAGAACAGTGAACGAATTACAGCTCGTTTCAATGAGAAATTATTATCACGGCGGCTCTGCCTCTGTTGTCAAATTTCGTGTGAGTATAAACTTTGATCGATCCCGGTGAATCCGAAAATCTCGGCGAAATCACTGTGTGAAAGCCCTTCGAAACCAGAGAGAGACCTGTTTCCACAAGTTAAATGCCGAGGCCCTCAAAATGAATTTAGGAAATTGCTCAATTCTTTTCGGGTCGACCAAGCGGAGTTTCGTTGCCTATACTATTTTGTTGACTATAATATTTACCGCTCACCCGTCGCTTCCGAACCCTGTCATCAGTACTATAAACAGAGAATACTAATAATTATGAAAAGAGAGGTTTCTCCCCTCGGTTTTATGTTTCCCTGCAGAGAGAGACAGATCATGCATCTGCTAGCAGGTAATCTCGTTGCTGGTGCCAGAGAACCAGTTAAAGACAGAACAGTGATCGAATAACAGCCCGCTTGAATAGGAAATTATTATCATGCAGTCTCGGCGGCTTTGTTTGTCAAATTTCGTGCGAGTATAAACTTCAAATGATCAACCCATGCCAGTGAATCCGAAAATCTCGGCAAAGCCCGAATTCCGCCCTTCGAAACCAGAGAGAGACCCGTTTCCACAGTTAAACGCCAAAGCCCTGAAAATGATTTTAGGAAACTGTTCTTCAAGTGGAGTTTTGTTGCAAATTGTGGTCACGTATAAAGCCAGCCACGGTGTTCAAAAACCCAAATCGGCTCAAAGATAGTAGATACTCGAACTAAGCACTAATATATCTTTACATCTAAAGATTAATGGTCAGAATAGCTTCTCCATGTTGTAGGTGGAAATCGTGGACACAAACGGACAATTGTTTCCTTTCGCCGAGGACGAACGAGACTGGCATCATCAGAGAACTACCGGCCACCTGAAATAAAACTAAAATTGCATGACCAAATAATTTAAAACACTTAAATAAGAGGCTCAATAGGAAAAGCAATAAAAAAGGTTCAACCTAGTATGATTTTTTAGACGATAGCTGGAAGGATGGCAGAGATGTAGAAAAGATTAAAACCACTACCATAAAACTCTGGATTTCGATGGCATCGAAAATGGCCGCTATGCTATGTGAGCGCGCTAAGCACTGTGGGTGAGACGGCCCCTTTAAGAACGTAGTTTAAAAAATCATATTCTTTCATATAATTATGTTTGTAGACAGCTGTAATAACTACTTATTAACCGAGCAAGCGAGGTTAATAAGGTGTTTATTATATGGCATTTTTTTGTATTTTTAGATGATTTTTTTTTCACTTCCGCTTAACGGTTGATATTACTTCCGGAAAGCGCGCGCGTGAACTCAATTTCCCGCTCTTTTCAATTTTACGGAAAAAGAACCAAAAATCAAATTCAACCAAAACTCAATTTTAATGCATCAGTTTACTTGATTTTTCTTTTACAAATCGCCGGTCCGAATACGCAAAAAGACGGACCGTGGTCCGAATACGCAAAAAGACGGACCGCGCGTCGACCAATCAGAATGCAGGAAATCGCAAAGCCATATAATAAAGCATTTTATTTTATATCACTGACAACTGCTAACCCAGCAATCGTCATCTTAGACTGTTTCACTCCTTTTCCGCAGTCTTTAGTATAAGTTATTCTAGTTCCAAGCTTCATCACTATGACTCTGTCCTTGCAAAAAGATAAATCTAAATAAATTACCCACCAAAGCCAAAGGTGCTTCACGTGAGTCCTCTGGAACCGTTAATCCAGTCCTAGATGATGAACCAATTTCTCTCTAAATTAGACTTCTGCTGAGGCTGAAGGTAAAGAGTTCCAGTCAACATTTAATTTAAGTGCAAGTATAATGTCGAAAAAATAAAAATATATATTGTACTTTTGTGTTTATTTCTCACAAAAAGGTATTAATCTTGCAAATTTTGTAACATTTCTGCCATTTATATATAATCCCTAATTTCGGTTACCTTTCATTGTCCTGTGACGTCATACGATGAATCAACTCCCTCCCAAGAGAAAACTACTACAATAAAATCCCCTAGGTTTCCATTGCAACATCACAAGATGAATCAATCCCGCAATTCGGGTAGCGTCCATTCTAGTTTAATTGCTGCTCCTGCCTCTCGAAGAAAAAAAAAGTTAGACAACTGAAGTATATCAGAAATAGAATTTGGGACAAAAATAGCTCATGTTGTTTTATGGCGCTACTTGCACTTCAAGGAAAAAGGAGAATTTATAATAGTCTCTGGTAGCAGAGATTGTATTCACTTTACTGATGCATGGGATTTCTTTGTTACCTGCCGGTTTCTCTGAATAAGCTCAGAAAAGGAAGGCATTATACTACAAGGCCGTGGATGATCTTTTATAACGTAACAAGACTGGTAGACTTGCGTCATGATTGCAGCGTTGGCCATTTGATTGATTTCCGCATTTCGTTGACTCTAGAGTGACGCTAGAGCTCATATTATCTTCAATGTCATTATTGTGTACCAGCTTTCGTACAACGTTCCACAGTCTCTTGTCCATCGTCAAATAGATAACAGGGATCAGCATCGAGCTAGTAAACGCAAGTGAACACGTCCAGTACTCGACACAAAAGCTTGCTGTATTTTTAGCAACTTTCGAAGCTATGGATGCAAAGCCATAGGGAAGCCAAGTTAGGGTATATGTCAGAGAGATAGCAATACACGCCTTTGTGAAGTTCACCTCTGCTTTTGCACGTCTTGGTCCAAACATGTCTTCAATCTTTTGTTGATGTGCTCGTATCATCTTTGCAGCATTTAGAAAGTACTTACAAGAAATTATGCAGCAACTTGTTATCCAACTTGCCACAAGAATAACTTTAATAATTACAGTTTGAGGGCTGTTTTGTAAGTCCAAGCCATCAGAAACAAGTGCTGAATTGCGTCCGATGCATTTCCTAATGCAAATTTCCTCTAAAGGACCATTATATAAAATGGTGACAAAACAGATCGACGTAACCCAAGTCATCAGTACAAAAATGCAGGATCTTCTTACAGTTAATTTTCTCTGTCCGGGAAATTTCGTCAAAGCCTCAAAACGATCGTAACCTATGGCCGCAAGTGTTGCTAATTTTGCAAAGTTACAGGAAAACTGGAATCCTAATCTGACTTTATTCAAGATCCATGTATACTGTTCACATTGCAAGAGAAATTGTAATCTCCATAGAACAACTGAGTGAATAGGAAGGCCTACAGCCAGCATCAAAACACTCGAAAACACTAGATTGAAAATCAAGATCTTGTCTGGAGATTTTCGTTGTTTCCAATGAAGGTAGAAAGCAGTTGCTAGTATGACATTCCCAAGAATACCACTTGCAGCGATTCCTCCAAGGAAAGTCACATGAGGAATATTTCCTTTGCAAATTGGTCTTTTGGTGGCGAGGCTGCAGTTGTTGAATTGGAAGGTAGAGTTGAATTGGAAGGTAGAATTAACCATGATTGCAAATGTGGAATTAAGACGACCATCAGTAATACCCATTTTGTGTCGTATTAACGTAATAAAGCACACAAATTTATAGATATATTTTTGGTTCGATATAACTGAACGGCTTCGATGAATAAAGCTTTTTTTTTCTACCACCCGCTTATAACAACTGATCATCCCAGACAAGTGTGATTGATGAGTATTTGATTGAATTAGTCAAATACAAGTGTCTGTTGTTCTTTATTGAACTGTTATGTTAATTACTTTTTTTTATGTATACGATCGATGAATTTTTTCGATAATACTATACACGTATTTTTTCATTCTCAAAACCCAACTCAATTCACAAAAGACTTGAAATGGAAAAATAGAGCAACATGGAAATTCGAGTCAGTTCCTTCAACTTTGCCAAATTTAAAGGCTGTTAAAACTCTTTGCTAAATATGCTTAAAGGAATAATTAAAAGAGGGTTTTGATAAACGCAGAATATTTAACGGTTCGCAATCAAACTGTCGACTATTTTAGAATGTAAAACACGAGAAGCTGCTTTAGAAGCGAACGACTTTCTAAATATAGCGAGACAGGGTTGAAAACCGAGACAAAGCGTCTACTTTAATGATAAAATTAGCGATCTAAAAGTACTGAAATGCGAGCTGTATTTGGAAACGATTTCTAAATACTCGACATAGTCATGATTTCAATTGTGTTCACCTGATGAATTATTAATGAGTTTGAAAAATATAATCATTTTTGTTTTATTTGTTAGAACAACATTCTTTCCGCGTTTAATTTCGTTAACAATAAATATTGCATTGTAATATTGTGCCGACGTGTTCAACTCTGGGTTCTTATAATACATTTTCACTCCGTCAAAGATAGAGAGCAGTAATGATTCCCTACAGTACGAGACTTTGCGAGACTGCGTTAAATATTCTGCGTTGATCAGAACACTCTTTATTCCTTTAAGCAGGGACATTATATATATCAGCATATTTAGCAAACAGTGTTTTTAAAACAGCCCTTAAATTAAATTTTGGAAAAGTTGAAGGAAATGACTCGTATTTATTCGCATTTCAGTACTTTTAGATTGCTAATTTTATCATTAAAGTAGAGGCTTTGTCTCGGTTTTCACCGCCGTCTCGCTGTATTTGGAAATCATTCGCTTCTAAAGCAGCTCCTTGTGTTTGACATAAAAATAGTGGACAGTTTGATTGCGGGTCGAGAAAATTAACATGTGAGATTTAATTGGAAAACATCAAACTGACAGCTAATATGAAATTAACTGATCAGTTATCAATCAAAAACGGAACAATTTCTCCCCTTTGTATTTTTTTGAAAAAGAACTTTCAGCATTAATTTTTAAAATCATCACCTTTAGCATATGTTTGTGGACAACTGTAAAACAATTTATGATTGGTCGTTTTGAATACTCTTGAGCTACATAATAAACTCTCTTTCTCTCCTTCTAGATTAAACGTTGACTGGAGCTCTCTACCTTCAGCGTGACTAGAAGTCCAGTATGTGCAGACGTTTAGAGAGAAATTGATTCATCATCTAGGACTAGACTAACGGTTTCAGCGGACTGGCGTGATTTGGCGGTTAATTTAGTTAGATTTAGATTTAGCTCATCTTTGCAGGGACAGAAACAAAGCGATGAAGTTTAGAACTAGAATTGCTTATTCTAGACTGCATGAAAGGATGAAAGAAGTCTAGCAGGACGGTTGCTGGTTTATCGTCAGTGATATAAATTAAGTACTTCTTATTAAACTCGTTTACTCGGTCCGCGCTGTAAGCAGTTATATGGAACCTCGTTTTTCCCCCGTTAGCGTTTATAGGTTTTTTGCTGTTTTCATCCTCATAGGTTAGTTAGTTTATAACAGCATTTTTAACTGAAAAACCTAAATTCTCGTTTTGAAGATTATATTTCAGTTATAATAACAAAGGTTTAGAAAGGTTTTAGGTATCCTGAAGTGAGAGTTAAATAAAGTTCGCTATTTGATGAGAACCTTTCAGTGTTACATACTATTTGCTGGCAGCATCTGACTTTTTTTGATTAATGAAAAAAGATAAACTAATAATGGCCATGGGTAATCGATTCTAAATATAATCATTTAAGGAAATGAAATGAAATTACGGACATCAGCAGTAAGGTACTGCGGGCGCGCTTCTAGCCGATTCAAAATGGCGGTTTATACTGAGAATTTTGTTAAATGAGACTGTAGGTTCTTAGACCTTCCAACGCAAAGAAACCCGAAACTTTCTGTGATGAAGTAAGAGTATAGAAGCGGAACGAGAGTGATATTAGCTTAAACGTAGTCCTTTGTGATTAAAAAGCCATTTTTTAGGATTTGTCACTGCTCTCTCCAAGTTCCAGCTGCTTGGCACAATTATTTAGAGGGGAAAGGCCTCAAACCCAGTTTATATCCCAGAAACATTGCAGGATTTAGGTCAACAAAACAAGATGGCGGTCGTATGGAAGTTTCAGAGTTCATGGAGGTTTCTTTTCTCATCTCTGAATCCGGCACCCTTACCGTGATGCATCTAGATAGGCAAGAATTTTAGTCTACGTTTGCTGCCTAGAAATTCGGCATGTCTAAAACAGATCCTATCTGTATTGCCAAAATAATGCCATATTCTGTGAGTTTAAATGTTGTTCTTTCGAACTGGCTTTCGAGAAAGTGCGTACCATTTTCGGCCAAGACGCTACAGGACATCGAAGTTATAGGATTTATTGAAATCAGCGGACAATTACAGCAAGAGACAGAGGTAAGCTTTCCTCGACAGAGCAAGTTTTGAACTCGATTTTGGCATATTTTATCGTCAACATTTAAACGAAATATACATTGTTCGAAAGTACAAAACTACGATCTTTCGAAACTGGTATCGGGAGTTTGTACCACAAGTTTCGTTCTTGATATATTTATGTTTCTTTATTTTATCGCCATACATTCTTACTATTTCTTGTTGAAATTTAAATGCCCGGAAAAGTTATGCGCTTCGCGGTCACGTATGTCCGGCCATATTTCTGGCAATGATAAATCTGCCAGTGAGTCCTTTGCACACACCACCGTTGTCGTAGTGAATTTGGTCTCCCAGTGGATTTGGTCCCCCCTCAGTGGATTTCAGGTCCCCCATGCGTTTTCACCAGTGGATTTGGTCCCCCCGTGTTGTAAGTACCTAAAGCGAACTAGTAGGTCAAACATGGGTGTCTAGATAACGAAGACCTAGAAAACGAAGACCGAAGATCGAAGACCCTAGATAACGAAGACTCAAAAACGAAGACCCTAGATAACGAAGATCTAAAAACGAAGACCCACCTAGATAACGAAGATCTAAAAACGAAGACCCTAGATAACGAAGACCAGAAAACGAAGACCCCCCTAGATAACGAAGACCCGAAAAACGAAGACCCTAGATAACGAAGACCCGAAAAACGAAGACCCTAGATAACGAAGACCCGAAAAACGAAGACCCTAGATAACGAAGACCCGAAAAACGAAGACCCTAGATAACGAAGACCCGAAAACGAAGACCCCCCTAGATAACGAAGATCTAAAAACGAAGACCCTAGATAACGAAGACCCGAAAACGAAGACCCCCCTAGATAACGAAGACCCGAAAACGAAGACCCCCTTAGATAACGAAGATCTAAAAACGAAGACCCCCCTAGATAACTAGGGTCTTCGTTTTCTAGGTCTTCGTTATCTAGATCACCCGCGTGTGATCTAGATAACGAAGATCTAAAAACGAAGACCCTAGATAACGAAGACCCGAAAACGAAGACCCCCCTAGATAACGAAGATCTAAAAACGAAGACCCCCCTAGATAACGAAGATCTAAAAACGAAGACCCTAGATAACGAAGACCCGAAAACGAAGACCCCCCTAGATAACGAAGATCTAAAAACGAAGACCCCCCTAGATAACTAGGGTCTTCGTTTTCTAGATCTTCGTTATCTAGATCACACGCGGGTGATCTAGATAACGAAGACCTAGAAAACGAAGACCCTAGTTATCTAGGGGGGTCTTCGTTTTTAGATCTTCGTTATCTAGGGGGGTCTTCGTTTTCGGGTCTTCGTTATCTAGGGGGGTCTTCGTTTTCGGGTCTTTGTTATCTAGGGTCTTCGTTTTTAGATCTTCGTTATCTAGGGGGTCTTCGTTTTCGGGTCTTCGTTATCTAGGGTCTTCGTTTTTCGGGTCTTCGTTATCTAGGGTCTTCGTTTTTCAGGTCTTCGTTATCTAGGGGGGTCTTCGTTTTCTGGTCTTCGTTATCTAGGGTCTTCGTTTTTAGATCTTCGTTATCTAGGTGGGTCTTCGTTTTTAGATCTTCGTTATCTAGGGTCTTCGTTTTTGAGTCTTCGTTATCTAGGGTCTTCGATCTTCGGTCTTCGTCTTCTAGGTCTTCGTTATCTAGACACCCGGTCAAACATGTTATATCTTTTGAAATCTGACATTGCCACGTACTTTAAACTATACTCTGAGTTCTGATTTTAAGAACTGTTTGAATTTTGGGAAAAGGAGTAATTATGGTTTATCCCTGTAAGTAATGTGATTTTTCCAGAATTGCCAGCATTGTCTGATTTTGCTGTTGCCAGTTCTGTTGCATAAACATAGATAACATATCTGCCCTTAATTCAGCTGCTGCACCTTCATCTATTGAAGCATATTACTATCAATGCTGTTTGTTGAATGTTTGCTGCTCAGCTCTCTGTGTCTCCCTTTCCTTCCTTTTTCCTCCATTTTCTCAGTCTTCTTTCAGCTGAAAATCTCTCTCCATTTTCTCTCTCATAAAATATAATGTATCTGTGCCACTTCTTCTATTCTTCTTAACTTTTGGAGCCGCAGCCTCCCCATTACGCCCCCTTACGTTTCTTTGTGTCTCCATTTTTTTTCATTGCTTAGCTTGCAGGCGCATTTCTTCAGCATTCCCCTACCTCTCTGGTCCTTTTGCTTAGTTTCTTCACAAGCATCCAATCCTGCCTTAAAAAATGCCTCCTGCATGTTTCTTTGCAACAATCTCTTCTAATGCTAGATCAAGCTCTGTTGGTCCAGGTACTTCAATACCTATGGCTCTTTCCTCTTCCCTGATTTTCGAGGCATACGTCTTGAGCAGAAGTTTTGCTCTGTCCTTGACAGCTCTCTCTGAAACCCTAAAATAGGGTATTCCAATAGCATTGAGGTTTTTGGCAATGACTTCCCATGCCTGGCCACTCGCCCTACTTCTTGACTTGAATCATTTTGAATGGTTCACATACCAAAATCTCTCGGGATAGCAACACATCGTGATCTTTAGACCATGCACTTAAATGTCATTGGAAAATATCCCTAGAAGAGCAAGCAAAAAGACTTATAATAACTGAGAATCGACAAAGCTGTTAGGTCGAGCGTGAGAATCGACAAAGCTGTTGAGTCGAGCGTAATCAGTGAAGACTGATCTCACATGGGTTTTACCTCGTGCTATATTGTAAGCCCCTATAGGGGGTGTGAATAATTGACTCCCACTCCGCATGCATTGTGCACGTGCTTACCATGTGCTTTGTATAGAATTACATTAACAATACGGGAAAGACATAAAACTTTTATTGTCAAGCCAATAACCTCTATAATAACTATGTAACTGTATTGTTTATAATAAAGTCTAAAGACTTTCATTAACTGTTGCTAAATCGTGCTAAAATTTAGATTTAAACCCAACCATAAGACACTTACCCCTAACCGAATAACGAAATAATTAGAGAGGTAGGTTACATGTGCGTAGAAATAAATAAGCTCTTGGGAGTGTTGAAGTAAAGTTGAAATGTCCAATAAAATATTATTCCAGTACTCGTGATTTAAAAAAAATATTTGAAAACGAAATCAATTTTCACACGTTGAAATCTTGCCTATGTTTACATGCAATCACGAGTAGTTAACAGCCAATCAGAGCGCGCGTACCTACGAACCAATTAAATTTAAAGGGATACCCGAGTGAAAAACACATTGGGGCTCAAAAGAATCTTCAACATGTTCTTTGTTCAGAAAATGTATTAAAATTTGATCAAACGTTTTTAGTATTAAGAACGAGCACCTCAAAGTTGGCCCGGCGAAGACATGGGCGCCGCCATCTTTGTTTGCATTTACGGAAGTGACGTCACTTCGTCCCACCAGCGTATCGCGGCTACTTGTCTTTGTATGATTTTCACACGCTCGGAATTAAAGTGGATATATTTTCATCGAGATTGCAGAGGAATTCTTACAGAAACCGGAATTATGATGAAGACGACATTATGAGAAAAGTTCAGAAGACTGGGAGGAGGAAGTAAAGCATTGGGAAGGCGAGAAATTATCAGACGAACAACAAGGTCTCGTAACTGCCATTTAATAACAGCAAAACAACATGGCTTAAAAGACTCGAGTGACTTCTGAATAAGTATAAGAACTACAATGTATGTGAGGTACAGTTAAGGCGTTTATCATCCTAAAAACACCTAATAAGTGAGCGAGTAGAACGCTGGTGGGACGAAGTGACGTCACTTCCGTAAATGCAAACAAAGATGGCGGCGCCCATGTCTTCGTGGGGCCAACTTTGAGGTGCTCGTTCTTAATACTAAAAACCTTTGATCAAATTTTAATACATTTTCTGAATAAAGAACATGTTGACGATTCTTTTGAGCCCCAATGTGTTTTTCACTCGGGTATCCCTTTAACATTTCTTCAACCTTAGACTACATACTCATGAGATGCGTTGAACTTTGCTTTGCTAATAACTTCACGAAACTGAAAGACCTTCAGCTTATGCATATTTAATAAATAAATGCAATAAGGTTCTTCTTTGGTGGTTTGGTGTTGTTTTCTGACCGGTGCCTTTTCGCTTGAAATTAAAAAAAATTATACATTCCTTATGAAAAGGTGGTTTAATAGTGCAGATAACACTGGAGTGGAAATTAATGAGACATGAAATGAGATGTTTGAAATTTCTATGAAAGTTGACAGAATACTCTGTGGTTCAATTGTGTTTCGTAGTCGATCGCTGCAGTCTCGCCTATATTCTCTTTAATTTAATCTAATCCTTTCATATAGTTTAGCTCCCTCCGACGTCTTTAAAATATATCAAACAAAAAATAAAATAAAACATTCTACTCAAATTAATTTCTACTGACTAATAATCAGTTTTCAGCTGTTGCTTTTGTTCATGAATCGCAACAGGACTGGGGTTTGAATGCACCATTTGATTAATATATATTAATCAAAGAACCTTTGGTTTGTGAATAAGATTCATCTGTATTCTACACAGTTGACGTGAAAATACTAGAAAATAAGCTATATATTCTATTTCCTTTATTAAATAAGTTAATGATTATCGACAGAGTTGGAGAAAATCTCAATTTCGTTTCTTTGAAATCATGTCTGCATGTGTTTACATATAACATGGTCTCAATCGTGCAATCACTGTCAGTCGCCCCTCTCTAAGAGATTGATAAAGCCGTCCTCAATATTCACAATCAAATTTATCGTAAACGCGATGGGGAATTGTTGTAGCGTGAAGACTGACCTTGTTTTATTTCCCCAGCTGTACTGCTAGCTAGTCTAACTAACATGGCAAACTCTTGCCTTGTGTTACACATCGGAACAGGGCAGGTCATGTGACCTATAAACGCACAACACTTCCTTCCACTCATATCCTGGACCTGGTTGTTCGAAGCAAGAGTCAGAGCGCTACCCTGGGGTAAAATCACTAACCCGAGGTTAAACTGTACAGATTACAATTACAGATTTAGCGCTACCCTAGGGTTAAAGTTACCCTTGCTTCGAACAACCGGACTCTCCTATTTTGCAATATTTGGGACAACTAGCCTCGCTCTGATGCATTGTTACCAGACTTCCTCCCGCGTGGTCATGAGATGTGAATAAGGTGCATGGCCTTTTCCAACTAATTTCGTTTTCACAACACTGAATGCCATGGGGTCAGTACCTAGTGCTCTGAACGAGCCACACCATTGGCGAAAATCAATGAACAATAGCGTAGCCATACCAAACAATACAATAATGGTTGCCAAACAATACGACTAAACCAGTCTAACAAACCACAAACCTCCTTCCGATCAGCTGGGACCTTACCGTTGGCATTTGGTTTGCATATTAAAAGTTCCTTCCTTTTTACAAGTGTAGTCTCAGGATTTTTTAGCAAATTGAAAATTTCGTGAGGAAAAACACACTTTTTAGTCAAAACCTGCGTTGTACAATAGTTCGATTTCACAAAGGCAATAATCCATATTTTTTTGGTACGTTTAATAGTAAAATAAGTGCGCGTATTGGAATGATGGGAGAAGATAAAACAAAATTTGAAAGTGACAAACCGGACACTCGAGTGTTTTCACAAAATCCCCCAAGATCTTGAAATTTGTAAATACGCTTAATGTATCCCGCCAGGAGCCCATTACAGGAGCATCTATATGTTATGTATTTGTGAGCCAGTGCATTCCCAGAGCAGGATATCTTTAGAATCAGTTGCCACGAAAAAGGTTATCGCAGAGGTTCGCACATCGGTTGAACGTAAATCAAAAATGCTGGTGATATGCAAAATATGCATAATTTGATGCATTCTGGTTGGCTGGAAAGTACAGATTTGGTGCATTGTCATTGGCTGTTGAATTTGCTTGGCGGGAATACTCTTCTAAAAACAAGAGGCCCTGAGTGGCCTGAACTCGGGCCATCTAGGCCTAGGTATTGAATACATAGAGTTCTAGCATATTTTGTAATACATGGTTTGTGCTAGGGGAGCCAGAGAATTGGTTCACTACTGATGTTCTTGTGATAATTTATATATAATGGGACTACAATGCCAAATGCCCCAGGTATGCCGGTGGGGGGGGGGGGGGGGAGGGGTGGGGGGGGGGGTCAGGTTTGGAAATGATAGAGCCATAATACATACACAACACACATAAGTAGTACTGTAACCCAGTTTGGCCCATTTGCCCTCTCCTGATTGGTCGAGAGCAAATTTGTGACGTCACAGGTTTGGTGACGTCACAAGCCCCGCCTCCTCAGTTATAGAACAGATACAGGCTGCTGATTGGCTGCCACTATTATAGATCAAATACGGGTCCCTGATTGGTCGGGATTTATAGGGCTCAATACGGGCTCGGGATTGGTCGGGATTTATACGGCTCACTACGGCTCCCTGATTGGTCGGGATTTATACGGCTCACCACGGGTCCCTGATTGGTCGGAAATTTATAGGGCTCACTACGGGCTCGGGAGTGGTGGGATTATAGATCCAATCCAGGACGGGGATTGGCGGACCGGGGAACTACCCGAGGCGTATAAAAAAGTGAACCCTTGGGAGAAGGCATTCATGTTGTTTTGGTTCTTTGCCTTGGTGTCTATGCTCTATCGAGAGTACCATAAAGTGTGGACTCTTTGGGAAGATGATCAACACGATGAAATTCCTATCGGCCGACGAAGTGGATAAAGCGAGCCGTGAACAATTTAAAGCATTGACTCAGCATTTGTACGTGGCTTTGGTGACCGCCGACATTTCGAAATGGAAAATAATTCGACCGAAAGAGGGATTCACCGAGGCTTGGGAGAAAGCGCGTCAAGGTTTTTCGCCGGAACACCTGAACGAGTTCCTGCCCTTTTTTGGGCAGATGTGTGCGTTGCCCGTCACGCAAGAGATGAGGGACGAGGTGGTGGACAGCCTGAAACAGCTCACTGCCGATCAAGCGTATGTCATTTTGCAAACGTGGCGAGGCAAACTGTGGGAAAAGGGGACGGACGACATGGCCCAATTGTTTGGAGGATTTCTGCAGAAGATACGCCTCATGAACACTGAGACGAGGCATACCGACCTCCCTCCCATGAGTCCGATGCACGTCACGTTGGCCTCCCTGTACATGGCGGTGGTCTCCTACGCGAACGGGGAATGTTTTCAGAGGGTACAGCAAATGACCCAACGGGAGGGCAAACGCAAAGCCTTGACTTTGAAGACTTCCGGCTATAACGCGGAGGACGCGTGGGTGTTTAAGCACGACAGCAACAACAAGATCATTTTCAAGTACAAGGAGGATATGAGGCGTGTGTGCGTGTACCTTTTGGGATACCTCTACCGAGACCTGTTGGCCGAACGGGAGACCTGGAACCGGATGAAAATAGCACAGGTAGTGAAGACAGAGTTCCCTAACTTGAAGAGCGAGTTGGAGGAGAGGTACTTGAAGGAACTGGAGTACATGATGATGGGGTGTTTGTCGTATTGGCTCAGCCTAGATGTGCTCCCCAAAGAGAGGCTAGAGATGGAAGCGATGATGCTTGACATTGCCAATGAGGAATTCGCGAAAATGGATGCGACGGCCCTGGAACATCAGTTGAGCGAGGAAACCGATTGGCCCCACATGTCCTTACGCCACAATTTCCTGAGGGAGATGGCGAAGTTCTTGTTCCGATGGCTTCCCCTGAAGCAGGGTCTGGGACTGATGTGGTACGAGGTATGCGAGACTCGGCTGCGGGAGGACCTGGTCTGGGGAACGCAGGGCTACTTGTACCGTTGCCGTACCCAACGGGCCATCCCCCGTGAGTTTTGGTACCACGCCGAAACCTTGAATGCGGAGGGGAGGGTAGTAGGGAACCTTATCACTTCCCACTACATGGACATAGATTCGGCGTCCCGTGCCCATTTTGACAAAGACCTCCACCCCCCGGAACCCCACTTCTCGGCAGTGCAAGACCCCCGGTACAAGAGAGAGCGAGCCCTCATAACAGAGTACGAACACTTTCTAACCTACCTGTACTTCCATCTGTGTGCGCGGTACTCCCAGACCACCATGAGGTTGGACAGCTATTTCGCTACCGGACTGAGCTTTAAAGAAAGTAAGTTCCAGGTGAGGCAGTACCACGAGAACGCCATAAAGCAGTTACTCCCCCATGTCACGAACCAGCTCCTGAAAGAACAGTTTGACCTTCTGTTACCTACCTGGGACCACTACACCCTCCGGGTATGGCAGGAACTCTACGACTACTCGGAGTTTGAGTTGTACGACTACGTTCATGATTTGCGGACCAAGTCCTGGCGAAGCGAACGGCTGTACCGTATCGCCTACCACTTTTGCGGTAGTATGGTCACCTCGAGTATGATCTATCGTCAACATCATGCTTGTGACAGTCCTGTGACGAAGGAGGATAACCAACTGATCCCTGGGCAGAACCATTTCAATGCCTTAAGGGGACACATGAACACAGCCCTAGCGAAGTACGATGTGGAAGAGAGAGAAGAGGAGGATGAAGAAGAAAAAGAAGAACAAGTTTCCAACAAGAGGGTGGCCGAGATAATGGCGTTGATCAAGTGTGACGACGACGACGACGACGATGCCATGGAAGAAGGACTCCCCGTCCAGAGCGAGAAGAGACAGAAGAGCGAGAAGAGGAAGGAAGAAGAGGAGGAGGCTGAAGAGAGGATGGCTGAGAAGAGAAAGAGGAAGAGGCCAAAAGAAAATCTGACTTGGTTCGTGACGGCCGTGCGTTACTTTGTGGACCGGCTGACCTTCCATATGCTGCAGTTGCGAGGAGTCAACTTTTTCAGCCCTCATTTTACGCTGACCCACGGAAGTACGGCGACCCTGGACGACTTGTTCATGGAAACAGAAGAGGGGAAGGCGACTTGGCTGGTGATCCTGGAAACCACCTTCCGTGCACATGTGCAAGGCGCCTACCACGCTAGGCAGAAAGAGTTGGTCGCCACCCTGATCACCCATTTGTTCCAGAAACGGAAGTATGCGGTCGAGAACAATCCCCTCTACGACAAAGTGAGACGTTTTGGCATGGATTACGTCACTCAAATTCACGACAGGTACCCCTCAACAACCATGGAAACCCTGGTGCGAGAGAAGGACCCCATGGCGGACGGACTCTTCCCTTACCTCAACACTATGGCCCACAGTTTTGCGTGTGACCTGTTCAAGGAAGGGGCGGAAGACAAGAAGTTGACCATGCCGTACGCGCCAGGATTGTTGGAGAAGGCCTTGAAGAATATCCACTTGGATCTAACCTATGGGACCTGTATGATCAAGCAATCGGCCGTCGTTTTCACCAACCCCCTTACCTTCACCTACAAATTGTACGAAGACAGTGGCAGGAGGTGCACCTACGAGAGCAAGTACCCTACGGTCCAAGAATCTCTCAAAGACGTTCCCCTGTCTCCCTTTTGTTTCGTGTAAAAACAAAAACAAAAACAAAAAACAATAAAACTTTCAAGAGGAACAACGTTGGGTGTCTGTCGTCTCTTTTTTTTTTCTAGGGGAAAAAAGAATAAGGGTGGTACCGCGCGCTAGACTCGGGGAGAGTACAGAATGCCCTGCGGCGGAGGAGGAGGTCCGTCCCTCAAGTGCCACGGCATTTTGAAACGTGTCCGTTGTCTCTTGGCGTGTTGCGGAGGAAAAGTGATTATTCAGGGCTCTCATTTTGAGGATTATGGGGCGAAAGAAGGAGAAGAAGAAAAAGAATCCTTTCGCGCTGCTCGAGGCGTTGTATTACGACCCCAGCAGCCCTGCTGCCTTTGGGGGTGCTGCCCGTCTGGTGAAAGCGGCTAGCGAAGTGGGGGTGACGCGCACCACCACTTTAGCCTGGCTGAAAAAACAATTGACCTTTACGCTGCACCGACCATTTCGAAAAAAAATTCTGCGAGGGCGCGTGCGCGTGCTGGCCCTCGACGAGCAGTGGCAGGCGGATCTGGTGGACATGCAAGCTACGAGTGCCTTCAACAAGGGCTATAAACACATTTTGACCATCATCGATGTGTTGTCCAAGTACGCGTGGGCAGTCCCCCTGAAGAACAAGACGGGAGAGGAATTGGTGCGCGCCTTTACCCAAGTGTTCCGCGAACGGAAACCGTTGCGGTTGCAGACCGATGCCGGGACAGAATTTACCAACCGCAAGTTCCAGGCCTTTTTAAAAAAGAATGACGTGGCCTTTTTCGTGACGTACAACGAGACCAAAGCCCAGATTGCCGAGCGGTTCAACCGGACGCTCAAGGGACGCATGTACAAATATTTCACGGCCACCGGGAAGAAAGAGTATTTGAAAGTCCTCCCCCAATTGGTGCTCGGGTACAACCGAGCCGTCCACAGCAGCATTCGCCGTGCCCCCATCACCGTCACGCCCTTCAACGACCACGAGGTGCGAGCCGTCTTGTACCGGGAAAAGCAGCCGACACCACTAAAGAGGAAGAAACCGCTGTACCGTTCCGGCGACACGGTACGGATTAGCAAGACCAAAGGTCATTTTGAAAAAAGCTATCTGGCCAACTGGTCGGAGGAAGTGTTCACGGTGATAAAACGGCTGGACTACCGCACCCCTCCCGTCTACCGGTTGGAGGACTTGAGCGGGGAGGCGTTGCGGGGAACGTTTTACGAAAGCGAGATGACACCGGTGGCCGTGGAAAAAGAAAGTCTCTTTATCATCGAAAAGGTGTTGCAACGCCGCCCCGGCAAGAAGAAGAACCAGGAAGAAGTCTTGGTGAAATGGGAAGGGTACCCCGCTAAATTTAACAGCTGGGTCCCGGTCACTCAGCTCCAGACCCAAACGTACGGGTGAAAAAAGAAATAAAAGAGTTTGTTGTCCCGCTTGCCTGATTCATTTGTGTTTGAGTGGAGAGAAAGAGAGAGAGAGAGAGAGAGGATGCAGGAGGTAGAGGAATTTTACATTACCATAACCAACGGGACGAGTACCAACGTCTACACCAATGTCCCGTCCCGGTTCCGTATCCATCTCCCGCAAATGCACGAGTTGTCTCCGGCCTGGGAAATGGCGGTCACGCAACTGATCTTCCCCAGACCCCAGAAGAAGAAGACGCTTTACATGTACTGTGATTTGGTGGAACCCAGTATTGTGGGGGATACGAAAGCCCCCTTGTTGAGAGTCCTTTTTTCAGGGACCAGCGACGAAAACGGCACGGTCCAAGAACGCAACTTTGCCCCCCTGTTCTACAGGCAACTGGCCAAGACGGTGTTTGAGGATTTCGAAATCCTTATAACCGACGAGCACGGGAAACTTGTTTCATTTCCACAAACCTCTAAGGTGGAAACGACCCTCCATTTCCGAAAAGAATGGACCCCGACCGCATCTGGATGACATTGCCTAGCGTGGCCAGCCGGGCTACCTTTCCCAATAACATGGGCTCCCATTTTCGTATCCGTCTCCCGGAGATGATGGTCTTGGACCGACGGTGGGAAATGGCGCTCTGCCACCTGCAATTTCCACGCGCCTGGGATGAATTGTTCCCCAAAGAGCAAGACCGCCAATTTATACTGATCCAAGAAAAACTTCGCCAAGAAGAAGAGACCTCAACCACCCTCACCTTTGATTCTCAGCATTTCGAAACGGTCACAGAACTGGTCTATGCTCTGCGCCGGGCTTTGGTGCAAGGAGGGTTCGAAGCGATCCTCAAAACATTTAACGTCCTACCGGAACGCCTCGATAAAACAAAGGCCAAGACCACCCTGGAATTGAAACAAAACTCAACGGACGGGTACATTTTAGCCCTGCCCCCTCCACTGGCATACATGATCGGTTTGGAGGAAGATCCCAAAAAGGCCGCCGCGCATCCCCAATACATGATGAAAAAACCGGGTCCCTCCACCCCCTTGATGTCCAGTTTCGTTGGGGTCTGCACGGGCTCGGTGATCTCGGACAAAGCCATCATGATCCCAGCGTCGGTCTCGGAGAAAGACCGAACCGTGTACTACCTGGGTACCGCAACCTGGGAATACGGTACTATCGCGTTGTACAAGCATCACAAGATCAAATCCACCTTTGTGTTACCGACAGGGAATTACGCGAACGCCAAAGCTGTCGTAGTGGCCCTTCCGAACTTCTCCCCTCCTGTGGTATGGAATTGGCTCCCCAACCTCCCCAAAGGGTCCTTAAGGCTGACCCTTCGACTCGTCCAGGCGGACGTGCATCTTGTTATGAGCCCTTGGCTGGCCAAGCTGTTGGGGTTTGGCGACGGGCACACGCCCCAATACTTTTCGCAGACCGAGAACATAGTCAAGAATCTACGACCCCTGATGGGGTATCAGCCCGAGTGTTGGTCCACCTATTACTCCGGCCTGAAATTCTCGACGACAAAACCCTACCTGCTCAATCGCGATTTTAAACACCAACCCGTGCGGAGTTTGTACGTGTACTGCGATCTGATTGAGCCGCATATCGTGGGGGATGTGAAAGCGCCCTTGCTGAGGGTCGTGGCGGCCCAGGTCCCGTACAACGAGGTGGTGGAACGAGACTTTTCGGTCATGCGGTACTTTCCGCTCGCCAAAACGGTGTTTGATACGCTGGAAATCCTTATAACCGACGAGTCCGGCCAACGCATCTCATTCACCTCCGCAGCGACCGTGGTGGCGACATTGGAATTTGTGAAGCGTGCTCTGAAAAGGAAAGGATGAATTATGGAGCGTCTACGGGGACTATGGCATCGGTGCCATCTATGGGGGACGTGGTTGGCGGAGGGTCTTCGATACCTGTGTTCCATGCGCTGCCCGCCCACGCCTCCAGCCCTCAACGCACGCCCACCTCCATTCCTGTCTTCCAGGGGGGTCGGGGGCAGCAAGGCGGCGGGGGACTCATCCCTATCCGTTGGAATGAACTCGGCGGCTACGGACCGGTCAAGAATCAAAAGGGTGGGCTCTTGCCCTTAGCGCTAGCCCCTTTGGCCGCCATGGCGGGCAAAGCGCTGGCCGGTACCGTCGCGGGGGCGGTAGCTAAAAAAGGAGGACAAAAGATTCTCGCTCATCTGAAAAAGAAATTTGGCAAGAGGGTGGTGAAGCAAATCGTGAAGGACACGAGTCAAGGGGCGGCCCGTGTGCTCGGCAAGAAAACCAGTAAAAAGTTGATCCAAGGCCTAGAAAAGATAGCCGGAGTGGCGCCGAAAAGGAAAAAGACGAAGAAGCCAGCGAAGCGGACCGCGGCACGGCCCGCGGCCAACAAGAATAAAAGAAAGAAAAAACAGGCTCTCCCTCTCATTCCTTCGAAGGCCGTCAAGCGTGCACGTGTTGCGAGAGATATATTTGACGTTGATTATTGAACACCATGACTACGGTCGCAGGCATGGGCAAACCGCCCCTGCCCAACATGTTGGGCGGCTACAACACTCATTTGGATTTTTTCGGCAAGGAATTGGCTCAAGCGGTCGAAGAACGAGGCTATTGGTCGGAGCACGCTCCCAAATCGGCCCTCTTGCCGGGGTCGCCCGTGGAATTTTACCTCCCCGCCAGTCCCTATTACACCGTGCTGCCTAGAAGTTACTTCAAGGTGACGGCCAACCTCGTGAAAGCCTACGGCGGGGATTTGACCACCGATTTGAAGCTGGGTCCCGTCAACAATTGGTTTCATTCCCTCTGGTCGCAAATAGACATGGCCTTGAACGGGGAATGGATGACCATGAGCACCAAAACCTACCCCTACAAAGCCTACCTCAGCACCCTCCTCAACTATACTCCAGACGCCAAGAAATCCTACCTGACCGCGGGGCTGTACTACAAAGACGTGGCCGGGTCCATGGATGCTTTCGACATCGCCGGGGACAACGTAGGGTTGACTACGCGGGCGGGCTACACGGGGGACAGCAAAGTGGTGGAACTGACCGGGATGTTTTACATCGACGCAGCCTTCACCAACAAACTACTCCTCAACGGAGTGCCCCTAGAATTCCGCCTCACCCCCGCCAGCAACGCCTTCGCCCTCATGGGGGACAGTGCAGCGGCGGAAGCGGCCGCCGCCAAAATCGTGCTGAAGCGGGTCACTTTCTTCCGCCGCGTCAGTGTCTGCAACAAGGACTTCATGAAGAGCGTCGAAATGAAACTCGTGTCCCAGCCCGTCCTCTACCCTTACAACAGCGAAGAAGAACGGATGTTCACCATTTCCCTGGGGGACACCACCTTTGAGAAAACGGATTTCCTGGGCGGACGCATCCCCCGACGCATGCGCATTGCCTTGATGGGGAGTGCGAACAGTTTGGGAGCTCTGAAAAAGAACCCCTTCAATTTCCAAAGGTTTGGGATGACCCGCGCGACGGTCACGGTCGACGGCACACCCACCCCCTTCTCCCGCCTCGAATTTGCGACCGGGAAAACCCTGGACGGTTACAATACCTTGTTCCTGGCCCAAGGCGCCATGAACGCCAACCATGGGATTGATGTTACCCGGAGCGATTGGGACAAGGGCTACGCCTTCCTGTGTTTTGACTTCACCCCAGACGGCAGTGGCAGCGCCTCGCACATGAACATACAACAGTACGGGACGGTGGGCATCCGGCTTCAGTTTGCCGCAGGTGTCACCGAGACCTTATCCGTGTACGTGAACTGCGAGTTTGACGCCGCCTACGAAATCAACAGCAGCCGAGAAGTGAAAAAGTTGTAAGCCGATGACCACCTACACATCGCAATTGGTGGTCTTGGCCCGTCACGATTGGTGGCTCCGCGCCTCGTTTCGGGGCGTGTTTCCCATGGACCTACGGCCCCGCCGCGTGACCCGCCCCGCCTCGTTCATTCTCAATACCGACAACGCCGACGGACCAGGCACCCATTGGTTGGCCTTTTATTTTCCGCGCCAAGGCCTGAATGAATTCTTCGATAGTTATGGCTTTCCCGCCTCTTATTACGGGTTGCAAGAGTACGTGCGGCAGGGGAACGCCCAGCATAAGGAAAACAATGTGATGTTGCAAGGGAACAAGTCCAACGTGTGCGGCAGTTATTGCCTGTACTACCTCCTGCGCCGAGCCCACGGCCGGTCCCTCGCGGAGGTCCTGCAGAACCTCCAGCAGTGGAAGACCAAGACAACCAGGGACCGGGCCCTCCAAGCCTGGCAGCGCCAGTACCAGCGCCGGAGTGTGGCGCGGTGGCAGCAGCAGCAAGACAGTTTTCTTCACGATCAATGTGTTATCAGTTTGAGAGACACTAAAAAAATAAAATAAAACAAGTTCCCCACCTCCATGTCTTGTTATTCTTGGGAAGGGTATGAGGCCCGATGGATGTCCGTTTCCAAGCGCCCTGCAATATCTTGATCACGGGTCAGAGTCAATCGGGAAAAACGGTGTTCACCGAAAGACTCTTGCATCATGTGAAATCCCATTTTACCCAACCACCCCTCACGATCGTGTACTGCTATGGCAGCGCCTGGCAACCCCGTTTCACCGCCATGCAAAAACAATTGGGGGTGAAATTTGTGGAGGGGCTTCCCGACGACCCGTACGCCCCCTTTCGCGGCAAGCCGGGCCTCTTGATCCTGGACGATTTGATGAAAGAAGGTTCCAAGGACGAACGGGTGGTGGACCTGTTCACCAAAGGCTCGCACCACCACAACATTTCGGTGCTGTACCTGACCCAGAACATTTTCCCGCCAGGCAAGTACGCGCGCACCATTTCCATCAACGCCCACTACCTGGTGGCTTTTAAAAACGCTCGGGATTCGTTGCAAGTCCGGAAATTGGCCGAGCAGGCCTTTCCGGTGCAAGTACCGGCAGTGATGCGGGCCTACCAGGACGCGACCCAACGCCCCTTTGGCTACCTCCTCTTCGATTTGCACCCTCGGACCCCACCCCAAATCCGATTGCGCACAAACATTTTCTCCGAGGATGGAAAACAGCATCACGCCTACGTGCTGGAGGAAGATCAAAAGGGGGCGGGACTTTGGGCGGCACTGAAAATGACGTGGCCATTAGTGAAAAAGACATTGTTAACACCCAAGGCAATCCGTAAGGTGGACGCCCTGGGCAACATCACCAACGTGCTGTACCGACAACGAAGAAAAACCCGTTTTTTAACCAGGGCTGCCAAAACGATACAACAACTAGGAGGCTCCAAGAAGAAGAAGAAGAAGACGGTCAAAAGAGTGAAAAAAACAAAGGGCCGCAGCACCACATCCCAATCACTTCGTGGGGCGGTGTGGAAGAAACCCAACAACAAAACAACCTTCCATCCCCCTTTTTCAGGGCAACGCGGGGGTGCTTTACAGCGCTCCCGGAAGTCTCTGAACAGCCGTGTCGAAGAGGTCCTGAACAAAATGGATTGGGTTAACTTTATAGTCTAGGCCCCCCAGGGAAACCGTTCAGTTGTGGTGATGGCCTCCCCCTTGCTTCAACGCAGCGCCACGTTCCTCCGTCAATTTGCCAAAGCGGATCTCGGTCAGAAAAAGAAACTCATCCGGGCCGCGAGCCAACATCAAATCAACGCCGTCAGCGAAGTGGTGCACAACGCCTTGCTTGGGACTTTTCCGATAGGCGCCCGTGCGAAGAAAATTTTTGCCCCCATCAAGGCGAAACTTCGAAAAATAGCCAACAAAGCCCTGTCGCCGGCCGTGAGGAAAAGGATTCTGCTCTCCTCCTCGACAGCGTTGCAGAAAGCCAAGCTTAAAAAGGCCGTGGGCCAGCGAGGGGGTTTCATTTTCACGACCGCTGCCCTCATTGCCACCGCCGTTCTTGCTGGCAAAGCCGTGGCCGCTGGCGCCATCAGTGGAGGGGTAGGCTACGGAGTCAAGAAAGCTCTGGAGCAAGCCGGAGGGTTCGTTGCGCCGGAGGGGTCGTTGTTCCGTAGAGGGTTAAGTTTAAGGGTCAAGAAAGAGCTGGAGCAAGCCGGAGGTTATTTTGACACAGCCTACCCCGCGCCAATAGACCCTTCCCCGGAAGAGTACGCCCAATACCTGAGTCAACCTTATATTTGGTCCTGAATGGGTAAAGAAATCCGCAACTTGCCGGTGCCCACGGGCATTGACCCGGCCCGGTGGCAGTTGTTTTTAGCTCGCCTTCGAAAAAGGGAACACCAAACCGTGCCGGGAAAAAAAGTCAGCAGGACCGTGCGGGCGGCGAAGAAAATCCGAAGAAAGTATAAGACGCGACCGCCCAAGAAGAAATCCCAGACAGGGAAAAGGAAGCGAGCCCCACATCACCCCCCTCCAGCAGCCCCAGTAGGAATTTCCGTGACGCGATGGTCCGTGAAGCGACACAAACGAAAAAAGCCATGAAAGAGGCCGAGGGGGCCGCCACGGGAAAGAACCCTATGCGCATGGTCTTGGTGCCGGAAGAGTCTATGCGGTGGTTGGAACAACAGCTTCGTGTGGACACGACCAAAGGGGTTAAAGTGCTCAGTCAGTACCAAACGGCCATGGCGCAGGTCCTAGAAAACCCAGAGAAACCGGCAAGCGCCGACCAGTTTCAAGATTTACTCCAAAAATACGTCCGGCGTCGTGAAACCATTGAACCTAGTCCCTTCACGGCCGTGGCGGCCAAAGTGTTAACCCAGAGCCAAAGGGGCGCTTTGCGAAAAGTACCCCCCTCCAGCAAACCTTTAGCGTCGGTGCTGGTCAATCTGTTGAAGTTGAAAGGAGCCCAGAAAATTACCTGGAATGCGCAAGGGGAAGTGAAACTCTACGGGCAAACTCTACCGGGTAGTCAAATTGCCGATCTGATTAAAGAAGCGGTGCATCCTTCTTCCACCCGCACATCGCCCGGCTACCGTGATTTCATGCAATTTCTAGCGGAAGAAAAAATTCCTAAAGATCTCGTCCGCCACCCCCCGGGATCTCATCTCCAAAAAGAAAGAGTACACGCCCCGGCCTAAACGCACCGCCGCGACTCCAGAAGAACTACCCTACAAAGAGCCCCCGCCCCGCCGAGAGGAAACACCGTTCTCCAGGACCCCCTACAAAGCCTTTTCCCGTGGGGGTCCCCGTGGGGGTCCCCGTGGGGGCAACCGCCGCCTCTCTTTTGGCACAGGCTCCGCCCAAAAACCGCCTTTAAATTGGCGTCCTTTTTAAACCCCCCTTCATTGTTGCCATGGCACGAACCCTAACGAGACCCGCGGGATTGGGACAAGCGCTCTGGAACCGCCGAATTGCCCAAGCGAACCGGAAGAGGAAGAAAAGGAGCAAGTCAGGGGGAACGCAAACCGTGCGCAAGATCACGAGTCGCAAATCGAAAGACGGCCGTACCGAAACAACGATCCGCACGACGACCACTTCGGGCAAGCGCAAAGGCAAGAGTATCAGCCGGTGGAACGTCAAACACTTGAAGAAAAATACTTAAAGAAAAAAATACTTTGGGGACTTTGGGATTGGCCGGAAATTTATACGGCTCAATACAGGTTCGGGATTGGTCGGGATGTATACGGCTCACTACGGGTTCGGGAGTGGTCGGAAATTTATAGGGCTCAATACGGACTCGGGATTGGTGGGACCGGGGGAACTACCCGGACCGTATAAAAAGTGACCCTCCCTTGTAAATTTCAGAACAAAATTCTCACTCATTACTCGTTGCTCTTCAAGCTGTGAACATCATGGGTCTAGATATTACTTTCTATGGAGCTGAAGGCGGCGGTGATGTCATTGTGGGCGAGTGCCACATGTGTTATTCTACATTTGGGAACTGGATGGAAGAATACCTGAGCGAAGGCGAAAGGAAGCAGTATGTGCTGAGCGACTGCAAAGGAACCTATTATGGATTCTATGTGGAGTTGGTCCATGATATTTGTATTTGGGAAGGATTCCTACGCAAGCATCCAAGACTCAAGCCTTACAAGATGGAGTTCCACTAAAATAAAGACTGAGACTTTAGTATCACAGCTCAAAGGAACTGAACCATTTATTACAATAAAAACATTTCTTCTAGAGTCTCTTTGTTTTTCTTTAGTAGCCGTAAGGGTAGCTCTGGTAGCCGTGGAGAACCCTCTTGTCGTAGACCACCTTGAAGGTCTTGGTCTCTGGGCGGGTGTGCAACGTCCTGTCTTGGGTGTTGCGGTGGATGGCGTGTGGCGTCACCACCGTCCGTGTGGGTTCCCCTTGACCTTGCACCATGGCCACCATGGTCTCGAGGTTCACGATCGCCCGATTTCTCACATTGAGGCGTAGTCCCTTCACTTTGCAGACGGTGCGGCCTTGACTAGTTTCGTACCCGTAACTCTTGGGCCCGGTACAGGCAAAACGGACAATCTGTTCCCCTTCTTTCAATTCGTTGGTCATGTCGCCTAGAAATCGACCGATCGGGGGCACCACTTGACCCACTTTCCGCGTGTAGTAGATACTGTCCGTATCGTGGTACACGAGGCGCTCCTTCAAGAGATCGAGGTACGAATACAATTTCAGGCGGGCGTGGGCTGTCGTGTAGGCGGCAAACACAACGTTGGTATGGGGGTTGGAGTCGATGTGCTGCGGCGTCGCGGTGTAGTGAACCTGCACCATATCCTCGTGGACGAACAGAATGTCTTGGACTTCTTTCTCTTCGCTCATCATGAGCTCAAAGTAGCGGTCCAGTTCTGTGACGTACTCCGTCTGCCGAGGGTTCTGTTTCTGGCCAAATTTTCCCCACAAGGTGTTTAGGATCCATTTCGCCAGGGCCCGCATCCCCGCGTTGAACTCGATCTTGTCCCACTCCAGCAAGATCCCCGTGGCCACCCGGTAATTCTCTATAAAAGCCGCTTTCTCGGCGTCGGTGTTACACCCGGGCGGCCAGCCACTCGCCTCTTGCTTCATTTTAAGAAAGGTGTTCACGTAGTCGGTGAACAATCCCTTGGTGTCGGTGGCGGGGTCGTATTGTTCCGACTCTGAATAATGCCACACACGGTAGACTTCCAGGACCCGGTAGCCGTAGCGCAGAGCCGCGTGGAGTTCGTGGCTCACCCAGGTCCCTGTCAAAGCCCTGGCCTCGTCCTCGTGCGTACAGGGTTCCTGATTCTTTTCTTCTGCGCAGGTCCGGCAGAGGGCAAACAGAAGTTTCTCCCCCACGTGCGTCGGGAGGACGGGGAAAAACAAGCGGCGTGGCGGTAGAATCTTCAGGTGGATTAACCCCTCGTAGGGTAGGGTGGGGTCTAGATTCTCGGTGAGGATTTCTGGATGGCCCAGCGGAAACCGTTTCGTCTTTTGTACCCAGGGGTACAGGGAGCACACATCCAGCGCCTCCATCCATTCTCCCTCCTGGGCTTCCCAGTAGGTCCTAATCCCGTTGGTACGCCCCCCAAAGAAGGCCTTCTTGGGGTCGAGGGGAAGCTGGGTTTGAGGGATGGGCGCGAGGGCGGCGATGGTAGGGTCCAAGGCCATGGCCACTCTGATGTCGCACTCTCTGGTCTGGACCACGCGGTACCCTTGCTGTTCCAAGTACGCGACTTTGTCCCGGGTGCGGTCGGTCAACGTTCTCATGGTGCAATGAAGTAGGGGATGAACTCTGTCTTGGTGGTTACAACGATCACATCCATGCCAGAAGCAACCTTGGATTTCGTAGGCCGTGTGGGTGGCGGCGTGGTACCCATCCAGTTTGTAAGGCCCCACGCGCTTCTCTCCTTCGTTGCCCGCGTGCTGGATCTGAATCCCGTTCCGCCGCTCCACGTGGGCCAACCATTGGAGGGCCAGCGCCGAATGCACATCCTTGGGGCGGTAGCCGAGCCGTGGCAAGACCGCAATGGTGTTAGGGCGTAGGAATTTCTTGCGGAACACTAAGTTGCACATAGAGGCGAGCGTCACAGTCCTGGTAAAGGGATCTATCTCCGCCGCTTTCATCATGATAGCCCGGAACGCTAGACAGGCCCGTTGTAAGATGGCCACATCCCGGTGGCAGTAGAGGGCCAGTTCTTTCTGGAAATCAAACACCGTGCCCTTGCCCCGTTCGGTCGCGTGCCAGGCCACCAGTTCTTGTTTGCCTTGGGGACTCAGTGAATCCGGGTCGTAATAATGAAGGTCTGGTAGCGGTCCCACGTACTGCTGGTGTTCTGGTTTGTTAAAAAAGATGGGAAAATCCAGCTTGTTGAGGTTTTCTGCTTGGAAACCGAACGTGACGGGGAATTGTTTTAGGGCTAGCGGGATGAAGAGCAGAGAGTCCTTGATGACGAGCTTGTAGTCGGGGATGGTCACCACCATAGCCTTACCGCCGCGGAAGAGCACTTTAGGCTTGACGGCGTTCTTAAACAAGTACTCCAGGATAGGGTAGGAATCGTACCCCATGGCGTTGTGGGCCAGGCACACGTAGTTTTCATGGTCCCCCGAGAAGAGCCAATCGCAGAATTGGGTGAGGGCCGTGGGGCCTTTGAATTCTATTGTCCTTGTGCCGCATTGAGTGCAGGTGGTCCAGTCTGTGGACACACAGAGCTCACACACTTTGGAGACTCCCGCAAAGTTGACCACGTGCTGAGCCTCCAGGGGCATGGCTTCGAAGTCGAAGAAGAGGTACCGGAACTTGTCCTCGTGCCCCTCATCTTCCGCAGCGGCTCTCTCCGTCCCCTCTTCTTCCGCCAGGAGTGCCGTGTAGGCCTCTTCTTCTTCTTCTTCTTCTTCTTCTTCTTCTCCTCCTTCTTCTGTGTCTATCCTGGGGGCTTTCTGGTCAGCCACTTGCATGTAGCACAGATGGTCCGGGGGGACAATAGTGTTGCAACTACGGCAACGGTATTCCCCACACACGTGGACCCCTGGTTGTTGACGGTTCCGGCACAGATGGTCCACGGTCACCCCGCACTGGACACAACGGGTGTACCGCTCGCAAGAGCTCCATTCTCTTGTGTACAGAGACCCTCGACCCGCCCGGTGGGGTTGGCGACGGCGGTGGTTCTCATAGCATCCTTCACTCTTGAACCACCGATGGCAATGGTCACACTTTTTCCAATCCCATTTCTCTCCAGGGGGGAGGGGTGAACAATTCTTGACGCCGCAACAAAAGCATGTCGTGTCACAGGCGTGATGTATAGGACTTGTGTAGGTCTTCTTACAGTAGGGGCAAAAGTGCTTGGCGTTCAACAGCCCACACATATTGTTGATGACGTCATAGTGGTGGTCCTCTGTTTGGTACAGGTAAAGGCGGTGTTGTGCCCCGGGGAGGTGTCCTGAGTAGATAATGCTGTTCATGTGTGCACGGGAGACCAGATTTACTTCTACACCTTGAGGCCTAAAAAACTCCTGGAATTGCTTAAGCTCTGGTAGCCCACACGGTTGAATAGGGACCCCCGCCTGACGATGGAGTTCCACAGCTAGATTCCGTTGCGCGGGCCTCCCCTGTCTTATGGCTTTGTACTGTGGATGTTGTTGTGCCTTGGCTAGGGCCGTGACCAATCCTCTGGCCATACATATTTCGTCTACATTTCGTATCCTCACAATACTTTTTTTAATTTTCTTGAATTTCTCCAAGTCGGTAGTAGAACAGCGGGCCACGCGACCTCTTCCCGCCCTCGGTATTTCCACGTGAAACACATGGACATGGAAGTTGCCCTGCATGATGAACTCTTGGTTGGATTGTGTGAGCTCTCCAATTCTGGCCATGACCAGGGCGGGGGTGAGGGTAGACCTCATCAGGTAAGGAAAGGAAAGGGGGTAGTCCAAGCGTGGAGCGTCTAGGGTAAGCCTAACCCGATCTTCTGGGTTTGCGGTCCCAAGAGTGGTGTCCAGGACCCTCTCTATAACGGCGGTAACGTCTTGAAGAGCCTGTACATGAAAGAAAAAAAATCATAAATAAATAAATTTAAAATAATTTTTTTTTTTTTTTTTTCTAAAAATTAAAAAAATTAAAAATATAAATAAAATGTTTTTTATTTTTATTTTTATATAAATGAATAAAAAATTGAGGCTCTCTGTAGTAAGGGATGCGAGAAAGAAAGAAAAACAATTATAAAAAAAAAAAAGAAAAAAAAATTCCACGCGCGGGGGTTTGAACCCACTCCTTTCTTTTGAGATTCCAAACAGGAGAATTAGAGCCATGCGCCACCGCGCGTGCGGTCATGACAGCCCCTCAAAATTAGTGTAGTCTTACTTTCGACTTACCTCAGCCAGAGTCGCGCGGGACCTTGTCTTGATTTTCAGTTCGTAGTCCTTACACGTTGTTTTAAATTTTTTACAGGCTCTCGAACTTGTTTGAACCAGTTCAAATTTTTCTTCGTCGTCGTCGTCGTCGTCCTCACTTTCTTCACTTTCTGGGGCGCTTGTTTTTGTCTTTTTAGTTGCCCCACCACCTCGTTGTTCTGCCATGCGTTTCCGAGTTGTGGAGGGAAACATTTCGTTTAACCAGGCGTCTGCATCCCAGAGGGGTTCGGTCTCCTCGGAAAAAACTTCAGCACGAACTTGGTCGTTATTTTCTGGTAACTCGGTGGGGAGGGGACACGCCGCGATTAGTTTCTCGACGTCCTCTTCGGTTATTCCACACCCCTCTAGCGACTCCCCCTCGGGGATGGTAAATGCCTCTTGAGAGGATGGCGGGTAGTCCGGGGGAAAATCCGTGTCTTCGAGGAACGCGTACGTAGTGTCTTCGTTGTGCCAAGGGTTCACGTCTTCGTACGTTAGCCACTCGTTCTCTTCTACGGCTATTTCCTCCACGGGAACCGAAGCGGCGGGCGGGAGAATTTCCTCCGACTCCACGGGGGAGAGGGGCGGTGTGGTCTGTAATGATGAGGCATTGTCCACTTTTTCTTCTTCAATTGTAATGGTGACTTCCATACCTTCCTCATCTAGGTAGTTTAAGGTGGACATCGTGGTGACGGATTTTTGTTCTGAAATTTACAAGGGAGGTTCACTTTTTATACGGCCCGGGAAGTTCCCCGTCCCACCAATCCCGAGCCCGTATTTGGTCTATAAATTTCCGACCACTCCCGAACCCGTAGTGAGCCCTATAAATCCCGACCAATCCCGAACCTGTATTGAGCCGTATAAATTTCCGGCCAATCCCGACTATAATTCCCGACCAATCCCGACCAATCCCGACCAATTCCCGACCAATCCCGACTATATTTCCCGACCAATCCCGACCAAGCCCGACCAATCCCGACCAATTCCCGACCAATCCCGACTATAATTCCCGACCAATCCCGAAGTCCCCCAAACACCCCCACCCCACCACTTATTGGCCAACACTCAACTGGTTTCCCGAGGGACGCGTTGGGGTTTCAGACGGTTTAGGAGCCCTTGCCCGGAAAGTGTGAAAGGGAAAAAAAAAAAAAAAAGGGGGAAAACTAAGAGGGCCGTAAGAAGAAGGCCTGCAGAAAATTTAAAAAAATTTCACCGATGTTTTCAGGATGAATTTGAGCTTCTTGGACTTCCCCGAAAAAGTTGGTAAACAACCTTGACCCGAAGTAAGAAAAGGGAGCGTAAACAAGCTACGTCACGCCTTGTGATTGGTCCATCAAAAATCAGGTAACTTTCGACTGGTTTCCCAAAGGTCATACAGGTTTCGGGGCTCCAAAAATACCTTTCCCGGGTCGAATGAAGGGGGAAAAAACGTGGAAAACTAAGAGGGGCTTGAGAAGAAGACCTCCAGAAAAAAATAGCAAATTTCCACAATGTTTTAGGGATGACTTTGAGCTTCTTAGGGGCTCAGAAAAAAAGTTTGGCAAAAAACGTCAAAACCGGATCGAAAGTCCACCACTCCTAGAGCCCGTTGCGTAAAACGGACCAATCAAAACCCGAGAAAGTGCACCAATCAGGACCCAGTATATGATCTATAAATGATAGGGGTTGAATGAAGTTCGGCGCCTTTGCCACTAGCCACTCGAGAAGGTAAGTGTACACGGAATTCGCTCTTGAAATTCAACACGCTTTGGTACTAATCTTTTTTTTCCTTTGGTTTCCTTTTTATTTCTACAGCTTAGAGTACAACAAAAACAAAAGAAAAACAGAGTGAGGATGGCATACCGCGGGCCCCATAGGGAAAGAGAAGTACGGTCCTGCTGAATTGATTTTTATCTTGGGCCACGACCACTAACTTTTTCTTTTTGTTTTTTTATAGAATGTACACGGAGTCGACATCATTAACATGGATCCTGTAAGTTCTTCTCCGTCCCGTCCCCCCTAAAAGACAGTGTGTAGCGGACGGACTCTGCTTAACAGGACCGTTCATTTTTATTGGCAAAAATCCCCCGACGCACAATAATTTGATTAATTTTTTATAGGTTTTCTTGGAGGTCCTCTCGGGACCTGCCCGCTCTCGGTAAGAGCGCCTACACACAGAAACAAATTCCTCTAAAGCATTATTCATGGCGTACCTCTTTTTAATTTTAATTTTTTAATTCTTTAATTTTTTCCCCAAACCAGACTAGAGTCAAACACCATTACTATTCTCATGCCATGGTGCTGCGCACCACCGGACTCCCTTCCGAGATTTTGGCGAAAATCGGAGAGTACGTATGTACTCAACAACGCGTAGATAGGAGGAAGGAGAAACATCAAGAGCAGTTTAAGCCAACCCTATTCCTCCTGCAGTATATACCGACGGGTATCCGGGGGGACTATTCGTGGAACAACTCGCACCAAACGATGCAATTCAACAGAAATTTTATGGCGTGCACTGGCCCCCACGCGGCCATGCACATGGAGCCCATAACTGAATATAGTTTTAATTGGTGTGATCATTGCCGGTGCAACAAAACTGTCGTTCGTATGCATTGTCGGGAGGGCCTCGCCTACTTCCGTTGCCGTCACCACCCAGTTTATTTTGATCTGGGAGACTGGGATGGCTGGGGGCGTTTTCAGTGGGAAAAATTATACTTCCATGTTACTTCATAATTTTCTATTTTTTTATTTTATAGTGTTTGTGGTGCGGTGGAACTATCCATCAGGTTACCTTACCCCCCATGCCCTGTTGTGGGTCCATGTATTGCAAGTCTTGTTTTATTTTACTTATCGCCGAGGCAATAAGAGAAAATGTACATCCTCGTTGCGGGGTTTGCTATTTAAAAATGCAACATTCCTTTTTCGTTCGCTCGGGGAGCGTGGTTGTATTTAGGCATTGTGCCACTTTGGCAAGTTTTCATTTACCCCTACCACACAAATTTGTCGAATATTATATTTACATTTCCCACTGAAAGCTCGGAAGTAGGGGAGTTCTATTGCCATGGAGAAAAATGTATTATCCTAGCCAATCTTTTTTTATATTTTTTATTTTTTATAGTGTCTTCTATGTGGGGATCTCCCCAGTAATCAATTACCGTCACTACCATGCTGCGGGGAGCAAGTGTGTACCCCTTGTTTTATCGGATTCGTGGCAAGATCCCTAAGATACGACAGAGTTCCTCTCTGTTTCTGTTGTTTGAGCCCGATTGAACATTCTTTTTTCCTGAGGGTAGGTTCCGTTGTCCTGTTTAACCATTTAGGTACTTTTGGTGTCCTCACTTTACCCCTACAAAAATGTTATGCTACTCACTACCATATGATTTAACATTTTTCTCCATGGCAATTTCCTTTTTTATATTTTCATATTTATAATACATTAGAGCAATTTGCTCATTTTTAAAAAAATTCCAACTTTTTCGAAATAATAGGGCGATAGCCCAATTTCATGTAATTTTTAAAATATAATAGGGCAATGGCCTACTACTTTTTTCCGATAATAATAGGGCGATGGCCCATCCATTCATGTAATTTTTCAAATAATAGGGCGATGGCCCATCCATCCGTGTAATTTCTCTCTCTCTCTGTGGGGCCCCGAAATAGGGCCTCTTTGTAAAATATATAAATAGTTCATTGAAAGATTGAAACAAAGTTGTTTTTACCAAACACATGCCTTTTTTATTGTCTCCAATAGTGGTTGAATCACATAAGACCACAAGGTATTATTACATAGTGGTTGCTTCCTATAAGACCACAAGGGTAAAATCCCGGGTATCCGGCTTGTCTCCAAAATCTAGGTCTTCTCGGATCCGCGTGGGACTGGTCCCGGACTGTCACTAGGATGGGTGGGTGGGGACCCTATTGGGATATATTCCGGCGTAGGCTTGTTTCTCGTACTTTTGCAGGTATTGCTTGTGGTTCAAACCTTCCTGCATAGCCTTGAAATCCATTTCACATAGCCTATCATAGTACTTTTCTGTGGTTGGGCTTCTTTCCTTCTCCAGCTTTGCGGCCAACTTATCCATATCCATGAAGTACTCGTCACTTTTCAGGCCATCGTCAAAGTGGATATCCGATGCCCATCTCAGTGCTTGTTCTTCTATTGACATTGGAAAGCACTCTGGTATCCCTGTGGGGAGGGCGGGGGACCCACGGCCATTGTACCAACAGGATGGCCGTAGGGAATCAGGGGTGTCGGTGTAGTCTCTAGAGGTATCCCCAGGGGTGTCCCCAGGGGTGTCCCCGGTGGGGGACCCTGTGGGGGACCCGGTGGGGGACCCGGTGGGGGACCCTGTGACATCTCCGCGGGGGGAACCGTATAGGGCATAGTGGCGTGGGGACTTGTCCAAGCGACGGGCGGCGGACCTTGGGGGGCCTGTGACGTCCATGGCGAAGCGTAGAATTGGGCTTTCTTGGGGGGTGGGGGTCCGTTTGCGGTAGGTTGTGCGGTAGGGTCAGCCCACATAAATCCAAGAGGCCACTCACACTTTGGGTTGGGCGCCGGGGCCGTGCACGTGAAGAACACGCGGTTCGGATTTTTCTCGCTTCGGCTTATGCCAACTTTCATCCACAAATTGTGGCCACACTTTGGAAACGTGTTATACAAAGTTCCGTACGGGATGACCGCTTTCACCAAAGGAAGTTCTTGCTCCGTAAAATAGAAACTACACGGTAAAACTTGGGGTTTCGACTTGTAATCCGCTGTTTGTCCACACTTGTACACACACTCTGGCGTCCCGGCCAATCCTTTTACGACTTTGGCGTAACACCCACAAAAACAAGTAGGGGGCATCGTTCACACTGAAATTTACAAGGGAGGGTTACTTTTTTATACGTCCCGGATAGTTCCCCGGTCCGCCAATCCCCGCCCTGGATTGGATCTATAATCCCACCACTCCCGAGCCCGTAGTGAGCCCTATAAATTTCCGACCAATCAGGGACCCGTGGTGAGCCGTATAAATCCCGACCAATCAGGGAGCCGTATTGAGCCGTATAAATCCCGACCAATCCCGAGCCCGTATTGAGCCCTATAAATCCCGACCAATCAGGGACCCGTATTTGATCTATAATAGTGGTAGCCAATCAGCAGCCTGTATCTGTTCTATAACTGAGGAGGCGGGGCTTGTGACGTCACCAAACCTGTGACGTCACAAATTTGCTCTCGACCAATCAGGAGAGGGCAAATGGGCCAAACTGGGTTACAGTACTACTCACATACATACATGCTGTACATTTTCGCCACAATTTCTTTCAATTATGATGTTTAATATTATTTTATTTTCAATAATAGTTCCTTGAGGATCTTTAGAATTATAAAAACTTGGTATGGGTGTTGTTGATTGACGTGCAATGGTTAAAATTTGAGTAGTAATTACCCTATATCATTATGACGTCACGGCTTGTTTATGAGGGGGACAGAATCGACTTGAACAATAGAATTTTGAACTAAATCTGCTCTGATGAGGAAAATTTAACTTCGAATTGTCTGGTTTCCAGATATCAGCTGTATCAATGTTTATCCCACAATATTTACCGTATTTGGTGGCTGTTACCGCTATTCTACGTTCTTCAAAATGCATTTGATAGCGATTGCCTTTGTGTTGTCCCTGTTTTGTCCCCCTCCCACGACCGTGATCCTTAGCGTTTAAACAATAGATTGTTTTGATATGACGTCATAATGATATAGGTCAATTCCACATACGTGTAATTTTGCTATTCCTTGTGAATATTTAGGGAATGTGTCATTCTACATGTGAAATAAAGTCATCTATCTAGATTTGATTGCTTTTTGAGTAATCAATAATGAACAAGAGGAGATGGATGAAATTCAGGCTAAATTCTCAATACAATAATTATGTTCGATTGGGGTCGTAAACTACAGCTAGACCACCATTTTCAAATATTAGTGAGCACTGTACTAGTGTTCATTTTCTACATCTTGAAGGAGACTGAAACTTACATGTATAATGGCAGGCCACAAAGACACATGTGATTTCCACTCGTTTTTTCTATCATTGGGGTCACAGCAAGATTAATTTTTGTTTAAAATCAGTCCACACGAAAGCTTTTGACCATGTAAGCGAGGCTAGTCAGTCCTAAACAATAGTTAATTAAATTGGATACCATTTTTTCAAATGGGTCTATTAGCATACTGGAAATATAAACCTTTATATCTCGTATGAGCAACACCCAACAAACTCAACTCACATATGGTGCTGCAATTGGCAATCGAACCCAGGCCACAGAGGTGAGAGGCGAGGCGCTTAACCATTGCGCCACACAATCATGTGAATAGAACGAAGTCATTAGATAAAATGTCAGAAAAGTTGTAAAATTCATAAATATTTTCCAGTATATTTGGTAAGAATATAGTTTTTGTTTGAAAAACATTCAAAACATTTTTTTTTTCTTGTGCCAATTTTTTAAACATACTTTTAACTGAAACGAATATTAAATAACAACACTGCAAATCTGGGTAGAAACCTTCGGATTCAGCAACATAATGGCTACGAATGGGACAAAACTTCGCTCACGTTTTGATCGTGACTCGTGGTGCTTGGTGTTTAGAGACTTGAAAACTCGTAGGTGCTTTTTGTAGAATTTTACTTTCATTTCATCCCGCAACATCGCTACAGATCGAAAGCTCCTACATAGGTACCTCCATAAAATGTTTCCGAGCTTTCTCTTTACGGAAAATTAAATATTTATGTACTTGTACTCACGGGTCTTGTCTTTCTTTATCTTTGGCTGGCTAGCTTTCGAACCCCACGTATTACAATCATCGAAACTGCTCTCTGAAATTTTAGGGTGTTATAATCACATGCTGTCACAATCCGTAGGAGAATTCCGAATGAAGAAAAACGATGAAAGATTGAACGATTTATCCACAACAACAACTCATCCAGTGGTTAATTTGCTCATAGCGGCACTTGGGAGAAAAAAAACACGTTCTGCAGACTGCAGTTGACGTAACGATGGCAATGTAAAAAAACGCGAGCTGATTGGTTGACGGCACCGGAAGTCGATAAAATGTCACATGGCCGCCACGTGAACAGTGCAATCGGATTGGTTCGGCGGTTGGCGGCGACTTCGGGTCGACACAAAAAATAATAAAGACTTACGATTTCTGACTCGAGCCGGCCAAAGGCCTGGCCCGAGTAATAACCTGATCTGGGAATGTGCTGACTCACAGATCCAGTTAGGGAGATGGACGCCTCCTGCCGCTTAAAGTGCATATGAGCCCTGTAATATCTAGTTCCGGTTTAGACCACTTCCGCTCACGTGATGTACCAGTTAGAAATTTTCAGTTCGAGTAAAAGCAAGATGGCGAATACAAGATCAGTTTGTGTATTTACATTAACAGAGACGGACATTACAAGCCAAAATTTTACTATTAAACTATATACTTGATGTAGAATCGCATAGCCAAAGCTGAATCGCACGGTGCATTTGCGAAATCACATGCTGATTTTCTGAGACGGAGTGGTGATTCAGTGTGAAACCTGAAAATAAAAAAATTCCTGACTTTTCACTGACTTTTCATTGAATTTTGGGATTTCCCTTACCAAATCCTAAATTCCATGACAATTCCCTTGACCTTGAAAAAAAATGTTTTTCCCTGACTTTTCCCTGACCGTAGGAACCCTGACTTTAACTTAACACTGTTCAGGCAGCTGTTTGTCACAACTGTTGTCAAGAAATTAATCACAGAGGTTCCTAAATGTGATGGCTTCATTTTAATCTGATGCTGCTCCTTCAACTGTGTGGTCTTTTGATGTTGATACAGAGTTTCTTTTACTTCTTTTAATTTTAGCGCTTGTATCTACTCTTGGTGGGAGAGAGCAACCTAAAATTATTGGTAGTTACATTTTCATAATAATTCTTTTATATAGCTTTTCTATTGTTTAATTGAAATGAAATTTTAGTAATTATTTGTTTGCTTCAAAAGCTCTCCAGGTGACCAGCGCAATTATAACCCATCAGGTCTGATGCTACTAATATTGATGATACATATATAAATACACTAATAATTGGCCACTATAAGCTTAATTTGCTTCTGGCTGAAAACCTACTTCACAGTACTGTTTGTAATAATCCAGTAAGGACCATGCAAGTATAGCTTTGACCATGAACAATACTGAACATTGTCCGCATTACTACAGAAAGTATTTATCCAGCCAGACAAACTCTGGGGCATACACTCATGATCAGGGCTTATTCGAATTTTCTCTCCTCAATATAATCTTATCGATACCGGCAACTTTCGCAAACGCAACTGTAATCCTCGTTATTCTGTCATCTTCCAGTCTTCGAACTCCGTCTTATTTGATGTTAACAAGCATGGCTCTCACAGACTTCGGAGTAGGAATACTTGGACAGCCTCTCTTCGGTGCCTTGATGTTCCTCAAGTGGAATCATAACTTGAATGGGTTTTGCCAGTTGTTATTTCCTACTCGTTTTGTGGTTTGTTTGCTATGCACAGCATCATTTCTTACTGTAACTGCTATTAGCGTTGACAGGTACTTGGCCATTCGTTTAAAACTTGGATACAGAACAGCTGTGACCAACAGAAGAGTTATTATCGTTCTTGCAACAGTGTATGTCCTTTCTCTGCCTTTTGGTGTCACACTTGCATTAGTCGACTTGAGAGATTTGGTTACGGTTTTTACCATCCCGATGGTGGTTTGCTTGGTGATCAACATTTTCTCCTATGTACAAGCTATTAGAGCGTTACAGTTACACTGCTCACAGATACAACCACAGGGTGACCAAACCCAACAACAATATACCACAGGAGGCATCGACGTGATCAAGTACAGAAAAACGCTCAAGACTATGGTACTAATAGTTGGATTCCTTTTGTTATTTTACATACCTTTTTCTTTTTCGTTTGTCCTTTTCAAGCTAGAAGGTTTAAATTCTAAAACTGTGACAATTTTTTCTTGCTCATCAATTTTGGCTCAAGCTAACTCTTTTATCAATCCATTGATCGTAATTTATAGGGTTGGAGAGATTAGGCAGGCCTGCCGAATATTGTGGCGGAAAATAGTGTGCTTTAAAGGTGAATAATTTAGACATACAATGACTATAAGTGTTCCAGTTGAATAGCCTAGAGTGTTGTAAGTGTTCCAGTTCGATAACCTAGAGTGTTGTCAATAATCAAGAATTTTGTAAGTGTTCCAGTTTAGTAGGCACTCATCATCCCGCACTCCCCTGAAATATTCAAACCAACTCCCAACTCAATCTCACAACTGACTGACCTAGTAAAATTTGAAATGCAAATTTGTTTTGAGCTAGAAATCATAGATAAAAACATTGTCGTTTTAAAGTACAAAGGAATTCTTCCGGATTATTAATCAGTGAAATAAATATTGCACTCAACTAGAACACAAGAAGCCTCGATAAATTTTTAGAAATGTTACTCTTTTAAAGTAAATCTTGACTTATTTTGGTTATATTGCGTTTGAATAGTTTTGTTTGAGTTTTAGAAGTAATTTACAACATCAAGAAGTGAGAAAGTTTATGGTTGTTTCTTACTGAAATAATTTAACGAAGATTTCTATGACTGTCGAATAGTGACTTGTACCCTGATCAGAGGTTTTCTCCGTTCAGCTCAGAGAAAGGCTAGAGATCGAGAGAAAAGAAAGAAACTTCACGTAGCGGGCGGCAGTTGACTGATTTCACCACGACAATACATTTGAAGGCAGTGAAACCGGCAGGAAAGTTCCTTCATAGTTTTACACCCTGGTTAAATATTATTTTACGACTACCACCTTTCCTTTCCTACTAGCCCAAGACGAAAACACCACGTGTGTTGTGATTGGTTGCTTGTTAATTGTTCGTGTGATGTTAATTGACACCTATTGTTTGCACGGTCCGCGTCAAACGCTGAACCCGTGGCTGGAGTTCGCACGAGTTCAGAGGCTTTCGGGAACGGAGACGCGAAGCGGCGATGATCGAGCCGCGAAGCGGTGAGAAGGGAAGAGAGAAGAAAGCCTCTGGTAGCCCGCGACCGTTTCTCACTATCATGCTAACGATAGGTACCAATCAACATCACACGATCAATTAACAAGCAACCAATCACAACACACTAGATACTAGACAATAGCCAATCAGAGAACGCGATAAGGTAATTAAAGATTCCTCCAATCAGGAGGAAGGGACAGATCTTGTCCCTAGTTCAAATCTATGGCGCGGTACGATCAGTCAACGGTCGCGGGCTACCAGAGGCTTTCTTCTCTCTTCCTTTCTCACGGCTTCGCGGCTCCGTTCTCTTCTCTCCGACGGAAGAAAGCCTCTGGAACCAGGGTAGTCAGACCACTACCCTACGAGCAGAGGTTTCTCATCTCTTTGCATTTCCTGTCGCTGAAAGAAACCTATGCCACGAAATGATTGCTTTTCGCGTTGAGCATGCGCCACGGTATCTGGATTTCCATTGGCCGAGAAAAACGAGACGGTAAACTTTGTAAATTAATTGTAGATTTCAGATTGTTCATTTCCTATTGTTGGCGAAGTGGAGAAAATAAAATATATTTCCTTCTTCGAGGGTATAATGCACTAGTCAATTGAAACTCCGGCCCCCCGACCCCCGGGACATAGCGGGGAATGTAACATTTTAACCGTGTTACATTTTGACCTTTTCCCCGCCCATCAGGGGACAGTTGGCTGTTACAATACCCGCCCCTATGGCCCCAGTATGTGCTTCAGAATTTTCAACTGGGAGGAGACATTGATAAATTGAATATACATAAGCTTCAATCTGTTGTTCCATTATTTGAAAAAATTACATTTTCTGAATTCGAAGCACATTTTCTATTATATTTGCTTAATATTATTACCCGTCGTCGACATCGACCCGTTCGCCCCAGGCTTCGTCAAATCTTTGCAAAAACACCGCATGTGATACGCCAAACGCTTGGCTTGCTTGGGACAATAACTCTTATAGTGGAATTTCTATCCACAATCACAACTTTCGTACAATCATTGTAATGAAGAAGCACCTGATATGAGAAGAAAATACATGCATTAAAACCGAAGTTCCAGTGAATAATGGCGACAGTGATCTCATGTCTCTATCAATTCCAAGCCAGCCCGTCTCCCCCCGGGCAAGATGGGGCATTTGACAACCTATCTGTCCATGGGATGGGGCACTTGTTTTGCGTCAGCCCGTGCCCGGGGCATTTCTCAAAAGTTAACCCCACCCTTTCCCTGTGTTTGCTTTGCTCAACTGATCAACATTGACGTGCTTGCTTCATCGATCAACATTGTGGCGGAAAAGTTATCCGTGAACTGGCTAGTCAGAGTGAGGGATTGGGGGCACTTACGAAAGTGTTTGAAGATGAGTAGTGCATTACTTTAATAAAGACAAGCAGTGAAATGTGGATTTGAAACGGCGAAGAAATTTGGTGCATTCGCTATACTTGCCTAGGGGTGGGGCATTTGACAGCTCAGCTGGCCCCACCATGGGGCATTTGCGGTGTTCTTACAGTCTTTAAACATTAATAAACCAAGCGCTAAGGACTAAAAATAGCGATGGGTAAAAAAGGGTTATCATCAAAGGATGCAACTTGCATTTTCCAGCGACTATGTCCCTTTCGCCATGTTTGATACTGACGTTGTTGATGCTCGGGCCCAGTCCCGCTCTGTCGTGGCTGGCGTTATAACCACCGCTAAAATCCCCGCAAATTTTGCAAATCGTTACTTTCCCCGTTCCACCGGAGAAATGCAGCGTTAAATGTGCGTTATTCCACGGCCATGTCCCCGTTAATGCCCCGCTATGTCACGGGGGTCAGGGGGCCGGGGTTTCAATTGACTAGTGCATAAATCAAAGCTTTATTTAGGATAAATTAAGGTAGATTTATTGAACGGTAATTTCGAGGTCTTCTGAGCAGTTCAGCAAAATAAGACTGAAGACAAAGTCGGAGTTTGAAGCCCTTTCGTATCAATCGTCGGCAAAACAAAAACTGCGCGATGACAAAAATAACGGCTGCGAAGGATACTGTGGGCTCTTGCAGAACCAGCGAAGATCGCCAAAAAGTCATGCCCGAGCGATATAAAACAGGTAAAACCGGTTTGTAACTGGTGTATCACGTGGTTTACCTCCAAGATTTTGGAGGTTACCATGAAGTGCGCATGTTCAACGGGAAAAGCAATCGTTTCGTGGAAGAGGTTTCTTTCGGCGACAGGAAAGGCAAAGAGATGAGAAACCTCTGCTCGCAGGGTATCAGACCACCGAATAAAAGGTAATTAAACAAGCTGACCTAGTTCTGTGTTGCGATCCTTGGGAGAGGACAGATTGAGTTATTTTGGTTCTAATTTGACTCTGAGTTAAGCCTATTTATTTTCATTTTCTCCCCTGGCCTGGTACTCTCTGAGGGACGATTTAATATTTGTAATATCAACAGTAATCTACCATTGGAGAACTCTTCTATACAATATCAATTAGTCGAGTATAAGTTTAGTGTATTTTATGTTGTGTTTACAGAATCAGCCGCAGGCGATAATCTGTATCTCCGATACAGACAACACGGACACAAATTCACAGTAAAAGTAAAAATACGTTTTCACCGTAGAAATACCCAGCTGCATTAGTTACCTTTTTTTAACTTTGACAGTGGACATCTCAGACAGCACTTTCAAGTAAAATAATAATTGAGGATCTGCTCATTGCCGCCGCAGCCTATTGTCTTTCGCTATAGTTCTTAGGCAAATCATTACTTAACTTTTACATCTGCCTCTTGGTAAGAAGTTCTCTAGTTTAAAGGAACAAATGAGGTTTTATTTTGGAAAGAGAAACGCAGCTGCATGAAATTACACGAAATTGTTTTCCTTTACTAAGTTTGCGGTTTTGCACTGTCATATAATACGCAGTTCACTTATTATAAAATGAATGGAAGCCTTTGTCCTAGTTTTCAAATGTTCTAGCAATACATCGTTAAAAATTATACATCCTTGCGACGAGATGGATTTTTCTGTTGCTGATAAGCAAATTGGCATCGACAAGACGCCGTCACTTCACTCACCGTCTAATCTCGCCATTGGTTCTACCGTGATACATTTGTGCTAGTAGTATAAAAGGTTTAATAAACTCTTTGAAAATATTGGGTACACTTCAATTGAGGGAAATCTCCCTCTCTGGAATTAGGCAATGTTGACTGACAAGTATGATTCATTGCGTATTGAGATTACGCTATAAAAATATACATGTACGGGGTACATTAAAAAAAATATCTTATTAATTGTTCATGTGCCGTTAATATTTGTCTGCGGGATTGACGTTTGGACTTTTGTCGAAAACCCACTAAAATGATGTGACGAGAACATAAAACATTACTTCACGAATTTTAAACATTGAGGAGGAAATCGCTCCACTTCGGTCTAAATTGTACGTAACACATTACCAATAGTTGAGAGTAATTCAGAGGCTCTATACTATTATTGCAACCCAAAAATCAGTTTAGCAATCAATCCCTGGAGATTCAAAAGACAAAGACGCGGCAGCCATGTTGGAGAACGGAACAAAAGACACTGATGAGGAATCGTTTGTTAATGTTCCTCCAACATTGCCGCCGTGACGTCATGTGCAAACCAAGAATAGGCCTTTTGCAGGAAACAGTCACGTGCTGATATAATTACCAACTCAATGGCCAATGAATTTGTGCTCGTGATCCCATGGGAAAGGCTTTACTGGATTGCAAACAAATTTAGAAAGATCGACAATCGACTGGAGGTGGAAAATAGCAATTACAAACAGGTTTTGATAATACTACCGATCTCGTACATCCAGTACAACCACGTGATTACCTTCTTGCAAAAGGCCCATTAACCGAAGCCAAATATGGTCAAGCATTACTGACTATTCTCATACCAAGTCTAATTTTGAGCTGAGATATCTCAAAAGCCTTTGTGGCTATGTCATCCAAACTTCCCGAACCATTGTTTTCAAAGTGACTAGAGGCAGATTTTTATAGGAAGACTTTGGTAAGCGAAACTAAAAGTCGCCATATTTGGATTGGGTCTATGCCTAGGCAATCTAAGGATGAAGCAATACCGATCACCACACCATTGCAAAATATTTGTGATAACCGTTTAAACTATCGTATGCCCATCCTCGTCAAGCTGTCCGACTAACGAGATGTCATTCTCGTTGAGGTCGGGAGCTGTGTCCAACTCGTCCATTAGCGCGGGTTTTGTGTCTATTAAGACCTCGTCAGCCGCGTGGGACATGGTGACGTCAGGGTCAGCGTCCTTGCTGAAGTAGAAGGACAGGAAGTAGAAGAGCAGAGAGAGAGCTGACGAGGTATAAAAATAAATAACAATAGGTAATAACAATAAGTACATTAGAACTAGTCGATGATAATATTACTGTACTGCACACTCATCAAAACTAATAATAAAGTATTTAATTGCATTAAAGGGTCAATCGAACTAATTAGACCTTCAAGTATCTTTAAAACAAAACTACAAAAATAACACCCTGAGATAGAAGTCCAACACCCTGTGAATGTCCTAATATGATTTTCAGACCTTTTTTGATAGAGGATGAGAAAGATTAATGCGGATTACATAAACTTATCTATAGAAACTTGATTTCGGATACAGTGTACCGATTTCAAGTTGCTCTAAATCTCTCTTGAAAGTAGTATGTTTCATCTACTCAAATCTTTGCCATCCTTCTACACCTGGAAAGCACAATCTGCTAATCTGAGTAGTTATTTTGTCCAGTTCATCATGAGAAAGTTTATCATTTGGGGGTTGACACTGCCCCTGTAAGCCAAAGCCGAAGACAAGAACAAAAAGCACAGCTATCTGCAGTTAAAATCGTGGAAGGAAAATCAAAACTGGAAAAACGCTTAAACGTACTTTGAGGCGGGAATCCATAAGTAGTAATAATCCATCCAAGCTTGTTGTAGTCATAATTGAGGCAGTAAGCGAGTTGTCCACACCGCTTTTTCCACAGGGTGCACGTATTGTCAATAATAGTGCCAATGATAACAGGACCAGGTAACGCGCCAAGCGTTCGCATGAAGACGAACTGGATACCAAGACCATACGCGCGCTGGTTGTCAGGAACAGATCTTTTAAGAAGAACAAACTTTCAATAAATAGAATACGTATAGAATACTTACATATTTATTGGATCCATGATTTTCTAAAATAATAAATGGATGTATGTTTATCTCATTGCGTTCGACGAAGGAGAACGCATACTAATCTTGCAGTGGACTCCCTGTGGTCATGTGTGGGCAACCTGTGCTTCCCCATGCGATAGAAATCGAGATTCGTGTATGTCCGTCCTCATGTTTGTACTTTTTAGAATAAATTATTAGTTCGGCCGGGGAACAGCTGGTAACCACACGATGCATGCTGGCACCAAAATGGCCGCTCGTATGGTTTCTGTTTTGCTCGCGATCGGTTAGTTACTTGCCTTATTTTCCGACAATCCAATGCAATGATGTTTCAAAGGTTTACAAGTACAATTGAGCAAAGCCTGAGAAAAGTGTGTAGCACATCTGGAGGACTGACAAAGTCCAATATGGTCTGTTTTGTATCTTGAACATTCAACTCGGCCATAATTTCGGGCATAATTATTTATTTATGCTGAACCCGAGTGAATCTGCGATCCAAAAATATGCTGTTGGCTTGCTCGCTGCATTGAATTGTGCTGTTCGGTTTGCCTACACTACACATGTAGCTGCCATTCGATGGCCGCGTCGGCGAAATATTCCATCAAAACGCTAATTTCACGTAAGTTCCGCGGGTCCCTACTAGTTTATTTATAATATAATATAATTACAGGAGCTCCCTAAGAATGTGCGATTTCATTGGTTAAAAGACGAGCTCAGCGTGCTAGAATTATTTTCTTATAAATGCACACTCGAGTACTGAGAAGAATCGCGTTTATAATAAAAACAAGAGCCCATCTGGGCTTTCACTCGGGCCACATGAGATTGAAGATGAAATACACTTTCATTTGAAATCCTCTTAGTAATAACCAAAGGGAAGAATTATTAGCAGTCTTTAGGAGTGGCCGGTAGTGCGGTGACTTTCATTCTCTGCTCCCCTAGTATATATATATACATGTATGTAATTTAATATTTTTGTTTTCTCGTATGTAAATTAAAGTAGTTGATCTTTTATTGAAAACACTACTTATTCATGTGTGTATGTATGTTCAGACTACTATCGTGCAGCTAGCTAGAGTCTTGAGATATCTGTCAGCAACTCGCAGCTAGTTAATAAATTAGTACTGTTCAGACCTAGTAACTTAGTAGGTTTTACTTTTTGTTTTTCCCTCTTCTGGTTTGTTTCTATCTCTAAAGAGGGCATGAATGGGGTTAACTGACTACTGACAAACAGCCTTAAAAATAACTGACAACTGACAAATGACGATTTTTTTACTGACAACTGACAACCGAAAAATAACTGACAACTGACAAATTTGGTTTTTGTGAGTCAAACATTGTAAATTTTCTCTAGTAATGATTAACTAGGGCTAACTGACAACTGACAAATGGCCAAAATTTTAACTGACAACTGACATGTAGACCCCCCCCCCCCCATTCAGACCCTCTCTAAAAGATAGAAATTTGGTCTATAACTGCCCTTGGCGCAAGTGTTTCGTAATTGAAATTTCAACCAAAATATTAAAACTGTGCGAAAAACTGCTACTGACTGGTGTTTGGCGATCCTCGTTATCCATGATGGCTCAATTGACGTACAATACACCCGGTAGTTGTCGTGGTAAGAGAAATTACCTTGGAGCGAGTAGTGAACGTGGTCGTAGCGAGAGCTAGAAGTCGGCTAGATCGGATGATAACACTGACTTGACATTTGTGTACATTTCAAAACCTTAAAATAACTAAAATCTGTCATCGATGGGCTTTTAGCGCGCTAGATTCTATTCAAGATACCTAGCGAAGTGAAACTGATCGAGCTGCTCGCGTCCGTAGATATATATTTCTTCGTTTGCACTTTTGACATGATATAATTCTTCAAATGGCACCATTGTTTTATTTCTTATGTTTAATAATACAGTTCTCAGCTGTAAAAAAAATAGAACATTCTATGGAAGATTTCTTGTCCTAAAGTTTGGAAACGTAACACATGCATTTGACGCTAGAAAGTTCAGTACTCGCGGAAGTACGCAAGGTCAATTTACTAGTGGCAGTTTACTAGTTTGCACTATCGGCTGTTATGGAATGGAAACATACTTTCACAGCTTAATATGTATGTCGATTGGTCAGAAGGATATCTTGTTTAAATGCTTCGGTCCTTTCGGCATCAGGAATTTTTTAAACGGGAGTTTTCGTACAGTATTTCAAGCTATGCTGTAGTGCGAGTTCAGTTACGCCACAAATATCGGTGAAACTAATACCGTGTTCATTATTATCGGTTTTCTCTATGGGTTCTCATGTATTCAATAATTACTTCTGGAGCTTCATATTTATGTCGATTGGTCACAATGATTTCCTCTTTCAGTTTTTCCCTTTAGTTTGGACATTAGTGATATATCCTTGGAGATTTCGTACAGTTTAGCGACCGTTGTGTCGAAAGTAGAAACGTTCGTTTGTCATGAAAGTGCGTAAACAAACTGTCACAAGCGGTTTCATAGCAGCTCGATGTTTGACTCCCGTATAGTCGATGATAACTTATATAGCTTCATATGTACGTCGATTTCTCACAAGGATTTCCTCTTTCAGTTTTTCCCGTTAGTTTGGACATTAGGGATTTATTCTTGGAGATTTCGTACAGTTTAGCGACTGTGTGTTGAAAGTAGAAAAGAGCCCATCTGGCCTTTCACTCGGGCCACATGAGATAATTTGAAGATGAAATACACTTTCATTTGAATTTGATTGAAAATAGATCAAAAACTCGGGGAAATGTCCGGCTAAAACTGTATGAATAAATGTGAAATGAAACATAAATTTCATAGCAAGAAAAACATGTAATTCCTAATTAGAAAGCTCTTCTAAGTCCGCTTCTCAAATTCACAGACTGTTTTACAAAAACATTTGGGCTTATCGACACAAGAGTTCAGTTGACCTTTCAAATAATTTATTCTGAGGTACGCATACTCTAAATCACAGAGATGTTAAATAAAGCGATAATTAGAAGAAAAAGTACATTAACAGACAAACTGAGAGGAAATGTATTCAAATCTAAAAGAGTTTACTTACAGTACTTACGTAACTGAATCTTTCGTTTTGGTTCTTTTGTTAGCCGGTTGTTGAAAGCATTCCACCTTCGTGCACATATGCACTGAATCGGAATGAAAGTCGAAGCCTACCTCGAACTTAACTTTCAGCTAACCTGTTTCCTTTCATTCCACAATGAATAATAATCTCATAAAGTAAGCCCGTAGCTTTCAATAAATTTGCCAGTGTCTGAATGAAACAGCTAGATCTTTTCCAATTTCTCTCACGAGTCACGGCAGAAGACAGTCTCAAAGAACTTGAATTTCGATCCTCTTCACAGTAACGTAATTTAACGTCTCCGATCAATTCCTCTCTCTTTGCTGGCAGTTCATGCTTCTTGTTCGTGTAGTTGCCGCATTTCAGTTGGCATACACTGAAAACATCTGCTTAACTAAGATTTGTAACAATCTTAGCGGATCATGTAAACTGATTCCGCTTGGCTCAAATATGAGGGTTTCTGCCGTCAAAGTTCATTTTTTGTTTCAGTTTTCCCCATATTAGCAGACTTGTATAATGTCTCGAGCTCTCCGAATCCAGTAGAAAGACTCTGGTTATTCTGTCGTAAAACATGGACCTGACCCAAATTTAGGTTGTATTGCATAATTGCCCACGATGGAATAGATTTCTGACAATGACTATTTGAAATTGATATCTCCTTGTCTCGCCTAGTCTGAGCTTTGAACTTTCTTATCTGAGCGCGCCTGAGGAAATCTAACCTTTGTTTGCGTGACCAGCACAGTACAATCTGATTGGTTCGAATTTGACCTTTAACGCATGCGCAGAAGCCGTCTGACATGAAATTAAAAAAAATAAAAAATAACGACTTGCATTTTAAGACTCGGCGCTGCCACAGGCAGCCCGAGTAATAAATAGAATATGGTTTCCCTGTGTCCTACAAAAACCAATAATGCACTCTCGAGGTTTTGGAAAGCAGCTGAATGTACTCGTGTTCCGTTCGTGTATTGCTCGTATATCACTCGCGTTCTGCTCGTGTATTGCTCGTGGATCACTCGCATTCTGCTCGTGTATTTCTCGTGTATCACTCGCGTTCTGCTCGTGCATCCACGGCTTTTCAAGACCTCGAGTGTGCATTGTTTTTACATTGCATGCATAAACTATTTAATACCTACCTCAATGTTACTATTTTGCTGGGTATGGCGTTAGAAAATCCCAAGGCTATGATGACGAAGCTACCGATACAGAAGGCGATGAAGCCAATTTTGGGGCATTTCTTCCTACAGGAGCCATTAGTTACAACCTTAGATGTAAGGTTACGGCCTGTTGTCACGTTATACGAGGACGGCACACATGAACAGTTCTTGAAGTCCTTAAAAGTATGTAGGAAAATATTATAAACAAGGTTATTTTGCGGACAAAATTCAGCGTTAAAAGGGGCGAAACGTTAATTTACGGCGAAATACAGGGAGCCGTCGTCACGTCTCCCAACCATTAGGTCAAATGTACTCAGTTTCGACTGATTGCTACGGTATGAGATAGGTAGCTAATAATTGCCAACGAGTCAACCGAGCAAAAACACGACTGTTGATGATAAAGCATGCACAGAGTCGCCGGAAGTCCGTGATTCGCGGACCAGCTCTACCAAAAAGGTAATTAATTGGGCGAAAGTATTCAAAACATAGCCAAAGTGCTAAACAATACAGCCACAGCACATGCTCTAATCATATACTCAACTAAATTTCTCGATTCTGATTTGCTGAGAGCAGTGCAATTTATCCCAAATTGCACTGTTTGGTTGAAATTGCACTCCAAATCAGGAATTTAACAATCTATAACTCGAAAACAAAAGCTCCAGAATGAAATCGAAGTACACAAAGTTGTTCACAGTCATGTTTTGGTAAAGGGATTTTTCCGATGATTTCCCGAAAATTTCCGAAGTGTTTCCGAACATTTCCGAATGCTTAAAACCGACTGCTGCGCTGTGGTTACGGCAAAAACACGTCTAACCATGTAAATTCAATTGACAGTACTAAACATTAACATTTCAGAAGCTGTAGCATTACTTCATAAATGGTGCTTTAATTGTTCCAATATTTCCGAAGATCGTCCGAAGATTCAAGTAAATTTGTAGAGTATATCATTAAAATGAAATCATATGGTATTCTCGCGCAATTAGGGATAAATTCACCCAGCGAGCTCGTGCAATTTTGTTACTCTTTGAAAACTCACTCGTTCAAATTTATCCCGAATTGCACTCGAAACCATATGATTTCCTATACTAACAATCTATAGCCAATGTGCCACAATTCATAACTATATAAACACACACACAAAACACAAACACAAAAACTTGAGCGAAAGGGCTCCAATTAGGGATGGAGGTTTTGTACCGACCATGGAATTCAGCCCAGCAACGGGAAATACCATTGGTCAGTTTTTACAGAGCATTATATTTTTAGGGGGAGGGTTAGGCATTTTGTTCTGGAAATAATTTATTTTTACGACTGAAAGCCAGGAGCCCATAACCAGGAGTGTCCATATCTCCTATATAGCTGTTACGGCGTTTTTACAAGTTGGGCTATTTTTTTATTATTTTTCCAGCCAATGAGTGTTGCACCAATGACGGAACAAAAGATGCCTTATTAGCTACTTTGTTATACAACAATATGGCTGCTACGCTTTTGTGATTTTATTCCCTTAGGAATGACTGCAACTCAAGAATAGCGGGAAACCGTTCTAAAAATAAGGCCTTGATCAAACGTCGAGATCTTTCCATGAGCCGAACTAAATTACTTCAAACGAAGCCGCCTCATTATCTTTTGTTTCAAATGAGTTCGGCTCATGGCGGGGCTCATGGATAGTACCGACGTTTGATCTAGGTCTAACCTGACTTGTAAAAACGCTGTGACATAGGCCAAGCATGCGGGATGGACGCTCCTGGTTATGGGCTCCTGGTTATGGGCTCCTGGTTATGGGCTCCTGGTTATGGGCTCCTGGTTATGGGCTCCTGGTTATGGGCTCCTGTGAAAGCTCAGTAAGAACCGGTCACTGTTTTCTTTTTTCTTCTTCTACAGTTTGTTGAGAAGGATTTTTTGTTCTCCTCCTATCCTATAATTTTTTTTTTTTAATATTTCCCAATTTTTATCCCTCTTTTAGCTCGAAATGTTCAGATGAATGCGGTGACATTTATGGTTCAAATTTCGCGTGGTCAAAACATGTAAATTAGGCCCGTGACGTAAATACCTTTGAAATCGCTTTTATTAAAAAGCGACTGCAAAGGCATTACGTCACAATTCCTTTCCAGGCCCCATATGATTTGTCCATAAAATTTTGTTGAAGCGGGTCACGGAAAACTGTTTGCCGTTAAATGTTTTCTTTCCATAATTTTTGTGTAGAGTAATATAATTCTAAATAAACTTCTCTAAAAAGATATGAAAAATACATTTTATTTCATAAGCAGTTTAAAATATTTTTCAGACATCTTTGAGTCTGGTGGAACATCTCGAAACGAGCGACAGTATTGGCCTACCCAATAATAGAAAACACCCTAACCTTTAGAACGTACAGTACAAAAACAATAGAAGTATCGTATTATGGGTGCAATCAGAATACAGGTCTCGAGGTTCCATGCTACTCACGTCTTTTGATGGAGACACCGCCTTGTAACGGAGCTCCTATGCGTCGAGCGGAGCACCTGTCCATATACATAGGGAGCGAGCGAAAAAACTGCTATCTTTAATTGTCCCACCACCCGCCACGCCTCTACTATAGATTTGTATCGCGATAGCTCAGCATGTGCATGCGCACTATGCCGTGCACTAACCCATTGCGCCACACACACGAAATGACGCAGAAAACTATTTTTCAGCAGTTACATTTTATGTTACATGCACTTTCCTCGGTTCTACTCTAGAGATACAGTTAACTTGCAATAAATGTATGAAATATATCATTTTCACTGATAACTAGAAGCAGAAGTCCATAACCAGAAGTGTCTATCTCTGGATTTGGTCCATCAGTTTACAGAGTAGTCTATTTATAGAAAGCTTTTCCCGCCATCTCGCAGCCAATCATATTCTTCGAAATTTTATCAGCAGCACCTGATTGGCTAAGACAGCGATTTTCTTTGTTCATATTTTGGCGAGCCTTTAGGCGAGATGAAGAGTAAAAATACACAGCCGTATTAGATGCTTAGCCGACTGATAAGTTGTTTATTTTTTAATTTCTGCCGCAAGAAACCAAATTTTCTTTCCATATTAATGTTAACCAAAAATTTTGCGCGCGCTCGAGAAATGGTGATGGGAAGCCGTCTTGTGCATAATTCGTGCATGCGTTCTTGGCAGAATTATATAATAAAGCAAAGTACTGTAATTACCGTTTCTTTGGCGTTTCTAGAACAGCCAGCGTAACATGGTGACATGTAGTCGACGCCATTTGGATCGCACACAGGTCTAAACTGCGATTCAGAGCACCGGCAACCAGTATTGCAGGAACTTGCCAAACTGCTGCCTGCAAGCGTACTTTAGAAAAACATATATGTATCAAGTGATGCTGTTCTGAAGCTGCTGGAGAAAGCTTGTGGTTTTTAAATGTATTATATTTTAATAATTAATAATGTTTATTAAAATCCATTGGCAGAGTAACTGAATTACAGAAACTTTACAATATATGTAATAAAACATCCTATGTACAATAAAACACCCTATATTCTACAAAATATACTTATAAGTAACACAATTTGCCATTCTTGAAGTCCTTACAGTGTTTCAATGTTCAGATTTATCACCAGATCTAAGGTTATAGCCGTGATTTACCGTATGGTGATTATGTACAATAAAACATCCTATATTCTACACAATATACTTATAAGTAACAAAATTTGCCATTCTCGAAGTTCTTACAGTGTTGAAATGTTCAGATTTATCACCAGATCTAAGGTTATATAGCCGTGATTTACCGTATGGACCCGTATGGTGGTTAGCTGAAAGGAGAGATTTCAACGGCCCCCCTTTCTGATTTTGTCTTATAAATTGTTTACAAACGTTCATTTTTACTCAATACCGTAAAAACATTTCTTTTAAAGCTGTTTATTCTAACAAAACGAGAACTCAGCTACCAGTAACTCGAAATATCTGGCAGCGCGTAGATACGGAATTCATCTTCGAGGGTTGAGATGGATAACTCACGAGCGAGCGCAGCGAATACTGGAATAAGAAGATGAATGTCGTTATCTCCAAGCGGCCATGTAATTTACTTTCTGTTACAGAAAAGTACCGAGCCTATCACCTACAGGTGATGGTTTCTTGAGGACGGTCATTGAGTGGGCATTAGCTTAATGCAAATTAGCGCAAATGCTTGAAGCTCGATCATTGGTGACGTATATGATATCTGTTTGATATCATTTTTACGATCAGTTCAGTTGCTATCAGCTGGCGTACCTCTGCATTTCATGTTTCTTCAGTTATTAATTGTTCTTGCCTTTTAGTCACGCCGTACCTGTCTCATTTTCCTTTTATGGCAACCTGTGCACGTGCGCAGTGGGTTGTGGGAGGAGGGTGTGTGGGTGCGTAAAATGTTTCTAATTAACACTTAGACCCGCAGCTCGAATGGGCTACGAGGCGCAGCCGAATGGGCTACTGACTCGTAGCCCATTCTACTTATCTTGTAGCCCATGAGGGCGAGAGGTCTAATTGTTTTAGTATAAACTAACTAGTCGGACAGTAGAAAATAACAGAAATAAATAAATTGAAGTTGAAAAAATGTTATTATTTGGTGAAAATGCGTGCGGTTTTTCTCTACCATATCACAAATAGACCTATAGTAGGATAGCCAATAAGAATGCAGAATTTTGTAATAGTCCCCCATAATTTGTAATAATATATACTAAAAACTGTTAGTGCATCTACGTATACCACCATATACCATATACAAAAACACGTTTTATCAAATCTGTATTAGACCTAGGCTTCATGAAAAGGAAAATAAATGATTTTGTTGTTTTCAGGTTGTTTTAGTCTCCCTGTTTCTTTGATGAGAATATTATGACGTCATTGACTCACCTGTTATGGTATGGTACATCTACGCCTGCGAACTGAGAATACTCACATCCGGGAATCAAAAAGTTAAGGGAGCCCCAAATGCCCACCAACTGAAGGAGAAAGGTGAATTTCGCAGCTCTCCTGCACGACCGACGCACACCAAGCTTTTTCACGAGGAAGCTTCCTGGAATGAAAAGGAAATTAACATTTACTTAAAAGCTAAAGTGTATTTAGAGCTTCTATTTGCTGGATGTAGAATTTATAAGATAACCTTCGATTGTTCCAGGATTGCTTTTTTAAATAAGAAACATTATAAGAAACTTGCTATTCGTTACCCAGACATTTTGGTTTTGTAAATTGGGTTCATGCATTTCTCTTGTTATGTATTAACAATAGTGAGACTAGGTGTCTTGAATGTTGAATGCATCTTACGTTTGTACTCGTATGGCTCGTAGGTTTTTAGGTCACGTTAAGTTTTTAGGTCACGTTAGGTTTTCAGGTCACGTTAAGTTTTAGATCACGTTAGGTTTTAGGTCACGTTAGGGTTTCAGGTCACGTTAGGGTTTTAGGTCACGTTAGGGTTTTAGGTCACGTTAGGTTTTTAGGTCGCGTAAGCTACATCTGAAAAGGATGAACGTATGATTCGCTAGCGTCCAGTCTCCCAAATATTACTCCGAACGACAACATTGATTGAGAAGTGAAATATTCAGAATAATGAAAGATTGAAATTAAGAGTTCCGGTATAAAAGGCTTAGCCCGTCCCCTTTTCACGCCGTTGGAACTAGAATTGAAGAGCAGTTTGCTATTCATTAATGACAGTCTCTGGTATTTATGACTGCTTACGAACTCTGTAGCCCTCACTTTGAAGTTAAGCATTTATGTGTTTGATTTGAATTTTGCGCAATGAGCAATCAGTAGGGAGCACTCAAGCGGAGCATCACGCAGTCTGTCTGAGTGACAGGTGTCAATGGTCTGGCCAAGGCCCTTTTATACCGGAACTTCCTGTTTAAAGTATAACGTGACACCCACCAAAACCAATCCCAAGTGCGGCTCCAGGAATCAATAGGCAGGCTATAGCAATACCAGCTTGAAGTGGTGAGGCGCCATACCTTCCACCGAGGAACTTAAAAATGAAGGGGCCGATACCAAAGCCAACCATTGCACTGTTAGAGGATAATAATTACGTAAATACGACGTTATTGTTAAAACTTGTGTGCACCAAACTTCATGGAAATGATAATAAATATAGTAATCACTGAATTTCTAACGGGACCTGAAACAACCATGAGAGGTTGATCAAAGCCAGGACCCGGCTAATCCTCAGATCGACTTGCAATTTAGCGTGTTGGTTTTTGTGGAGGGAGGAATACCGGAGAACCAGGAGAAAAACCCTCGGAGCAAGGGCGAGATACCAACAAACTCAACTCACATGTGGCGCCGCGTCCGGGAATCGAACCTGGGCCACAGAGGTGAGACGGGCGAAGCGCTCAGTGACCACTGCGCCACCCCGGCTCCCCTGATGTATGCTTGACCTCCCTTGATTAACCTCTGGCTTCTTATAGTTCCAAGGGGGCGCTGATTGGAATAGGGGCGCTTATTAATAAAAGCACTTTCTACCCGGGGCGCTTATTGGGAACGGAGCGCTTATTCGATACAGCGTGCTTAGTGATTATTGGGGAATGGCTTATTGGATACAGGGCGCACTTATTGGGGAATGGGCGGTTATTGGATACAGGGGGCTTATTGGGGAACGGGCGGTTATTGGATACATGCAGGGTGCTTATTGGGAAATGGGCGCTTATTGGGGCCGGGGCGCTAATTGAGGATGGGGCGCTTATTGATACGGGGCGCTTATCGGAAACGGGGCGTTTATTGGGCCGGACGGGGCACTTATTGGAGGGAGGGCACTAACTCGAATCGTTACGGTATTTACCTTGCCGTGACCCCCAAATTCTGGAATATATACGTTCCGTTGGTAAATAATGCTTTAGTTGCAGGTATAATGTCTTTGAGGTTTCCTTTCAATTTATTATCTTGCTTGCGTAGGTGACCACTCTTGATTGCGTCCTCTCGAATAGCATCTGCACCAGGTAAATGACGAGGAAATCCCAGTAGAATTACTCCACAAACCATCAGGATAAAACCACAGCTGAAAGGACCAATCCACCACGCCCCAACCCAGTTTGGATGTGCCGGAGTAAGATTTACGCCTGGAGGCTATAAAAAAAAAGAGTTAATTCGTAAGCAAGGGTGGCCGAGCGCTTAAAGCGTTCGCCTCTCACCTCAGTGTCCCGGGTTCGATTCCCGACGTCATATATGTGAGTTGCGTTTGTTGGTATCTCCTCCTTGCTTCGATAGTTTTCTCCGGATTTAGTCCGGTTTTCCTCCCTACAAAAACCAACCTAAATTTCCATTCGATCTCGGTAATCACGTGCACGTATAACATGAGCTACTGGAAGCTCCTAAGTCTTATGTGAGTAAAGTATACGATTATATACGATAATCGGGTTTATTATGATATAGCACAAAGGATGCTCTAGTTAGTGGATCTCTAACACCGACAGTAAACCATGTGCAGAACCACAAATACTAGAAAGAGAAACGTGTGATTGAAATATAGCCAATTGGCAGCGAGAATCTTTGTAAACAACTTAATCAGCCTGGCTATGCTGTTGTTGTTGTCATCGTTTACATCTCTGTATTATAATTCTGCCCTGACGATTTCCTCATCTTCGAAGCTCTGTCCGCTTCAATGAATTTAGTTTGTTTTTCATGTAGATTGAAGTTTCTACTATAAAAATGTTTTTCCTATGTCCTATAAAATATTACACTTTCAAGGTCATTGACAAGCTGCTAAATGCACTCGCGTTCTACCCATGCATCTTTTTGCAGTTTTTCAAGACCTCGAGCGTGCATTTATTTTTATAAAACACGGAAACCCATTTGTTAATTTAGAACACGAACAGAGGATGATAATTTATAGCGCTGTAAGCTAAAGACTTCCGCTACAATATAGTTCATTACCATCGTAATATCAACGTACACCGTCAACAACTGACCACCAATTATAGATCCAATACCGGGACCAAGGAACACAGAAATGTAAAACAGCGCTAGATACGTCGCGATGTTCCTGGGCGCTACGTTCTCATCTAGCCATGCTGGCCCGAGGGTGTGCAGTGGTGTGGTACCAGCACCCGCCAACAGCTGAGCCAATATGAAGATCATGTAGAACACATTCGTTGGATTTGTTGATTTTCTGCATTCTGGATCTTGGAATACGGAGGTTGCATTGCGCTCACAGAATGGAGAACCACCAGTTTTTACTGTGAAATTCATCAATGAAAAATATATGAATTGTTGCATTTGTGAATGAAAAGGGCTGTGTCACGGTGAGAGACCTTTATATTATCAGGGTCTGGGCACGACACAGTTATTTCCAGCGAATTTGATATGAACTGACGAACCTCGCGCACATGTGGGATGGTAAAAATCAAAGCAAATATGAAAAATGACTAACAAACTGTGTAAATATATAGTCTTAAAGGAAACTATTGAAAATCCTTTCAATCAAGACTGTATGGAGGGAGGAGAGTTTAACTGTTTGCAGCCAATTAACAGCCACCAATCGAGTGATGACTCCACGCATGTGCAGTACCATAACATAGCCCCTTTAATATGAATTTTGTCGTTTCTTGTACTGGCTGCAGGAAAGAAAATGGACAAATACGACAAAGTATGAATAAAAAGTATAGCAGGAAGAGACTGCCAACCGTAGACTGAAACAATTTTAATACCTAAAGAGGAGAGAAACTGGTCAAAAAAGGTAGGAAAATATATAAAAGAAGTTCAAGCTACAAACGAACCGACGCTATAGAAAGTAACACTTAGTAGTAACATTAAATTTTGTACTTTTGAAAAGCCGTTTTCTCAAAAACTATTCATCATATTAATCTCAAATTTTCGGCAATTACTAATAAAGTGTGACTTTCTCTTTCGATATGCGGAATCGGTTTGTTCGCAGCTTCAAGTATAATGAATACGAAGTCCAAGGACTACGGCAAAGCTGACACAACGTAGGATTGAATATTACAATATTTCGGCTGGCCAAACCAGCCTTCTTCAGGTACTAGATGTTACAAGTGAAGAGCTCTAAGGTAAGAAGATCTATAAATGTGGTAAATTTCGCAATAGAAATTGCGGAAACGGGAAGTGACGTAGACCAAAACTTGAAGTAGCAAAATAGTATAAGAGATAAGCACTATGTTTCATCACGTATATTCATACCATATGGTTCTAGAGTTTTAGCTTTATCTATAAGGTGCGCTTCTCTGGCTTTACGTATTGAGTCTCTTGAGGAGTATATTATTTCTAGGGGGATAAGTTGCATGTCGGCGTAAGAGTGGTTAGGTCTAGAAAGAAAATGTTCAGATACAGTAGTAGGTTTAGATTTAATGTTAGGCTTGTCTACTGTCCGTCTGTGTTCATTAAATCTGTCTTTGAGGCGTCGCTTAGTTTCGCCTATGTATTGCAAATGTATAATATATGTTAATGAGGCAAACATTTTAACAATTTTTGAGTTTTACACCTTGACTCGCTGGTATTTATGAATATTTAACATCAGAATGAGACTAACGTTGAACAAATGCGTCTGTAGTCATCGCATCCAGCGGTAATTTTCATACGAAACTGGTCCATTGTTCTTTGACTTAAGGGGGGATTACAGTTGAATGCGCCTTTTTTGCTACGTTTGCGTAGTTTTTACGCTATTTCTCATTGGGATTGTATGTTATTTTAAATTCGCTTCATTAAAGGGATACCCGAGTGAAAAACACATTTGGGCTCAAAAGCACCTTTCAGATGTACTTTGTTCAGAAAATGTATTAAAATTTGATTAAACTTTTTCAGAGCCCTCAAAGTTGGCCCCGCGAAGACCTGGGCGCCGCCATTTTTTTGACATTAATTCCTGTGACGTGTTTTACGTCACTTCGTCCCACGTCGTCCCACGTCGTCACTTCGTCTTGCGGCTAACTTGTATATAGCGATTTGTTTTCTTTGTAGAATTTTCACACGCTCGGAATTAGAGTAGATTTTCATCGATATGGCAGAGCAATTTCGTACTAGAACAAAAATATGATGAAGACGATATTGTGAGAGAAGTTCAGAAGACTCGGAGGACGAGGAAAAGCATGTGGAAGACGAAAATATCAGACGAACAACAAAAGGCGACTACCGAGCTAGTGCTATAAAGATTCGCTGTGTGTTTTTTGTATGGAACTTGTCAGCCTTAGACACAAGACTAAAGGTAGATTATTACAATATTGATATCGGCATAGCAATCGAAACTTGGGCTAGACTTTAGAATACCCTGTCACTTTTTTAGCTACCATAAAAGACTGGCACCGTGGTCCGCAGTCACGCAGTCGACTGATTAGCATATTTATCAACTTCACTGCGGGACTGCGGACCACGGTGCCACTTAGTTAGCTGCCTTATTATAAATTCAATCACTTCACTGCGGCACTGCGGACCACGGTGCCACTTAGTTATATGCCTTATTATAAATTCAACAACTTCACTGCGGGACTGCGGACCACGGTGCCACTTAGTTAGCTGCCTTATTATAAATTCAATCACTTCACTGCGGCACTGCGGACCACGGTGCCACTTAGTTATATGCCTTATTATAAATTCAACAACTTCACTGCGGGACTGCGGACCACGGTGCCACTTAGTTAGCTGCCTTATTATAAATTCAATCACTTCACTGCGGCACTGCGGACCACGGTGCCACTTAGTTATATGCCTTACTACAATGTAGCTCGGTATAGTCGCCTTTTGTTGTTCGTCTGATATTTTCGTCTTCCACATGCTTTTCCTCGTTCTCCGAGTCTTCTGAACTTCTCTCACAATATCGTCTTCATCATATTTTTGTTCTAGTACGAAAGTGCTCTGCCATATCGATGAAAATCTACTCTAATTCAAATTCTACAAAGAAACCAAGTCGCTACAAGTTAGCCGCAAGACTCCGGTGGGACGAAGTGACGTAAAAATCGTCACAGGAATTAATGTCAACAAAATGGCGGCGCCCAGGTCTTTGAAGGGCTCGTTCTCAAATCTGAAAACATTTTATCAAATTTAAATACATTTTCTGAACAAAGTACATCTGAAAGATGCTTTTGAGCCCAAATGTGTTTTTCACTCGGGTATTAAGGTTGCAGTTGAAGGATTTGATTTGTTTTAAGTAAAAAGAAAAAAAGGTTTTATGAATAATTAAAATTGAAGTTTCAGGTTAATAATTAATAGATGGGCACAGTCATCAGTTATCATTTAAATTCAAATACCATACTGAAATCTATTATTTTCAATCTTAACCAAAGACATAAATCTATTAAATTGTCGTACAGACAGGTGAGGCTGATAGTAGTAGGACACGAAGTCCCCTACAAAAATACGAGAATTTCACACCCAACCCAATTGAAATCCTCGGCAATAAAATCGAAAATCCAACCCAAAGAAACAAATTACACCATTAATATAACATGTACATAAAGTGCGCAGCTAAAGACAACTCAGGAAAAATTGCAAATACATTAAAAACAACGATCAATTGGTCGATCAAACGTCGACACACACAAACAAAAGAACAACAACGATTTACCTCCTGTTGGATCATACTTTTCAGCCAGAAGTTGCGGCAAAGTGAAGAGCAAACAAGAAAGTCCTGTTACAATCGCTCCGCCTCCTAACCACTTGGTCTTGTGACCATAGCTACCAAAGAAACTGACGAACACCACCAGTATCAATGCCGTGATGTCATTAGATGACATGATAAAACCCGACATCTTGCTGGTCAATGAAAATCGCTTCTCTAAAGTGGGTAGAGAGACGCTAACAAAAGTATGAACCGCCATTCCTGTAAGAAGGAGAGAGAAGTAAAGAGATTCACTGGTGAATCATTTACACCTGACCATCGAAAAGAAACTAAAATGAACTGCATATTCAAAATAAAGAAGTAGATAAAGAAGTATAGTGTCATAATGTCTCTATCAATTCCAAGCCCGCCCATGCCCCCGCCCATGCCCCCCCCCCCCCCCCCCAAAAAAAAATACCCCACCCCGGGGCAAGTATATCTCGCTTTTTCCCCTCTGGAAATGCCCAGCCAAAGGAGTCAACAATATTTCCACATGCAAATGAACAGTATATTTATTAGTAATTAGACGTGGTTGAGAAAGCAAACTTGTTCGCAGTTTCAAAGCCCACATTTCACCGCTTTTCTTTATTAAAGCAATGTACTACTCACCTTCAAACACTTCCTTGAGTGCCCCCAATCCCACACTCACTAGCCAATTTTCCACAAACGATACACCTTCACCCCGAAACTGGGAAATGTTTGACACGGTTACGCCAGATAACTTTATCGCGATGAAGCAAGCACGTGTTGAGCAGTGGAGCAAAAACAAAACACAGGGGAGGGGTGGGATTTTTTTTTTACAAATGCCCCGGTCCCGGGCTGACGCAAAAGAAATGCCCCACCCCAAGGACAGATATGTTGTCAAATGCCCCATCTTGCCGGGGGGGGCTTGGATTTGATAGAGACATAAAATTATGTGAAGATACATAGACAGACAGACTAACTGATTGTCATCTCAAGTTTTTCATGATTTCAATATTACTGAAGATGCGCTGTCTCTACGTCCATATTACTTCCCTCTACCTGCAAAGGAGTAGGATTTACCTTGTAAAAAGCTGAACAAGCCAAGGAAGAAAAGGAACCACTTTGGTGAATTGAGCCACTGTAACCAGAAAGGCTTGAAGCCCCGCCATCCCCAGGCATAACGTTTGTCACTTTTAACAAATTAAACATATCATGTCAGCTTTAGTAGCGCAGCGGAGGCGGATCCAGGGGGTTGCAACCCCCTTCCCCTATAACTCCTTGAAGTCACTGTAAAATAGCATTACTAGAGTCTCTAGATTAAAAAAACAACATTCTTTTGGCAACCCCCTCCCCCACCCCCCCACGACTCGCTCACCCCCACCCTCACAAAAATGGGTCTGCCTCTGAGCAGCCCTGTTGATGAAGGTAAATGTACAGCGAGTTTGTGAAGTTGTGCACGAAATAATTGGCTGATTGAGTGTTTAAAACTCAGAATTGTCACGCGCATGCGTATTTGCTATTTCTTGTCGGCGCGCGGCCGCCCCCAGTTTCCCGCGAAAACTGAAATGAAACAACAGGCACATACCGTGATTTTAAAATTTCTGCTTAAAAGTATCCATTTGTGAATTGTTTTGTCAAAAAATAAGAAAACTACTTAAAAGCTAAGCCTAAGACTTTAACAGGTTGAAGTTTTCTTAATTTGTAAATCACTGTGAGTTTACTAAGTTATAATGATTATTTACTAAAAAAGTTAAAGCCGTCGATAATTTGAATTTGATAGCAGAGCCTTCGTTCTTTTGGCCAGCAGAGCATACCGTTTTGCCTAAAACAATACAATGGAATTCTTTGTCAGTGCAATCCAAATGGGGTCCAATAAAATGCGAGGTTTTGAGAGGTGAAGGCCTCCTGAATGTTACGCTTTTCGTCAAAATTTCAGAAAATTCTTAGATTTCATATAGTTTCAACATTTTATCATTAAAATAGCACCTTTGTAGTTATAGTAGCACTAAACTGTGGAACTCACTGCCTGCTTTTCGAAAACAATTATCATGTGTACGCACATCCAAGCACTCTATTTATTATTATTATTATTATTGTTCTTTTTTGTAGGTTGACATAAGTATAATTCGTAGGCTACCAGTCAAGCACTAAATAATTTCTTAGATAAACATGTGTAGGTTAATATATTACGTAATATTTCAATGGTTCCTCAAATTTTTAATGTTTTCAAATTATATAGAGTTATCATCGACAATTACTAAGCAATATTTATATAGTAGGACTATTTCCTTGATTTTTTTATTGATAGGTTAATACGAAGACTTTAGATTATCAGGGCAATTTTTTATATTGCATGTATCTGCGTGTTTTTACCGTCGTCGTCGTTGTTGTTGTTGTTATTATTGTTATTGATATCTTGGTTCATAACGAGCCAGACACTCTTAGCAACAAAACTAACCCCTGGTGATAGGGGACCAATGGTTATAGGTAGGCTAGGTATATAGTTGTTAGGGATGGCTTTGGGTCCCTCTTTATGTATGGGATAGACTTTGGCTTTTTTCCAGTCTGACGGTAGGATGCCTTGCCTGATAGATAAGTTGAAGATATGTGTTAAAGGCTCTGCTACGGTTGAGGCGCAATGTTTCAAAAGTTTAGCCGGGATGTCGTCTAGTCCACTAGCCTTATTTGTTGGTAGTTTTTGGATGAGATTATAAATATCGTTGATGTTAAATTCCTTAAGGTCAAACTCCGAATCTGTTCGTTCAATATACTGTTCAAAGTTTACAGTAGAATTAGGAATTTGGGACGCCAGTTTGGGGCCGACCTCTACGAAATGGTTGTTGAAAACATTGCTTATTTCTCAGTTTTGGGTTCAGAACTTCGGATTTATCTCCCATAACAGACATAGGCTGCCCAGTTGTTTTGTTTTTCTTAGAGAGTAGTGTTGATTCTAGGCCTCTCCAAGTCTCACGCATTTATCCTTGATTTTCTAGGAAGTATGCCTCATAATGATACTTTACTTTGTTTGATCATGATGGCAGTGTTTAATTGGTTTTTGTATTGTTTGTACGCATCCCAATTAGCTACATCGTTAGTTATAATAGCTGTTCTTTTTAGTCTGTCTCTTGTATGCATGAGATCTTTTAATGGAGTTGATAGCCACGGAGCGAAGGAATTTCGTATCCTTCTTCTTTTGATTGGTGCATGCCAGTCAACTATTTCCAAGAACATGTTTTTCCAGAGTTCCCATGCGGTATTTGGGTCATTAGTAGACGTAATTTTATTCCACGGGACTAGTTTGATATCTCGTGCGAATAATGCAGAATCAAAATGTTTATAGTTACGTGACTCGACATATCTAGGAGTGCTCTTAGGTGATACCAGCTTTCTGGCTGCATAAACAACACTATGATCGCTGTTCACACTATCGTTATATCCTGATAATAACGACCAAAACAAACTAAGGCTTGGCTGGCTGCTTCAAAAACTGCATGGCCACTTTATTGAACAAAACACAATTAAGTTAGTGCCGAAAACGTACCGTAGCCTGGTGCCAGCCAGGAAAAACCCCTGAATCAGGGGAAACCTGTACCTCCCTTAATGCAATACAGGCATTGTCCTGGACATAGTTAAAAGAGTGGAATGGTTATGAAACCCAGCGACCTTCTTTGTTAAATGTCTTTGTTAGCTTTTTTCAACCACTACCCTGCACAAAACACAATAGACATTCCAATGTGTTAACCAATCAGCCAATAGAAACGTGTGAGTTCAGTCATTCAGGGGACGCTAATGAACTATGACCCTGCACAATCTTTTGTCTTGCCCCCTTCCAACATAAATCGCAGCGCCTTTGTTAGCCCCTTTGAAGTTTGCCGGGTTTCATAACCATTCCATTCTATTAACTATGTCCTGGAGGAGAAGGACCGGTACAACTAATTAACTAAACCAAGAGACCATTAGTAATGGTCTCTTGACTAAACTTATAGTGAATACCAACAATTGGCATTTAACTTAAACCTTAATACATAAAGAGAATAAAATAAAACAAAAAATACGATGTGAAGTATGCAGCAGCTTTGCCTAGATTGCCCAATTCCTAACAAACAACCATTAAAATGCATGCGATGGTTGAGCGATCATCGCTACTAAAACCACAGGCAGCCCAAGCTCAAAGTTTGAATTTATTTGACAGTTGAACTACGAAGGTTCAAACATCCAGAATATCTGGTATTTTATCGCACTAAATGGCAAATGATTAACACAATAAACTTGCCTTGATGAAGATTAAGTTGTTGTGTCTTGAATTTGGGGGTTTGGGGGCCGATTTAACGAGTTTCTAGGAATCCTGGATTCACTCTACCTAAATAGAGAAAAGGCAGGCAAGCGGACGCGATGGCGTGTTCACATACCTGTCATCTCCACGGCAAAATGACCCTTAAATGGGAAAGCTCCAAAACGAGGATCCTTTCGATTGGACTTCCGGTGTCTCGAGAAAGTGTGAAGAGGTGTTTGGGACGGCGAAATGCGAGATGACAACAATCATTTCTCGGTAGTTGTTGAATGTTTCGTCATGAAACTTGGAGGATACGTAGCAAGGAGATCTGTCTACGGGATCCAGAAGTATCACGTCGATTGAGTGGATTTAAGGGTCATTTTTGCCGTGGAGATGACAGGTATGTGAACACGCCATCGCGTCCGCTTGCCTGCCTTTTCTCTATTTAGGTAGAGTGAATCCAGGATTCCTAGAAACTCGTTAAATCGGGCCCCAAACCCCCAAATTCAAGACACAACAACTTAATCTTCATCAAAGCAAGTTTATTGTGTTATTCATTTGCCATTTAGTGCGATAAAATACCAGATATTCTGGATGTTTGAACCTTCGTAGTTCAACTGTCAAATAAATTCAAACTTTGAGCTTGGGCTGCCTGTGCTAAAACAACAACTCATTACATAAGAGCCAACCGAATGGCTCTGAGTATAACGACCTTGTGAACATCATTTTGCTGCTATTTTGCAAAGCGCATCAAAATATCCATATACCAATATGCGAAACCCCAGAATATTTGTATTTGGCAGGTTCATTGGTAAAACAAAGATAAATGGTAGTAGATGTACTGGGAGTAAGGGACGGACCATTAGATTATTGATGGGGGGTTGCGCAAATCCCCAAAAAAATATCGAGCAAGCTCTTCTATCGGAAAAAAAATATCGAGCAACACAATAATCAAGAAAAAAAATATCGAGCAAGCACTAGCTGGTCTCATACGCATTTACAAATTAAATTAATAAAGGCAAAGAAATAAACCAGGGAAGAAGACTGCATGTTTGTTGTTATACAGATCTGAAGATCACACAGACTGGTTACCAGGAATCAGTCACTTATGTAAATTATCCAAGATGGCCGTAATCAGAACAGCAGATAAACTGATGGGACGATCGATCGCAAAAAGTCACATGCACTCATAAATCGAAACTTACCCTGATTTAACTGACTCTATATATTTCGGAAAGAAGTTATCTGGTAAACGATGAGTTCTCACTGGCCTAGTGGATATAGGGTTATAGGATCATGTGTACTGTACGCAATGTTGGCCGACGTATCGGTCGATGGTTGGCCGACATATCGGCCGACTGTCGACCGACCCGCGGGCGACTGCTGGTAGCGGATCGGTCAAGGGGTGGCCGACATGTCGGTCGTGTGTCGGCCGACACGTCGGTCGATTTTCCCCCTCCTGCTGTGTATGTGTCGGCCGATAGTGGATCGGTGGTATATCGGTAAGGTGTCGGTTATATGTCCGTGGGGTATCGGTGAGATGTTAAGTTATAATTAAACTATTCTGCATACTGTTTTCACTCAAATAAACAGTGACTCTTTTGGAATTTTTTTACCTGGAAGGTTTATTGTATTGAATATAATTCAGTCTAAGTGTAGTAATATTCCTTTCTGTTGCGGTATAAAATGTTCCTTTATACAATTAAATCTCTCATAGTGACTGATGAAACTACTTCAAATGCAACGTTTAATATCTTAATTTGTGTTTTGTTAGTGTCTTTTATACATCCGCTCGCGCAAGATCGATTGCGTATATAAATCGCTAAGTCCTGTATATTGGATCCTATACCTGCTATACTCCTTCGCTACTGTCTGGATGATGTCCTACCCACCATTACTAGGATAATCAATCTGTCCTTTGAAAACTGCGAAATGCCATCAACCCTGAAGCAAGCTGCTTTATCACCTAAATTAAAGAAGCCCTCTCTTGACCATGAGACATTTGCTAATTTTCGTCCTGTTTCAAACCTGAAGTTCATCTCTAAGGCTGTAGAGAAAGTAGTTGCTGTACAACTGAACAACTACTTAAAAGAAAATAATCTCCATGAAGTCTTACAATCAGCATATAAACAACACCACAGCTGTGAAACCGCATTAGTACGAGTCCAAAATGATATTCTTAAGGCAATAGATGACCCAAACTGTGTAATTCTGCTCCTCCTCGACCTCTCCGCAGCATTCGATACCGTCGACCACAGTATCCTCCTACACAGGATGTCCACCAAGTTTGGCATCAAAGAGAAAGCATTAGTCTGGTTCCAGTCCTACCGTACCGACCGTAAACAGTTTGTAAACATCGATGGTATAGTCTCTTCCAATCATAATCTACATTATGGCGTGCCACAGACTCTGTTCTAGGTCCCATCCTTTATCTCCTTTATACTGCACCACTTGGAGATATACTATACGCAAGCACAACATGTCATTCCACCTATATGCAGACGACACACAGATATACTCCACCTTCGTCTACAATATCTCTGAACAACTTGCCTCATCGAAGCGCTGTATAGAAACCTGTCTACTTGAGATTGAACAATGGATGACTTGTAATAAACTTAAACTTAACAATGATAAATCTGAACTTTTAATATTACACTCCGCCATCGTCCGTATGCTCTCTTACCATCTCTTGCTGTCGGTAATGACACTATATACCCCTCTAGTTATGCCAGAAACATTGGAGTAATCTTCGATGAAACTATGTCTATGTCTCGCCAGGTTAACTCTATTTGTAAGTCGGCGTTCTTCCAACTAAGGAATATTTCTAGAGTAAGAAAATATTTGTCTGTTAGTACTACAGAAATTCTTCTACACGCATTCGTTAATACTAAGTTAGATAACTGTAACTCCCTATTATATGGCCTACCAAAACAACTAATCCAGAAGCTACAATATGTCCAAAATGCTGCCGCTCGCATTATATCGTATCATGCACGCGTAAATACGATCATGTCACACCTACTTTAAAGGAACTACACTGGCTACCTGTAAACGAGCGCATCACATTTAAGATTCTTCTTCTTACTTATAAGTCCCTTAATAACCAAGCACCTGTCTACTTAAGAAATTTATTACACATCTACAAACCTAACAGAATGCTCCGCTCGTCATCTGACACACTTCGCTTGACTCAACCGATGCCTAGACTTAAAACCTATGGTCAACGCGCGTTTTCTATATCAGCACCTCAAATCTGGAATAGCCTACCTGTAGAAATAAGATCCAGCCCGAATGTGAACATCTTTAAATCTAAGCTCAAGTCTTATCTTTTTTGCTCTGCTTATAATCTGAACTAGTTATGAATTATTATTACCAATATGTACTACATTGCTACATAGTTTACTTATTACTCGTTACGTTAGTAGATAAGAATTAATTAATTTGTTATTTATACATTATTGTAAAGCGCATAGAACAGATATGCTATATTATTATTATTATTATATCGCACCGTTTTGGTCTGGAACAGGGTACCGATCTTTTTTTATCTGAAGGGGAGATTTCGCCTTGAATCTGGAATAGAGTAGCAACAATAGGGCCATTTATACGAGAGGAAGTTAGCCGCACCGCTTAGCTAAGCAGCGAACGATTCGTATAAATGGGTCAATTTAAACTGAAGACTGACACATGTATAGGCCGAGCTATCCCAATGAATTCGTCGATACTTAAACCCCGCGCCGGCTCCCAGTATTCGACATAAAATAACATTTGAAAATATTGGGGTCGCTACGATTTATTAATAAGCATCAATTTTTTACTGTAGGGCTCGGTTCTAATTCTAATATATACTCCGCGCACTCCAATCGGAGTATAATGCAGAGGCGCATGGCTGGAAAATAAATAAAGAGCTGCTAGTTTATGCTATCTTAAGTTTACAAAGGTAAGCATTAATAGGTGTGGCCTCTACAACCTTTGAAGTACATACCTTTGAAAATATCACAGTCACCGTTACCTCGGCCGACTGTCGGCAAACTATCGATAGCTATTGAGTGTCAGTGATCAATCGGACGACTGTCGGTGCATCATCAACCATGTCGGCCGACATACAGAATAGCCAAATCTTGGCCGAGTAGCGGTCGACTCTCGTCCGACCCTCGGCCGCCTATCGGCTGACCGTCGGTCGACATGTCGACCGATACGTCGGCCGACATTGCGTACAGCACACATGATCCGTGTTATAAATGTTCGCAGGTTTATACACAAGGCCCGGACACAAGGCTCTTCTGGTTTCACTTCTGCTGGTAATCTTAATGCAACAGTAACATTTTTGATAAAAAAAATAGATCAAGTTGAAATATTTATATGGAATATAAATCGTAATGATAGGTTTTGGGTACCAGTTTGTGTTAATTTCATTATATACTTCTGCTGATAGAGGGTTGATCTCTATGTGATGATTTCTTGCTTTGACTGTCCTTTTCCCCGTTTTCTCTTAGCCCGTTTGTCAGCCACAGAATACCCATGCTCTGTTTTGGCAATTTCCATTAATTATGTGGCTTTCTTTAACTTCCAAGGCCCAACCAGGAATGCTACTTGAGCGAGCGGGAGTGCGTGCAATGTAAAACAAAACAGTCACGCTAAAAAAATATAGGATTGTTGGTACAAAATATATTGCATTAATATAACTGAAAAAATATTTAGGTAAGCTCAGAAAAAAATATCGTGCAAGGTCATGGCGCTTTAAAAAAATATCGTGCAGGGCTAGAATCAGAAAAAAATATATCGAGCAACTAAAATTCTCGCAACCCCCCCCCCCCCCCCCCCCCAACAATAATCTAATGGTCCGTCCCTAATACGCGTGGGTTCGTTGATTAGCTGCGAGTATTGATACAATTCGCATAATTCAACTAGGGTTTTAGTGCATTGATTAAGTGGTATGATGCAATATTACAGTTAAAATCTCCTATTATAGTTGATTCGATATTCTCCGTTTCGATCTTATCGAGAAATACCTCAAAATTGTCAAACAACTGTATGGGGGAGTTTGGCGGCCTGTACCAAGTGCTAATGAGAAAAGGTTTTACTTTAGGTTTCCTAATCTCAACGCATATTAATTCTAGATTGTCATCTTGTAGGTCTGTTCTGTTAATAACATTTATTGTGTTTCTCAAATAGATTGCAACTCCACCGCCTCTTCTGTCGCGGTGCTTAGTAACAGTCAGGAGAGTAGCCATCTATTTGATATTTCGAGTAATCTACAGTTTGGTCTAGTCTAGTTTCGTTAATGACTAGCACATCAGTGTAGTTTGAGGTCATGTGAACGCGGAGTTCGTCAATGTGTTTGATTAGACTTGCTATGTTTAAAGCGGCAATTTTAAAACCCTTTAGTTTTGGTATTCCGAGTTGAAAATTCGGTAAGTCGTTTCTAGGATGCAACAAGCTTGGATTGGTCGGGTTACATGAGCTACTAGAATCATTAGCTACTGAAGGAGTTTCATACTCTGATGAGAGGCTCTCTATGTTCGAAATATTTTGGGTTTCTGCAGTGTTGACATTGCTAGCTAATGCCGATTTTGCTAAAGGATATATAGATCAGTTCTCACTCGACGAGAATGAAGAATTACCCACACCGTCAGTCACGACAGGACCAGGACCTGAGTTCAGAGCCACATCTCCAGAAAGAACAACCAGATACATAGCGGTCAAGCCAGTCCTCGTGACAAAGATTCCTGCTTGAAGTTGCAAAGATGGCGCCAACTCGTTAACATGTTTGTGCCTAACAAGACCAGAATTACGGTCAGGATAAACCTTGGCGTCCAACTTGAGGCTCAAAAACAAACTACCGTCCTCAGCAGAGATGTTAAAGTCGTTGCCACTTTTCCATAAGATGGTTATAAGGAAAACCAGGGACAGGTAGCAGGAGCAACGAGAAAGCCAACCGCTCGCCATGGCTGCATGAGTTTAGTTCGACTGTTCAAGTTACTTCGCTGTGGGCTTTAGGAGGTCTGGAGCCACCTACCATAGCTTTTTTAGAATATTGGACAACATTTGCTTGCTATTGATTCCAATATTAAGGTATTAGGTCAAAATGGCTTTAGACTGATATATTTTGAAGAATTAAGATGAGGGCAGGGCGGCCATGCCGGTGATTTCCTGGCATGCTTTGCGGTCAGGGTGGTTGAAATTTACCTTGTGGTCATGTGCTTATGGGCTGAATGTCCAGAGACAGAAAGTTAGTTAGTGCTAACTAACTAAATGGTGAAAACTTGACCTTTACTGACCCATGACCGTGTAAGAAAAAGCCTGGGTCGATTCAACTCATTCGACTTTGCAATAATTGCAATAAATATTTAGCATTTTGTCTAAAATAACTGTTTTCTTTACTAACAACTCACATACTGTGTATATTCTCTATATATCGATGTTGTTGTGATAGAAAGGCGCCATGAAGAATAATGCATTAATGAGGTGACGTAAGATAAAGAACCGACCCAGGCTTTTTCTTACGCGGTCATGGGTCAGGAAAGGTCAAATTTTCACCATTTCAAACAAGCCTAGAACATAGAGTATTATCTGTAAGCCAAAAAGTTATTCGCAGAAGTACTCAAAACCTTTCAAGTATTCATATGTATAAAAATTGCAAAAGGGGTTAGGTGCACTTTAAGTTTAGTCTACTTTAACGCCATTTTAGAGCGATTTCACTCATTTAATTTATTGCACTCACTCGCACTTGCACTCTCCCAGTATTAGTTCACAATAGTTGGGAGTAAACATTCTAAGTTCTAAGTCCAAGACTTTACTCTTCGTACGAAAAGTTTGCAAAAAGTCTATCAGTGTCCAGTCTCCCACTCCACAAAATTTGCCATGTTCACGTACACAGCGCTTTCTGATTGGTTGGTGGAGAAAACACGGCCTGGAGCTGATTTTAAAAATTAAAACAATTAAAAACACTTGATAATCTTGACTCGGGCGGCCAAAGGCATGGCCCGAGTAATTATTCAATTTTAATATGCCTAATGCAAATGCAGTTCAATAGGATCATTTGTCTTCAAAGCAGGCAACCAGTAACACACATTTAACCGCCTCCCGGTTAGCTCAGTGGTTAAGCGCCGGTCTGTTGTGCGGGAGGTCGCGGGTTAAAACCCAGGCCAGACCAACACTCAGGGTCTTAAAATAACTAGTGTTGCCTTTGTGAAACAATTTCATTCACGAGCTGCAAATGGTTAGACCTTCACGTCTTCTCAGATAAGGACGTAAAATCGTAGGCCCATCAGTGGATGAAGAGCCACCTCGTGGATATGCCACTGATTAATCTCATCGTAATTATTATTATTATGTACGTAATGATGTCTACAGGCCTCAAAGGGCTCAGTTTAAAGTGCATATGAACCTTCGTGCAATTTTCATAGCTATGAACCTCCGAAAAGTTTTTAGTACTTCTGCGAAGAAATTTTTGGTTTACAGGGAATACTCTATCTTCTACGCTTGTTTGAAATCGTGGAAACGTGACCTTTCCTGATCCATGACCGCGTAAGTAAAAGCCTAGGTCGATTCCCGAGGTGACGTCATCTCATTAATGCATTATTCTCCATGGCACCTTTATCACAAAAACGAGTTGTTAGTAAAGGAAAAAAAGTAATATTAGTGAAAATTGTAACTTTTTATTCAAATTATTGTAAAGTCGAATTAATTAAATGACGTCACCTCGGGAATCGACCCAGGCTTTTACGTACGCGGAAATGAGTCAGGAAAGGTTACGTTTCCACGATTTCAAACAAGCGTAGAAGATAGAGTATTCCTGTACCCCAAAAACATTTTAGCAGAAGTACTCAAAACTTTTCGGAGCTTCATAGCTATGAAAATTGCACGAAGGTTCATATGCACTTTAAAGAATGCAAATCAGGATTAATGCTTTGCGAGCTCGAACAATAGAAAACCGTAACAATCGCCATCCAATTCTAAAAAGATGTAGAGTCTTGTTTTGTTCAGTTATTTTGGCGATACGACTTATTTTGGCCAAGAAAATCAAAGTTAAAGTTTATGTAAATGAGACCAGTTCTATATCACATTTATAAACACTAATTAAACATTCATTTGTTTTGTTTTTTCCTCATGAATTATTAATAAGTTTTAGAAAGGAAATCTACAGAATTGGAGTCCGTGCCGGTCCATGTCTTTGTTCTTTGTCCTTTGTGATATAAATGCGCGGGATATGTTGAGAGAACAAAAGATGTAAAGAGATCTTTAACCTCTTATTAAACATGCTTTTCAGCCAATCAGAGCGCGCGTACCATTTGGGATATTGCTGCCGCAGCGAGTGAGCCTGAAGCGAGCGAGCAAGGCAGTAGTTCTAATCTGTAAGTGGGATTTCTTTTTGTACCACAATGCATCACTTCTATTGTCTTTTTTTACCACAATGCTTTGCTCGGATCTGATCGTCACGTGACATTATACGAGGTGGGATCTGCATTGTTTGAGATAACTACGTTAAACCGTTCTTTAATGCATTTATGTGTATGCGATCCTTGTGTAATCATGAATTTGTTAACTGTGTGAACTATCGGTTTCCAAAGAATAAGATATCTCCTGTTATCAAGATGGCGAGCAGCAAATAATTTTGTTCTATTGGCCTTCGACAAAGTCAAGCAGCCGGTTCAAAACACAATTAGCATTTACAATTACAGTTGATTTCCGGTGTTTAAACTTCACCAGGGATAACAGACGTTTTTTGTGCCGGGAATCTTAAGAAAATGTCGGGAATTGGTAGGCTCAGAAGATTTACCGGGAGATCGTTGATATGTCGGGACAAAATGAAAATAAATTGGGACAACTTTTGAGAAACACACCACCAGTCGCACGATAGCCCCAAAACTACAAAAAAAATTCATCTAACACCTTGGCATACTTATCACCCAGTACTATTTTTCCTGCCAAAGTGCTACTGTAGGTTCTCTTCTAATACACTTCCTTAACTGAGCGGAGCAGCATTGTTTTATAAATAATGGTAGATACAGTAGGCTAGCAGTGCGTGCAGACGTACAGATGTTTGCTTGCGGATCGGATCAGTATCTACCGATACAGCACGGTCTTCCTGTAAACAGTACATACAAGACGGCCGCTCAATCTGTCCTGTATAGTACATACAAATAATTTTAATGATCAATTTTGACCTACGTTTTTCCTTATTCTAAACTGCAAACAAGAGCCCATCTGGGCTTTCACTCGGGCCACATGAGATTGAAGATGAAATACACTTTCATTTGAAATCCTCTTAGTAATAACCAAAGGGAAGAATTATTAGCAGTCTTTAGGAGTGGCCGGTAGCGCGGTGACTTTCATTCTCTGCTCCCCTAGTATATATATACATGTATGTAATTTAATATTTTTGTTTTCTCGTATGTAAATTAAAGTAGTTGATCTTTTATTGAAAACACTACTTATTCATGTGTGTATGTATGTTCAGACTACTATCGTGCAGCTAGCTAGAGTCTTGAGATATCTGTCAGCAACTCGCAGCTAGTTAATAAATTAGTACTGTTCAGACCTAGTAACTTAGTAGGTTTTACTTTTTGTTTTTCCCTCTTCTGGTTTGTTTCTATCTCTAAAGAGGGCATGAATGGGGTTAACTGACTACTGACAAACAGCCTTAAAAATAACTGACAACTGACAAATGACGATTTTTTTACTGACAACTGACAACCGAAAAATAACTGACAACTGACAACCGAAAAATAACTGACAACTGACAAATTGGGTTTTTGTGGGTCAAACATTGTAAATTTTCTCTAGTAATGATTAACATTTTAACTGACAACTGACATGTAGACCCCCCCATTCAGACCCTCTCTAAAAGATAGAAATTTGGTCTATAACTGCCCTTGGCGCAAGTGTGTCGTAATCGCAAATAATTGACCGCCAAAGTGCTCAATTGCAATTTCAACCAAAATATTAAAACTGTGCGAACAACTGCTACTGACTGGTGTTTGGCGATCCTCGTTATCCATGACACCCGGTAGTTGTCATCGATGGGCTTTTAGCGCGCTAGATTCTATTCAAGCTACCTCGCTAGGTAGCCTGGAACTTCAAAGTATTCCACCGACCACTAGCTAGCTAATCACCAGAGCAGAAAAACTGTTCAGACTAAAGAAGCTCGCTACCTCCTGTGGTTAGCTAGCTAGATTTACTAGCCTGAACACGGCCACACGTTTACAATTTAGTCTGCAGGTCCGATAAAACTGCAGGTTCCAGTCGTAAACAGTCCGAGTTTGACCAAAGTGAAACGATCGAGCTGCTCGCGTCCGTAGATATATATTTCTTCGTTTGCACTTTTGACATGATATAATTCTTCAAATGGCACCATTGTTTTATTTCTTATGTTTAATAATACAGTTCTCAGCTGTAAATAAAATAGAACATTCTATGGAAGATTTCTTGTCCTAAAGTTTGGAAACGTAACACATGCATTTGACGCTAGAAAGTTCAGTACTCGCAAGGTCAATTTACTAGTGGCAGTTTACTAGTTTGCACTATCGGCTGTTATGGAATGGAAACATACTTTCACAGCTTAATATGTATGTCGATTGGTCAGAAGGATATCTTGTTTAAATGCTACGGTCCTTTCGGCATCAGGAAATTTTTAAACGGGAGTTTTCGTACAGTATTTCAAGCTATGCTGTAGTGCGAGTTCAGTTACGCCACAAATGTCGGTGAAACTAATACCGTGTTCATTATTATCGGTTTTCTCTATGGGTTCTCATGTATTCAATAATTACTTCTGGAGCTTCATATTTATGTCGATTGGTCACAATGATTTCCTCTTTCAGTTTTTCCCTTTAGTTTGGACATTAGGGATATATCCTTGGAGATTTCGTACAGTTTAGCGACCGTTGTGTCGAAAGTAGAAACGTTCGTTTGTCATGAAAGTGCGTAAACAAACTGTCACAAGCGGTTTCATAGCAGCTCGATGTTTGACTCCCATATAGTCGATGATAACTTATATAGCTTCATATGTACGTCGATTTCTCACAAGGATTTCCTCTTTCAGTTTTCCCCGTTAGTTTGGATATTAGGGATTTATTCTTGGAGATTTCGTACAGTTTAGCGACTGTGTGTTGAAAGTAGAAAAGAGCCCATCTGGCCTTTCACTCGGGCCACATGAGATAATTTGAAGATGAAATACACTTTCATTTGAATTTGATTGAAAATAGATCAAAAACTCGGGGAAATGTCCGGCTAAAACTGTATGAATAAATGTGAAATGAAACATAAATTTCATAGCAAGAAAAACATGTAATTCCTAATTAGAAAGCTCTTCTAAGTCCGCTTCTCAAATTCACAGACTGTTTTACAAAAACATTTGGGCAGTTCAGTTGACCTTTCAAATAATTTATTCTGAGGTACGCATACTCTAAATCACAGAGATGTTAAATAAAGCGATAATTAGAAGAAAAAGTACATTAACAGACAAACTGAGAGGAAATGTATTCAAATCTAAAAGAGCAGTTACTTACAGTACTTACGTAACTGAATCTTTCGTTTTGGTTCTATTGTTACTGTTGCTGAAAGCATTCCACCTTCGTGGACATATGCACTGAATCGGAATGAAAGTCGAAGCCTACCTCGAGCTTAACTTTCAGCTAACCTGTTTCCTTTCATTCCACAATGAATAATAATCTCATAAAGTAAGCCCGTAGCTTTCAATAAATTTGCCAGTGTCTGAATGAAACAGCTAGATATTTTCCAATTTCTCTCACGAGTCACGGCAGAAGGCAGTCTCAAAGAACTTGAATTTTGATCCTCTTCACAGTAACGTAATTTAACGTCTCCGATCAATTCCTCTCTCTTTGCTGGCAGTTCATGCTTCTTGTTCGTGTAGTTGCCCCACTGAGCCGTAACCACAAAACGAGCACAGCATTTCAGTTGGCATACACTGCGTACATCTGCTTAACTAATTAGATTTGTAAACATCTTAGCGGATCATGTAAATATTCCGCTTGGCTCAAATATGAGGGTTTCTGCCGTCAAAGTTCATTTTTTGTTTCAGTTTTCCCCATATTAGCAGACTTGTATAATGTCTCGAGCTCTCCGAATCCAGTAGAAAGACTCTGGTTATTCTGTCGTAAAACATGGACCTGACCCAAATTTAGGTTGTATTGCATAATTGCCCACGATGGAATAGATTTCTGACAATGACTATTTGAAATTGATATCTCCTTGTCTCGCCTAGTCTGAGCTTGGAACTTTCTTATCTGAGCGCGCCTGAGGAAATCTAACCTTTGTTTGCGTGACCAGCACAGTGCAATCTGATTGGTTTGAATTTGACCTTTAACGCATGCGCTGAAGCCGTCTGACATGAAATTTAAAAAAAATAAAAAATAACGACTTGCATTTTAAGACTCGGCGCTGCCACAGGCAGCCCGAGTAATAACCCATTTATCTACTGAATAAGCCTTTGTTATAACTGCGGTACGAACTCACTACTAGAAACAAATGATTTTAGGCTGATAAAAGTCACGAAATCTTCACATGTTTTAAATTCTAACAAGAGCCCATCTGGGCTTTCACTCGGGCCACATTAGATTGAAGATGAAATACACTTTCATTTGAAATCCTCTTAATCCTCTAATATTAACCAAAGGGAATAATTATTAGCTGAATTTAGCAGTCTTTAGGAGTGGCCGGTAGCGCGGTGACTTTCATTCTCTGCTCCCCTAGTATATATGTAATTTAATAGTTTTCTTTTTCACGTATGTTGACCTTTTAATTTAAACACTACTTATTCGTTTAACACACTGCATTTGAGCAGGCATATATTCATTGTTTTGAACCCGAGAACTGAACCGTACTACCGTACTTCATGGTCCCTTTCTTTAGTAGTGGGTTGTCGGTCAGGTGATTGTAAACTCTCGTCATTTAGCACAGAAAATGTATTCGGATGAATAGGGATTGGGTTGTCATGTAAGAAATATGGCTCTTGAACAAACTGATAAGTTTCAGTAGGTTGGGTAGTCTCGTTAAAGCAGCGAGAGAGTTATTATTGCGGGCTAACAAATATTTTTATCCTCGTGAATTTGACTCATGTGTATGTTGCTTTTGGAGTTTGAAGGATATGTTGATCCAAAACTACAGGCTCTTGGGGTTTTTCATTGACTTGTGAACTTGCAGGCTCTGTAATTTGTTTTGTTTTCTTAGTATAAAATAAAGTGTTGAACATGTTCATGTTATCAAGCATGTCGCGCGTGACCTCTGTTTCTTCGTTCATCGAGTTCTCTACTTTCATCTGTAATCTGGGAAACTCTATCTTTGCCCATGCCTTGGCACATAACTATTCCTGTTGTTAAGTAGACGTGGATGATTATAAGTAAAATCCTTCGACAGCTTGTACCGTTTCCGCTAGGTCAATATCCTCGCTGGAACGAAATAACTTGATCTCAATACTCTCTGATCCAACTTACGGTAAATTTAAATCTCTGACAGTTTTTAAGAGACTCATAATATTGGTCTTGAAGTGCCTTCACCCAAAATAAGATGTTCTCCTCGGATGCTTTAAATGCAGCACAGCGAGCCGATGGCTTATAGATTCCAATATCTATTTCTTCGAATTTTAGCTTTCCGGATCCTGGCCCCTACACTGGCTTCAGGTCGTCGTACGTGTCGTATATAACATCACTGGCCATCTGGGTAAAAAACGCGGTCCTTCGGCTCCGACAATAGCGCCAGTTGAAATATCCTGAGCCTGTTGGAAGGCTTTCGCACGAGTGAAGTTAAATAAAACATTAAACTGGCTTACATTTGAGAGATGAGACTCCAAATTAGAGAGATAGTTCCTCGCGGGTCTTCCGACATCTTGCCTTACTGTATTAAATTATGTAAATAAATTAACCTGGCGATTGTTGCGTGATCAGCACAGTGCAATCTGATTGGTGTGAATTTGACCTTTAACGCATGCGCAGAAATTTTGCGACACCCAACAAAAAACAAAAACAAAAAAAAGAACGACTTGCATTTTAAGACTCGGTGCTGCCACAGGCAGCCCGAGTAACAAGCTTTCCTATAGTTAATGCTTCCGAAACGTTACTTAAATTATGCAAACACTTAAATAACCTAAATTAAATTTAGAATGTAATAACAATAAACATGTAAATGAGCAATTACCAAGTTGTCGTTAATATGCAAGTTTTAGGGCGTAGAAGTATATTTCTGCGCATGCGTTAAAGGTCAAATTCACACCAATCAGATTGCACTGTGCTGGTCACGCAACAATCGGCAGGTTAATTTATTTACATAATTGAATACAGTAAATCGAGATGGTGGAGACCCGCGAGGAACTTTCTCTCTAATTTGGAGTCCCATCTCTCAAATGTAACCTTATTTAACTTCACCGTGCGAAAGCCTTCCAACAGGCTCAGGATACTTGTTGTTTATTTATGCTGAACCCAAGTGAATGTGCGATCGAAAAATATGCTTGGCTTGCTCGCTGCATTGAATTGTGCTATTCGATCGGTAACTGCAAATGGTCAAGATGCTATAAATCATACCTGAAGGCCGAAGAGAAATACATGGATATATGATGACTATTTCAGTGTGAGTTGTGAAGAAGCTTTTTAAATACTACACGTGTGCATCGTGGTGGTTTAAGTCAAACATGGTCTGTTTTGTCGGCGCGGTGACGACAGAGAACCAAGTCAAATCAACTCACCATAATTTGTGAACAACCGAGTGAATTCTGTTGGCTTGCTCGCTGTACTGGATTCTGCTTTTCGCTGTACATACAGATACCGAAACTACAAACAGTAAGATGACCTGGCTGAAGATAAACAAGGTCTGAGTTTTCTAGATACCCGTAATCGGCGTATCTTGTGTGAGTACTTGCGACACTGTGTACATCTTGGTTCATTAAGACAGAGAGTTAATCTATACCGACACTTTGATATGCCAAGGAACTGGAATATCAACACAGTACAAGGTTAGGGAAATTTAAAGTACTGACTTCATTGCTGTGTTCAATTAATCTAGTACAGAATTTCTAACGGACCTGAAACAAGGCTGATCTGGAACTTATTCTGGAACTAACAATGGCGCTCAATATTCTGCAACCAACCTTGTTCTCACTTGAAAAATACCCGGGAAAGGCAATGTGAATGATGTGAATCGAAGGAACTCCATGGGGTGTACTTTATACACATGCATATATAGTTTATGTACTTTATATTAATCCCTTTATATATCCTGTAATATAGTGTCCCCAATTAGCTTTACAGCTAAATACTATTGACGCTCAAATAAAGTTCATGTATGTATGTAAATGTAGGTAGCTATAGCCTGAGTTGATTTGTGTTCTACACTAACTTCAATTATTGCTTTACACTGTATACCACACAGCAAAATGTGCTACTAATTCTCAAATCAATGCCATAACCATATAAAACACACATGTAAACATATAGCCCCATAAGCATCGCATCCAATGATTTAATGTTACACAAAGATAATAACAGTTTTATACCCAGATGCATCCCCTTGTATATTAACATATAAGTCAAGACATCAATAATTTTCACATTAGTTAAAAAACAAGCACTTTTGATCAGGATTACGTACACTGTCCACATCATTGCAGCAATTTTCAGCTTTTCAGACTGTTACCACAGTCCTTTCTCTTTCAAAAATATGTTGAATGCACTTTGATAATCAATGATTACTTCTAGTAAATAAATAAATATGAAGAGAAAGGGTACAAACTCAGTCTTATTTTCTCTTGCATAATAGATTTTTACTTTAAAAAAATGCATAAAAGCTAATATTTGCTGAGAAATACGTCCTATCTCATCAGTCCTGGTTACAATATGTTAACAACACCCCTCCCCCCGGGCAAATATGCAGCATTTGGCAGTTGTAGTTCATTATATATCCATTATCACTTATCGCAAGAGCATGAGTAGTGAACCAGTATTATTCTCTGGCTATAATAATAACATTTATTTATGACAAAAACTATGCTAAAACTCCATGGACTACATTAATTTTATTCAATGTCTCAGATGTATTTTTAATAGAATTCGATTAATTTTATCTGAACAAAATTTGGCCCATCACAGAACCAGTAAGCTCAGTGGTTAAGTGTCAGTCTGTTGTGCAGGAGGTAGTCAGAATTAATTGTTTGTTGCCCATTGGTGAGGGGGGGGGGGGGGGGGGGGGGGGTAGGGTGTGAAGCTCACTTTGGTCCATGGATTAGGAACCAAGGGGACCAACCTTGTTTGAATTTTTACTATTTGTTTGTGCCCTATGCCAGGGGGTTTGATTGGGCATTTGGACAAATCCCCAGGGTACCTGACCCCTGGGGGAAGCCACTGATACATGCATAACGCTGCTGTGGTAGCTGCCAGGAAATATGCAAAGCTACTGATACAGTTCAAAACTGAATGCTAAATCACTGGGAGGAAGTTAAAATGAACATTGCATGTGTTATTTTAAAGACTTGTTGTTGAGGTTGTACTTGGCCTCTTGTTGTCATTACGAGACAAGGAGATATAGATCGATGAGTCATTGTCAGAAATCTATTCCCGGGCATAACATTAGGCAATCTGTCAATGGTAAAACTGTTGACAGTTTGGGTCAGGTCAACTACACAGCTAAGGCATGTTTTATGACAGAATAACCTAGCTAGAGAGAGTCTACTGGATTAAGATACTGTTACATATCTGTTAATATGGGGAAAACAGAAGAATCCTTCATTTAGCTTGATAACCATGTTTGGACTTGGAAGCAGAATTGAGACTTTAGATGTATTTTGTGAGTCCCAAATCGCTAGTTCCCATACAGAGTGGAGAGGAACGGGTAGTGAAATCTCACTCCTCCCTATTTTTTTTTCGACATTTCTCCCTCCTCCCTAGCGAGTTATAAAATTTCTCTCTAGAGCATGTATGTACATGTAGATCCCATTTTCTCCCTCCTCCCTGTATGCTAAATTCTTCCTCCCTGGTTTTTTTTTTGCCATGCAATTCTCCCTCCTTCCCTGTTCTGTTCCTCCACCCTCCATACAAGTCATACGAACACGCGTTTTTTTTGTCAACCACATATATGCAAATATGTAAATGACGTCGTGTTTACAAACAGTAGTATTGCTATAGCAAGAACAGCAGATAAAGTTACATAGAGGCACACAAATTGACATAGTTAGCTCCAATCGCAGGATGGACAGGATACGACTTATAATATGGTACAAATATAAACATACATTTGAGACAATTGGAACCTGCAGTATAACAGAACAGAAGACTAAATTGTAAATGTGTGTTACTTGAATAAGTAGTGTTTAAATTGAAATGTCAACTTCTTTAATTTACATACGAGAAAAACAAAAATATTAAATTACATATATACTAGGGGAGCAGAGAATGAAAGTCACAGCGGTACCGGCCACTCCTAAAGACTACTAAATTCAGCTAATAATTCTTCCCTTTGGTTATTACTAAGAGGATTTCAAATGAAAGTGTATTTCATCTTCAATCTCATGTGGCCCGAGTGGAAGCCCAGATGGGCTCTTGTTTACATATAAATGATATGGCAGTTTTCAACAGCGACACGAAGAAATATATATCTACGGCTTAGAAACGATCGAGGCTGAAATGATATGAACCGACTGGAGTGCAAAGACTGTAGGAAAAGTTAGATAAAACCTTTCTTTGATGGCAAAACAACCTCATGAACTCAAATACGATAGCCTTGTGAGCAATCGACGTACATATGAAGCTATAGAAGTTTATATTATCGACTACGTGAGAGTATGCAAACATCGAACTGCTATGAAACCGCTTGTCAGTATTCGCACTTTCGTGCAAGCGAACTTTTCTACTTTCGACACACGGTCGCTAAACTGTACGAAATCTCCAAGAATAAATCCCTAATGTCCAAACCAACGGGAAAAACTGAAAGAGGAAATCCTTGTGAGCAATCGACGTACATATGAAGCTATATAAGTTATCATCGACTATATGAGAGTCAAACATCGAGCTGCTATGAAACCGCACTTTCGTGACAAGCGAACGTTTCTACTTTCTACACACGGTCGCTAAACTGTACGAAATCTCCAAGGATATATCCCTAATGTCCAAACTAAAGGGAAAAACTGAAAGAGGAAATCATTGTGTCCAATCGACGTACATTATGAGGCTCCAGAAGTAATTATTGAATACATGAGAACCCATAGAGAAAACCGATAATAATGAACACGGTATTAGTTTCACGGACATTTGTGGCTTAACTGAACTCGCGCTACAGCATAGCTTGAAATACTGTATATACATACGAAAACTCCCGTTTAAAAATTTCCTGATGCCGAAAGGACCGTAGCATCTTAAACAAGATATCCTTCTGACCAATCGACATACATATTTAGCTGTGAAAGTATGTTTCCATTCTATAACAGCCGATAGTGCAAACTAGTAAACTGCCACTAGTAAATTAACCTAATTGCGTACTTCCGCGAGTACTGAACTTTCTAGCGTCAAATGCATGTGTTACGTTTCCAAACTTTAGGACAAGAAATCTTCCATAGAATGTTCTATTTTTTTACAGCTGAGAACTGTATTATTAAACATAAGAAATAAAACAATGGTGCTATTTGAAGAATTATATCATGTCAAAAGTGCATAACGAAGAAATATATATCTACGGACGCGAGCAGCTCGATCGTTTCACTTTGGTCAAATTCGGACTGTTTAGTACGACTGGAACCTGCAGTACAGTATAACAGAACAGCAGACTAAATTGTAAACGTGTGTTGCATGAATAAGTAGTGTTTACAGTAAAGGTCACTACTTTAATTTATATACGAGGAAACAAAAATATTAAATTACATACATGTATATATACTAGGGGAGCAGAGAATGAAAGTCACCGCGCTACCGGCCACTCCTAAAGACTGCTAATATTCAGCTAATAATTCTTCCCTTTGGTTATTACTAAGAGGATTTCAAATGAAAGTGTATTTCATCTTCAATCTCATGTGGCCCGAGTGAAAGCCCAGATGGGCTCTTGTTACTCGGGCTGCCTGTGGCAGCACCGAGTCTTAAAATGCAAGTCGTTATTTTTGTATTTATTTTTTGGGTGTCGCAAAATGTCTGCGCATGCGTTAAAGGTCAAATTCACACCAATCAGATTGCACTGTGCTGATCACGCAACAATCGCCAGGTTAATTTATTTACATAATTGAATACAGTAAATCAAGATGGCGGAGGACCCGCGAGGAACTTTCTCTCTAATTTGGAGTCTCATAGAGGGCTCTCAAATGTAAGCCAGTTTAATGTTTTATTTAACTTCACTCGTGCGAAAGCCTTCCAACAGGCTCAGGATATTTCAACTGGCGCTATTGTCGGAGGGTGAAGGCACTTCAAGACCAATGTTATGAGTCTCTTACACTCGTTCTCAATAACACGTGCAGGTTCGAAACGAAACTCCTGACTTCGAAGTCGTTTCTGGTGGATGTCAATCAAACGGTTTCCATGGAGTTTGAAGTGAACCGTTGTGTGAGTAAATTCGGGAAACTAGCATTTTATAAACATGGCAAAGTCTTTCCCAAAGTCGCTTAGATGGAGAGTAATCATGCTTAGAGCCAAGGGTTTGCAAAATAGGGAAATCACATAAACTTTATGTGTGAGCGAGCGGTTTGTGTATGAGATCAAAATAGGGGAATCGCATAAACTTTATGTGTGAGCGAGCGGTTTGTGTATAAAATCAAAATAGGGAAATCGCATATATAAACTTTGTGTGATCATGCATGAGCGAGCGGTTTGTGTATAAGATCAAAATAGGGAAATCGCATAAACTTTATGTGTGAGCGAGCGGTTTGTGTATAAGATCAAAATAGGGAAATCGCATAAACTTTATGTGTGATCATGAGCGAGCGGTTTGTGTATAAGATCAAAATAGGGAAATCGCATAAACTTTATGTGTGAGCGAGCGGTTTGTGTATAAGAAATCTGATTGATTATATAGCTTCAAAGGTCTTGGAAAAAGAATTATAGTTATTTTTATTCATCCAGTTGCAGATATGCTCCTTATAAGAGGTTTTATCGAGCAATACCCTCGAGCTCTACCTCGACGAGCTCCAGCATGGATACAACATATATTCGACAGGGCAAATATTTTTTTGAAACGGATTATCGGCAATGCTCTCCACTCTCGACTGACATTTCGGTGAGGAATTCAAGCAAATAACAATCGTTTTTCGGCTTAGTATCCGCCATATCTCTACCTATGTCGCCTCAAATTACTTACGATTTCGTTGACCTCCTACACTATTTATGTTTCCTCCACATCTGGGAGTTGTATGGCGACGTTTTATTTAGCATGCAGACCAGTGTTGCCATAGAAATATAGTTGAGTGACATCCACCAATTTCGAACCTGCACGTGTTATTGAGAACGAGTGTAAAAACTGTCAAGAGATTTAAATTTACCGTAAGTTGGATCAGAGAGTATTGAGATCAAGTTATTTCGTTCCAGCGAGGATATTGACCTAGCGGAAACGGTACAAGCTGTCGAAGGATTTTACTTATAATCATCCACGTCTACTTAACAACAGGAATAGTTATGTGCCAAGGCATGGGCAAAGATAGAGTTTCCCAGATTACAGATGAAAGTAGAGAACTTTTAAATGAATGAAGAAACAGAGGTCACGCGCGACATGCTTGAGAACATGAACATGTTCGACACTTTATGTTATACTAAGAAAACAAAACAAATTACAGAGCCTGCAAGTTCACAAGTCAATGAAAAACCCCAAGAGCCTGTAGTTTTGGATAAACATATCCTTGAAACTCCAAAAGCAACATACACATGAGTCAAAATCAAACCGGAAGAGACGGAATTCTTGAGATTCTTCACGAGGATAAAAAATATTTGTTAGCCCGCAATAAGAACTCTCTCGCTGCTTTAACGACCTTGATTTGTAACATGGAGGCTGACCTGATATGATATGCGTAATGAATTCTTACTCTCGTCACATCAAAACACGAATCAAGAAACCAAACTCAGTCATTTGGAAGACAAATTAGTGCAGCAAGATAATATATACAAGACCGAAATCAAGATGCTGTCATCTCGTTGACCTAGAAGTTGAAAATGGCGAGTTGAAAGCGGATATAATAAAGCTGTGATCCGACTTTCAAACTTTAAAAACAAAATCAAGAATACAAAAAAGAAGACAATGAAAGACCAAGGTCTCCAGTGTACCGAGACTACCCAACCTACTGAAGCTTATCAGTTTGTTCAAGAGCCATCTTTCTTACATGACAACCCGGCCGATCCCTATTCATCAGAATACATTTTCTGTGCTAAATGACGAGAGTTTACAATCACTAAAGAAAGGGACCATGAAGTACGGTAGTACGGTTAATTCTCGGGTTCAAAACAATGAATATATGCCTGCTCAAATGCAGTGTGTTAAACGAATAAGTAGTGTTTAAATTAAAAGGTCAACATACGAGAAAAACAAAACTATTAAATTACATATATACTAGGGGAGCAGAGAATGAAAGTCACCGCGCTACCGGTCACTAAAGACTGCTAAATTCAGCTAATAATTCTTCCCTTTGGTTATTACTAAGAGGATTTCAAATGAAAGTGTATTACATCTTCAATCTCATGTGGCCCGAGTGAAAGCCCAGATGGGCTCTTGTTATATAATGATATCCGTTTCTCTACGTCGCGGAAATGGAAACTCTATATCTTCTTGAACTGAGTATATAAAGTAAGTGAACCAAATGGTATCTAGATCGTTGACAGACTGGCTTTTGTTAAAGTTTTTCTATTTCAAATGCAATTATTGTTTACTAACTAATAGGCAGGATATTGTATTGATCAATGGGAGAGTTTTTAAACGTTTTGACGAGTATTCTTATACGAATCTCTAGCCGGTGCTCAGAAGATGTTAAAACATCAAACTGAAATCAATAGGCCTTCACTGGTTGGTTTGAAGGTTAAGGGGATAATGCCTCTGAAAATAAATGTAATAAACGACGTCCATCAATTGAATCTATAGTCCCATAACTTAGTTGAACAAATGCTATCAAATAAATCCCATACTTGATTTTAGTTCCCTTAATCTACAAGTACAGGACCGGCTTTCATGCTTCAAGGAACCCTAACAGACTCTAAGGTTATTTCGTATTCAGAACGACACTGAGGACTGACGTATCTGGTTACAGTTTCTTCAGTTTCTTGCAAAGAAGAGCAAAGCATTCATAGTTACTGCCGTTGATATTAGCAAAGTACTACATAGTACATAATCAAAAAATGTTTCAGAAAACTTTAACGTCGTCAGAAAACATTCAGCTCTGACAGAACCTTTTCGAGAACGCTGGCGGCTAGCACAATTAAAGTGGTGCTTAAATGAACTTCATGCGATCTTCGTACACTGAATGTTCTCGCGCCGGTCACGCACACTTGTGAGATGATGTTATATCTGAACGTACATGCAGAAATCGTCCAGAAGACCGACTAAGCGCAGCCAATCAACCCTTTTCGCGTAACCCCATTTGATTAGTTCTCTCTTATAGTAAGTCTATCATCAATCTGCTAAATAATAAGCTAATTGCCGAGATTGAAGATTTAGCTAAATATATATATATATATATATATATTGCCTGCTTGCTGACAAGCCCTAATGACCACCTAAAACAATACAAAATACCTCACCGATCTATAAGGCTTATCTTTGGTTGAATAGGTCCATGTAGGAGACTCGAAGCTGCTTGTTCCTCGGCTTTTCCCATATTCACCTACTTAACCTCTGTATTTCTGGCTGTGACGTCCGTCGTCACTGTATCAGTACATGAAAGTTGGGAGCACTTCAAGACGAGGACGTCTATTTGGTTTTTCAGTGTATATAGCGGCGGTATTATCTCTGTTATTGCGACTTGTTAAGAGCCATAATGCCTACAATAATAATATGTTTATAGTGCGCAATTTCTATGGATACATGGTCAAATACGCATAACAATAGTAAGAACAACAAAAACTAACTACAAATTATATCATTAAAATTATGTAAAAAAGCTAATAGCTAACTAACCTAACACGAAGTTAACTGAGTTAAATTAAATAACAGTCATTCAAATACTGATGAAAGCTTACCTAAATAAGAATTTAAAAGAACAAAACGGAAACGGAATTAGCATTACGAACTGCTGCAGGTAGGCCGCCGTTCCGTGCTTCTGAGGTAACTAATCATCGATTCCTAAAGTTGTAGTAATAATGCTAAACTGAATCTTAGGTTGTAGGAAGGTGATCACTAATTAACGGTAATGGGTCCCTTAATATAAGATGGTGCTAGACCATTTGAATGTCTTAAACGTAATAAGTTTATTCTGACTGACATAACTGGAAGTCAATAATGTAAATCAAAAAGAACAAGTCTGGGGTAATATGATCAAAACCAGATATATTTAACAATTAGACTGCCCCTGGCAAGCGGCTGCATTCTGTACTCTCTGAAACCTATTTAACTGAGTGGCAGGTAGACCATAAAGTAGACTATTGCAGTAATCTAGGCGACAAGTGATAAATGCATGAATAAGTATTTGTGCGGTGTCCTTATTCAGGAATTTTCCTGATTCGCCTGATTTTATACAGATGGCAAAATGCCGCACTACGGCATTTAGCAGTATAGGAGTATCTAAATTCATCTGGGAGCCCAGATTACAGATCGAACAAGTTTATTTTGGCCAGTTGCTGTTTAGTCAGTGCCGATCATAATGAACTCCCGACGTCTTATCATTACTGAAGTTTGAGTCTGTTTTCATTTATACAGTTCTCCATGAGTCTCGCTATTTATCGAGTTAGGATCCCGAGTTAGGATCCCGAGTTAGGATCCCGAGTTAGGATCCGAGTTAGGATCCGAGTTAGGATCCGAGTTAGGATCCGAGTTAGGATCCGAGCTAGGATCCGAGTTAGAATCCGAGTTAGGATCTCCCCTACAACCCCTGCTATTTAAGTCGGACCTCTTCAGCAGTTTCCGGCTATTTTTAACACAATCCCCCTCCCCCATTTCAATGTTGGTTTTCGAGAAGACCGAAATGTTGCCTTTCTATCCCAACATTGTGAAGGGGGAGGGGGACAAGCGAAGTCATAAAAAATACCGGCGATCTGTCAGAGGAGTTCGTTCAGTGTTCTAAATAGCCTTATTTTGTCGAGCGGTCCGTACTTAAATGGCGAAGGTTGTAGGATCCCCCTCTACCAGGGGGGTAGACGGGGATCCTAGGGGAGATCCTAACTCGGATTCTAACTCGGATCCTAACTCGGATCCCCCCCCCCCCCCCCCCCCCTCTTGAAGTTGTTCGGCTGTTTTATCGGTAATTCAGTTTATAAATGAAAATTCAGTAATTCAGTTTATAAAAAAATCCCAATTGATAAATATTATAGGTCGGCCTCCCGAAAGTAACAACAGTAAAAGGCTTCTAAAACCGAAGTAACGACCCTCGTTATACGTTAACGTTTCGGAACTTTACAGTAGTATTTCCATATACCATATACTTCAAGGTTACTATTCTTAGCGGCTCTTTGTTTTGGCGAATTTAACATTAAAATTCGTTAATCAGTCAAGTACTCGCTAAATTTTAAAAATTCGCTAAATTAATATTTGATAACTTACAAAACAAAACTTCATTCATAGCCATGGTCAATTCTATGTTTATAAATATACCACCTTCCTTACATTCTGTACATCTACGCATTGTTGTCTTGCACTATTTCAACTCATTTTCTGTCAAAATAGAAGAAATCGCTAAATTAAATTGTCGCTAAATCGTATTTGAAAAAAATGCCAAATGAAAGAAGCGCTAGAAATAATAACCTTAAGGTATATTAAGCTATACCGGTATGTGTATGGTTTTCAAGCTGTTTTAGTCTGAAACAGTAATTATAATGGGCTCCTGTCTGAAATAGGCCTTTTTGCCTTTGTAATATTTTGAGGGTCTGAATGGGGTTACTGACAAACGGCCTTAAAAATAACTAACAAATGACGATTGTTTTACTGACAACTGACAAATTTGGTTTTTGCGGGTCAAACTGACATTGTAAGTTTTCTTTATTAATGATTAACAAGGGCTAACTGACAAATGGCCAAAATTCTAACTGACAACTGACATTCAGACCCTCTCTCAGAGTTGTTATTTTGAGTTCAGACTAATCGAGAAAGACAACAAACCAACGACGAAAAATTTGATTGTATAATTAGATAACGCGCTTAAAGGCAGCTCTAAGATGTGAATAAAATAGAGTACAGATTTTCGGGGTTAGGTCTGAAAAAGGATATTATGGTCTGAACTATCCGGGGAGTACTTCCCCTGGGGGTGGGGGAGGGGGGCTTCTAGACTTGAACGCTAACTTTTTGCTTACATATATCAGGAAAAGCAGAGAACGGCAAGACATGATCCTTTGAAACACAGCTAAGCTTGGATTCAGAGTGGATCGAAAGTTTTTGAGTTTGTTTGATCAATCAGATCGCTGCCACCACACACAAACAAACACACAGATAGCCACTTGGAATTTAATAGTATATAGAGATTAGTATTAATTGGTAGTATAGCCTATAGTTTATTAACTTTGCTATATGCACAAAGTCACACTTCATAAACTCTATTTGTTTTGCTTTGACATCAACTGAATAATAAGAAATCAGGATACACTTAATCATTTTATGTTTTCATTTTTGACTCTAAATGATAAATCAGGAACATTTAAAATGATAACACAAAAGGCTCTGGCACCTTCAGGCTAGTTCAGTGGTTAATTAAGCGCCGGTCTGTCGTGCGGGAGGTCGAGGCGGTTCAAACCCCACACATGGCCACCGGATAAACACTCAGTCTGAAAATAACTGTGTCAGTGTTATTATACACCCGGTCAAACGACAAGCGACATTCCCAGACCGAAATGGATTGTGGGTATAACTGTCCAGCCGTGCAAAGTGGAATTCGAAATATCGATTCGCAGGAGACCGTTAACCCTTTCATGCCCACATACGGAATTTTCCGTATTTCACTGGTTACCATAATGTATAGACAAATGATCCTATTGAACTGCATTGGACATGTTAACAATGAATAATTTCATCTAAATCCCCCTTTCTTTGCAATAAGTTAACTACAGTTTACATTCTTTCATTTCAGTAAAAAGGGCTAAAATGACACACAGAAAAAAAAAATTTCTTCTGATTCTAAATTTTCTTACAAAAATGCATGTTTAACATCAAATATAGGCTTTCAAGTTTCCACTAACCTCACTTTCTGTCAAGCCATTCATTCCGTAAGCACTTCACCGCAAGCTAAATTCAACCACGATGACCGCAAAGCATGCCCTGAAATCTAACCAAACAGCGGCATAGCCCTCCTAATAACCAAGAGCGAGAATCTCCCATACTACCTCTATGCTACGGTATTTTCACAAGTTAGGTTATTTTTAGAACGGTTTCCCGCTATTATTGGGTTGCAATCATTCCTAAAAAAAGTCTTTCCCCAGACGTGGTTAAAAACAAAGCCTGAATCATCCGGAAAGCTGAGGATTTCCTGAGATTTCATTTGGCCAAGATCTCTGCCTACTATGAAGAGGTCCTTAAGACGCGAGGGAGACTGCGATATCTTCGCGTCGAGAAAGCGAGCTAGGGTGCCGGAGTAGTTTGTCCATAAATAAAGGCACGGCCTGCTGGGGGACCACGTGGGCTTGGAGCTGCTCAGCCGTCACGGGGTGAGGCATCCGAGCAAAGATTGATGTGGGAGTGTTTCTCCTCACGCCACGGTAGATGTCCCGTCCAGTCGTCTAAAAATAACCAGTGCTCCAGTTCCTTGCATAAAGCAGGAGAGATGGGAATGGGACGGCTTGATCGGGTGGCTTTAGAGATTGCGTGATTTATATCGTTTGTGAAGAGGCGAGCACTGAGAACTGCGAGAGCCAAAGAGTTGCATTTCCCTGCTAGCCGTTGGAGCTGAATACATGTAACTGTGTTCCTTGTTCTGTAATATCTCACGAAGCAGAAGAAGGAACTTTGACCGTTTCTTACTAGTAAGGCAGAAGGCCTGCAGTGACGAATCGGAAACGAAACCGAGGTATGGGACGGTAGGCGTAAGAATTGATCTTTCAGACTACTAGTATAACGTAAGCGGATAAGGTAGTAACAGACCAGGAAAAGTGCTGAACGCGCAAGTTGGGAGTTGCGCTCTTCAGTGTGAAGCCTGTGGTAAAGCGAGTCAGCGAGAGAATGAGGCAAAAGGAGCTGGCCGGTATGACGGTCGTCAATGTACAAAGTACAAGGAATTCCTACAGAACGAAAATGATGTGTGGCAAGCAAGCCAGATGAGTGATAAACATAGGCTGAACGTTTCCATCCGAAGGGGATGGTATTACTGACAAAAAAAGTAACCGGCCCACTGAAAACTAAAGAAAGTACGACTACAATGAGAGAGAAACATGTGGTCATAGCCGGATTTGTCGTCACAGACTGTTTGATATGAATCGGAAGTTACGTACCGGGTGAGCATAAGCAAGCTATCTAGTTTGAAAGGTCTGTCTGAGAAAACGGTTATCATGCATTGTAAAGGCGTTTTTTTTTTTGGCTCAACTATCAAAGGCATTACAAGAAGGAGTGGCGGAACCTCGTTAACATTTCCCCAGAGAGAAATCGCGCCCGATGCTAATCGAGCAAGTATTGTTTCGGATATAAACTTAGCAAAAAGGCTTGCAAGAGGGGCTATTGTAAAATATAGTCTCAGGAGGAATATCCGAGTCGTAGCTTGCTCCTTTGTAGCCTCCATGAAAGTGCTCGAAATACCTGAAAATGTCAACTTTGTTTTCTATCCACTCGAACACATCTTCAGCTTATGGGTAACTACTAGTGTTCTGAGATCTCTCTTTCCAAGCAGCCGTGTGCTGGTGCAGCGACCCAGCGACAAACGAGTTGGGATCACTGAAGGACAGGGTAGAGATATCTCCAAAGGCCAATCCAGAGATAACTTTTTATACATGATGTTGGGAGATGTGAACGTTTTCGACGGTCATTCCCCGGGCTAGTAAGGGGGCGCCATCACAACACACCCAATTTTTAGAAACAGCTGTTACTTTTAACGGGAGGAAGTTGGACACTCCCAAGGAGGGGTGTGGTAGATCTTGTGGTGCTTAGGGTGAAAGGGCTAGGAAAAAGGTAGAGAGAAGGAAATAAACATAACGAAGGTCGGAACAGATAAACTGAGAGGAAAAACGCCTAGCCAAAAAATAACCTTAAGCCCGGGGAGTGACAGTCTTGGCGCCCGGTAATCCGAGAGGGTACTGAGAGACACCTCCAAGCGCTGTCACTAAAAACTAAACTAAATAGCCCACTTTCTCTGTGAAAAGAATAAATTTAATTTAGCACGAGGCCTAAGCATATCGCGGAAGTGGGCTATTGTTTTGCGCCAGAAGAGAAAGGTACCCCCCCCCCCTCCCCCCCCCCTCCCAACCCCCCCAGCCCAAGGGAATCCTACTCCCATAACCCCCTCCCCATGTTCCCCATCCCCTAGAAAAAAATAACAACAAAACAAAAGGAAAGGAAAATGTATTATGTACGTCCCAAGAGAAACTAATGCCACCAATAAAGAGAAAAATAGAAACTGTATAAGTAAATGCATGCTTATTTATTATGTCCAATTACAAACAATTCCATTCCTTAAGTAGTCCGATCCGACCTCTGAGGCCATAGTCACTGGGGAGCAAATCCCAGCCTGTAAGTTGCTGGCTGCTGGAAGTTACGGGCGTTGGCAGCAGCCCGTTTACGACACTGTTAAGCCACGTGACCAGAATAGCCGCAGTAAAAGCACTTCCTGCGAGCTGCGTTGGGGCGATTGCAAATGTTCTGTAGAGAGTAACCAAAGAAAATCGTGGAGGCTCACAAAAGCAAAATTAAAGCCATTCCGGCGGTTAGAATTTTGAGCAATCCCTGTTGCAGTGGCGGGATATAGTTAAGCTAACCCTGTGGTTGTGGATAATTTTTTCGGCTGTAGTGAAATTCTAGAACCAGCACTGTGGGAATTTGTGAGCCATCCGTTGTGGCTAATACTTTTAGTCATCCCCGTGGCTATAGCGCAACGTTGTATCTGAGCCACCTCTGTGGCTAAATTTTGAGCCATCTCTGTGACTAAATTAGGATCCATCCCTGTGGCTAATTATGAGCCATCCCTGTGGCTAAATAGAAGCCATCTCTGTGACTAAATTAGGATCCATCCCTGTGGCCAAAATAGGATCCATCTCTGTGGCTAAATTATGAGCCATCCCTGTGGCTAAATAGGAACCATCCCTGTGGCTAAATAGAAGCCATCTCTGTGGCTAAATTATGAGCCATCCCTGTGGCTAAATAGGAGCCATCTCTGTGACTAAATTAGGATCCATCCCTGTGGCTAATTATGAGCCATCCCTGTGGCTAAATAGAAGCCATCTCTATGGCTAAATTATGAGCCATCCCTGTGGCTAAATAGGAGCCATCTCTGTGACTAAATTAGGATCCATCCCTGTGGCTAATTATGAGCCATCCCTGTGGCTAAATAGAAGCCATCTCTGTGGCTAATTATGAGCCATCCCTGTGGCCAAAATAGGAGCCATCTCTGTGGCTATAGCGCAAAGTTTGGAGCCATTTATGTGGCTAAAATGTTGAGGTGGCCAAACGGAAAATCTCGGCTATATCCTCGGTTGAGTATGCTGACAGAAAACTGATAAGCAAAACTAATGTGCTGTATTGACTGAGCTGAGACCGCGAAAGAAAAACTAGAAGACGCCATATAAATATTTGGCTGATCGTCGTATTTTGCATGATCGTCGTATTTTGGGGGGTTTGAAATTTAATATTTTTTAGGGGTTATCCAAGCGAAATCCATTTTTCAGGGTGATTTTTAGACCATGAGGTACATTTTAGGGTGGGAATTTTTTCACGGTTTGGTATTTTTTAGGGTATTTTTCGAGGTTTTCCGACGGTCACCCCTACCCTTTTTACCTGGAAGAACCCCCCGGCATAGAAAGCTAAACAGCAAAGCTGGACTAGAGATAACGTATAGCGCTATAGAACTAGACTCATCTCGTGGACCTGTTGCTCGGTCGCACATACATTTCCCGCGGGGCTTGAAGAGGTTTTAGGTTCCGGCTCAGAAAATTGGTCAGCTGCGTGGGCGTTTGGGTGGATGAACGGCAAGGTTTCTTTCTCTTTCTGAGCGTCTCCGGCCAAGGATAATCCTTGAAAAAATGGCATGTAATCTATAAAACTTGCGAAGGTATCATTATTTTGATATTATCACCCGGGGATAAGAATAATCGAGTATTTTTGAACCTATTATTGTCATAAAAAAAACATTTTGTGATTTAAATGGATCCATGTCTGAATTTATGATATGGGAATTTATGAGACGGCATATATAAATACTTTTCTTCATGCAAAAATACATTAATACAACTAAATTTCTGCTTTGTGTAACAGGCTTTTTAAGTTTCATTTACTTTAAAAAATGTACTTTAAAAAATATATAAACACTGTAATAATTGTTCTTTGGTAAGCATGGTATGTATGATAACATTAGTTGACTTTATCAAGACGTAAATGTACATTAAAGAACTAGTGTCAGTTATTCACCGTCAGTTACGGCTAAATAGCAGATTGATTTCGGTATATCTTGGTAACGGTTTTGATAACGGAGGTTATGACACTATGAGTATTTTGACGTCCTGCCTCCATTGACTGTATAATCGTGTCTGTACAAGCAGTGATCTATTTGTAATATATCAAACATACAAAACAGTGTTCTCACGGTAAATTAAGTTAATAAAACATTTATTTTGATTTTATAAATGACAAATTAGCATATCAAGAGCAACTGATTAAATAAAACATTAAGAATCATGTTTTTTGCGTAATAAGTTAAGAGCGACTGTCTGTAAGAATCGACCAAAATTGACTTTTCGTGGCACAAGTCGAAAAATTGTTTTCTCTCATAATCTGTCCATAAGTAGGCCCTAGAGTGAAACCGAACGAGCTGTAGTTAGTTTGGTAAAATATTGCTCCGTTTGGCGAGAAAATGAAAAATTCGAGTCCGTCAGAAATCGCTGAGAAATCGGGGTTCAAAATGATGAAATTTTCGAAAATAAACTCGGCTCGCGTCGCAAAACTATGACTCTGGTGGTTTCTACGATGGTTTCTATTTGATCTTTAGGCATCCCTCATTCTGATGATTACATAATGTTTTGGTTTCTGTATTCGTTTAGAGCGATAATTTTATTTTAACGAGGACCACAATTTGCTAGCTTCTATTCAGCAAATTATGTCACGGGAAAATGGCTGACGTTAAGTATGTGCCCTGTCTCCAAATTCTTTAAAAGTGATATACGAAGCTGTGTTATATAGCATTCTATCAGAATATGAAGAGAAATCTCTGGGGAAACTGTTTTAACCACTTCGCTCAGCACGATTTTGATACTCTATTTATAGCCATTTTGGCGAAAAGTTACGCTTGGGTAAACAATGTAAACAATGGCGTGACATGAGCTTACAAGGTCAGAAAAATTCCCCAAAGAATCCCTAAAAACAGGTAAATAACTTAACAATAATAACTTTGGCCATCCCTTCATGTAGGACGACACGAATTGCTACCAAATTGTATTCTATTGTATTGTATTGTGTTGCGTTCTATTGTTGTATTGAATTGTATTGTGTTGTATTCTATTGTATTTTTGGTAAAAATTCGTGTCGTCCTACATAAAGGGATTGCCATAACTTTTGTCCTTTAAATATTTTTATTTCGGTTTTGGTGCTTCGACCTTCTCTTCAAGGCCTCTCTTTCAAATTATCTTTCAATATTCCACCTCGTCATATTTAACTTAATACATAATTAAAATACGATCAAGTTACAGACAAGCAAACAGTTGTATTCATTTAATTGCACTGAGAAGGAATAGCTCAAACGAAACCTCACTTTTCCATGCCTATCCTGACTCGATAGCGAGAATATTCAGTATTACTTCAAAGTATTTCACTCGCCGCTAAAGTTTATTGAGTTTCGGTTTTACGTATTGGTCATTAATTTAATACGTCAGATTCTTCATAATACAAAACCATGTTTGCAGTAACGTTTTAATAACGTTCTAAATGGATTTACTATGAATGAAACTCCGGGATTTAACCTGGATTATGGCCAATTTATCTTCTAACTCAATATTCAAACTGACTGTCTTAGTCGACTAAGAGAAGGTACGTTTCTAATGAGGGGGGAGGGGGGTGGACTGGAGTTTTTTCTTTTCAATCAAAGAGAAAAACGTGGCCCTCCCCGTTGCTTTTAAAAGGAAATCCATGCCCCTCACTTGAAGTCGCGGAAAAAAGGATCACCCTCCCCAAGTAGCTTTGACGTTGTTTCTTACAGATCGCATGCTTATATCAAGTAAATGTACTACTACCCTACTAAAAACGGCTAGGAATTTTCGAAGCCATTTAATCTGCCAATACAATTGGGAAAAAGTGTAACCCTCCCTTACTAAGCAAAAATAAAAGGATGACCCTTCACAAACGTTACAATTTTTCCGATGACCCTCCCCCCAAATACTCCTGCCCAATCACCCCACGCCCCCCCCCCCCCCCCCCCAGCTCAGTAAAAAACGTACCTTCCCTAATTGACTTTTAGCCTCCCTGTAATGCAATATGTGACTAATAATCACAATAAACTGTCACGAGATTGATACTAACAAAGTTTTTCATATACTCCTAAAATGTAACAGAACCTATTTCAGAGTGCTTGCTATTAAATTTCCTTTCTTCAATGTCTTTCTTATTACGTACCACGGCAATAAAGCGTACAAAAGGGACACCTCTTTCTCGAGCACTTCTGGATCCGCCCATGAAGATAAGGAATACGTATGATTATAAAGAAATAACTTGTACTTGTAACTCTTTACATAATTACAGTTCCCACTTCCTGTGTTTCCTTGACCGTGTTATCCTTTAGCTAGAAATCAAGTACAAGACTTTACTAGTTGAAACAGCTTTAAGCTGTATAGGGCTTCTTACGTCTTGTCGTGATATCGGAAACGTCAAGGTTAAAATAAATGCAGATATCTCGCAACGCTGAATGCACCACTTAGCTTGGGCCTTGAGAGACAAGGTCGTAAATGTTATAATGATGTGGATGAAGGAGTTCCACGCCCTTGTTACCCATCTTCGCATATCCTCTAAGGTTTCGCCCCTCCTGTCTAGTTCCACAGCTTCAACATCAACACTGCTTTTTGACGCCAGACTAGAAAACAAACTCGTAATTTGTTGACTTGTAAAAAAGTCAGATCGACGCAGAAAACAATCGAATCCCGTTACCATCTTTAGCACATCTCATATCCTTTGCAACTGTAGATGGGTCAACCTTTCTTCCCGTTGTTTTATCAATTTCATTTTTTTAAGGACTTTAGAATCTCCCTGCATGACCGGCACAAACCTTGAACATGAGAGAAAATCACGCGCGGTGTTAATAAAAATGTATGTTTAATTGGGTAAAAGAAGCAAGATACCAATAGACCCTTTTCAGGACCGGGTCACGTGACCTTTTTAGCCAGTCAATCAAAACAAATGGCGCTAGAACAACATAGATGTCAGAAATGGAAAGAGCAAGCCAAAATATGTATCAACTGCAACTATGGGTAAATACAACACTCCACTATTATCCATATATTTAAAAAAAATGGTTCTCAGGGAAATCCCCCAACTATTGGAAAAATATTTTCTTGAAACAAAACCAAAAGCAACAGTAATATATCCTTTTTATATTTTTGGGGGGTATCTCAAAATATCAAATTTAAAATCAACAACTCTGATATAAGTTTCAATAAAATTGTAAATATCATAAATAATAAACAATATGAATAAACTGTAACTATGGGTAAATACAACAATCCAAGAAGATATATCATGCTCCTTCATTTTGTGTAAAAGATACTAATAATAAGCACAGATATACCTAATTTCAATGAAGATTGCTCTCGGGAATTCGACCATTTCTTCAATATTTTTTAGATCTAATAATATATTCTAAAATTCCACAATTTCTTTGTGACTGGATTTTTGGTGGATAAATATGAAAATGTACCTGGAAGGAGCAGTCCTCGCCACCACACCATGAAGACTCGAGCAGCTTGCACGTCTGAGCAATGCAGTCATGGGATTTATCGTGAGACAAAGCAATGCACTTTGAAACAGTATCTTTGAAATAGTGACTCAATTATGTTAATTATGTTATCGATGCATTTGGCTTTATGCTGCTATATAAAAATGATTAATTAAAAAAATTATTCGTGCAGGCCGATTACCCACCCAAAAAAAATTTGTGCACCACTAATTACCCTATATTATTATGACGTCACGGCTTGTTTATGAGGGGGACAGAATCGACTTGAACAATAGAATTTTTAGCCTGCTTGCAGGCGGTGGAGGGTGTTTTTTTCGCGCAGCAAACGGATCATCGCCGCCATATTGGCCGAGCGTGATTGAGACCTGGGATCGAATGACAAATGGAGGGGGGAGGGGGGTGGGGGAGAAGCAGATCTGAAAGACCGCCTGCACGAAAGCCCCTGGTTTCTGAGTACAAAAGTGAGATCCCGTCCACCAGCGGACGGGGTATATGATTGGCTGAAACGGTGTCAATCAAGCTTATCGCGGCAAGTGTTGAAAAACTGAAAGGAATATGTGTAGCCTTGCGAAGCGGCGTAACTAGAATAAGTGTTGTGTTGTGTACTGAGCTTGCAGTTGATAAAATATGGCGAGTAATACAAAAGGCTTTGTCTTTTTTGAAGACTAAGGTTAAGTACCCTGGTTGCAGAGGTTTTCTAGAGAGAACAGCCACGGAGAAAGAGCCGCGAAGGCGGCGATCGGCGAACTGCGAGAGGTTTGTTGTCGAGTTCTCTTTTCGCAAGTTCGTAAACCGTAAATATCAGGCTCTGTATATAGCTTCCTCCTGCTCCGTTTTCAAAGTTATCTCCTTCGCCTTAACCCTAGTTCCAGAGGTTTTCTAGAGAGAACACAGCTGCTCGCTTCTTTCTCCGCGGCTGGGTAAAGGTACTTTGAAAACAGAGCAGGAGGAAGCTATACAGAGCCTTTATTTTGTCTTAGAATTTAACAACCTGACCTGTGAATTGTGACCTGTACTTTAAACTTGCCGTTCTGGCTGTGCTTTCGACAGGCTTTGGAAAGAGTATGATATTTACGGTAAAGAGAACTCGACAACGAACCGTGATTTAATTCGCCACTGAAAACTATTGTTGTCGACCAAATTGCAGAGATGCAATCCGGCTATTGACTTCACGGGGCTTATAGTCCGTGAGCCAAACCCCAAAATTTGGCCTATCGGTATCATCCGAGGTGAATAAGGCTCATATTGTATTTTGGAAAGAGCAGTCATTGGGGAGTTCAGAAATGCCTGATAGCAGTGTATTGGTGGCAGCTATTGGGCAGGGCAGGGTGTTTTGTGCACCCCCCCCCCCCCCCTCAATTCATAAGGCATACTTTGCGGAATAAACAGAAAAATGGAACTATGATATCATTGCGTGTGTGTCTGATTTAGGAATTACTGTGGCGTCTAAGGGTTATACAATGGATGGGAGAAAAAATACAAAATAAATTTGTAATTATTTAATAATATTCACGTGACTTAGTCACGTGACACTCGTCAAGAAAGCAGTAAAGCGCGGAAGAATCTCTCTTTTCATTGTTGGACGCGGGCGGTTTTCTAACGTCACTTCAGCCTTCAGGCTTAACAATCCCTGTTGATCAGACGACAGAGGTGACAGTCAACAAAGATACGCAGACCTCCGGTGGTAGCACTGGATTCAGTCTGAACGCAGCAACCATCCAGCGTTATTACTTAACTGCAGAGTACCGAAGTTCTTTCTTGAAAAAGCTTAGACAGATGGTACAGCACAGAAACACAGAGTCTCAACATACGGAGCTCCAAAGATCCAGAATAACGAAAGATGAGCAAGCTTTGCAGATGAACATTCTATCTTAAGCATTTCCACGGCAAAGGAAGCACCTCAAGAGATTGCCACTGATCTAAGGAATGCGTACGCGATCGGAGAGAAGTGCTATGTAACCTTCAAGGAGGAGAGACTGAAGAAGACTCCTCACGTTAAGAAGTTCCATGACCCTATCAAGACCAACAAGCTAAAGACGTTCACCGACATGAGCAAGAAGAAGCAAGTGACGACAAGCGGACGATCTCTAATTCTAAAGGCAGATAGGTCGTTGTTTGCTCGTATCATAGCGATGGCTCAGGCAAGAAACTTGCAGATGGATACGATCTTGGCCCATCCTCTGGAGCCATTGCCGTGGGCGCTGTCCTCACCAGATGGGCTTCTTCGAAAGACCAATAAGACTGCTCTAGCCTCATTACTTGAGAAGGATGTCCAGGCCACTGATCGAGTCCCGGAGAATACTGCTGCTGTGATCGATAAAATGGCACTTGTCCAGAAGATCAAAGGAGATCAATTGACATTTGGGGACGTTGCTGCAAATATCCTAGCTATGACCTTAAGAGAGGGAGCGCAGAGCAAGAGGATAGATATTGTTTTTGTCACGTACAACGAACTTTCAATCAAGAACAGCGAACGCCTATTGAGAGGTGAAGAATCGGGACATCAGCTGCGCAGCATCACAAGTTCGCAGATCGTGCGTCAGTGGAGGAACTTTCACCAAAATGAACAACAAGACAAGCCTCATCAAGTTTCTTGTCAATGAGTGGAAGAATTATACCAGCACAAGAAAGCTCGAAGGCAAGTTGCTTTATACCAATATCGGCGAAACATGTTACAAGATTGCGCCACACACCGTTGAGGAAGTCCCGTCCCTGATGTGTCGCCAAGAAGAAGCAGATGGTCGTCTGATACTACATGCATCCCATGCCGCCAAGGAAGGTTACAGCTCGGTGCTGATATGCGCAGACGACACAGATGTTATCGTTATAGCCTTGGCGTTTGTGGAGCAGATAAATATCCCTCTGCTGGTGAAGACAGGATCACGCACGCGCACCAAAGTAGTCGATGTCGTAAGGTTGCTGCATCTGTTGGACGCGATGTCTGCAAAGCACCTATCGGAATGCATGCATTTACTGGTTGCGATTCGGTGAGTGCATTTGCAGGAAAGGGAAAATCGCAAGCACTGAAACTCATCAAGAACAACAGGGATTGCCGCGAAGCTGTTGATGAGCTTGGAGAGCAGTAGGATGTCACGCCACAACTAATTGACAAGTTGAAGACGTATACGTGCCTTCTCTATTCTAGCAAGACAAAGACCACAAAAGTGAACAATCTCAGGTACCAGCTCTTTTGTTCAAAGAGAGGTGAGATAGAAAGGCACCAGCTTCCTCCATGCAGAGACTGTCTGGTAAAGCATGTTCAACAAGCAAACTACCAGGCCGGAATTTGGAAACGCTGCTTGGAGCAGGATCCGCAAGTACCAAACCCAGTCGGTAGAGGGTGGAAAATGGAAGACGAGGAATGAGTGCCGAAGCTTGCTTTCGACTGGATGGATGGAAAACCTGCACCTCAAGGAATATTGGAACTGCTCGCTTACAATTTTGTTAGGAAGTGCGTGGAACCCACATGTGTTTGTATTTCGAACGGTTTAAAGTGCACTGAAATGTGCAAACTTAAAGAGTGCGAGAATCGTCCCTCCACATGCGATGATGAAGATAGTGGTACCGAGAACGAGGAGTTTTCTGATGACACAGATGATGATGATGATAGCGAGTGATTATTAGCGCTTGGTAGTGAACTTTCGTCATGGATGCCAAGAGACTTTATAAGCACGAATCTTGATGAATGTTTCAAGGCAGAAACTTTAATCATATAAATTCGTTCACAGATGTTCTCATTTACAAGCTTTTAGGCCAAGTCACAAGAACAATCAAAGAGGTTAATAGACTACCCCAGTTTTAAATATTAAATAAGATATTATCATATTTTCATAGAAAATTTAAAGAGATTGGACTAATACTGGTACTGAAAATACTTCCGTGCTATACATTCGCTCTCCAGAGGTTTTGTGGGATATAGTGGACTACTTCCAGTTTAGTTGGAACCACTTCCGGTTTGCGATGCAGGTCAGATTAAATGTTCGCGTATTTATTAACAAACACAATGAACAAACATTTAATCTAACTAAGAATATCATATGCTACACACTTGGTAAATGTCAACTTAAAACTAACATATTAGAAGCATTTTAGTATAAGAAACATTTCACTTCCGGTTCAAGATTGAAAAAATGTTCTCTAATAGAGATTCAATTCGTAAGGCCAGAGAAGCTACTCTCATTACACAAGCTAGAACACTCGTACCTTATGGTCTCAACATCCGTGACGAGTCATACTAGCTGGTATATATATAACCTCATTATCTTGTTATTTCTATATTTATAGTGTCAATCATTTGTCATCTATTTCCTGTATTTCGTAACCCATATTTCTAGTTAGTCACGTTCGCCAATGTAATAACATTTCTTCATATTACCTGAAGAAGGCTGGTTTGGCCAGCCGAAATATCGTTATAAACCTCTAAAATTTACGTTGTGTCGGCTTTGCTATTTTTAGTAACAAGATTGCTGCCATTTTTAAATATCCCCATAACTTCCGAAAGCTGCCACTTATTTAATGCTATCAGGCCTTTTCTCATTTTAGCTCACCAAATCAAACATGTATTACATACTCAGCGAATATCAACATATTCCAAGCATTTTAGTATAAGAAACATTTCACTTCCGGTTCAAGATGGCGGCCATTTTTAAATATCCCCATAACTTCTTAAAGCTGCCACTGATGGAATGCTATCAGGCATTTTCTCACTTAAGGTGACCTAAACTTTCAGAAAAATAACATGAGCCTTATTCACCTCGGATGATACCGACCTGGCCCTCGGCTCACGGACTATTACTGTATTTTGCGAAACGAAACGGCTTTGCGAAATTGCGAAATTGCGAAATTGCGAAATCATAAATAAAATATAAAAGAGATAAAGAGAGTCTATTCAGTTAGAGCATGGATCATAAAAAGACTGGATTGGAAACTACAGGTCACGTGGGGTGTTTCCGGTTTGCTGATTGGCTGATACTCTACTTCAACATGGCTCAATCATAGTGGAAAATCGTGACGTGAGAGTGGCGTAAGTGAAGGTTTTTCGCTGTTTCTTTGACTTTACTTCTGTTCTTTTGGTCGTGTTTTAGTGCTCTTCTCACTTTTAAGTAACAATATTTTCTTTTTCCGTTGTTTTACGACAATTCCAACCCGCCTAAGCCACACGAGAAACTTCAAGGTAAGCCCATCTTGTTGTTGTTTACTTTCATTTTATTCTGTTTTGGAGAAAATCGCATCCCCAAAACGGGCCTTTTTAGGGCCAAATTTGGAAGAATATTGTGTATTTTGGGACACAAATATTTGTTAGTTTTTCACGTTGTCGTTGTACAAATTCTCCTTTACTTGATTGTATTTGCATCAAATTGTGGCTTAGACATAGTTTTACGAGTTAGGGTTGTAATTTGAAGCTGCAAATTATGTACCAACTTGGTGACTTTTGAGGATAGTGGTGTAGCTTATGTCAAGGTTGTTATGCGGAACAAAATGTAAATGTTACTTAATTTTATCCACTTAGACATATGTCAAGATGGTTGAGAGAAAGTTAAGGCACCAGGGATGCCCCAGTGAATCTACTGCAGATCGAGATTACCTCCTTGTGGTCTTCCATTGAACACAATGTTCCTTCATCTGAAATTAGCCTTCTATCTACAACTATTGTTATGTATTCACAGTTCTATATCAAATGATGGTTTACTTATAATAACCAGTGGAACTTAATTGTCAAACATTCATATTACTCTTCCTTATGTTCCATATTACATGTACATGCATGTGTTAAAAGAAGTAGTCTACATCAGTACATGCAGATTTTACAGGGTACTTGAATGTTTTTTTTTTCATATCATGACTCCATGATTCAAAACTTTATATGGACCATTCATTATTTATGGAGGAAGAGGGGCGAGATGAGAAATTATAAAAGTTCTCAAGACATTTCATATTCCCCCATAGAGATGGCATTAAAATTTCGAGATTTACTCCTCATGAAAAAAATCCCCAAAAATTAAGCTAATTAATACAAGGGTTGTATTTACAGTTATAACACTGTATACATACTTCGTAACCAATAGTGCAAGCAGTCTCCCAGAGAACTAAGTTAGCATGTGAACAAGGTTTTATTTTTGGAAAAAAATACTGCACAATTATTAAAAAATATCTTTGTTGGTTAATGCCCTGGGCCCGGTTCCTGAAAGCCCGATTAGCGCTAATCCTGGATTAACTCTCAACAAAACATATTAGTTGTCATGGTAATTAACTCTGGTTTAGCGCTAATCGGGCTTTCAGGAACCGGGCCCTGAAGTATTGTGCAGTTTCACAACAACTTTAGACTAGCAAAAACAAATATTTTTTATCCTCCTGGGAGTCAGTTAATCAACATGGCCAGCACAGTGCTCAACATTAGATTTTAGGCTGGTTGCCTTGAGATCTGGTTGTCCAGGTACAAAAATTACCTGCCCGGTTCAACTTTTTAGTTGTCCTGGGCAAGTGGGCAAGCATTACTGTCAATCGAGTCCTGCACCATGTCAGAAGAGTCGATAAGCAAGGTTTCTGCTATGTAAATTAGGCATGTTTAATAGTCTGAGCTAGAGTGATAATTTTCATTGAAACTTGATGGTTCAGATCTATGCTAATTCTAACTGAGTCCCAAATTTTCATTTCTAATAATTTATTTTCAGTTGTATTACATCTGACTATAAGATAATTTTGATAGGTTTATTGTCAAGGTTACTATGTTGTACAGTACATGAACTATAATTTAATGTACAGTAAGTCTGAGAGTTCAATAAAAATTGTTTTATTGTTTTCACTGTTCATGTGTATCTTAATTAGTTCACTTCAGATATACAGATTTAAATAGCATATATCATCCATGCAGCTAGCTAGAATGGAATATAAGTTATGATTTGTACAAACCACAAGTATTATCATCTAATTTAATATACTGTACCCAGAGGTCATAATACAAAGTGTACTAACAGTATAACATTATTGCCTTCACAAATCAATAAACCCAGCAAAAACCTCCTTTGGGATACTTATTAAATATACCCATTTGGGTTTCAGAACAAAATGAAAAGGCCTCAACAATAGACATTTTTTTTCCGAAAAATCACTGAATGTGCTGGGAAAATAGTATGGGGAAGGGGTGTGACTGTGGGTGGGAAACTTATAGAATACCTCCCACTTTTCTAATCCAATTATAGGCCTTTTGGAGGAATGCAATCATGTGGTTGTACTGGGTTAGTTTTTTAGGGCCACAAGTTTATTAGTGTTCTGCACTATTATGTGTTACCCTCCATAAATAAAGTCTTTATTATTATTATTATTATTAATTTGTTGGTATCGAGGATTTTTCTTTGCGTTCTCCGGTTTTCCTCCATCCACAAAAACGACACGCTAAATTCCAATTCTCGGTGATTTAGCCAGGTCCCGACTTTGCATGATTAGACCCTACGGTTGTTTGTGGGAGTTATGGTTATAACGAATGTCGTCGTTATTCCCCTTCGGCTTTTATCAACTTCATCAACAAGGACCTTTCAAACGAGTTCGTACACAGTCACGCGATAGAATGAATAGAGAGAATACTCGTGTTTTCACTTATGGCATTTCGTTTGATGTTCTGACAATTTTTGCTTTTTTCGCGGTTTGATATTAATAGCTCCATATAGCTTCCTATGTGTCTTATCATGAACCAACATTTAGTATGATAGACCTTTCTGCACTCTAAACACTAATATTTCACTCTCACTTTCGGAATTGCTAGAACGACAGCTATCGGCAACTTCGTATTAAATTCATTCTCCTTTAGCTGCGTTTTCTCTTCCGAAAACAAGCCGTTTGAACACCCCTCGAAGTTTTCTCCGATCTCCATCCTTCAGGGCTTAATCTTTTTCTCTTCGATGTTTATTTTCCAAGCTACTAGCGAAATCGCGCGCGCCGAGAAATTACGAAAATGTTTGTTTACATGTGACGTCACGATTTTCCACTTGGTTGCGGCCATCACGTCAGCGCGTGCCCAATCCAGTCTTTTTATGATCCATGGTTAGAGCCAGGAGAATCGAACAGCCGTAAACTCGAGGAGTGCGTACATTCTATTGACTCATGTACTGGAAAATATTGTGTACACCTTGAAACATATGGATTGATAACCTGCTATGGTGTATTGTTCAACAGAAATTTTCAAACGGGAGATTTCATGCAGTTTGGACACCGTAGTGTAGCTTGGTTTGACGGTGTATAGTAGCGCGGTCATATGAGTTTGCTCTTCGCGCTCATATGAGTTTGCTCTACGTGCTCTTTTGCATTTGATAATTACTTCTAGAGCTTCATATGAATGGCACTTGGTCACAAGACTATCCTCTTTCGGATCCCCCGGTTATTTTCGACATTAGGGATTTATTCTTGGAGCCGTTCGTACAGTTTAGCGAAGATGTGTCGAAAGTAGAAACGTTCACTACGTCTTGTCACCAAAGTGCGTCATAGTAGTTCGATGTATTGACTCTTATGTAGTCGATAATAACTTCTATAGCTTCATATGTATGTCATTTGGTCACAAGGCTATCGTGTTGGAGTTCGTGAGATTATTTTGCCAGAAAATAAAGGTTTTATCTAACTTTTCGTACAGTCTTTGCACTCGGTTCGCAGAATTTTAGCCTCGTTTCCATGCCGTAGATATGTATTTCTTAGTTATGCCCTTTGGACATGAAATAATTTTCCAAATGGCACCATGTTTTTATTTCTACATGCTTAATAACACAGTTCTCTGCTGTAAAAAAAAAAAATATTCTGTGAAATGTTTCCTGTCTTAAAGTCTTAAAGTTTGGGAACGTAACACAAGCACACACACCTGCACACGCATGCACACTTTTCCGGTCTGAATCTGTATATAATTATCCTGTACCTCACAGATTTGAAAAGCCAATATCTTCCCTGTTGTTTTGATGGATGGTTTCGATGCACAGAAATGACGCGGAATACCTGAGTTCACTTTCTGTGCAATATCAAGACAAATAATAATCTTTAATCCATTAAACACCAACTTTGGCACATTAGGATACAAATTCATATACATCAATATATTTAAAAATATATATATATGAAAGTACGATCTGAATATTAAATTCAAATATAGTAAATCAAGTATTATTACAATTATTAAATAAATCCAATATCTCCTTACAATATCTTAAAACCAGTTTCACAATAGAATCGTCATGCATACTAAAAATATATATAAATAGCTCTTTTGGATCAAGCATAGCAAACGAACTGTTGATATTGTATAAATCGTTCATAAATAAACTTCTAACTTGTTCAATTTTCCCATGAACGCACGACATTAAAATATGATATTCATCACCAAATGAGCAATTATTGAGTGTGCTTAAATTATAAACCAACTGGCATTATGCGGGTATCAGCGGCCATCCCGAGGGGGCGGGCCCCGGGCACCCAGGGGCATTTGTCACAGCAGCCATGACAAATACATGCTAAAACCCCTCGGGTGGGGCAGAAAATTGTGACAAAACCCCCACCCCTGGGGCAACCTGGGTAACATATTATAAGTATTAGAAGCTAAACGTTTTAGAAGTGTCAAAAATCTTAATAGTTTTATACAAATATTATCCTTTATTTCTTTGTTCTGTCTTCCGTCAGTGGATGGCTTAATTTAATCTCTTAATTTGAATGATAATGGTATGACTTACCTCAAGGACAAAGAAATCGAAGAAGGTCGATCGATCGAGCGAGTCCTGTGGCGAAAACCGCTGAACGTTGAGACAGCAGATTACATGCAAACCCCGTGGGTATGTCCCCGTGGGAATGTCCCCGCAAAAGCGCTCTAATGCCCCGCGTGTGGGGCATGTTTTTGCTACAAATCCCTGCTAAGCCCCTGGGTTGCCCGTGGGTTGCCCGGGGGCCGCCCCCTCGGGATGGCCGCTGATACCCGCATTATATGGATCATCACAGTTTTGGGGGCCATTTTTGCCTTAAAATCAATTTCCAAGAAGTCTTACTTTGCTTCTGGAACGACAATCTTCACGAAAATTTCATCAGAATGTATGTTGCATGTCTAGTTCTAGCCTGCTTGCAGGCGGTGGAGGGTGTTTTTCGCGCAGCAAACGGATCATCGCCGCCATATTGGCCGAGCGTGATTGAGACCTGGGATCGAATGACAAATGGAGGGGGGAGGGGGGTGGGGGAGAAGCAGATCTGAAAGACCGCCTGCACGAAAGCCTATGGTTTCTGAGTACAAAAGTTAGATCCCGTCCACCAGCGGACGGGGTATATGATTGGCTGAAACTGTGTCAATCAAGCTTATCGCGGCAAGTGTTGAAAGCAAGAACTGAAAGGAATATGTGTAGCCTTGCGAAGCGGCGTAACTAAAATAAGTGTTGTGTACTGAGCTTGCAGTTGATAAAATATGGCGAGTAATACAAAAGGCTTTGTCTTTTTTGAAGACTAAGGTTAAGTACCCTGGTTGCAGAGGTTTTCTTGAGAGAACAGCCACGGAGAAAGAGCCGCGAAGGCGGCGATCGGCGAACTGCGAGAGGTTTGTTGTCGAGTTCTCTTTTCGCAAGTTCGTAAAACCGTAAATATAGCTTCCTCCTGCTCCGTTTACAAAGTTATCTCCTTCGCCTTAACCCTAGTTCCAGAGGTTTTCTAGAGAGAACACAGCTGCTCGCTCCTTTCTCCGCGGCTGGGTAAAGGTACTTTGAAAACAGAGCAGGAGGAAGCTATACAGAGCCTTTATTTTGTCTTAGAATTTAACAACCTGACCTGTGAATTGTGACCTGTACTTTAAACTTGCCGTTCTGGCTGTGCTTTCGACAGGCTTTGGAAAGAGTATGATATTTACGGTAAACTAGAGATATAAACTCGACAACGAACCGTGATTTAATTCGCCACTGAAAACTATTGTTGTCGACCAAATTGCAGAGATGCAATCCGGCTATTGACTTCACGGCCGTTGAACTAGGAAATAATCAGAAATCCACCTCAAACATTTATGCAACGGTCATCCATTTCTTTCGGCAAACATTCACTAAGTCTAAGATGGACTTCGAGTTGTCAGAGAAAGACGATCACAACATTTACCACGAGTTCTTCAATATCGAGTTCCAGACAAAACATTGTCTGCATCGGAGTTTTCTTTGAAGTTTAGAGATTTTTTCGATCCTGTATTTATCTTTATGCGAGCTTAATTCTTTTAAGAAAGGAAGCAGCCGCTTGTATGGCACCTCTTCTGGGAGTATCTTCTGGTTCGCCAGACTGCGGTGCTGGACGGCTTTTTGAAGCAGCTTGTATTAAATGTATGTATTTCGGAGGATTTGCAACATGAAACTCTTTGAGAGACTGATGGGGCGAACGCAACAAGCCAAAACCGAACTGTCTACATATATTTCTAAAGTGGTACTGTCGCAGTCCTTTCCATGGAGAACTTTGAACAAAAATAGCTGGTTTTATTGAAATTTCCGTATCTGAGAACCAATTTTACCAACATTTTGCTTTGCATTTGACAGCGAGCGAAGTTTGTTTTGAATATTGCACGCATTTCAATCAAACCAAATCAAAAATTGGCAGGCTGTCACACGTCGACTCCTATTGGTCAATTAAGAATGGGTTACAAGTTAACGGAAATCATGTGCGTGGTGGGCGGATACTCGGAAACCAGGGGCTTTCGTGCAGGCGGTCTTTCAGATCTGCTTCTTCTCCCCCAACCCCCACCCCCTCCATTTGTCATTCGATCCCAGCTCTCAATCACGCTCGGCCAATATGGCGGCGATGATCCGTTTGCTGCGCGAAAAAACACCCTCCACCGCCTGCAAGCAGGCTATAGAATTTTGAACTAAATCTGCTCTGCTGAGGAAAATTTAACTTCGAATTGTCTGGTTTCCAGATATCAGCTGTATCACTGTTTATCCCAGAATATTTACCATATTTGGTGGCTGTTACCGCTATTCTACGTTCTTCAAAATGCATTTGATAGCGATTTCCGTTGTGTTGTTGCTGTTTTGTCCCTGTTTTGTCCCCCTCCCACGACCGTGATCCTTAGCGTTTAAACAATAGATTGTTTTGATATGACGTCATAGTGATATAGGTCAATTCTTGGGGAAAAAAATTCGAGCAAGTCAGAAAAGTCCCCCCCCCCCCCCCCCAAAAAAAAAACATAATTCACTTTTCTAACGGTCCGTCCCTAAAGACGCAGGTTTTTGGGTAGGATCAAACACCGCCGCCCGGGCAAGTGACTTGTAGGCATAAATAGATTGTGCTCGGCAACTTTTGAGCAACTTTTAGCGTTTTGAGCAACTTTTTGTAGTGCGAGCAACCTAGAGCAACTTTTGCCTTCCTTGGCAACTTTTGAGCAACAAATCGGTATAAAACTGATCCAAACTATCAAAAAGGTCTTTATTTAGAAGGTTTTTATTAAAATTGGTCAAAACTAAGGATAGTTAATTGATAAATGATATACAAATAAAATAAAACTGGCTTTACACGCGCCCACGCAAACTGGACAGCAGCTATCTATTTAATATCGCCCGCGAATTATCCAGCGGTTATTCGCTCCATGGTCAATATCACATTAGAAAGTACTACTATTGGTAGTTATGTTGAACTTTAAGATTATATTGAATTACACATCCAACATTCCATGTTTTAAGTTGTTATCTAGAATAAAATGGCTCGCCAAAGTGAGCAACTTTTTCAAATTTTGGTGGCAACTTTTTCAATTTTTGGCAACTTTTGAGCAACTTTTAGCCTTTTTTTGGAGCAACTTTGGTTGGATTTGCTAGCACAATCTATTCATGCCTAGTGACTTGTGGTTGGAATTGTCTTTGCTACATGAAGGCACTATCCCAGCAACACGCTTTCATTTTATTTCGAGATAGGAAAACAATAGGTTAGACATGGCATTGTGCATAAATTAAATTAACAATTTTTAGTGTCGTTGTCTCTTGTAAACTGATATAAAGCAATTCATATATAAATAATGGAAGACATTTACGTCCTTAAAGGAACAGTGCCACGGTAATGCGCACGCGTAACACGTGATTGTTAATAATGAGAAAGACAATGGAAAATCACGCTGTTAATGTCACATCACGTCAAAACTCAACTGATCTGGAACGATCTTTGGAATTTTCGCTAGCACGAAATCTAGAGTTAATAGTTTTGTAATTTGCATCAGTTGAGAAGTTCAGGTTTAGAATCGTATAAACTTCCCACTGGACCATGAGATAGTGCTTCGAAGATCTACATGTATGGTATTCGGGATAATAGTTTGCAATCCACTCGGCAATGCCGACTCATAAGCAAACAACAACTTCTGTGTGAATTTTAATATTTCATTCGGGAAAACTAATGTACCGATCAATTCGAAACATCACCATTCCCCCCCCCCCCCCCCCCCCCCCCGGGCAACCCCGGGCATTTGAATTTTTGGAGTTTGGTTTGTTCAAATTCCCGTCCCCCGGGCCAAAAATGTTGTTCAAATTCCCCACCCCATCGTCGTATTAGGCGATCAAATGCCCCTACCCCCGGGACATAGTGGTTTACACCGCAATAAAAAAAAATAGACAGTTGTAGCACAGCCTTTATTTTGCGATGCGACTTGTTCCTTGTTGAAACAAAGTTCTAAAAAGGATAGAGACAAACTGCTGGTTCAATATAGGTTTTATTTTACTTACATGAAACCTAGCCGACCAATACGTACTCAACAAACGTTTGATTACAAAAACTTTTTGTTAAATAGCAACAACATAGCAATCATATCCCCGGCCAAAAAACACTAGGTTCCTGTTAAAAAAAAACATTAAAATTGCATACCGTTATCAATGAATATCTGAGACATGTTTTGAGCAGTTCGCAATCCATACAGGGATAAGTTGATCGCTACGATCACTGGAGAGTGGTTTACATTTAAATGCATGATCGCTACATTCGCCGAGATATACCTACATGTATATACTAATTCAGAGCTCTGAAAATGTAAAACTCCACGCTATTTAAACGAATCAGTTCTATGCTCAAAACTGTTGCCCTGTTAGAGCATGTACATTTACTTCTCCCTCTATAGCTATACAATGTTAAATCAGCGGTAGATTGTCTCCAGGCGTTAATTTCCTGGCCAATCCAAAGAAAGCGAGGTGATAAAGAGGCTTGCCACGGCCTTAGGCCCGGTTAACCCCACTACTGAAGTCGGAGGGGGGGGGGGGTAGGTGGTTGGGGTTCAATCCCGGGGTTCAATTGACTGATGCGTAAATCGAACGTTGCAGAACTTTATACAATTTGTACTTTAGTAGTAATCTCGAAATCTTTGGGCGTTAGTTTATAAGTACGGTACAACATGTTTTTTAAACCCGTTTCCTAGCATGGCTTGCCCACTTGCGGTACACGCATGTACGAACTTACTGTCTACTTAGCTATAAATGCAGTAGAATCTGGGGGAGTTCGCGAGAAGTTCTCCGCGGAGTAACAAATAAAGGAGGTAAGAGAACGAATCCTCATGTCCCATGATAATTATTTAAAATCTATTTTTAGTTTCACAACACGTGATGTAAGTTTTTATCTCGTTCTGGGTTGGTTCACCTCGTTAGTTACCCATTGTTTGTATCCCCTGGGTCCTCATAGCCAGCATCGTTAAAAAACGCTCCATCAGGCACAACAGCGCTACTTGATGACAACCAGGTATCTTACTAAAATAACCAGGCTGTGCCCTGTTAATCTAAAATATAAAAATATAAAAACATGTTCCTGGAGCAAACTGCTCTTCAATATTGCGTTTAATAAACTTAATGTCCAAAGGAGGCGTTCCATTGTCTACACTACGTTGTTTCGGTTAATACGACGATACGTTGTCAGTACGTTATTACTTTTTCACAGTTCCGAAGGTCATTCGAAAATAGCAGTACTGATGGGAGAGTGAATGAGCCGACTAAAATGTCTTCGTGAACAATTTCGGATGGAGTTGATTTCAATGCTTTATATGTTCTTGAAGTTTTCCCATCGTTGCATGCATGTACTTTTTTAACAAGCAACGAAATTCGAAGTAGTACGTATATAAAAAGGGGTAGAAAAACTTATAGTTCTTGTGAGACTCGTGACTGAGAATAAAATATATTAAAATACAACACAGTATTAAATAAAGCAACGTTCGAGCTGTGGTTGTCACGGGAGGGGCAACCACTATAAAACATCAGCTTCCATAATAACGTAAAAGCATTCAATATCAGTCAGCCGACCCTAAAGACCTTGTGTCCTAGGTATTTGTTTAACATGTCGAGCCTTTTATAAATATTCAAAAGCAATTTACATTTACATTTTAATACCTTCAAACACAGCACACAGCTTTTGGAGTCCCTTCTTCTTCAGCCACTCACTCACAAAAGCGGAGTTTTGTACTTTAAATGTATCTAATATAAAAGTGTCCTCCATGATTCGATCGAGGACGAGAACGGAACATGAATTCGAAATCGAGACAACTTGTTCAAATCCCCCCCCCCCCCCCACCCCTCCCATTCGGTGTCAAATTCCCCACCCCAAGGACAGCTACCGATGTCAAATTCCCTACTCCCCGGGCACGAAAATGAGTCAAATGCCCGGGGGTTGCCCGGGGGGGGGATGGTGATGTTTCGAATTGATCGGTACATAACCTTCTAACTTCATAGCTTTGGGGCTTTGTGATTTTAGGATGAGTTGTTGTACAATTATAAGAGCGCTTCCACTACAAAATCGGGACGATTTTGCTGAATAGCGAGGCCTTGAACTGTACCGAACGAAGGCCGTGTTGACGCTTCAATAAATACACGCGAATCATAGTACATTCCGTGACTTACAAGCAGAGTAAATGTCTCCCCTACATTAATTCTCACTGTCTCCAAGTTTCCTTGGCCGTTGATCGTCTCCCTCTCAAATGCTTTGGACGAAACTACCAGGAGACGGAAGCTTTCTTCTGTAGCCATTAATTCCTCCGCTCGACGAACCGTCCAAGGGCACTGAATTCAGAGTCAAAAATACTCGCAAAAATTAAGGAGACGAACGAAATACCATCTTAAATCATAGGATATAAAACTAAATTACTATTCTAAATAGGTATAAGGTCAAATGAAACTTAGGCAAAGCCGATGGAAGAGGATTTCTTTCACGTATCAAATCTCTCCCCATCTTTTGATTTTCTGGACAACCCAACCAAAATTCAAACATTCGCACATGCGCACTAAGGATGGCACTGTTCCTTTAAAACCAAAATGTAATGTTTAAAATGATTTTCTTGCTGAATGTTGGTCAAAGGTGCAAAGTATTGTAAGATTATCGCTGTCACGCAACATTAGTGAGTCAGTCAGACCTGTAACATTTATATACGTACTTACCTTGTAGATATTTTTCAATGAACTTTATCACTCACTTTCAAGCAAAAAAACATAAGAAAATAATTCGTTTTATTAATTTGAGGATATCTTATAGAATTTCGTTGAATCTGATGTCACGCCATTGTTTACCCAAGCGTAATTTTTCGCCGAAATGGCTATAAATAGAGTATCAAAATCGCGCTGAGCGAAGTGGATAAAACAGTTTGCCCAGATATTGCTCTTCATATTCTGATAGAATGCTATCTAACACAGCTTCGTATATCACTTTTAAAGAATTTGGAGACAGGGCACATACTTAACGCCAGCCGTTTTCCCGTGACATAATTTGCTGAATAGAAGCTAGCAAATTGTGGTCCTCGTTAAAATAAAATTATCGCTCTAAAACAATACAATACAGAAACCAAACCATTACGTAATCAACAGAACGAGGGATGCCTAAAGATCAAATAGAAACCATCGTAGAAACCACCAGAGTCATAGTTTTGCGACGCGAGCCGGGTTTATTTTCAGAAAATTTCATCTTTTTTAAACCCGATTTCTCAGCGATTTCTGACGGACTCGAATTTTCCATTTTCTCGCCAAACGAAGCAAAATTTTACCAAACTAACAACAGCTCGTTTGGCTTCACTCTAGGGCCTACTTATAGAGAGAATATGAACGAAAACAATTTTTCGACTTGTGCCACGGTTTGGTCGATTCTTACGGAAAGTCACTCTTAAGGATTTACACCATCTTACCGGTTACCTTGTTTTCTAGACACTGGAATGCATCCTTTAATTATATATGGAGTTCATGCCATATTTATAAGTTTTCTTTGGTAACTGTTTTGGTACGGAGGTTATGCATGTCTAACGCTATAATAATTTTACTGTTTTCTCTTTATATATATAGTACTGCTAATCAATACCATATTCAATTTCTGATATACGAAATATATAGACTATATTCCGCCATATAAAGGCGAACACAGTTGCCTAGCGCAGTCTTCCGACACAAATACTCTGCTGGCATGCAGTCTAGCTTTCCCTCCACCTCTGGCAATTTCAAGTATGACACAACTGGATGCAGGAGGTTACCATAGCCCGTGGGGCTTAATACTGCTGCCTTCCTCAGTGTCGCGTTGGCCTTACTTAGTGGTCATGTTTTGGGTATGCGCTCTTCCGCAGGCGGTTTCCTATTGCTGGCGGCGCGCATGCGCCCTCTGCCTCAGTCTGTAGCTTCTTCTGTAACTTCCAGATTCTTCGCTGGGAACTATTGTTGTTGTCTTCAAAAAATTGTATCTTTTTGTGCGCCTTTGCAATTTCCCTTCTTATTCTCTTTCTGCTGCTAGATCTCTTATTTGGCAGTTGAAAGTTCCGTTTTTACTACAAGCATTTGTTTTTCATTAAGATCTGACGGAGTGGGGTCTGGGCCGTTTCCCTGTTTAATTGTTACCGTTTAAGTTTGGCACTGTCATCTAAGAGTAGTGTTGGAATACATGCCTGCCTCTTGTGTTTGTTTTCATTTGTAACGTAAGCTTTATCGATTTTCTCATTCCTCTCCCTGTACTCTCTCTGGATTCCAGCCCGTCTTTTTGGGCTTTTTTGGAAATAATCCTTCCTATTGCAGTTTTCTCTGCCTGTAAGCTCTTTGGATTACTGCTCGTGTTTTAGGACCATCTGCGAAAGGTATTATCATGATCCCTTTATACGTTGCATTAAAACACATTATTGTTGTTTTATAATTTCCGATCGGTTGGTGTATTACAAAAGCTAGAAAAAAGTACCACTTTCAATACTCCGTTTACTACCAGATGTAATTTATTTTATTAATATTTTTTACTTCCAAGGGGTATTTCCATAACAATAACAGAAAGGAAATGATTTTAAAAAGCGTCTGGACGATTAATTTTGCACAAGTTTACAACTTCTGGAAGAAATAACTTCCGTTACTTATTCTGTTACTATCATTATAATACAGAATTCTGATTATTTTCTCGCTAAATATATCTAATAGAACTATTTAAGAGTCATTCAAAATACTTTACCTTGCTCTTCGTTCCAAATAGCAACAGTTAGCGTGAGTTGAGATAATGAAAGGGGATAAATACTGTACAAGCCAGGTATTAGTGCACATGGACCCAAGAAGGAAATCTGAGAGATCTACTTGAATTGCATAATTGGTGTCGATTTACTCGTGTGATCTTGCAATGTCAGGCCTTTCAATGTTGACATATTTATATTTTGAGCAGCAGGTTTGATATTAAACGAGAGGCCAAAAATCGGTAACGGAGGTTATTGGTAACACATGGTAACGGAGGTTATTTTTTGTGGTTCTCTTGCTCAATTTTCGACACAAAATTAGGTCCTGGAATATTTGTTTTAGCTGATATTTGCCAAGGACTTTAGGACGCCCAACATTTCAAACGGAACTGACACTGAGCTATTGCGCAAATGAAAAAGGTGTAGGTAACGGAAGTTATTCCCTTATCCATAACCATGCAGTCACATATACAGCCGGTGTAATTTCATGGGCTGAGTTTGAGAGAAAAAAGTTAAATTTTATATTGCAATACCATAGCAACAAGGAAACAATTTGGTCATGCATAGTGTATTAAAATGTAATTTCTAGCATTTATCAAATGTATTTGCTTTCAGGTAACGTAGGTTATTCTTAAATTGTGGACAACGTTCTGTTATTCAGAAATTGAGCTAGAATGATCATGTTATTAAGTCCATAGGCTCATTAGAAATATTATTTATCGTAGTTTTGAAATGGTATATTAGTTTGGAGGTATCTCTTGGTAAGCCGTACAAGTTAGGAGGATGTTGTTTGATAAGTGAGTTGTGGACAGCTGAAATATGCAAATTTAAGGGTAGTTTCCTATGAAATAAATTTCAGAAACATTTTCTTTTCGTCTTATTGCTTGTTGTCTCAACAAAACCATCCATACTGATTAATTAAATCGATTTAGCAAAGCAGTAACGGTATATTAAGGCATATATATTTAGCAAAGACAGCGAAAATGCCTATTGGCTGGTGGCTGGTGTTAACTGGGAATGAGCGTGAAGCACTAGGGTTTGGAGCAGACATGGCTTCTTGACGACTAAGGCTTTGCACGACCTGCCTGGACGACTCTTCGTGTGAAGTGTGATTCGTAATTAGTATGCGTGCTAGCATATATCATGGGTAAGACTGCGGAAAATAGTAGATGTACTGGATAGCAAACAATCTGACTTTATGATTATTTACCCGCTGATCAGAGACCGAGAACACTGTCGTAAATTCAGTTGTCAGTTAAAATGTCGGCTATTCATCAGTTGTCAGTTACATGTACATGTTCAGTTTGTCAGTTGTCAGTTTAACCCATCGACAACCTCTCAAAACATTTTGTATCATTTCATAAACATTTTGTGTACATTTTGCATACAGTTTGTATACATTTTGCATACATTTTGCAAACATTTCGCATACATTTTGCAAACATTTTGTAAACCGCATTTGCAAACATTTTTCATACATTTTGTCATGATTTTGTACAATTTGGTTTGTTTCGTGCAAGAAAACATCATCGATCATATCGGTGTCCGAAGGGTTTGGAGAGATTCTCCGAAAGGTTAAAACTTAAAAGTAATTGTGAAAATCCAGCTTTTTTTGCATTTACTTTGTTTCCGTTTTTTTCTTATGATATTAAAGTGCAAGTATCATGTCAAAAAAATAAAAAAATTATATTGTACTATTGTGTTTGTTTCTCACAAAAAGGTATTAATCTTGCGAATTTTGTAACATTTCTGGCAATTAAAGAGGCTATGTCATGGTACTGCGCATGTATCGAGTAATCGCTCGGTTGGTGGCTTTAATTGGATAGCAACTATTAAACTTCCCTCCTTCAACGCTTTATTGAAAGGATTTTCAATATTTTCCCCTGGAGACTGTTCATATACACTGTTTGTTGGTCATTTTTGCATATTTGCTTTGATTTTGAGCATCCCACATGGCCGAGAGATTCGGTAGTTCATATCAAAATCGGTGGAAATAGCTGTTTCGATTCCGGCTCGGAACGCATTACTATACCGTGACAGAGCCCCTTTATCCAATCCCTAATTTTGGTTACTTTTCATGGATCATGTGACGTCATAAGATGAATCAACTCCCTCCCTAGAGAAAACTACTACAATAAAATCCCGTAGGTTTTCATTGTAACATCACAAGATGAATCAATCCCGCAATTCGGGTAGCGTTTATTCTAGTTTAATTTCTGCTCCTGCCTCTCAAAGAAAACTAAGTTAGACAACTGAAGTATATCAGAAATAGAATTTGGGGCAAAAAGAGTTCATGTTGTTTTATGGCGCTAGCTTGCATTTTAATGTCTTAGTCAAACTGATTTGTGAAAAAAAGCAAAGGGAAAAAACTAGTTCTGCTTATTTCAGGAAACAAAAATCCATACAAAAATCCAAAAAATCCATGAGGACGTACATATACTTCTATCAAACTTAGTCCGATCGCCTACACGACTGCAGTGATTCGTGCATGCATGAGTCGTCAACTTAGCATGCCTAATGCATGATCAAATTACAAAACATGTTTTGTGGGTTAAACTTGCTGTTTTAGTAAACTTCACGTCAAAATAAAAGACTAATAAGGAGCACTGAAGGAACTGTAGTAAAAATACAAACGAAAACGATTAGAATTAGCCTGAAGTACAGCATACGACAATTAAGCACTCGCGAATTTGCGCGAAGCGCTCTCCCAGCCTCCGTCAAAGGATTGCTCTTCACTTCCCCAATGGAGACTATTTCGGTATCAGTATTCCCTGAATTAAGATTGGAAGCTTTTAAGCTTTTAAGCTTTAAAAAGATATTCAAGATACATTTATGTACAGTTCATTATTACTTTTATGGGAGACTGGTACGAAATGGGGGGTGGACGTAATGTTTTCCACCAGGAAATAGGGAGGACGTTGTAAGTTTTTCCCTTCATTGCAAAATATTCTTTTCATCTTTCAAGAAACACTATCATGGCCCTAACCTGGTGCTGCAGCAGTCCTCCCATACGAAAACAGTGCTTTGGATTTAAAATCTAGGTACCAGTGAGAAGGACTTCATATCTCATAGAATTAAAATCCACACTTCCTCAAAGGTATTGCTGGACTCCCTTCTGTTCATCGATAATAGTTAATAGTCAGTATAACAAAGTAATTCATGGTTAAGGTATAGTGAAAAGAGCACAAGTTAGTCCACAATGGCGCAAGTGAACCAAGTGAAAGTGCAAGTGAACTAAACGGAAATGGCGCCGCTATTGAAGTGCATTATTATTATTATTGTTGTTGTTGTTGTAAATAATAAATCCACAGGTAATGAAACCATTCATACCAAATTAACAAATTCAGTACCAATTTCATTTCATTTGCAGTTATTTAAAATTGGCTCTATTGCTGGGTTGCACATGACGTCATCGCCGCCATCTTGGTTGACGTTAACAAAATATTCCTCGTTCGATCAACCATGAAACGAAAAGATTTATTTGTTTCATTCAACCAACATGGCCGCCACGTCTTTGTTATTTGAATCTCTGGGCAATAATATTCTCTACCTATAGAAACCTCGAGCTCGCAGTCTAATTGTTAAATCGACCTCTTACTAGTAAAAATCGCCATATGGAGCACGGATATCTAAACAGCCATGTCTTGACCGTACAGCACAAGCCATATGGATCACGGATATCTAAACTACATCTCTTATCTACATCTACATCTACTTTTATTCTTCACAAAGCCTTACAGCATCTAGTGAAGGGAGCCATGGTCAGCATGGTCAGCCGTTACAATAATGAATAAATTAATTAATTAATTAATAGATCTATAAATCATAAGTCATTAAATTTAAGTAAATAAATAGATATTAATATGTAAATTCCTTAATTGTTAGTAAAGGGCCAGAAACTCCGAAGCTGACTGTTTGAACACTTTGACACTATTTGAAGATACAACATATTCAGGTAGTGAGTTCCAGTCTTTAACAGTTCTCGGGAAAAAGCTATACTTATAACAATCAAATACTTATAACAATTGTTAAATCGACCTCTTACTTGTAAAAATCGTATAAATACCTTAGTGTTTTACCGGTACAAAGGAGCATGCACGTGACTGATTAATCTGATTGTATTAAATGCTGATTAAGCAGCCCGACGCGTGTGAAATTCTCACGAGGATTTTGAAAGCCCCGTCGAACCCGTTGGCGAGCATATGAAACATCTACTACTCATTCATGATTACATGCAAGTATGTTTTATTTAACATTGTTTCTATTGTTTGTAATTGTATTTTTCAACTATTGTGTATAGATATCCCGCTCATGGCAAGTGGCTGGGTTTCCATGTATTTATCATTTCACAAACCAATCAATCAGAGCGCACGTTACTGAAATATGACGTCATACTCTCAAAAACACATGGATTTTGACCAATAAGAGCGCACGTTAGTATGTATTATGTAACAAGAAATGCATCACGCAGCCCTTGGTTACCGGATACCTTCAAAACGAAAAAGATGGAAAAACAAATTTTTCGCACAGAAATGTAGTTTTAGTAGTAGTGTCTCATATACCAAAAACTCCGTTGAATAAAAATTAATGTTGACGGAGAAATACCAAAAGGAAGTGTTTGACCGGAAGTAAAAGGTTCCGTTTGATTGACAGCAGATCAATAAACACATGACAAGTGCTCACTCGCCCGTAACGACGGTGTGAAGAAAGCTGGCGCATATAATATTAAATTTATTTCATATACCAATGTTTACGTTTATTGAGAAACGTTTTTCCACACATGATTCCATACTTCCATCGGTTGTTGGCCTTATGCCTTCAAAAAAGCAAGCAGGATGCCCTTAGCTTGGAAAACAAAGAAAAAAGCAAAGCAAAACAAGGCCAAACAATGCATATGACTACAAAGCCAAATAGGAGTCCTCGTAAAACCCGACAAGGGTTCATATTTTCACTTTCAGACAGAGTGCCGAGTGGCCCACATCTGAACATGAAGAATTGATAGGAGCCAGCCGAGAGAATATTTGTTTACAAGAAAGCTTAGATGAAAACGTAAAGTCTGACGGTGACTCTGAATCGCTTGAAACCAACACCACGATCTTAGCTCGCTATTGCCGTGCTGTTTCAGCCGCCTGCAAATCGCTGCTCTACTAACTATGCTGGCATTCAAGGCGTCTCTAGGTGTTCACATTGGCTTTGTCCCTCAAGGTCTTTCTGTCTTTCTCATTTTTCAAGTCACACAAGAAAACTAGAACAACCAGCTATATTAACATTTTCTCGATGCGGCGCGTAGCTTTGATCGGAAATCAACATTGGTGGGAAATCTTGACAGATAGTTGAACTGTGATGAGAAATGATTGGCCAAGAGCTCGCTAATTGTTGGAGAGGTGGGGCTTCAGATTCATGCACGACAGATGGCTAGATTTTCTAAAATGCTATTTTCTACGCTTTCGATTTTCAACCAAAATAGAGTTTTAAAAAAGCTCCCACTCAAGAGGAATTTAGTCGATTTGTTTGAAATTGTCACAAAATGTCAATTGATATCTCCGCTGCAAAAGGATGTCGGGGAATTGGAAAATTCTAAAAATAGAGCTCTTGACAGCGTTTTCTGCAAATCTACTCTGATTATTTTTCGCCTTTTCACGGAGAGCATGATACCTTTTGAACTAAATCGAATTTTGAAATTCCCCGACACGGTTTTGTAATACGATTCCTCTGAAATGCGACAAAGCAAACAGATTTTAAAACTTTAAAATATTTTCGGAGTCGGAGCTTCTGAAAGCCATCTCACTAGATCCGAGAAACGGGATCGCGGAAAATTCGAGATTTAAAAACAAAATCAAAACTTTTTATGTATTCTTGTAGCCAATTTTATAAGCTTTAAAATGATACATGGATGATTTATCTACGATGTTTACTCGAGGCGCTACATAATTTAGACTGGAAACGCACTCTGAAGGTATCCGGTAACCTTAACTTTAATAATGTTCAATCCCTGTTTATCACTGAAATGCTTTCAAGAAATGCATTGCGCAGTTCCTTCGAGGTGGTGGCTTAACTGTTTTCCTAGCCCATGTAAATCTTTTATAATTTCTTAGTCCCTGCATGCTTAGCACTGATATGTTTCAAGAAATGCACCACGCAGCTTCTTAATAATTAGAGTTAAGTTGATGGTTTCTCGTTAGGGAGCGTTCGATTGATCGTATTCCGCAATAAGAATACACAGAATGATCACGATCACGATACTAAATGTATCCTGAATATCTTACACCAGTTAGTGTTTGTAGCTTACAGTGTAAAATGTGCCTGAACCAGTGATTTCCAGAGACTATTACCATCTCTTCTTATTGCGGAATATCGTCATGTTTCTTCAATTGTGTATTATTTCTCAAATGCATTATTCATTTGATGTTAATACAGAGTTTCTTTTATTCTTATTAGCACTTAGAACTGTGTCTATTCTTCGTGTGAAAGAGTAACATAGACTCAATACAATTATTGGTAATTACATTTTCATAATTTCTCATTTATAGATCTTTTTCATATTTTTTTAATTTATTGAAACACAATTTAAGTAATTGCTTTTTTTGCTTCAATAGAAACGTGCAGCTCTCCAGGTGACCAGAGCAACAATAACCCATCAGGTCTGATGCTACTAATATTGATGATACAGAAAACAATAATAATTAATCACCTTTACTGCTGGCTGAAAACCTACTTCACAACTTACTGTTAACTTTGTAATAATCCAGTAAGGCCTATGTAGCATTGACGATGAATACTATTGAAATTGAAAAGTGTCCGAATGATCACAGATGGTATTTAGAGGACCTGAGAAACCATGGAGCATACGTTCAAGGCACATACGGATTGGCTGTCCTCAGTATCATTTTATCGATACCTGCAACTTTCGCAAACGCAACTGTAATCCTCGCTATTCTTTCATCTCCCAGTCTACGAACTCCGTCTTATTTGATGTTAACAAGCATGGCTCTTACAGACTTCGGAGTAGGAATACTTGGACAGCCTCTTTTCAGTACCTTGCTGTTCTTCGTAGCCAATCATAACTTGAATGGTTTTTGCCAGTTGGTACTTCCTACTTCTGTCGTGGTCAGTTTGCTATGCACAGCATCATTTCTTACTGTGACTGCTATTAGCGTTGACAGGTACTTGGCCATTCGTTTAAAACTTGGATACAGAACAGTTGTAACCAACAAAAGAGTTGGTATTGTTCTTGGAATAGTGTATGCCATTTCTTTAGCTGGAGGTATTCTAATTGTCATAGTCGACTTCAATGTTTTGATGAAGTTGTTCCCCTTTCCATTGATGGTTTGCTTGGTGATCATCATGTTCTCCTATGTACAAGCCATTAGAGCATTACAGTCACACTGCTCACAGATACAACCACAGGGTGACCAAAACCAACAGCAATCTACCACAGGAGGCATTGATGTGATCAAGTACAGAAAAACGCTCAAGACTATGGCACTAATAGTTGGATTGCTTTTGTTATTTTACACACCTTTTGCTCTTTCCGTTGTTCATATGAACTTGGAAGTCATAAGTGGTCGAAGTGTACCATTTGTACAACATATCTCGTATACTTTGGCGCAAGCTAATTCTAATATCAATCCATTGATCGTTATTTATAGGATTGGAGAGATTAGGCAGGCTTGTCGAACATTGTGGCAGAAAATGATGTGCTTTAAAAGCGCATAATTTAGACATACAGGGAAGAGCGTGCTGTCACATGAAATGAACAATGAATCCTTGAACATGGGAAGATAGATAATTTGATTTCCTAACTGTTGTCTTAAAATAGTTTCGTTTCGTTAATTTTGTTTATTATCAGTATTAATGTCACAATCCCGTTTCTGATTGGTTGAAAGGAGTGCAATTATTATTGGATGAGGCTGAGTGGGACTGACTATCCACACTGGTTACCTCAGTTGGTAGAGCACGGTCTAGAGTGCGGGAGGTCAGGGGTTCGAATCCCAGCCGCGTCCTTGGGCAGGGACGTATAGATCGATGGCCTTGTCTCCTTCCTCTTCTGATCTATAGGAGGGGGACGTAGAAGAATCTGTTGTGTTATTTCGAGAAAGGGTAGGGGATTGTCTCCCGACACAACAGCCAGGTATTCTGACGTATAACAAATACTCATGAGTGCATTGCAGCACATTGCGCCACAATAGCAGTTCGTATGCAGGTTGGCGCAGTAGTAAAACACTCACCTCTCACCGCTGCGGTCCCGGGTTCGATTATCGGCTCAGCCATCATATGTGAGTTGTAGGGTTGTTGTTGATTCCTTATCTGCATTCGAGGGTTTTTCTCCGGATTTTCCGCTTTACCTCCCTCCGTAAGAATCAGCCGTGAGTTGAGTGTAGTGTGTCCAAAATAGTTAATGTAGTGGGGAGTGTGTGAGGAGTAAAAGCAGGCCCCCACCGGCTGTAAGCTGTAATACTCAGCCTGCTATAACAACAAAATATATATTATTATTATAATAACCTTGTGAAGTGCATTTGAATATATTATTCATATAGAATTAGCGCTATGATACTTTTACCTTTTAATGATCTTCTGAACCTAATTGCAACACGTCAAACCAAATTGATTTGTATGTCACTCCCCTGTCGTACTCATTCCGACAGAAGCATGTCAGCAGTTCATATATATATACTCTTTATCCGATGGGGATATTAATTTAATTTTGGATGCTTTTTAAATCTCACCAGTTATTGATAGTTACAGGTACACGAAATAGTCCAGGTTTCTTAACAAATATTTGCGTCCTTTTCCAAGACACTGCGAATCACGAGGAAGATTTTTAGAGGTAATAAGCTACATGAGTGTCAGTTAGCGTGAACATTTCCCCAACAGATGGTTTGCTAAGCGTCTGCTATCGCATCCGTGACTTTTCATATTTTCAAATGGTTACATCTCTTAGGTTCAGAGAAATTATTATTAAAATATTATGCACTAAGTATCAAGTATCAACTCTAACTGTTCTTTGATCTCCAATTGGAAAGGTTAAGAAAATGAAAAAATTAGTGTTTTTATCTCACTGTGTTTAAGTTATCCTGTCTAAGGTGCGACTTCTATCTTCCGCTAGCTTGAACTGTACGGTTTACCCGGCTTACTCATATTTGCTTTCTATGAGTACAAACTTTATTATTGTTTCAAAAAGCGGATATAACTAAAACAATATGGCTCATTTAGATAATTCATAATTCTTGAAACTCTATATTTAATTTAATTTTGAAAATTAGTCTTTGAGGAGGGTGGAAAATATAGTGTCCTTCGCAGCCGTTGTTAGTGTCCGTCCCAATACTCCATCCCCACAGGAAGTGTAGGATCGACACTTAGAATCGCTGCGAAGGAAACGGGGAACCAACAACAATTTATTGTTACTCAGATGGTAGGAGGAAAATCACATGCAATTTATACATTTTTAAGAAATAATGAGTGAGTTCGCCCTGCAAAGATTAATTTCGATTGCCAAACACTGCGTAACAAAGCACAACCCTTCAGTACATTTTCCTCAGAATAAAATAAAACTTCGCAGTTTCTGGCCCTAAAATGTAGCAATCCTGAATCGCTTGACATCATCATAAGCGATAAGATTTACAGTTCGTTTTCCTTATCATCGGGTTGTTCATAATACCTTCTTTCTCAGTTCTTGGATTGATTGAAGTCAGCAAATAAAACCCTCTTTCTCAGTTCTTGAGTTGATATGTTGTGCCGTGTTGTAATGATTACACCGCTTTATGATTTGTTTCATTGAATATTTTGTGAGTGGAAATTCCTGTTGACAAATGCTATAGGCGGTTGTGTTTTTACCAAGAAGAGGAAAGTTCATTAATGTCCTAAATGTAGATACTTTAGCCGGTCTAAAAAATATATTATTTTCTAGTCTACTCTAGTCAAGTGCATCACCCTTTGGCTACCCCAACGCTACCCCAGTCTAGAGAATCTAGTCCTCTTCCCGTTTTACCTCTCTTTAAAGGGGCTATGTCATGGTACTGCGCATGTATCGAATAATCGCTCGGTTGGTGGCTGTTAATTGGATACAAACAGTTAAACTTCCCTCCCTCAATGCTTGATTGAAAGGATATTCAATATTTTCCCTGGAGACTGTTTATATATACACTGTTTGTTAGTCATTTTTGCATATTTGCTTTGATTTTCAGCATCCCACATGGCCGAGAGGTTTGTTAGTTCATATCAAAATCGGTGGAAATAGCTGTTTCGTTTCCGGCCCGGAACGTGAATGTAAAGTAGTCTATTACCGTGACACAGCCCCTTTTAAACATTCTCTTCTCCTCCAGGTGGCGGGCTCCTCCAGGTGGCGGGCTCCTCCTCCGCCTAATTAATATTCAGCCGCCATTTTGAATATGTAATGACCTCCACCCAATTAATATTCAGCCGCCATTTTGAACAGGTTATGATGCTTAGGCTTAGCCACAAGTTGCTCGGCAACTTTTTGGCAACTTTTCGTTTTTCCGGCAACTTTTTGGCAACTTTCTGTTAAAAGAGCAACTTGACGTGTGTTTTTTAGCAATTTTTATATTGTCAGTTATAGGTAACACAAATATTTGATATTTAGTACCTGATTTGAAAGACTTCAATAGTGATTATATTGTCTCTGGGAGTCTGAGAGGCCTGGGACACAACACAGTCCAAAGGTCAGTGAGTCAGCGAGTCACGAGGTAAAAGAAAATGGCGGACGTAAATGCTTCCAACTCTGACAGTTCTGGGAGTGAAAGTAGTGAAAGTGAGGAAGGACCAATCGAGAAAGCCAAAAGAGCCGGTGAAAACATAAGTGCTCCAAGTAGGGCTTCAGTTAGTCGGCAACGTAATATCTCAGCAAAATTAGCAACTTTTGAACAATTTTTGGACGTTTTAGACCGAGTTTTAAATTAAATTTTTGGGCAACTTTTTAAAATATGAGCAACTTTTTCGATTTTTTTAAGCAACTTTTGAGGAAATGTTTAGCAACTTGTGGCTAAGCCTAATGATACTCCATTTTCCTCCGCCTTCCTCCACCGAAAACCGGCTCCGTTACCGCATATACTACTACTTTGAAAGGAATGCAATTATTATTGGATGAGGCTGAGACCAAACTCTGTGTTATCATCCGAGGCCGCAGGGAGCTTGGTCTGCTTTCCGCGTTCGGTTTCGCAAATTTATCCGTTTGCTTTGTTTAGCCTTGACTCTGGCGTAGAAAACGTTTTTGTCCTCAACCAATCGTCGATTAAATTATATATGTTTTGTGTATAGTTGTCCTATGTAATACCATGATCACCTCGGTTTTCTGTTTGTTCTGGAACATTTAATCTCTAAATTCCCTCATCAGCATGCATACTTGTTCTAATGTTCCCTCATTGACATGCAAGAAGGAAAATCAGAAGGGCATGCACGCTGATGAGGGAACCCTTTGCACACCGGGTTATGGTTAATACCTATTAACCCTGTACCCTACCTATTTTATGGCTCAAGAAAGTTCTTCTCTTCATTTCTCAAACCCGCTTCTTCCATGTGGGATACTTAAAACCATAAACGTAACGTAATTGAACTCCATGCATGCTTACCAAATGCATAATTACATTGTATTTTAGTTCTATACTTCTCAGAAACAACACGCTTGTCCCTAGGGGAAGCCAGGGTCATTCAATCAATGGCGCTCAATCTAGCATAATTATAACAAAAAGTTTCAAAAGCAACTCAACTGCGACGTCTATAATGTTATTTATTGCTTGTACAGGTATCTTTGGAACAGTATTTCGAACTCTTGCAACAGATTCGGCATAGTTTTCTTGAATAATGCGATTTTCGATAGCGTCTGAGCACAACTGGTCCATGACTACCTTGAAAAACAAAATTCAATGGGGTTTAAGTCAGGACTTCTTGGCGGTATTGCCAACAACTCAGCATTCACTCGTATCATAGCTGATATCGCTCTGTTTTGGGATGGGTCATCGTCTTGAATCCACATACGGCTTAGCCCTTTGTCAGCTCTCCTGAATATATCTTCGAAATGACTATCAATGAATGATTAAAACAATTGACCATTCATTTTTTTCAAACTGCTCACACAAAATTACACCCTCGTGGTAAGAGATTGCCACAATAAGCTTCACTAGACTTCCTCCTGAGCCTGTCTTTTGCCCTTTTGCAGTTCATCCATCGCGTTGGCCCTCTGACCCGGGGGTAGGGTGGGGGGGGGGGGGGGGGGGGGGTGGGAGTTCTTCCTATATTCGGCTGGTAGGGGTGATCGTCGTATTTTTTAGGGTTTGAAATCAATGATCCGGTATTTTTTTAGGGGTTGGTCAAGCGAAATCCATTTTAGGGTGATTTTTAGACAATGAAGCATATTTTAGGGTGGAAAACTTTTCACGGTTTGGTATTTTTTAGGGTATTTTCGAGGTTTCCCGACGGTCACCCTTACCCTTTTTACCTTGAAGAACCCCCCCAGGTCCTCTGACTTCCGTCTCCACACTTTACCTCTGCGAGCTATTGCTTGACCATGCATTGGCCTAAGAATAAATAAGTCAAAAACAGAAGCGATGTGGTTGGGAAACGCGCATACATCTTTAAAGAAACCTTTTGACATTCAATGGCCTCAAAAGCCTATCCTGGCCTTAGGGATATACTTTACCTACGATAGGGACACTAGTGACAAGTTAAATTTCTATGACAAGCTAGGTAACCTTAAAAAATGCTTAACCGTTTGGGAGAAAAGAAATCTTACTTTATATGGACGCATTAACATAGTCAAAACATTGGGGCTATCTAAGCTAATTTATAACGCATCAGTTTTGACCCTACCAAAAGACTTTTCCAAATTGGTTGACAAGTGTACTTACGCCTTTATTTGGAATAACAAGCCTCCTAAAATAAAGAAATCTACCCTGATAGGTTGCAAAAATAAAGGTGGTCTCAATATGGTCAATTTTGAAGATATGGAGAGAGCGATAAAAATTTGCTGGTTAAAGAGATTAACGAATAAGCATCCAGCAGCCTGGAAAATAATCCCTCTAAATTCTCTTTCTCGTTATGGGGGGACATTTCTATTCAGATGTGAGTATGATATGAAAGTCTTAGAATTGCCCCGCCTTCCTATGTTCTATAAATTATCATTGAGTTACTGGCAAGAGCTAAAGCGTGCATGGCACAGAAGACACCCGAGTCCACCAATACAAAGTGAAATAATATGGAATAATGTCAAAATTAAGATAGGAGGTTCTTCCGTTTTATATAAAGACTGGTTAGTAAAGGGTGTCACATACATTAGAGACTTGTTCGATGGAGAAAATCAACCACTTAATTTCTACTCCTTCCAAGAAAAGTTTGATATTAAAACTAATTTTCTACAGTATGCTGGCTTAATAAATGCAATTAAGATTCATATAAACGGTACGCAAAGATCAAGCGAACATTATAGTATCCCAGAATGGTTTATAGATTTCCAAAAGGTTGCGGCGAAAAAAGTTCGAAACGAACTTGTTGAACAGCAATTTAATGCCCCAACAGCTGAACATACAATCAAAGCTCGTGGTATTTCCGAATGCGATCTAAAACAAATTTACAGCCGGCCTTTTACCGTAACAAAAGAGATAAAAATTAGTATGTTTCAATACAAGATTGTCCACAACATTCTAGCAACAAACAACATTTTATATAAAGCCAAAATCAAAACAAGTGATAAGTGCCCCTTTTGCAACGAAAAACATACATTGGAGCATTTTTTTTTTCGATGCGTAAAAGCCGTTAATTTTTGGGAATGCTTCGTAAGCTGGTGGCAAAAATACACTTTGCAAAAGATTACTTTAGATGTGTGCTGCATCTTATACGGCCAGGTTGGGCCAATGTCAAATAAGAAGCTCTTAAATTATGCACAAATAATAGCAAAATACCATATGTATACAGCGTTTATTAGGGACACACACTTTTCTTTTGATAACTTCCTTACCCTGTTGCGCGAAAAAGCTTTACTCGAAAGAGAATGTGAGCACGACGAGGCGAGGTACAAGAGAAGGTGGAAACCTTTAAGTAAGTGGCTACAGGTAATACATTTTGATCATAATTAGTGGGTCATGTAAATATGTATGTAATGTAATGTAAATAATAATAATAATAAAAAAAAAAAAAAAAAAAAAAAAAAAATGCATTGGCTTTGTTTTGTGTACGAATGAAACACCATCCAAATAAAATGCTACCTTTTCAATCCAAACATTTTTAGGATATTCCTTTAAGCATCCGCTTGGCAAAATCCAGCCGCTTCTTTCTGTCACTCTATGTCGTCAGTCATTTCTAACGGGCGTTTAAATAAAAGAATCCCTTGTTGTTCAATAATCGGCGAACTGTGCGCACTGAAACATGTTCATATCTCATAATTCTTTTGACCGTGAAGTTTCCTTCTCGCCTTCGACGTTTGTACAGAGCTCTGATCACAGCCCTCTCTGGTTGTTCACTCAACTTCCTTGGCCGCCCCATGCGTTCACCATAGGAGTTATGTTTCACGTTAGCGCGTCTGAGTTTACTTTCATTTTTACCCTTCAGTCCTTCTCAAATGACTCTCAAGACAGATGCAGATGCAGGAGATCGGTGACAGATTTTACCCACATTTCTCAGTTCTTCTTGTATAGAAACCGAAGAACGCTCTTTCCTCGCCGCTTAGAGCAGTCTTATACACCATACCATGACTAATTCTCCTATTGTGACGTCAATGTGACGTCCACGAAAAAAAGAGAGACTAATTTCCATATTTTGACGTCAATGCAAAAGATAATTTATCCTCTCAAAAGATGATTCATTCCCTCTCATTTTGCTCATTCAGAAAGACAATAGATCCATGACGTCAGTGAAAATAATTTATTCCCCCTCCTAATTATGTATTCCCCTCACATCTGCCGAACCAAATTCAAACACGTCGAACCAAAGAGATTTATGCGTCGCTCTTCTGTCGTACATCCACTAGAATCCTTGCCATCCTTCATCAAAATTGTCTCAGATTTTCTCCAGTATATCTGTAAAGCAGACTCTGTTAGTCTGAGTAGTCTTTTATCATGAGAAAGTTTATCATTTAATTGGTGTGATTTTGGGGTTGACAGTACCCCTTTAAACTAACTTTCATTTCACTGTTAGGCCTACTCTGGGATCTAAACTCGCCTTAACTCGCACAACCTTGCCTTACTGGTCTTAACTCGTCGCGAGTAGGCCTACTGTTACTGAGGTGCAGAGTTCGTTCCCTCTAGTTTTTGACGTAGTTGCTCAGGCAGTTGTCTCACCATAGCTTGACGAATGTCTCGCATCCTCCAACAGTAAAGAAGAGGATTGAAAAAAGAATTTGAATACATTAAGAAAAGAGCAATTAAATTAAAACGTAGCTTGTTTCCTGCCTCGTTACTCAGAACGGGCTTTGTGATAAGGTAGACAAAGTAAGGTAAATAGCACATCATAAATAAGCCATAAACCCAAAGCATGCTCCTTGAGGTCTTTCTTCTTGTCGTCATTACAGCGGTTTGGTTATTGTTTTGGTTCGGAAGCACCTGTTCTTGCTGCTGAATTTGTGCGCGATGACGACGTACGATTTGGTAGATCTTCACATTGTTAAAAGTGCAAATACATATAAGCGTGACACCTAAGATACTCTGAGATAAAATGCAAATATCTTCGCTCCAGAATTGGGTTGATGAAATAATAGCTGGTGTTACCCAGAAAACAGCAAGTATTGAAAACATCCGTTTCTCTGTGACAAGCGTCATATATCTCAAATGGAAATACAGAGCAAGTATTCTATCAATGCTTACAGCTGTCATTGTAGCCATCGAAACACCGACTAAGAATACTCCGAAAAAATCATGTATCTGTTCCACAATACAAAAAGCTTGCTTCGATCCGCTAATGCGAGATAAACTCAGTATAAATGCTAAGGGCATCACCAGAAGCCCAACGGCGAAATCTGAAAATGCTAAACTGCACAAGAGGTAGTTAGACGGCGTTTGTAACGACGGAGTCTTGTATACGCCACGAATGACCAAGACGTTCTCGACTATAGTTGGGATGACTATAACCGACTGTAAAACGCATAACGTTACGAGAAACCCATAGTTTTCTTCCAACGAAGCTTCAAATTTCGAGAAAGAATGAAGGCAGCCATGTTCTTCTCCTGTATCAGTTACATTGTCTTTTTCGATAAACATAACGAAGTAAAAACGCTTCCGGCTTTTCAGCAAGATGAAATTATGACGATTATATCGTTACGACATAACTTAGTACGTTATCTCGGATTACTAGTTGTTAAAAGAGATGTTCTTTCTCAGACTGTGATTTCTCAGAGCGTTTTTAGTTGTGTCTCCTAGGCTCTGGAACTTACTTCCAGAACAAATTAGGCAACTTAACTCATTTGCACAATTCAAATCCAAATTGAAAACCATTCTTTTTCCTAAGTGACTTTTCCTGCTGAAATTGATTATTTTATGTACTAAAAAAACTCTATTTTATGTATTTATCTATATTTTTAAGTTGATATATATAGTAGCAATTTTTTTTTAGTTATCTGTAAGAGCATTGAAACGCAGTATAATGCTCCTAATATGTATTTATTATTATTATTATATTATTGGTTGGATTAATGGATGACCAGTTGATTAATCTATCGGCAACTTGGTTTTTTATACATCTTGCTTCGAGTTTTGCGAAGATTCCATTAAACCGGAAGTTAGAAATGTCAAGTTTTGACATCCGGCCAATAACGCCGGATATCCTCGATCTTTTGTCATGCATAAATTAATCTACTTATTGTCGTTGTTTATTCGCCAGATGTTAGTTGATCTTTAATAGTTGAAGAATAATTAGACTGTAAAATGGTCCCTTCCATATCGCTAAAATCAGTCGGCCGGCTATGACCGCAGTCAGAAAAATAATAACAATGAGAGTCCATGCGGCCAGAGAAAAAAAACTAACCTTTCATGCGCCGAACGCAATAGAGGTAATCGGCTAACGCTGTTGCCACCCATTTCATTTAAACCTCATTCCAACGATAGTACTGTACGTAAATGAACAATTTCTTCAGCAAGGTAGGAAAAAACCGTCACAAGCCACAAGTATGTGGCAACCCCACCAAGTTTTGCATCTTTAAGCAAGTTTCAATACCAGAAGTAAAACTGAAAATCCCTGTGGCCAAAAATATATTTCAAAACAAATGGTTCTATCGATACAACTGTAGGCAATATTTTTAACGTGCCGGGTTAAATATGTTGAACATTGGATTAAATTGGAGAATTTGATATTTTTTTATTGACGCCGGTCGGTACGCCACAAAGTGCAAAATGCAATTAATACATTTTGCGTCAGTGTGTCAAAATCTTATTACATCTTGCGTTAACCGTTTTATTACATTTTTTGTCAAACATTATTACATTTTGCACTATTACATTTTGTAGCCGCTCTTTGGCTACAAAATGTTAAATATTACATTTTTTGTCAAACATTATTACATTTTGCACTATTACATTTTGTAGCCGCTCTTTGGCTACAAAATGTTAAATAATGTTGAACATTGGATTAAACTGGAGAATTTAATATTTTTCTTGACGCCGTTCGGTACGCCACAAAGTGTATTGACGCAAAATGTATTAATTGCGTTTTGTGTCAAAATCTTATTATATCTTAATAATAATAATAATAACAACTTTATTTAACGAGGGTAGCACGTGACAGTTAACACTGATGAACTAGTGGCCCTCAAATTATCTTGCGTTAACCGTTTTATTACGTTTTATGTCAAACATTATTACATTTTGCACTATTACATTTTGTAGCCGCCCTTCGTATTGCTATTCGTATATTTGTTGATTAGCCCAGGTGGTACTGTAAGTAAAGATTAGTTACTCGTTCAACCGATGATTATCGAGCCTAACTTCAACTTACTGACATAAACCGAGGGAAACAGTGAGTTTTGTTTCCCGAGACTCTCGATATTTCTCGAGACGCTAGTCGAGGTAAACATCGAGATTCCAGGGAAACAAAGCTTACTGGTTTCCCGAGCGACCAGTCATGCGTTTGCTCATTTTTCCTATTAGCTGTGGAAAATGTTTTGTGATTATTAGCCAATTAAGTGCTAAACTAAAACCAAACGTGTTTTGGTCCATCACGCCACCAATCATCACGCCATCCACGATTGCGTTTACTTTTCCTCGTGATTCGTTCAAGTAAAACCAATCGTGAATTACTTCAGTTTGTGATTGGCTCATTGTGTTTTACTTGCTCCCGTGATTGGTTCTGTGATTACTTTGGTTTTGGTTTTACGACACTCGATTGAAAACCGCTCTACAAGCGAGGTTTGTCGTCTTCTCTTCGGGAAGCCGCTGCCAGCGTCACTACGGCATTTTTAGTAGCGTTTTGTTTGTTTCTTGCATCTTATTCTTTCTCTCACCCTTGATAAAGATGTAAATTGTTTTATTGGAGCTGGTTCCATTTTAATCGCTTTCTTTCGACGAAAAAGGTAAGCTTTTGATGAAGATCTAGATGTTTTGGTAAACAAATATTTCCCGCCTTTAGCTACCCAGTTATCACGATGTTATCACGTTGCGGGCAACAACTGGGATTGTTACATAGCCATAAGTTTTCCAGACACATGTACAACGCACGCTCTCATTGGCTGATTCAGGGTCACGTGGCAGTCATCAAAATTCAATGTTTCCCGCGCGGGCACAGGCTAACCATCCTCCAATTTTGTGTATTTGTCACTGATGTTTTAATAATCCATCTTTTCTTAGCAAATTGTTAAATAAAATACCCTTTGACTTGGTTTGTGTATGTGTTGATTTAGCGCGCGCTCATAATATAGCTCGGGTTTCCTGTGGCTTAGGTTTGTTGACATATAGCTCTGGCTTCCTGTGGCTCATATCGCCAACTACATAAAAATACATTAATCACATCGTGACAGAAGATGGTGTGACGTGTCGAGCGCGCCACTGGCTAGCTAAAGGCGGGAAATATTTGTTTTACCAAAACGTCTAGATCTTCATCAAAAGCTGACCATTTTTCGTCAAAGAAAGCGTTCAAAATGGAACCAGCTCCGAAGAAACAATTTACATATTTATCAAGCGCGAGAGTGAGAAATTGGTAGCTAAAAAAGGATGCAGTAAAGACACAAAACGATACTAAAAAAATAACGTAGCGATGATGGCAGCGCGCGTTTTGTGTTGAAAAGCAGCTTCGCGAGAAGAAGACGACAAACCTCGCTCGTATCAGGTAGGTCCTGTATTTATGCACAACTTTGCCTCTAGTAAAACTTATGTCTATATAACATACATTAATAATAGCCATTAATTTTAGATTAATTAAATGAGCAATATAACTTTAGTATGTTAGTGGAATAATTTCATGACTTTGTATATATATATATATAATTATTACTCAACTAGTATAATTTTATTTATTTATTAACAAGTATTTTTTAAATAGCTTAGGTTAGAGCACGGCTCTCTGGAAGAGCACGCATGTGAATGAGACTTTCCGTGTATAAATAAAGATTATGTATGTATGTAACAAATCACTTAATGGCTGTCCCCTCTGGAATCAGTGAGTTTTGTTTCCCCTCGATATTGACCATATATATACCAACTCACCTATATCTCAATTAACAGCTGGAATTGCAACTGTTGACATCTCTGACCATTTACCAGTGTTCTGTATAGTTAATTTGCAACTTAGCAAAAATAGTAGTAAGCAATATTATAGAGATTATTCAAACTTTAAACGTGATATATTTTTAAATGATATACACATGATAAACTGGGATGAAATCTTGAACCCTAATAAAAACCTAGATGAAAAAGCTAGGGATGCAATTAATACTATAAACACCATTGTTGATAAGCATGCTCCTATGAAGCAGGCTACTCAGACAAAACAAAAACAGCTAAATAAACCATGGATCACAACTGGGATTCTAAAGTCAATAAAGAGAAAACAAAAATTGTATCGAACACATTTTCTTAGTAAAGATATACAAAAAAAAAGTGAATATAAGCAGTATTCGAATACGCTAACGTATTTGAAAAATAAAAGTAAGAGAGACTATTTCAGTACTCAATTTGCAAAATACAAAGATAATCTCAAATCTACTTGGAAACTTATTGGTACTCTTATAAAAAGAAAAACTAAGGGCCAGATCTTTCCTACCAGAATTGTTCATGGAAATAAAACCCTAACTCATCCGGCTGATATAGCTGAACAATTTAATAATTTCTTTGTAAATGTAGGTCCAAATCTGGCAAGTAAATTAAGAAATGTTGACATCAGCCCTACCCAATATATTTCCTATTCTCCATCTTCTAGCTTTTTTTTATCATCTGTAACAGTAACACAAGTTTTTACATTATTTGCTAGTTTAAATGAAAACAAGACATGCATTAATATACCTAATAAACTCATTAAGATTGCTAGTGGACCACTCTCCATCCCTTTTACCAAAATATACAATGAATCTATTTTAACAGGAAGAGTACCTGAAATATTTAAAATTTCAAGAGTTACCCCAATATTCAAAAGTGGTAGTGCTATAGAATTTGGAAATTATAGGCCTATAGCTGTTATCTCCTCATTTAGCAAAGTTTTGGAAAGATTAGTTTATGACCAGCTGATATTTTTTCTTGAAAAACAAAATATATTATTTGATTATCAATTTGGGTTTAGGAAAGGTTATTCAACTGAGCATGCAATCTTAGAAAGTGTGGAAAATTTAAAGACTGCAATAGATGAAAATAAGATAACTTGTGGAATTTTTCTAGACTTTTCAAAAGCATTTGATACTATTAACCATGACATTCTTTTAATGAAAATGTACAAATATGGAATTTGTGGATTACCACATGCATGGTTCTCTAGTTATCTTGACGATCGTAAACAATATGTAAAAATAGGTAGCACTGAATCTGGCTTAAAAAGTATAACATGTGGTGTTCCACAAGGATCTACCCTAGGGCCCCTTTTGTTTCTATTATATATTAACGATCTTCCAAACTCTTCAAAAAAGCTTCTATTTAGAATATTTGCAGATGACACGAATATTTTCTATTCTTCAACTAGCCCTGCTGAACTAGAAAGAGTCATAAATGATGAGCTTTATAATGTACTAAATTTTTGCTTAGCAAATAAGTTATCAATTAATTTTAAAAAGACAAACTATATGTTAATAACCTCTCCTAGAAAAAAACCAAAAATTACAATAACAACTTGCAACATAGAACAAAAAACACAAATAAAATATTTAGGTGTCTTTATTGACGAACATTTAAAATGGGATCCTCAAATCAAGCATGTTAATAATAAAATTGCAAAGAATATAGGGATTTTATATAAACTAAGAAATTATGTTTCCATTACAATGCTAAAACAATTGTACTATACCCTTATTTTTCCTTATCTGAACTATGGCCTGATGAGTTGGGGTACTGCTACCCAATCTAGATTAATTAAGATTAAAACAAAACAAAATAAATGTGTTCGCTGCTTTTTCTTTGCTAATAAATTAGAAAGTGCCACACCTTACTATAGGATTCTAGAAATTCTTAAATTTGACAATATTTTTAAAATGAAAATCTCATCCCTAATTTATAAAATCAAATATGTTAAAAAAGATGTTCCAATTGTCTTCTCTGATCTAGTCTCATCAGCTTCTGATATCCATAATTATAATACCAGATATGCTGCTAATCAAAATTTGTACAGACCAGCTTCCAAAACAAATTATGGGTTATCAAGATTTAAATCCCTGGCCTCAAGAATATGGGAAAAAGTTCCAATTGAGATCAAATGTCAAACCCACAACAACTTCAAATTACAATATAAGTTGTTTCTACTTGAAAACCAGACCTAATTTGCATTGTATTTGTAAATATTAAATGTAAATTTAGATTATCAGTATTACCAAATTTATTGTAAATTAATTCTTAGATTGGGTTTATTGTACAAAGGTTATTATATAAGTAATTTCCTATCTCTCTTATATATATACATATATTTTTTTTTCTTTCCACTCCATTTTTTTGTTCCTTTTCTCAACCATGTTTAAACTCACTTTCAATCATATTATAGTATTTAAAAAAACTAAGTGACTGCAACATTTGGTAATTCTCCTCATTTAGTTTCTTCATGGTAGTGGCCAACTCGAAAGCTTTTGCTCCTTTGGCCACTACGCACATTTCCTGGAAATTGTAACCTTGAATACCTATTTTATTTTTTCTCCACTCTTTCCTACTAATTGTTAAAACTGAACTTGTAAATAGTGCAAAAAATAAAATTGAACTTGAATTGAACTTGATCCTCGATGTTCCCCTCGACTCCGTCGACTCTCGACTCTCGACTCCTCGACTCCGTCTCGGGGAACAAAACTCACTGTTTTCCTCGGGGCCAGTCATTAAGTGTTTAATGTTGCGCGCGCGGGCAACAGTTTGTTTTGTTACTTGTCACATGACCATCAATCAACCTTGAGGGCGCACGTTATATCTGGAAAATTTATGGCTATTTAACAATTAGACCCGCAGCCCGAATGGGCTACGAGTCAATAGCCCACGTGGCGCAGCCGAATGGGCTATTTAACTCGTAGCCCATGAGGGCGAGAGGTCTAATTGTTTTAGTATAAACTAACTAGTAGGACAGTAGAAAAGAATAGAAAGAAACAAATTTAAGTTGAAAAATTGTTGTCATTTCGTGAAAATGCGTGCAGTTTTTCTCTACCATGGGCTATTACAAATAGACCTATAGTAGGGTTGCCAATCAGAATGCAGGATTTGTAATAGTCCACTAGTTGGTTTATACTAAATAACAATATACACTTAATAACTGGTCCCGAGGAAGCACGTGCAAGTCCATAGATCAAGCTAGCTATTGTTTCCCTAGCAAGAGAGTTATGTTTGAGGTTTGAGTTATGTTTGAGGCCAGTCATGTGATACGGCCTCAGTTGGAACTATTTAATCACGAGTTTGAAAAGTGAAGTCGAGAGAGAAATAGCATAAACTTGAATAAAAATCTTCTTGTATTCCTTAGCTATGTCTATACCAAGTTTCAGCGATATTAAAATAGATGACTTCTGCACTCGCCACCTTTTCGGCACCCTTCTATATATCTAGGTCAGAATATAATCCTATATCACCAATAAATATGCTTTGATATTAATTCTAATTATAGGGGCACTGTCGATCGAATTGAACCTTCAAGTTTCTTTAAAACAAAACTACAATGATAACACCCTGAGATAGAAGAGAAATACCATGTGAATGTCCTGATATGCTTTACAAACTACAACAATAACACCCTGAGATAGAAGAGAAATACCATGTGAATGTCCTGATATGCTTTACAAACTACAACAATAACACCCTGAGATAGAAGAGAAATACCATGTGAATGTCCTGATATGCTTTACAAACTACAACAATAACACCCTGAGATAGAAGAGAAATACCATGTGAATGTCCTGATATGCTTTACAAACTACAACAATAACACCCTGAGATAGAAGAGAAATACCATGTGAATGTCCTGATATGCTTTATAAACTACAACAATAACACCCTGAGATAGAAGAGAAAACCATGTGAATGTCCTGATATGCTTTACAAACTACAACAATAACACCCTGAGATAGAAGAGAAATACCATGTGAATGTGATGTGTTTTGCAAACGTTTTTGATAGAGGATTGCAAAGATGACAGTAGAATACAAAAACTTATTCTAGAATCTTGATTTCGGTTACGTACAGTGAACCGATTTCAAGTTGCTCAACATTTTCCTTAAAACGCTGAATTTCTAACGGGACCTGAAACAACCATAAGACCAGGACCCGGCTAATTCACAGATCGAACTGGAATTTAGCGGTTTTTTTTTTTAACTAACTTGTATTTAACTGCGGTTACTAAGGTTCAGAGTTCATTCCCTCTAGTTTTTGACGTAGTTGCTCAGGCAGTTGTCTCACCATAGCTTGACGAATGTCTCGCATCCTCCAGCAGTAAAGGAGAGGATTGAGAAAGGAATTTGAATACATTAAGAAAAGAGCAATCAAATGAAAACGTAGCTCGTTTCCTGCCTCGTTACTCAGACCGGGCTTTGTGATAAGGTAGACAAAGTAAGGTAAATAGCATATCATAAATAAGCCATAAACCCAAAGCATGCTCCTTGAGGTCTTTCTTCTTGTCGTCATTACAGCGGTTTGGTTATTGTTTTGGTTCGGAAGCACCTGTTCTTGCTGCTGAATTTGTGCGCGATGACGACGTACGATTTGGTAGATCTTCACATTGTTAAAAGTGCAAATACATATAAGCGTGACACCTAAGATACTCTGAGATAAAATGCAAATATCTTCGCTCCAGAATTGGGTTGATGAAATAATAGCTGATGTTACCCAGAAAACAGCAAGTATTGAAAACATCCGTTTCTCTGTGACAAGCGTCATATATCTCAAATGGAAATACAGAGCAAGTATTCTATCAATGCTTACAGCTGTCATTGTAGCCATCGAAACGCCGACAAAGAATGCTCCGAAAACATCACGTACCTGTGCCACAACACAGAAAGCTTGCTTCGATCTGCTAATGATAGATATACCAACAGTAAATGCTAAGGGCATCACGAGAAGTCCAACAGCGAAATCTGAAAATGCTAAACTGCACAAGAGGTAGTTAGACGGCGTTTGTAACGACGGAGTCTTGTATACGCCACGAATGACCAAGACGTTCTCAACTATAGTTGGGATGACTATAACCGACTGTAAAACGCATAACGTTACGAGAAACCCATAGTTTTCTTCCAACGAAGCTTCAAATTTCGAGAAAGAATGAAGGCAGCCATGTTCTTCTCCTGTATCAGTTACATTGTCCTTTTCGATAAACATAACGAAGTAAAAACGCTTCCGGCTTTTCAGCAAGATCAAATTATGACGATTATATCGTTACGAGATATGCTTAGTACGTTATTTTGGATTACTAGTTGTTAAAAGGGATGTTCTTTCTCAGATGGTTATTGGTTGGATTAATGGATGACCAGTTGATTAATCTATCGTGCAACTTGGTCTTTTATACATCTTGCCTCGAGTTTTGCGAAGATTCGATTAATCCGAAGGTAGAAATGTCAAGTTTTCACACCAGACCAATAACGCCTGATATCCTCTTTTGTCATGCATTATTGCTGCCGCAGCGAGAGTGAGCCTGAAGCGAGCAAGCAAGGCAGCAGTTCTAATCTGTAAGCGGGTCTTTTTTACCGTAATGCTTTGCACGGATCTGATCATCACGTGACATTATACGAGGTGGAAGCTAACTACGTTCAACCGTTCTTTAATGCATTTCTGTGTATGCGATCCTTGTGTAATCATGAATTTGTTGACGTGTAGACGTGTAGGCGAACTCTGTGTGAACTATCAGTTTCCAAAGAGCAAGATCTCTTCTGTTATCACTAAGATGGTGAGCAGCAAATAATTTTCTTCTATTGACCTTCGATAAAGTCAAGAAGCCGGTTCAATTGAAACACAATTATCATTTACAATTACATTCTCAATTACAGTTGATTCTTCACCGGGGAGAACAGCAGTTTTTTTGTGCCGGGAATCTTAAGAAAATGTCGGGAATTGGTAGGCTCAGGGGATTTACCGGGAGACAACTTTTGAGATACACACCACAGCTTAAACAGGATTCAGTCGCACGATAGCCCCAAAACTACAAAATATATTCATCTAATACCTTGGATATTTTTCCTGCCACTGAAAGTGCTACTGTAGGTTCTCTTCTAATACACTTCCTTAACTGAGCGGATCAGCATTCACTACCTGTTAGGTATACTATTCAAACATCGAACTTTTCATGCGCAATTGAAACAAAAGATAATTAGGCCGCTCCTTTTGAGTCGGCGCATGAAAAGTACGACGTTTGAATCGGGCCTAATTAACAATGCGTTTCCAAATAAATAAATAAATTTATACCGTGCATTTGCATAATGAAAAGACCGAGAGCTCTCTGTAGCGTCGCACTGGTTTGCTGAAGAAGGGCAATAAGAGAATGATAGCTAGTCTCAGCTTGTAGTAAATTTGGCCACTATTGTGACGATTTCATTTAAACCTCATTCCAACGATAGTACTGTACGTAAATGAACAATTTCTTCAGCAAGGTAGGAAAAACCGCCACAAGCCACAAGTATGTGGCAACCCCACCATGTTTTGCATCTTCAAGCAAGATTCAATTTCTTAAAGAACCAGAAGTAAAACTGAAAATCCCTGTGGCCAAAAAAATATTTCAAAACAAATGGTTCCATCGATACAACTGTAGGCAATAATTCAAACGTGCCGGGTTAAATAATGTTGAACATTGGATTAAACTGGAGAATTTAATATTTTTCTTGACGCCGTTCGGTACGCCACAAAGTGTACTTACGCAAAATGTATTAATTGCGTTTTGTGTCAAAATCTTATGACATCTTGCGTTAACCGTTTTATTACGTTTTATGTCAAACATTATTACATCTTGCACTATTACATTTTGTAGCCGCCCTTCGTATTGTTATTCGTATATTTGTTGATTAGCTCAGGTGGTACTGTAAGTAAGGATTAGTTACTCGTTCAACCGATGTGACTAAGCGATTTTGATGTCGAGCCTGACATCAACTTACTGACTTACCCTGAGGGAACAGTGAGTTTTATTTCCCAAGACTCTCGATGTTTCCCGAGACGCCAGTTGAGATAAACATCGAGAGTCGAGCGAAACAAAACTCACTGGTTTCCCGAGCGACCAGTTATTCGTTTGCTCATTTTTCCTATTGGCTGTGGAAAATGTTTTGTGATTATCAGCCAATCAACTGCTGCAATAAATGTGCTGCAATAAACTTAAACTCAATAGAGATAAAACTGAACTGCTTTTGCTTAGTTCCCGTTGCCGACCACAGCCAGTTTTAGCATCAGTGAACGTTTGTAGTGAAAGAATATGGTATTTTCTCGGTGTAAGAAACCCAAACTTGTAGGGTTCCTGAAAGTACAAATTAAAGCGACACTTTAAATTTTTTAGAACGAAAATACTCACAAGTGCGCAACCCTCAACTATATAAAAAATATTTAGCGTTTGGGAATTATCGAAACAAACCCGAATCGTGATTTGAAACCAAACCCACTACGCCACGAGGGAACCGCTTTTTTAGAACTTTTATCTTGCTTTTCTCATTAGCATACACTAATTATTATTATTGTATTGTATGTATTGTATTTTTAAACACGGCTGGAAATGATTTGCAATTCAAATATTAGGGTTTCTTACACCGAGAAAGAACCAAGAATATGCCCCTCACGTACTGCCCGGAACATCGGTGCCTTATAAGCTATGAACGATCATATTAATAATGCATGTAATCCTCTTGGCTCTTTTTATCAACTTAGACGTATTTCGAAAATTAGGAAGTACCTTAGTCTGAATACTACCCAGATCCTTGTTCATGTATTCGTTACTTCTAAACTAGACAACTGTAATTCTCCGTTTTATGGCCTTCCCAAATACCTAGCTGCAGCTCGTCTCGTGACCTGCACCCGCAAGTATGACCATATCACACCGTTATTGCACGAATTACACTGGCTGCCTGTCGAACAGTGCATTGTTTTTAAAGTACTTTTATTGACTTTTAAGGCTATACACAGCCTTTTTTATTTCTCAAGTTTTTTATATAATCATGTAACTTTTATTAGAATTTTATTGATACCATTTTATAATGTAGATGCGATAGTACGCGCGCTCTGGTTGGCTAAAAAGCCATGGTTTATCAGAGTATATAACATGGTTTGCCGTGTTTTATTGTTTTCAACTGGCGGTTTCCTTTCATCGCGCGTGTAAAACTATATATATTATAAAACAGATAAAGAAGCCGTTAAATCCATGTTTTAGGTCATTTGAGAACACTCGAAAAATGTTGAAAGCACGCGCCTTCGGCTTGCGCTTTAACATTTCTCTCATTTCTCAAATGCCCATCGTGTTTTATGATAGTATAAAACATGGCTAAGGCTTCTTTATTTGTTAAGTAAAGCTGTAAGTAGAGCTGTAAAGTATAAGCGCTATATAGGTTTCTACTAAATCTATATAGGCAAGCCTATGAGCGGAGCTCCCAATAATAATCAAATACGAAGAGATGCACGCGCATATAGGTAATGGGAATTAATTTACGAAAATAAATAGTGCACGCGCAGTATAGTTGCACGCGCATATGTAACGGAAATGTAATGCGTGCGTGCAGACGTAAATTACGAAAATATAATACTATGATACTGCACGTGCAAATGAGTTGCACGCGCATATGTAACGGAAAAGGTGACGGCATACAATAGTAAGAACATGACGCGTACGAGTGTACGCGAAGATGTAACGGAAATTAATTATAAAGTTTGAAATTGAATATTTTACGCATTTCGGCAAAAAAAAATACTGATCATTGAGATAATTTAGAAAATCGCATATTTCCATAAACGCAGGTTGAATGTAAAGGACAGGACGGCGTTAAATAGCCAAACAAAATCGAACAGGACTTGCAAACCTCTCGTGTTCCGCGCGCTGGCGTCATTGATTAGGCGCGTAAAGACCCCTGGGAACGAGGTTGTATATGCATGGTACTCCGCTCGCGTGTGCCTTCGGTACGGAAGAGAACAAAAATACAATAAACAGTAAAAAAACATGAGAAAATACAAGAAAAAAAGGTACCACCTGCGAGTCGAACCCACTCCCAACGAGTTTCAATGCGGGATATTTGATCGCTCGGCCATCAGGCACACGTTTGATGTCACTATACCCAAATAATTACACTTGCCAGAAGTCGACCTCTTTATGTTTTCTTTATTTCGAGCGAAGCGAGGCGAGGTGGACTTGTTTCACTTGTGAGGATTCGAATCTAATTAATTATTATAGAGCGGAAATTGATACTTCATACTTTATTCATCTTTCCTTAAAAAGGCTTTTCAAAGACAAAATACAAATACAATACAACTACAATGTACATGATAATTTGAATTACATCTATTAATTTAACCTATTTTGAGTTTGATATAATTTGCTCTTCAGCTTTCGCTTGAACGCAGGCTACTTGAAACTTAAAACTGTCTTTACTTAATTTCAGTTCATTATCTAGTGAGTTCCATATTTTTACTGTTCTGTAATAAAAACTTCTCAGATTGACGTGTGGTTTAGAGAAAGGTGACAATCTTCATTTTCACGCGCCGATTTCACTTCAAAGTTCACGTGTGATCATGCATCTCAAAAGCTAAAACTGTATGATTTCACGCTTCACGACGTTCCGTCCTAATCCATGCGTTCTATTGGCTAGGCTGCTGCTATACGTCACCGGTCAAATAATAATAATAATAATAATAATAATAATAATAATAACTTTAATCCTTATACCAACAACGGTACATTGGAATTACGGTAATAACAGTACAACTGTATAAACACCTAAATACAAAACTAAGAAGTATTACAAGAATTGAACAAAACAATGATATCATAGCAATATTTGGAGGAACGAACCAGAGGAGACGGCTGAAATTCAGGCTAGAATCGTCCTTCATTTACATTATATATAAAAACAAAGCCCGCTTACTAAAATAACGAAATGAACTGTTTACATCCAACAGGTTATTAATGAAATCTTCCCTAAGAGTTATAAAATTCCTGTTATTACAAGTCATTAAATAGTGAAATTCGTCTCCGGTAAATTTGGCGCTAATAAAGTTGGAAAAGTCCTTTAAAACAATTAACCGAAGCGAGAGAAAAATAAAGGACTTTGAGAAAGTCTACCAAGTAATGCGCAAGCGGGTGAAGCATATTTTTACCTGGAAGTTTTCTTTCTTCGATATCTTTCAGAATTTGAAATGACTTTGGAGTTGACCTATTGAATGTGATAATGTGCTTGGAAAAAAAGAAAGAATTACTTAATATTGACAGTGAACCATTATCTACTTGGAGTTTCGCTTATAAGCTTGACTATAAATATTTTATATTTCCACAATAGCGATCAATACTTCGTGTTGATAAACATTACATAGGTTATGCTAATGTCCACCATAATTTCAAAAGGCCGCTTTGTGTCAGGAACTAATTAATCTCTGGTTGGCACATTAACGACAATGGATGACGTGTGACAAACATGATCGAGTTGCTTGAGTCAGTGCAGGTGCTTAGTTGGGATATTTTGTGACTTAATGAGTAGTTTGAACACTCATTTAGGGAGCAGGTCAAAACACATGCCCTCGATAGTATCCTAGTCTCATCGGTCTCACCCGTACTCATTGAATTACGGATATCCGGCGGCCGCTCCCAGTCCTTGAATGCAGGATAAGGAGTCACCCAACAGGGTGGGTGGGAAGGGAAAGGACTGGAAGCAGCCGCCATATGGAGTAGGATGAGGGGAGATGAGAAAATGATATAGAGGCTGGCAAACTCCGTGCCGAATACGGCCACCTCGCTCAAATGGTGAGGTGATTCTGTAGCCGGTTGCGTCTCTTATTCGTACTTGGGTAAGACCGCTGAGAATAGTATCCTAGTCTCATCGGTCTCACCCGTACTCATTGAGTTACGGATATCCGGCGGCCACAGTGATCTTAGAATGCCAACGATATAACATGGTTATATAACCTAAACCCCACGAAGACAACCCAACACTCAAATCTCAATCCACCGAGACCCACAGAGGCTCAGAACTGAAAACAGCTAAAGAGGTCGACTTACGCTTGCGACCCTGTTGGGAACCTGCGGTGACAAAACTGTTGGGGTCCTTGAAGGCCAGCATAGACACATCGTGGCCACTAGCATAGAGCTGAGGAAATCTAGAGATATGTGGGTGTTACCAGCTGCCAACCCCTGGGCTGCGCGTGCGTAAAGGGGCTGCCGTCATGCCGAATCCAGGCGAAAAAAGAGTCGGTAACGCGAGTAGGGTCGAACCCCTACGTTAGTTCCCAGTAATGAAAGAGCGAGCTTGGCTTGAAATGCTTAGATGATCGCTGGGAAAAGAAACAAGCGAGTAAAGAGTAGCGCAGCCCAGAGGATGACAGCCTTAAACCTCAGTAATCCGAGAGGGAATTAGACTCCCCATTTAAAGTTGTCACCCTCGAGCGAAAAAATAAAAAAGGCGTGGCGAAAGCAAATGAGGTAACCCCAAAATTGAGGAATGCAGAGTAGAATTACCAAAAAAGACAGGAGAAACAATATAAGCTGAAACACAGCTGAAACAATAGTAATAAACGGTAATTAACAAATGAATGCCAGGCCAGGGCACAACAGGAACAGCGGGACAACCAGTGAGGATAATTGCAATGGAAAGCAAGATAATACCCAATTAGCGAGACGTACTTGACCAATGCACAATAATTGAAACTGTTGTTATGAACAAGCCAAATAAACCAAGTGTGTACCACGACGTACGCGGAAAGGGGCAACGAACTGCCAAATGAAGGAACAATGAGTCAAATCGATATACGATCTGCACGGGAAGAGCGTAGTAGAATTTTTTTTCGCAAAAAGCGCTCACATAACACATGCACTAAAATATAGTATGCCAAAAACAGCAATGAGGGAACAAATAGCCCAACACATCTCATGATTTATACGAGAAGAGCGGCTTAGATTTTTTTTCGCCGAGACCGCTCACATAACACATGCATTACAATAAGCATGCCAATAACAGCCATGAGGGAACAAATAGCCAAACACATCCCATGACTTATACGAGAAGAGTGGCGTAGAAAACTTTCGCCGAGACCGCTCACATATAAACACATGCATTACGATAAAGCATGCCAACAACAGCCATGAGGGAACAAATAGCCAAACACATCCCATGACTTATACAAGAGCGTGTCCTTAAAAGACCCCCAGCAGAGATTTTAAAGACCTTCGATTCTCGGTATCCACCACCGATTCACCAACACTGAGGTGAATAATTGTTTTAGTATATACCACACTCCTGGTGAATAATGGACAAAAACTCGCGCGAGATGATTGCTGCTTTGCTCGGAGGTGAATATCAAATCATATTCACTGTTTGAGTAGCCAATCAGAGCGCGCGAAAAGTGATATTCACTGGGGTGGTAAATACTAAATAGTCTTAGTATATAACACAAGTGAATAGTGCTTTTCGCGCGTTTTGATTGGCTTCTCCGGATCGAGGTGAATATCCTTTGCTATACACCTCCGAGCGAAGCAGCGATCACCTCGCGCGAGTTTTTTCCATTTGACAGAAAATAAAATAACTATTTGGTGCTGGCTATTCATTTGTATGGTAGAATAATTGTTCACTATCCACTGTTACACTGCATGGTTTCAGTCTCGTGCGCGAAGAATTCACTTGTTAATGTTTTTTGAACTTTTAAAACTAATTTGAGGCTGGTTATTTCACTTTTGTGGTATTCGGATAAATCCAATAGCTTTACATTATATTCCTTAGTGTTTTGACACTTTCTTTGCTAACAATATTTCAAACAATTAATGAATTACAGCTATTAAAAATGTGCTTCTGTGCTTAGTCTATAAAGTTCAGGGCTGTGCGAGCCTTTCTCAAGACGTCCAGACAGGCTCGTCGGATTTCTGTCAACCTCGCAATATAAATGATTGGATTAATGCACGAGTTCAGCTGAAGTACGGTCGTCGAGCAATAAAATAACATCACTGTGTCAACGTTTAATCCTTTTATAGGAATATAAATCCAAGAATATGCTATTGGTATGACGCACACCATGAGAATACCTTCAATGAGCAGCATTGTCCATAAGGTCTTCTTGTACTTTGTCAGATCGAGACCATGAGTTTTTAGAGAACTGGCTGTGTTCTCATTTTGAGAACGCACTTTTCCCAGGTGCTCCCGCAATAACTTCAAAGCATTTAAGTAGCAGAACGAAACAACCGATGAACAAAGAGACGCGAAAATAAAGAACATCGTAGAAAAAGTCTTCATGCTCACCTGCATGGCAACTGCTGCAAGCAGGATTAGGCCTACCCCGGGTCCTAAAGTTGCCTTAAGTCGCCTTAAGTTGCCTTAAGTTGCCTTAAATTGGCCTTACTAAAGTTGGCCTTAAGTTGCCTTAAGTTGCCTTAAGGATTGATATAATCCACGAAATAGCAAGAACAATCCGAACACGAAAACTGGAAACTATGGTTTTATATTTCATTCGTAAGCGTATGGCCAGATACCTGTCTACACTGATAGAGGCTAAAGTAAATCCTGAAGCAGTGTTCAGCAAGAAGGACGTAAACAGTGCAGCGTTGTACAATCCACAAACGGCGTCCATTTTACCATTTAAATCGTATAGTAGTATAGTTATTATCATCGGTGATGTTAGCAAGCCCATTCCAAGGTCGGTTAATGCTTGGCTTGTTAACAGTGTGTAAGATGGCGTCCTCAGTGCTGGGGTTGTCGAAATTGCTAAGATCACAAGAGCATTACATAAAATTGCCGTTATCGAGGAGATACCGTTGACGACCAAATTAATGATATTCAAAGCGTAGTATTTCTTAACGTTGGGTTCACTCGCAATGTAATCTCTTACAAAGTAAGGACAGTCTTCGGTTTCATTCATGTTGTCCTGTTAGTTGGCTGCTTCAGACTGAATGCTCGCCTTCCACTCCAATAGAATACGTTTTACGTTGCATAGAAGCCGTCAAAATGTATGTCGCCCCATCTGTGTAAACATTGTTTGTCGTTGGCTTCTCATTAATTAATTGGGCACAAAAATGAAGACAAAATATATGTTCACATATTAAAAGAGATCACAGAGTATTAATAAGAATATCAAAACCGGTTCCTTCAAGTAATTCCATTATTTCACAAAATCATCAAAACAACCGGATTTGGCCAGTGTGATATCTTTTTTTGTTATTCATATGTAATTGATTTTTTTAAATTATATACGCCGGCGAGTTACCGGTTTGGTTTTCAGCAAGTGCGCAATGATGAATAACATATTTAATGGCTTTACTCTCGGTGACAGTAACTCGAAATCCAAATATTACAAAAATAATAACATTTCCAGTTTGCAGTCCGGTCAACCCCCAAATGATAAACTTTCTTGTGATGAAAGACAAAAATAACTACTCGGGTTAGCAGAGTATGCTTTCCAAGTATAATCGAGAAATCTTAAGACTATTTCGAAGAAGGCCATGGCAAAGATTCGAGTGGATGAAAATACTGCTTTTGCCAGAGAGAAATTTAGAGCAACCTGACATCGGTTCACCGAGTGTTACCGAAATCAAGTCCTCTATTGAAAAGGTTTGACAGGCAGAATTCGATTTACAGCGCCCGTTAAGGTAGCCGATAGCCTCCTAACTTCACAAACCGTAGCCAAGGTGAACCTGATTAGATAACCCCATGGTTTTTTCAGGTTCTACCTTCTCTTGTGCAAAATGAAACTTATACTATCTATACATTGTACTATTATATTTATCCTTTGTTTTGTTCCTTCCATCTAGAGTGAAATAAAGTTGTTGTTGTTGTTGTTGTTGCAGACCCCCGCGGCGACTTCCGCGTTTCACGGGGCCGGGAAGTGAAACGGAAGTCGCCGGGAAGTGAAACGGAAGTCGCCGCGGGGTCTGCTTTTATAGGAGGCTGCGTTAAGATGGCTCGCGGGTATTTTGACAGCGGCCGAGTTGGTATCATAAATAATCGCACTTTGCAGCGGAGTTTTCGGCCGATCATTTGAGACGTTTTGGACCATGTATTTCCTGATATTGAAGATAAGTAAATACCAAACATAATTCCAAAATATATAATGATTTCGGATTAAAAACCTCTTGCTTGATGGATAACGAGTAGTACATTTGTACTTGTAATCCTAGAACAGAGAAGAATAGTCAGCTTTTATTTAATTAGAGAAGCAAAATACTCGTTTAAATTAAAATTTACTCCAGGATTAAGAGTAAGGGTACTTAATAATCCTGCTTCAAGGCACTGGCGATCTCTAGTGGTATGATTGGGTCCTTTCATACATTTGGTTTATAAAGATTGCGTCACACACAGACAATAGCCCACTTTACATGCTTCGCTTGCATGCACAAAGGTTTCAATATGAGGCTCCGGGTAAATCTTGTGGCGGTCAGAAGTGTATCGTGTTTGTCGTAAATTTTATATCAGTGGTCAAAACTTTATAAACAACAATGTTTAAAACATGTTATTTTTTGTTCCAAAACCAAGATTTCCAAGTTATTGTGAAAACGAACCCGGATTTTATCCCTGTTAGATTATTCTGAATCGTCTATATTAAACTAGTAAATCCAACAACCTGATTCTATATGCCTGATTCGGCTAAAACCGGAATTCGACATATTTTTACGAAACACCCGGACCCGGGAATCGGAATTAGGTTCCGGCAAAACCGGAGCCGTTACCGAGTGCTTCCAAGTTCAATGTCTAATCAGCTTATACTCGTGATTACCCTGGTGCCAGAGGTTCTAGGTTTTGGTTCTAGGTTTTGTCTAGGTTAGGTTAAGGCGCAAAGCGCCGTCATCGAGAAAAAAACCTAGAACCTCTGGCAACCAGGGTAACTCGTGATAGGAAAGTCTAACATTGCTTTATTCGGTGCCTAGAATTTTGGCGTTTTTAGATCTTGAATTGACTCGAAAGCCTTGCCATTTTCAGCACTAAATTAGCAAACTGAGAGGAAAAAGGAATCAGTATATCATTTAATTTCATTCTGTATGATTGAGTTTATTTTGGCGCGAATAGTTGCATTCGAATTTTCCTCCAAAGTCATTTCAAGACTTTTGTGATTCAGTCGGTGTTATTGGTCACGCGTGACACCACGTCGTTATTAGCAAAACCTGTTTGTAAATTCTATTTTCCACCTCCAATCGGTTGTCGATCTTTCTAAAACAGCGTTTTTAAACGGATAGCTTGCCATCCAGCATCCATGGCAGCGTCTTTCCCATGCAGACCACAATGCAAGCTCAATTCATTCGTTAACAAATTCACACCAGCACATGACTGTTTCCTGCGAAAAGGTTATTGAAACTGCTCCAAGTAATTATAATAAATCACCTTCAGGAAATCTCTAGCAGATTTAAAGATCACTTTTCGCTCAGTGATTTCCTTTGTTTTTGCTTCATGAATTATTAATGAGTTTGATAATCATTAATAAACTACTCTTTTTTTGCTCCTTGTTTTGGGTTCCCTGTGGTGGCATGAAGGAAACTTAATGCCATAGCAACCTCCTAGCCAATCATGACTCAGTACGGTTGCTAACAGGGAACGTGTACAATAGCGACATAACATACTGTTGATCATCATGGCTTCCATTTTATATGAGTGAATCTATTAATCATGCCCTAAAAACCGCTAGAAATTTAGAAACTGGTTCAAACTGGAGGATAGTAAACAAGAATGACTGAAAATGAATTGGAAGGGGAGATTAGTGGAAGTGAAAGCGAGCTAAGTGATCATGGTGATAGTGAATGCGAAGGGGAAAGCGCGGGCGATGTTTTCGACACCTCGAGGACGCAACCAGTGGCAGTGGCAGAACAAACAGTTGAGACGCCAAACTCCCTGAAGAAAATCAAGCCTAAAAGGAAGAAGAAAAAGTACTTAGACTTTGCTTCGTTTATCGAACTAATTGTAGAGTATTTTCAGTTAGATTAAGTGCCCTTCATTCTCTTCACAGATGGTTAAGTGTCTGTTTAACAAACTGCAAATACGATAGCGGTAAGTTCACAGTTTATAACATGTTGCTCTATAAGTTGGGCAACTTTTTGGTTATTTCTTTGATTGTATCCTATCGTTAACGCTTTGTTATTTAATAGTCCGTAGAGTAACGAAAAGATTTGGGATGAAAGAAGTCGGGGAGGACGACGACTGGTCTCTCTTTTGGACGGACTGCTCCGTTGCTTTGGAACGCTGCATGGAAATGAAACGATATCAAGTAAGTGTGTTTAATTTTTCTTAGCGCTTTCTCAAGTAGACAAGTATATATTTAATATGTTGCATCATTTTAAAACATTGGCTGCATTATCCTTCAGTTCATGTATAAGCTTATTAGAAGATCGAGGATTCAGGTATAAGTACAATCCTAATAGTAATAAGTAATATGAGATAAATTCAAAATGACAAATTCACCCCCCTTGACTCGATCAAGTCGCCACAAGAATTCAGTAATACGATGCAATTCCAACATCTAAACTCAGGACGGATTTGATTTTGGTCAGCAAGGATTTATTATTGTCTGTTGTAGTAATAGTAGTAGTTTATTTGTCCACGTACCTGTATCATCCGTGAACGTGCGTGTGGATTTATGCACGGGATTTAAGTAGCTCAAGAACTGGCTCAAAGCAAATAGTTTACACTAATTGTTGTCATGTTGAAAAGGGTTAATATCTTGACCAAATCTTATGGGTTTCTAATTACGTTAACATTCCAACAATTCTTGTGGAAAGGTGTAAAAAATGTAGTCCGTTTATAATTAAACTAGATCTTCGTTTGATCACGTTGACAGGTTTCATAATGGTTGCTGAATATATTGTCTTATTAAAATAACATTGTTTCCTGTCCTTGCGTTCTTTCGCTATGTTTTATTTTGTTTTGTATTCTATGCTAATTATATAGCAAGACAACATGCAGGGACAGCATCATACCCAACGTTTTGATTCAAGGAATAACAGAAGAAATCAAAACATTGTAATCATGCAAAAGAAAGCCTTACGTATCATCATATTTTCTAACTTTGATGCCCACACTGATCCTCTATTTAATAAACTTAAGATTATAAAACTTCTTGACCTAATTTATTTACAATCTGCCATATTCATGTTTGATTATTATCATAACAATCTTCCTCAATCATTCAATAACTTTTTTACTTTAATTTTTGAAATTCACCATCATAACACCAGATTAGCATCTAAGGCTGCCTACTATGTTCCACAAGTTCGAACAAATTATGGTAAATTTAGTTTACGATATAAAGGCGTCATCATTTGGAATGATATTAGTGAAAATCTTAGAAATCTCACCTCCAAAAAAAAAGACTTTAAAAATGAAATTAAACAAAAACTTATTTCAAAATATTAATTTCAATTTTTTATTTTATTTTTTTCTACATCTAGCCTCTAAGACTCGTCTCTTACACCGATTATTCTGTATATTGTACTTGTAATGTATGCATCATATGTAGTGCTCTGTGTATATTCAATAATTTTAATCTATACATTCCTGGGATGCCTGACTCGATTAGTTTGTATTACTATTTCAGGTGTCCCAGTACTCTTGCTATTTTTCTTCTTCTATATATTTACATGTAAATCATTGCTATAAGAGTACGGATAAAGTTGTTGTTGTTGGAGTCGAGTTTGTGTGTTTTATTTTCTAAAGGTTGTCAGTGACATATAATTCGGCAAAGTAGCTAATAATGATTTTATAGCACCTCCCTGGAAGCACCAATCTAAACTAATGACATAATGCTCTTGTTTGTATTGTTTTATTACCTTTAAAATCATGAATTCCCAATCATTAGTAAAGGTGTACTATAAACTAAGATAATTTATGTCAATGATGACACATAATTATGGATGGTGCATGATTGTCAAGAAATTTGTTTCTGCAGTTTCTAATTTGCATCTTTTTGGACATCTTGTCTATCTTTTTCAACTGTTGCTATTAAATCTCACGGTAATTTGTGTAGCTCGATCATATGTATGTCACTTGTAATGCATTCATGTAAATTAAACTTCTGTACATGAACAGGGTCGCAGCTGGTGAACCTGCTATATATGTACCCCCAAGCTTTTGTTGACTGCTTTTTATGGAGCCATATACATGTTTATGTACTGTTTATGACCCTAGCTAGTAGGCAAAGGGTTTATGCCATTCACTATTAATGATTACCCTCCTACTATTCAGAATAATTACTCAGCTACTTCAAATCTTATCTATGGCCCTGATGAATAAAATCTGCTCTGACATTTATATTAAATGTATTTACATGTATTTCAAATATTAATTTTAACAGAAAATCAACCACTTCCCTGGTATGAGTGAAATCTGTAGAAAAGATTTGTTAGCAAGAAACATGAATCGCCTTTGGAAGCAATTTCCCAAGGAGTATGCTGTGTTTCCAAGAACGTGGTGCCTCCCTGCCGAGTAAGTATGTTGTGGGCATTATAGTGTTCATTAAAGTGGTCCCTAAATCTTAATGCAAAATATTAGGGGAAAAAACATGTTTACCTCTCATAAGCAACCAGTCCCTCAAGGCATGTTCGTTTGGGGCTATTCAGGCTGGAATAAGTATAGCTAGAATACTATGGTCTCTATGATTGTTCATTTGGGAGTTATTCTTATTCTGGAACAGATGGAAGACATTCTATGTATAATCTGCTCATGGGGGCAGAATAACCAGAATATTCTTATTCCAGAAAAAGAATATTCTGGAATATCCCAAATAAATGTGCCCTTAATGTCAAACAAAGGTGGTCACTTACTATAAGAGTGTTTATAGTCACCTACAAGAGGTTTCAAATTTAGTTATGTAACAAATTAAATAAATTGATTTTAGAAACATAGTTGCTAAAGAGGTGCCTACCGTACAGTACTGTTCAAAATATTTCAACCTGTGGGGAAGTGAATTTTACATTGTCATTACATATACAATGTACAATCATGTAGGCTTCCCTGTTGAACTACGTATTTTCTGAACGGTTACGTACTGTACATGTACATACAGAAATATCAAGTTTTTTTCTTACTATGTATAGCTATGGTGAATTTCAAGCATACTGTAGACAGAAGAAAAACAAAACGTTTATCACAAAACCTGAAAGTGGAAGCCAAGGCAAAGGAATTGTTATCACCAAGAACCCAAAGGTAAAAACTAAAGCTTAATGCACAATGGGGTGTAACATCAACAGAGAGTATTTCAAGACAAAACAGATACAGTAACATCATGCCATAGGGCAGATTTCGTATGAGTGGGACAAACTACAGCACAGTTACTGTATGGCATGCCATGACTTTGAAATGGTCTCCCTATTGTTTTTGTCCTGCTGATCCAATCAAGCAGCAGTATGATACAGCAAGGTTACAGTACGGTTAAAGTACGGCTACGGACATGCCACAGTTTGTCCCACTCATACGAAATCTGCTCTTATTGACTAAAAATGTAGTACAGTAAAGACAGTAATTCAGCACGTTTTGCAAAACATTGAATGAAAAGAAACAAAAAGCAATTGGACCAGTGTACATGTCCTGCTACATGTTTGTATGTTGAAAATCCATCCAGGACATTTTTGCAAAATGATTGGTCATAGTCTGCTGTCCAACAATAATCTGAATCCGCAGTGCGATGGCAGTGACAATGTGATGTAGAAATGTGTTTTCTCCCAAAATTTGGTGTTTACTATTTCCTTTAATTTAATTATTCATCTTTATTAGTGCATTTCGCATCCAGATTTAAAAAAAAAAAAAATTATCAGCATAGAGTTGCGTTCACACTGAACGAAAACAGAGTTATTTACTTTCTGGCATTCGCATTCTCTTGAATATGAAATTTAAGTTTTCATGTGTTTTTCACATGCAATTATTGTATTTTGTAGCTAAAGACCATTATTATTTTTATGCCATCATATCCTTGGCATTCGTTGCAGTCATGGTTCCTTGAGGTCCCTAGTAACTTTTAAAGTAGGGGCACTAAAGAATAAGTACAAATCAATGTACAGTATGTGGCTGATGGAGGTGGGTTCAAATTACAAAAAAAGTAGGTGGTGAAACTCTTGAAAGTAGATGGATGAAATCGCTGGTCATTGACCACTGAATCTCTGAAGTTCCTTTTTTGTTCATTTTTAGGATATCAAACCTGGAGAGCATCTCGTATGTCAACAATACATCTCCAAACCGTTCCTGATAGATGGCTTCAAGTTTGATCTTAGAATATACGTCCTCATTACATCATGTGACCCATTACGGGTGTTTGTGTATGAAGACGGTCTATCCAGATTTGCCACAATGAAGTATACAGAACCTCAGAATAATAATGTGGTAAGTTAGCCTAATATTACTGACAACACTTACACACAGTATGGATGAATTACAATGGAATAGCTCCTTTAAGTGCAAATAAACATAGTTACCCTTTAAAAAATCTCTCCTTCTTAAATTCTAGTCAAATGGCTGTTGTGGTTCCATTTTAACCTCTGGTTCAATTTTTTTGCAGCTGCATTTAAAAAAATGTGAACTGGTTCAAAACAAATTGAATCAGCTAGGGCTTAAAATATACTACATTGTACAACAGCTATACATACAATACTGTACAATATGTTCTCAAAATTATGTGTCATATAATAAATTAATTTGAAAAAATTAAATACACCATATCTTTTTCTGACATACATCACATGTATAAAGGGGATCTGATTTTATGTAATCATTCATGCTTATTTCATAAAAAAATGATTTTAAGAAACTCCATTGCTTGTGTATAGAATTATGCTGAGACCAGAGAATGCACTGGGCCTTTTCGTTTGTTGCAGAAAGCAAGACAATTAGTATCAAAATGCCAGAAATAGTACAAAATCAAAATTTTCCAAGGGAGCAATTACCCCCCTGGGGACACCTTTGCAGGCATCAAGTTCTCTGCCCCACCAGTAATTTCACCAAAGTGCCACACCTATAAACAGCACCTTCTTATTTGCCCCTGATTTCCTAAACATGATGATAATACAATATATATTTATTTTCTTAGGATGATATTTGTATGCATTTGACAAATTATGCCATCAACAAGCACAGTAAAGACTTTGTAAGAGATGAAGAATGTGGAAGCAAAAGGTGAGAGGCTGTGGTTATGATGATATTAAAATTAGCAGTTATACGGAAAGATACTCTTATGAAATGCACGTACATGATTGTACAGTCACATACATGTATACATTTGTCTTGAGATTAATCATATAGTTCTGAAGTTACATCGTATGATACCAAAACCTAAGACATTATTTATCTGCATGTACTTTTCAGCCAATCAAAAAATTATGAGATTGTGATTTGAATATCTTATAAAATAATATGCTATCTGTCTGTGTGTAACACTCATACGACAGGCAGTCTGAGCTGTTGATCTGCGTGCGGACGTTCCCTGGGTCGCGTGGAAGTTCCACAGGTCCCTGCTGGTAATATTATAATTATAGCTCTTACCAGATTTTGACTATCAGTAAATAATATTAATATATTTATCATAAATCTTGTTCTTACAGGAGAATAACTACAACAGACAAATGGTTTGTTGATAATGGTTACGATGTGAATGAAATTTGGGCAGGAATTGAGGTTTGTAGGTTTTGTGTGGTCTTATTTCTGCGAAACAGTCCCAGATTCCATTCATTTGTCCCCCATCACACATGGCTGTGGAAATATCCTGGATTTTCATTTCCGTGTTTCCATCCTGCATTTTTACTTATTATCAAGTGACACATCCCTCATTTCCCTTTACACAGCCATTTTGGTTGCAATGAAATTTGAAAGAACATTTTATTTCGCTTCCATGTTGTGTCCTACATGTACATTATAATTCTATATTGTTGTATTACAGGATTGTATCATCAAGACTCTGATTACTGCTCATCCCATCCTAAAGCACAACTATAGAACGTGTTTCCCAAATCACAACAAAGGCAGTGCTTGCTTTGAGATCCTAGGATTTGATGTTCTGCTAGACAAGAAGCTAAAGCCATGGGTGATAGAGGTTTGACATATATCTGATCCTTTTTTTAAACCATAACTGGGTTTTCAATGAAATTTCGCTGTCTACTCTAGATATTTGTGGCACTGCCAGCAACTTTTCCCAGACAAAGGAAGGATCTCTTTTGAAAAGAGTGTGAAAAGGGGAGGTTTTGAAGTTATTTCTCTAGCTACATCACAGACTGTGCCAGCTAATGTGAAAACTTGTTGAAAACCTTGCATAATTGTAAAAACGTGATTTAATTTATATCACAAATTGATTCCAAGGAGTTTCATTAGAAACTGGCTACTGTCAGCTAATTGTCCTCTTACTGCCACCTACTCTGCCTGTCACTGATGATTAGGCTATTGAAATAAAGCAAATACAGCCGTCTACTTTTTATTAATGGCCGCTAAGTAGACTCCAAAAGTTATTGGAAGCCCTGAAGGGTCTCATTTAGCAGTAGAAAGAAAAAGTAATGGTACAGATTTAATACAAAAACAACCTTTAAAAAAACATATACAATGTACTGAATGACACAACAAGCAGCTAAATCGAAATCCTGCTCAGTCCTTGAGTCACTAGCTACATGACTGTATACAGATTTGCAGTATATTTTATCATTGTTTGACATTAACTCATGAATTTCATTTTCTTCCAGGTTAATCACTCACCAAGTTTTACAACAGATTCTCCTCTGGACAAGGAGATCAAGGAAGGGCTGATGTCAGATGCTTTGGCCCTTGTGAACTTTGGTGCTTGTGATCGCAGGAAAATCATTGAAGAAGACAAGAGGAGAGTGAGAGACAGGCTTTTACAGAAACAAAGACCTAAAGAGGCAAAGTGAGTATAACCAGGCCTGTGTTGTTCAAAGCCTAATAATATTTTTTTTAGTATTAAATCCAGGATTGAGTTTTAGCAATGACAGCATTTTAGTTCAATCGTTTGATACAATCATTTATTTAACAAATAAAGAAGCCTAATAGCCATGTTTTATACTTATTATCATAAAACACAATGGGCATTTGAGAACATGAGAGAAATATTAAAGCACAAGCCTAAGGCGTGACCAGAGTGTTTTGTGATATAGTATAAAACATGGGTTTAACTCATTCGGGTCTTCTTAAAAAATTGCGGAAAATGGGTTGTTTTGGATTTAATTTGGTTATGTAATACATATTCACAATAATATGGAAAGCTATATGTCTTTATGAAGCCTGGTGAATAGACTTTCAAAATTGGGCTTCACTTTTCAAATGTGACATAATTTGATTACCATATGTTCACATATATTAACATAAATTATTGAAAAATTACTACAACGTTTGACAAAAACTGAACTGGATTCCACAAAATGTGTAGTATAATAAAAAGTTGGAAGCAAAAAGTTACATTGATGTATTCTTTGGCAACATCTCTAGCACATCTGACTGAAGTAGGACGAAAGAAATTGAAACAATTATATTTACGGTCACATGCATACTACCCAAAAATGTCATAATATAGGAAAATTCGGAAAATAATAGAATAAATAATAAATATTCACCAAAAAAGGAATACCACATTAAACTCTTTTACTTTACTCTCATAGCACAACAGATTGACCAAATTTAAGTGATTTCTAGTTGTAAACAAAGGCCAACAGATAATTTGCATAATTATAAAAAATGTATAAAGGTCACTTATTATTAGTAAGTAAACTACCTAGTAAGTAAAATAATATTTTTAGATATAAAAACTCAAAAGGCAAAGTATCAACTCTCAAAAGTATACATAACATAATATATAATGCATAGTTTCATTTATACTAAAGCAGAAGTCTTAGCAACGCCAAAACAATGATTATGCATAAATTATAAATTCACACAAGGTCACATTTCATTCACCTTGTGGCATAAAATATCGGATTGAAAATGCTTGCCCTGTCCAAGAAAACAATTCTATCCCCCAGATATGTTCTCAATGATATGTCGAGACATGTTCTTGAGCCAATAAGAAAGGTTTCAAACAGGTCTAACATGATTTCAAAGTCTTCGCCGAAATTACGTAGCTGACGCCCAATTTACAACTCCAAAACACTCTATATACCTCCAAAACTGCCATCCAGTTCATCACACTGCTTTCCTGGTCGAGTTAGGCCAAAACTGCAGCCAAATCGTATGTTTTAGAAGCCGTCGGATCTCCTCGCGTCTCGACCGCCATAATCAGAATCTCAGATTTTTGAAACCCAAAATACTATGAAACTAAAATTAACCAATCAGAAGTTTGGTTAGATCGAATTTGATAAAACGTGCTGTGTGATTGGCTTAGGATATAGTCACACCGTTCAGCAAGTTTCAAAGCAATTGGATATAACGCTACGATGCTAGTATTTAGTCCTGGGTGGGTACATGTACTTAATCAAGTAAAATGGTACATGTATGCCCTACATGTATACCACACCGCGGCAAAAAGGTATGCTCCGCTGGCCAAAAGAACGAAGGCTCTGCTATCAAATACAAATTACCGAGGGTTTCAACTTTTTAGTAAATATTTTTATAACTTAGTAAACTCACAGTGAATTACAAATTAAGAAAACTTCAACCTGTTAAAGTCTTAGGCTTAGCTTTTAAGTAGTTTTCTTATTTTTTGAGAAAACAGTTCACAAAAGGTACTTTTAAGCAGAAATTTTAAAATCACGGGTATGTGCCTGTTGTTTCATTTCGGTTTTCGCGCGAAACTGGGGGCGGCCACGCGCCGACAAGAAATAGCAAATACGCATGCGCGTAACGTTTGCCGCGGTGTGCATACATGCATGTATACAAACCTCGTGCTTTTGCATGTTGATGTAAAAGGTGTCTTTCTCAAATTTAAGATTACGGGTAGGATATTAACTTACTACTAGTTCTTCATAAGCAATACATCTTTAACCAAAAATCAGTAGCAAGGATTTTGTTGAATTGTTATTAAATACACTATCTCAATTTTGTTGTCAATAGGACAATAATTTAGTCGGACAGTATATACAGAGGACAGTAATTCAGCACTTTTCACAAAAACCTCAAACAGAAGGAAATTAGCAGAAATCAATCAGACCAGCATCCTGCCATGTTGAAAATCTATCTGACGTTTTCTGATCAACCCCGGTTTCTGGGAAACCCCCACCCCTCCCCCACACTTTGCCCTAACCTTTAATGGTTAATCATTAATAGAACAATGCATATCCAAGGGAGGGGTGGGTGGGTTAAGTTTCCCAGAAACCGGGATTGAGCCCAACAATCTGTATCCCTGCAGTAGTGACCAACGATTACCTTGGATCCTGGATTAGCTTAAAGGGATACCCGAGCACAAAACACTTATGGTCTCAAAATGATATTTGGACTGTACTGAAAACTGAAGTTGCTATAAAACCCATTTATTTTGCAAAACAAGCATGTAGGATTGTGCAATGTTTTGATGATACTCATTCTGCAGGAAAATCTGGAAAAAAAACTACTCTATCAAAGCAATTTTTAAGAATAAAAGTGTAAAAAAACAAGAATTAGAAAATTAGATAAGAAAATGACTGAGCAGAGAGGATTATCTGTGATCTCAACCACTAACTGATGTCATCAAAACTATTGTGCAATATACTTTCAAAAATAGGCTTGCATTGCAAAATAAGTTTTAATTATGGCAATGTCAGTTTTCAGGACAGTGCAAACATCATTTTGAGACCATACATGTAAGTGTTTTGTACTCAGGTATCGCTTTAATGTCTTAATGTAACAGGGCCCAGATGCGGTAATAAATAGATGGAAGGGTTTAAGGGATGCATACCTGCATACATGTACTGTAGCTTTGCCAAACCTATTATATTCCAATTTTAAAATGCCTTTCAAATTTTACACATTTAAAGTGCCTTTCTCAGTTTTCTAAGTCTTGAAACCTCTCTGCCCTTCAGGCGTGATGATTGTGAGAATCAAAGTCAGTATAATGAGTGGATAACAAAGTATGAGGACAAGATCATGGGAAAATACAGGTAAGTTTGTACTTTCTTAAATGAACTCTAAGGTAGTGACCACACACTCATTTATCTCCTATATTTCAACCTACAGTATTTCATAACTTTTCTTGAGCAAAATTTATGTAAATCCCAGAACTAAGGAGTTCATTTATTTTCTTTAGGCGTATCTACCCACAGAACAATGAGGAGAAATATACCAAGTTCTTTGAGAACAGTTGTTCACTTTTCCAAGAAACTGCAGCTTCAAAAGCAAGGATAGAGTGTGCAAGGTTGGTATTATTAAATTCCAAGTAAGGAGGGTCAAACTAATTTTTCGAAAATTTTGTTTGCTCTCTAAGTTTTAAATTTTACTTGCAAAGATTATGGAAAGCTGTAAGACAGTATTATATTACAGATATCTTTATATATAAAATATTATTTATGATACTTCAAAATATTTGCAAATGGAATTTTTTATGAACTTCTATTGGAACTTTTGTATTTTCAATTGGTATTTTCTTTATTTGCAGAGTTCAAAGGGAACAAATCCAGGCAAAGCAACAAGAACTTGACGCAGCAAGGCAGAAGAACTCAGGCAAGACAGGCAAGAGAGATGGCCTTAGACCAGAAAGCCCTAATGGAGGACGACAGTCAACCAGGAGAACATTGCCAAGGAGACCATATGCAACTAAGAGCAAAGCAGACCAGGTAAACTGATTAATATATATATATATACACCCGTTTTCAAAAACATTGCACTGCAAATATATATATACTTTTTGTATTCTTGTCAAATTTGACAGCTAAAACAATGGAGAACAAAAGGTATATATATATAAATCAAAAGCAATGTTTTTGAAAACGAGTATATATATATATATACAGTCAATTGCAGCAACGTTGTCCTACAATATATACATAGCATCTGTAAGTACAAATCATATTCAATGCCAATAAAATATACATGACATTATGGGATGTCTCCAAAACTATATGTTTCAATAGGCCTGACCCAAGAGGTATCTTAAGAATGCATTTCTAGCTACAGTACATGTATGCGTCTATCAGATGCACATACATGTGTATTTACAATAAAATACGGCTAACTGTTTTACATAGATGCCGTGCATATATAAAAAAGACCTAGAATAATAATTACAAAACTTGTGTAAAATGGATAAAATTGCACAAGAATAGTCAATCACTGATGATTAACCCTGATGACAGATTGCTTGTTTAGACTTCCTTAATAGAGACTTGAAAGAGGAGAGCGATTTTGCTAGTCACATCTCCTCAGATAAACTATTCCACACAGAAGCTCCACTATACCTAAGGCTTTTTTTTAAGTAATTAGTTCTTGGAGAAAGCAAAGCAAGTTTGGCTGACATGTCTCTTAAATTATATTCTGTGGTGTCAGCCAAATCGACAAATTGTGCTCTAAGATGTTCAGGAAATAAGCCATTTAGGATTTTATACATTGCGACACATTTCAGCTCACTCTGCCTTCCACTTACGCTCATCCAGTTTAGTTTTAGTAGCAGCTCTTTACTACTGTTGTCATATCGAGAGCTAGTTATAATCCGTGCTGCTCTGTTCTGTAATTTTTGAAGTTTGTCCACCAGCTCTTTGTTGGTACTGTCCCAAACAGGAGAACAATAGTCAAAGTGTGGCTGAATTATCGACTGATATATTAATTTTAGAGCATGTTTGGGGACAAAGGGTTTTACTCTTCTAAGTGCACCAATACCAGATGCAATCTTCTTCGTTATGCTGTTCACATGATCAGCCCACGAAAGATTTTTGTCAATAATGACACCAAGTGATTTACAGCTCACTACCCTCTTGACTTCACAGTTTGCAATATTTATATTAAATTTGTCTTTGACTGTGGCCAGCCTCTGCCTAGATCATACGCGCACAGGTGCAGTATATTTTCAGGTACATCGCTCGCTGCGCGTCGTGGTTCGGTTGCAATGGAAACTGGAAGTCAGCCAATCTTTTCTCTCATCCTATATGTATGGTGTTCCACTTGCACAGGCCTTTGGCCCACGTGGGAGCTCCACTAATATACATGTAGTTACTGCAGAGGCTAATGCATAAAGGGTTACAGTAGAAAAGAGCCACTCTAAAATATGATTCTTTTTAGAAGTCACACTTGTAATACTTCTGAATAGAATTATATGGCTTCTCTGGGGACGAAGAATCATTGCTCAAGAATGCTTCTAAGAAGACAACATTTTATTCAAAGAAGAAGAAAAAGAATGTAAAAGAATTACAATTGTTCTTTGAAGAAAATTATATCTTCCTTTAAGAATTATGATTTTTCATTCCCAGATAAGTTGTATAATTCTTCTCAGAAGAATCTAAACGAATTTTATTTAAGAGTGGCACTCTTAAATTCCATTCTTTGTACTAGTTGGAAGAATGGTAATACTGCTGAGAAGAATTATTGTTTCCTCAAGTTATGATTGACTCCCCACACAAGAATTATGAATATTCTGTGGTGACGAACGAAGAATCCGCATTCTTCTTAAAGGAAGCCACAATTTTCTTCAAAGAATAATAATATTATAAGTCTTGTAAAAATAATCTACTTTCATACAGTGTAGGCCAACTAGCAATTATCGCCAGCTAGGGAAATAATGAAGTTAATTAGAGCGTGTTCCAATCCTAAAATGTTCTTGGAAATGACATGACTTGTGTTTGTACATAGAAACCCCTTTAAACTTTTGAGGTACAACAAGCACTTCAAGGCATAATAACTATAGATATCAAATAAAGAATGTAACTTCAAACCCAAAACACATGGTACACAATGGTACAAAATGTACGTGGTAAACATTACGCAATGGCACTTTCCAAAAATTACTACTCGCTTGCATTGCAAAATAAAATTGCGTTTTCAGTTTTCAGGACATTCCAAATATCATTTTGAGACCATACTAGTAAGTGTTTTGTACTGGGGTACCCCTTTAAAGTACAAGTAGCGCCATAAAAACATGAACTCTTTTTGCCCCCAATCAGTGTCCAGTTTCGCATTCAAGAATTACCGCTGGATGCGATGACTACAGGCGCATTTACTCAACGTTAGTCTCATTCTGATGTTAAATATTCATAAATACCAGCGAGAAGGTGGGTTGTTCACAACCCTATGTATTGTTGTAGTTTGATCTTCTGTACCTTCTCGCTGGTATTTATGAATATTTAACATCAGAATGAGACTAACGTTGAGTAAATGCGTCTGTAGTCATCGCATCCAGCGGTAATTCTTGAATGCGAAACGGGTCTATTCTATTTCTGATATAATCTAGTTGTCTAAATTAGTTGTTTTCGAGAGGCAGGAGCAGAAATTAAACTTGTATAAACGCTACCCGAATAGCGGGATTGATTCATCTTGTGATGTCACAATGAAAACCTACGGGATTTTATTGTAGTAGTTTTCTCTAGGGAGGGAGTTGATTCATCTTATGGCGTCACAGGTTCCACGAAAAGTAACCAAAATTAGGGATCAAATGCCAGAAAGGTTACAAAATGTGCAAGATTAATACCTTTTTGTGAGAAACAAACACAATAGTACAATATATATATATATATATTGTTGACATGATACTTGCACTTTAACTATTATAGCTATATTAAATTCGCATTCCTCACAGGAAACAAAGCTCAATGGAATGGTGGATATCCTGGACACTAGCCGGCCTCTGGATATCATCGAAGAGGAGGAGTTAGAAAGAATAACTTCCTTGCTACAACGTGACAACCTCATTAGAGGACTTGGAGTAGTGGAGTTCGTGTACAGACTATTACACTGTACCCCGGGCACTGGGGGACCACAGAAGAACTGTTATCTCCATGAAAAGGTATGTAGAAAGAAGTATAGTGAACAATTATTCACCGAAGTGGAAGTGAATAGTAGTGGATATTTACTTAGTGGTGGATATTTATTTGGGATGCCTGACTCGATTAGTCTCACACTATTTCAGGCCTCCCAGTACTCTCAATATTACATTCTACTCGTTTGTATTGATATGACACAATCTAGGGTACAAAATAAAGCTACTGTTGTTGTTGTTATTTACCGAGCCGCGAAGCATATTAGTATATACTAATAAATGATATTATCAGTCATTAATAATTCATGAGGGAAATAAATGTGCGATCTGTAAATTGATACATATTCGTTCTGATTTGTATAAACTTTTGCTTCGATTTTCTCGGCCGAAATAGGTCGTATCGCCAAAATAACTGAACAACACTACTCTAGCAGGCATCTAGACGTTTGATAAGCCATATGCAGACCCGGCTGTAGTTCAGTGTAACAAAGCACGGCCACTCATTCTGTATCTATAACACCGTCACCGACAGCCTGGTTCATACTAGCGACATAAGCACAAGCGACATACGCAGACGCAGTGAACGCATTGATCATTAGCGGCGCTTGGCTTTATCTCACACCTGTGAGTAGAACAAGTACCGCTAATGACAAATATGGCACTGCGTCTGCGTATGTTGATTATGCTTATGTCGCAAGATGCTGAAGAAAAAAGCTGAAATGGATGAAGCTGAATCCCTATCGACCAGTTTACGGTTCATGCGCAGTTGTACAAATCCTTTGTTTATTTGGCGGGCAGGGAGATGTTAGACAATGGTGGCCCGCCAGTTGAACTGCGCATGACCGTAAACTGGTCTATTATTACACGACAAAAGAGTATTATTTTCTGACAATAGAGTCTGCCGTGAAACGCCATCAGATCCAAGATGGCGCCGCCGTCGAAATTCAAAGCCCAGAATGGCTTTTACTAATACTGTATATAGTATTTTTAACAAAATAGATCATATTGCCACCAATTTAGCGGCAACTTGTTTCAACAGCCGGGGATTTTCTTAATTTCGATCGTATTTGCTTTTCGTTATCAGTGTAATAAGGATGGTTCATCGCGTGGAAGTACAAACAGCACGAGGGACCTCTCGAGTAGTACCTTAGCAGATAGGGTCCTATCCAACCTTAATCAGAATGGCGCACTCGCCACGTCCGGCACCTCTACGAGCAACCACACTGGAGCAACAAATCTAGGCAGGCTACACCCTTATCAGGCCTCGCCCCTGTCTGCGGTAGTAAATCTAAACGCTATGAACCAACAAGGGCCTCCGTCGCTGACCCGGACAGACAGGAGAGCGTTGGCTTCAGTCGGCATCGTCCCCACCGCACCGATCGCAAACAATTCCAATTTAGGAATCCCTAAACATAGATACGGACCTCGGAAAATAGTCCAAAAGGCGAACGCTTTGATAGATACCGAATGGAGGTCTAACGCGAATTTAGATGACCCAAGACTCAATGGATTTAGCAATGCTTACGATGGTCGTCCTCCTTCCGGTGGCATAAAGCGTAGGACGTTTAGCGCATCCGGGCTGAGGACGCTACAGGAAGTTCAACAAGGCAACATCGCGCGGGTAAACCCGCGGATCGCAGCAGCGAATGCTTTTACGGGATCACAGACGAATCTCTCGAGCCCAGGAGGAATAACGCCTTATACAACTACACAACAGTACATGTGCTCCGTGTATCCGTTTCCTAATGTGATGAAGGTGACACCACAGCAGCCAAACTCGTTAGGTTTGTCGGTGATATCAGGACCTGCGCCTGTTAGCTACAG